>CM019066.1:187240836-187840836 GCA_009667805.1 Leptobrachium leishanense
GTGCAAGAACAGGCAGCCACCATACAATTGTCAGCCCAGCTGCAGGCCTGTGAGGACTCTACCCTCACCCTACACACGGAGCTCAGTGGTGCTCAGGCGCAGATAGCGGAGCTGGAGCGCGGCTCCCGTGTAATGATCGAGCAGCTGGAGGCTGAGCAGCGAACTGGAGCTGCTCAACACATAGAAAGAACAGCTTTTAAAATTCGCCTGGAGAACTGCGAGCAGGAGTTGGAGTGGACACAGCTCTCCCGGGATACTATTCAGGCATGGGCCTGGGAGCAGGAGGAGGAAATACAGCTGCTCCAGAACCAACTCCAGCTGTGCCAACACCAGCTACTAGAAGCAGACGCAGCTCGAAAGGAGAGCCTCGCTCAAACCAAGGCAAGCGAGATGGAGATGAGCCGTCTGACACACCAACTAGGTGTATTGGAGCAGGAGCACCAGGGTACTGTCAGCCACCTGCATGCTGAGCTTGAAGGGACAAAAGCACAGTGCCGACAGCTCCAACAGGAGTTGTCCCTGGCACAGGCTACCAGCACCCATGTGCCCACCACGGAGGAGAGCGGCACAACAGGGAGTCAAGGCATTGCCCCTGTTATATTTGGCATAGAGAAGCGATTGTACCCAGTGTTGCTGGAGGTGGATGCTGTGCTGGCATCAGAGTGTGCCTTGTCCCTGACAAAGATGGAGACCCCCCCCATGAACCAAGGTGCTGCCAGAGAGGGGACCACTTCTTACCTGCCTAGAATACCAGCAGAATCGGTGAGTGACTACCCTGAGAGGCAATCCAAGTTCCTGGCCCCAGGAAGAATTGCGTCCTTTTGGGATTGTGGGGATTCCCGTGGGCTGGGCACTTTTTAAATGTTCAGGAGGGGGCAGCAGGAGAAGGAGAGACTGGGGACTTGGATTGCTGACGGTGTTCTGGTCCTGGGTCCGCAGAGGGGCCCTGGAGACAGAAAGATGTGGGGGGAAATTCCAGTGTGCCCGCTAGAAAATGTTTTTTTTCTGGACTGTGGTGGCCTGACACTACTGCGGTGAGTCCTTGGGAACACTGGACAAGAGGGTTGGCTTGCCTCTTGCCCCGGGACTATGGACCCGCGACCGTCAGACCCCCGCTGACTTTGCTTATGTGCCCGCAACCTGGAACTTTGAAGATGGTGCAGAAAAGGGACAAAATGAGAGGTCTCGTCAGTGGCAAACGATCCGTTTGGGATCTAAGCTTGTCCTGCCGTTCTTAAAGGGGGGACATATATCATGGAGCTTATGTAACGCTCCATGCTTCAAACCCCAAGAGACTTTGTGTTCAATTGTATCGTGTGATTTTAAATATATTTTACATCGTTTGGTATTAGTTTAAATTAGTTTAGTGTAAAATGGCGTAACTTTAGTTTTAAATATACTTGTATTCCTGTAAGTAAATGTGTTTTTGTATAGCCAGTAAACAAGCTTTACTGCTGTGTTATTTATGCAACAGGGCTTTCCCCTTATCCAGCTGCGTATTTGATTCAAGAAGTCTGTGATAGTGTTTGTCTTTAATCTGATGTGTTAGAACAATAGATTATGCAAATGTTGTGTGAGCTAAAGGCTAAAGAATGTAAAGAATGTTTATTGTAAATACCTATCTGACCTAATGTAATTAGCATTTTAGTAGGACGATGTGTGTCATTTATGCAAATTATGGCTGTTGGATTTCAGCACAAATAGTGGCGTTTTTGTTCATTAAAAGGCAGAACTCTCAGACTGAGACATAGAGAGAATCCTGTTTTAAAGCATATAGCCGCGTCTGGTGTTTTATTTCAGCGACGCTACACTATACTCCACCTCAGAAGGCACAGAGCGGCCTTCTGGAAATCCCGAACGGCTCCAGGGCAGAGGAACAGAAGCAGGCAGGTCAAGCTGCTCGAGGCGCTGAGGACAGCGCTCCCAGTAGCCGGGCTGACCGCAACGAAGGTGTGTCTGGAGAGTCCTGACAGGCGGAAGAGAACGGTTCCGTCACAAAGTCCACATGCATTATGTTATTATGTACTGTATTGGCATTTATCAAAATGTTGGCGTATGTCACACTATGTATCGGTCATCTTTCACTCGCTAAATGGTTCCTTAGTTGGGCCTGTGCTAGTATTGTGAACCTTCCCATGATTGCTGTAATAGGTTTCTTCAGAAACATGCTTGTGTTGTCATTTGAAAGTAGAAGATGCACACTAAAGGAAACTCTAATCACTCCCTTTCTCTTTCATCCTGCTGTCTAAACCTATCAGATTAAAAGGATTTATTTATATAATGTGCCCAATAATAGAAACTCCTTTTTATGCTCTCAAAGTTGGAATGGCTTATCTTTTTTTGATCTTTAATGACTTGAAGCCAGTGGTAATGTTTATACACTGGGTGACCATCTGCTACTGTTCATACACAAAACACTGACTAGCTGTGTCTTTTTTTTTTTTTTCCATCAATTTATCTGTTCTTGAATATGCTGTCTTTCTTTACTACAAAGATGTCAGAAACCTAACCTAAAGCCAATGAAATGGGTAATTAGCACCAGTTGCCTCAAGTCCTGTCTCTGGTCATGGAAAGAAATAGAGCCTCAATCAGAGGCTATTGGCCAAGAAACGGTCATAAAATATACCTTTTATTAAATTCAGTTAAAATACACGCAATCCTAACTTAGATTAAAATAGAATTGTTGACTCGTACTATCAACATATCTATACATCTAAATGGCGTATTACTTGATAAATCACAAATAGGTTTTGAAATCTTGTACACCACTTATTCAAATCTGTTGTACACCTTCTTGTTTCAGTATTATAGATCATTCATCTGCTATACCAATTAATTGCCACTATGTTGCAGTTGATATTGATACACATTATAATCCGATCTAAGTTGTCTTGTCAAAAAGTATACAGTATATACCTAGATAGCCAAATGAGATTTAAGGTATCTTGCACAAAGAAGCTGCAACATTTATAATTTGATTCATATATAATGATATGTTTAGAATAGAGTCCTACAATTCTATTCAAAGAGTGCTAATATCACTGTATTCATTGCCTGATACACTAAACTTGGGGATATATATATATATCTATCTATCATCTGCACATCACAGCAATTCAAAGCGCTGCATTCCCCATATGTAGCAAGGAACTTTTTTTAGCACAGGTCAGGTTTATGCAACTGGTCAAAGCCACTCCTAGGACAGTGCGGTTTCGGGTTTATTGAACCCTCATCAGCTAGGAGCTAGGCATGACCAGTTGCAGTGGATGCCCGAAACAGTGCTGGCCTAGGAGTGGCTTTGACCAATTGCATAAACCTGATCTCTGCTAAAAGAAAAAGCCATAGGGCCATATTACAATGTTGGTGCTAACTTAACCAGAGCTGTTGTAAACTTCCCAGAGCCATTATAGCCTATGGAGGTTTTAGGTTTACAACGGCTCTGGTTAAGTTAGCACCAAGTATGTAATATGGTTTGGCATTGATTTAAGGGTTCTGTGTAAAAACAGGCACTGGATGCAATAAAAGTGAGACAGAGGTCATTTGCATATCCTACCCAGCATCCCTTGCTACATATGGGGAATGCAGCACAGGGGCTCAGGGATGCAGTTTTTTCAATTGCTGTGATGTGCAGATCGCTTCTGCAATAAGAAACATAACCATTATAGCGTGGTGGCTTTTTATCTCACTTTTTGTCCTCCACCACAACCCTTGTAAAAATATAATATATATATATATATATATATATTTCTCTAGATTCCGGACATACACTGAGACTTCTTGTAAAAATAGAAGTAATTTGTTGTAGCAACATTCAACGTTTCAGTCCCTTCAGGGACTTTCCTCAGGAGGAAGGGACTGAAACGTTGAATCCTGCTACAATAAAATGTAATACTTATATTTCTACAAGAAGTCTCAATGTGCGTCTGGAATCTTGGTTTCCTTATCTACAATTTTGCAGTCGGATTGTCTTCACCGGAGCAAGTACTGTTGTATGAGGAGTGTGGGGTTCCTTGGTTTTCTCTCTATCAGGGTTATTCAAAGAGATCCGAATTTTGGCCGAAAAAGGTAACCGAGCGCTGAAATTCAGTGTACGGTTACCTTTCCTGGCCATTCGGCTATCCAGAGATCAGGCAGTTCGTCAAATGTTGCCGAATTGCCTGCACAAACTGTGCCTGTTCCAGGGGCGGATCCAGAGGGGGGGCAATGGGGCAATTGCCCCACCCCCCCCCCGAGAAAATCGCCGCCAGCGTTCTCTTCTCCCTACTGACGAGCGGCCGCTGCGCTGACACGCAGCCTGGTCGCTCGCCTGGGACGAAAACCACCAGACCAGCCGCATGATCTCGCGAGAACATGGCTGCGCGGCTGGTCAGGTGGTTCCCAGCAAGCAGCCAAGGTACATGTCAGCGGCCACTCGCCTGTCGCCTCGTGGGGGGCCGGGGAGAAGAGGAGAACGCCGGCGGAGCCTGGCCTGGACGGTCTGGACCAGGAAAGAGGTGAGAGCTGGGGCAAAAATACCCATGAAGCAGGGGGCAAAAATACCCATGAAGCAGGGGGCAAAAATACCCATGAAGCAGGGGGCAAAAATACCCATGAAGCAGGGGGCAAATATACCCATGAAACGGGGCAAATTAATATACCCATGAAGCTGGGGGCAAATATACCCATGAAGCAGGGGGCAAAAATACCCATAGCAGGGCAAAATGCATGAAGCAGGGGGCAAAAATACCCATGAAGCAGGGGGCAAAAAACCATGAAGCAGGGGGCAAATAATACCCATGAAGCAGGGGGCAAAAATACCCATGAAGCAGGGGGCAAAAATACCCATGAAGCAGGGGGCAAAAATACCCATGAAGCAGGGGGCAAATTAATATACCCATGAAGCTGGGGGCAAATATACCCATGAAGCTGGGGGAAAATATACCCATGAAGCGGGGGGGCAAATATACCCATGAAGCTGGGGGCAAATATACCATGAAGCTGGGGGCAAAAATACCCATGAAGCAGGGGGCAAAAAATACCATGAAGCAGGGGGCAAAAATACCCATGAAGCAGGGGGCAAATATACCCATGAAGCAGGGGGCAAATATACCATGAAGCAGGGGGCAAAAATACCCATGAAGCAGGGGGCAAAAATACCCATGAAGCAGGGGGCAAATTAATATACCCATGAAGCTGGGGGCAAATATACCCATGAAGCTGGGGAAAATATACCCATGAAGCTGGGGAAAATATACCCATGAAGCGGGGGGCAAATATACCCATGAAGCTGGGGGCAAATATACCCATGAAGCTGGGGGCAAATATACCCATGAAGCTGGGGGCAAAAATACCCATGAAGCAGGGGGCAAAAATACCCATGAAGCAGGGGCAAATACCCATGAAGCAGGGGGCAAAAATACCCATGAAGCAGGGGGCAAAAATACCATGAAGCAGGGGGCAATTAATATACCCATGAAGCTGGGGGCAAATATACCCATGAAGCTGGGGAAAATATACCCATGAAGCTGGGGAAAATATACCCATGAAGCGGGGGGCAAATATACCATGAAGCTGGGGGCAAAAATACCCATGAAGCGGGGGGCAACATATACCCATGTGAGCTAAGGGCAAATATACCCATGAAGCTGGGACAAATATACCCGTGGAGCTGAGACAAATATACCCGTGGAGCTGAGACAAATATACCCGTGGAGCTGAGACAAATATACCCATGGAGCTGGGGGCAAATATACCCATGGAGTGGGGCAATATATACCCATGAAGCGGGGGGCAAATATACCCATGTGAGCTGCCTGGGGGCAATATCTATATCCATGTGAGCTGCCTGGGGGCATATATCTATTTCCATGTGAGCTGCTTTTGGGGGCAATGTATATGTATCCATGTGAGCTGCCTGGGGGCAATATATATATATATACATGTGAGCTGGGGCAAATATTCCTAAGACTTGATGTTAAAAATATTACCGTTTTAATTCAATATCTAATAAACCATTTAATATTCTAATATTCTGCAGTATAAAGGCTCTTTATAGATTTTTTTAGGATCTTCTAAGCATTTTTTGGGATTTTTAATTTTTTTTCTGTAACAGCCCTTTTAATTATCATTCACTGATCTTCTATGTAAATTTCAGACATTTTCGTTCTGTAGTTTCATTGCAAACAGCGTTTCACTTTTCAAACATTCAAGTGTACTGTTTTTTGTTTTTTTACTCCATTCGTCTGCGGTGTCGGCTTTTTTTCGGCGTCTGCTCTGCGCTCTGATCGGCGGCTGCTCGGGTTTCTCCGGTATGTTTGGCGGGGTTAATCCAGCTGTTTTGTGGGGTTTAGTGAGTGTTCGGTGGGTTTTGCGGTCTGTGTGTGTGTTCGGCGGGTTGGCGGCGAGTGTTCGGCGGGTTGGCGGTGGGTTTTCCTTGCACTTCGGGGACCCTGTGGTGCTTGCTGAATACACGGCAGAGTCGCCGAAATAGGATCGCTGAATCATGCCGAATTGAAGCGAACGAAAAGTCACCGAACGTAATGTAAATTATGATTTATAACTAATATGTCCAATTGGTACACCTATCTGATTACACGGATTGCGTTCAAGTGTCAAATAGGCCTTTGTATGGTCAACCTATATGGGCGGTTTATACAAATAGTCTTCCTACTGTCTCTAGTCATGCTTACAGTTGTCAATAGATAAGAGGTGTCCAATGGCAATGCAGAACACACATGCTAACTTGTTAACCTGATCCATCACGTTCTCTATTCCATTAACAATAGAGAGGGAAGCTTCTGGGAGAGTATCTCTCCACTGTAGACACTCATAGAAACATTTACAGTATATGAACCACCAGCATTGTTTAGGCAACAGAAACTCATCCATTCACGTTCATAAAGCGTGGTAGGTCTGCCAGTAATCAGTGTGATATTTGCTTAGAAGAATTTTCGGTAATATTTTTGGACTATATTAAGGGAAGTCCCTTGGCAGAGGCTCTTGGCAATGGAGAATATGCAATGGGCAGCTCAGGTCTCTAGATGACCAATCTTGGCTGTGCTTATGTCTGAATAACAAGACAGATTTGTTTCCATATTTTTTACTGTAGATGATCTGGGAACAGAACCATTGCAATTAAATTGCTTGCTTGCTACGACATTTATAGGTAAGGCTCAAGCATTGCCGCACGTTAACAGGAAGACAAATTCACAAATGTTGCAAATTCATTAACCATAGGTGATCCAAACCCCAAAATCTTGCTATTTGGCCTGTTTTTAAAACTCTCTTTTCCTATTTTATGCCTGTACAGTAAAAGATCATAGCAATAAACCCAGCACAGAGCAATAAACCCAGGCTAAAATAAAGTAGGTATTTTTTGCGCATGTGATCTTGAGGCTAACAGCAAAAAGCACCAGGTAACAAATTGATAAATCAGGCTAATGTCAGATGAACGCAGTCTGAGCGTACTCTGTGTCCGGCGTGCATAACAGATGGACGTGCTGACAGAAGGTACTGTAGACCTACACGGTCCGTTTTTTTTAACGGATGTAGAACAAAAAAGGGAACTATGGGAATCAAAATTAACCACTTGGCTGCTAAGGACGCACTCAGCGGGTCCAGCCAAGTGGTTCTCCTGTGCGGAGGACACTCCGAGGTATTCCCGGCCGATCGCTGCGGCCCCCCGGTGCGGGCTGATGTCATGAGGTCAGCCCAGCCTCCGGGCCCCCAGCGAGCACGATAGATATCATCACGCCAGCGCGATGATGTCTATTACAGGTACCCCCCCCCACACCAGTGCGGGGAAGGTGCCTAAAGGGAGGTCCTTTTGGACCTCTCTCCCTCCCGATCCGTGCGGGCCAGAATCTAAAGGCAGGCACCGCTTTGAAGGGCACAGCCTGCCCTTCTAAGCAGTGCCTGTCTTTAACCCTTGGGGACTGGATTGCGATTCAGCACCAACAGGTGCCGGATCGCGGTCCCCTCCCGGAGCTGGCCAACATTTGGGTTGTCAGCCAAGCTTCCAGGATCTCCCCCTGACGATTGGCGTAATAGCGCATAGCTAAAATTATAATTTGGGTCAGTACAAACCAACTCCCAGATGCAGAGGCTAGGATTCGCTTTTTTATCAAGGTATACCTTGATAAAGGCGAATCCTCGTCGAAAGGTTGGCTCTTTTGTAGCTGGCTCCTGGATTCAAAAGCAAATTTGTCAAGCCCTGGCTTTACAAATCTGCTTTAGTGCAATTCTGTGGAAATTATGTATAGACTATTGTGAAGGAACCGTTCCCTTCCGTCTGTCCTGGCTCTCCAGACACCCCTTCGTTGCGGTCAGCCCGGCTATTGGGAGCGCTGTCCTCAGCGCCTCGAGCGGCTTGACCTGCCTGCTTCTGTTCCTCTGCCCTGGAGCCGTTAGGAATCTCCAGAAGGCCGCTCTCTGCCTTCTGAGGGTGAGTGTGGAGTGTAGCGTAGTTTGTAATAAAGACACCAGGCGCGGCTGTATGCTTTAAAACAGGATCCTCTCTCTCTGAGCTCTGAGAGTTCTGACTTTTTAATGAACCAAACGCCACCATTTATGCTGAAGTCCAACAGTCATAATTTGCATACCCATACTAATTACATTAAATCAGTTATTTACAATAAACATTCTTTACATTCTTCTCTTAGCCTTCAGCTCACACAACATTTGTATAATCCATTGTTCTAACACCTCAGATTAAACACACTATCACAGATCCCTTGAATTAAACATGCAGCTAGATAATGGGAAAAACCCTGGTGCATAAATTACACAGCAGTAAAGCTTGTTTACTGTATACACAAAAACACATTTACCTACAGGAATATAAGTATTTTTAAAACCAAAGCTATGCCATTTTACACTAAACTAAATTAAACTAAAACCAAACGATGTAAAATATTTAAAAACACACGATATAAATGAACATAAAGTCTCTTGGGGTTTGAAGCATGGAGCGTTACATCAGCTCCATGACAACTATTTTTACCAGGAAGGATACATTGGGATTTCTCTCGTTTTCAAGTATTTCTTGGGTGGCGAGTATGTACCGTTAGGTGTCTTGCCCAAAGACACTTACTGGAGAGGTGCTCTTGCTAGGATTCAAACCTGTGTCTCAACGGTCTCCAGTCATAGAGCAGTGATGTTACCTCTACTCCACCCAGCCGGTTTATTTGTATATATTTTTGCCGTGTCTCTGTGCCTAAAAGCAGGGTTTGCTTCATTGAGTAGAAGTGGCTGCGGACCATTGAGCGCAGGGAATCCACTGTATATCTATTGGGTCTTAGAAATAAAATACCAGAGAACTAACCCTAATCACTGCGTCAATCCTAGAGCCCAAAGCTGTGGTTACGCAAGGTATTCATGTGAATGATTGTAGGAATCTACAGATGTTTGAAATGGCTTTGCTTGCCTGTTGAAAACCAGAGATGGGGATGCAGGATTTTTTCTAGTCGCCACGGTAGCGGTAAAGATCCCTGGTATCCAGCTACATTTACCCTTCTCATTAAGGGGTTGATTCAACCCTGAATTATCCTACATTTTATTAAATGATTACCTATAATAATATTGACAAGTACAATTTGACTTTTAGATGGTTTGTGCTTGTCAGCAGCAACTCTGCATGTGGATAATAGACAGTGTTGGATTATGTGCTTCATAGGGATGCACTGATACCGTTTCTTTTAAGACTGAGTACAAGTACCGATACTTTTTAAAAGTACACACCGATACCGAGTACCGATTAAATAAAAGTAATGTCATGTGACCGCTTTTCAATAAGAACAGAATATATATATATATATATATATAATCTCCCCAGCTCAAATATATATTGGCCCCAGCTCACACATATTGCCCCCCAGCTCTCATGTTGCCCACAGCTTTAATATTGTCCCAGCTCACCCTCCCTCTCTGCCAGGCTCCTCCGGTGTCTTCTTTCCTTGAGCAGCTGCCGGCAGAGGTTGTAGCCCGGTCACTCGTTGGGAACCACACACAGCCGCGGTCTCACGATCCCGTGAACTCCGCGCGATCGCACGAGATCGCGGCTGGTGGATCCCAGGCAAGCCGTCCGCCAGGCTACAAATTTGTCAGAGGCTGCTTGAAGTAAGACGCCGGAGGAGCCTGGCAGAGTGACTAACACTGCCCCACAGAAACCGTCCGGCAAGCCAGCCCAGTGCTGGCTTCCGGTATTGGTTTAGGTATCGGGGGCCTCTGCACGAGTACCTAGTACTCTTGCAGGTCCCGGTATCAGCACTGATACCGATACTAGTATCGGTATCGGTGTATCCCTAGTGCTTCATGGGCATGAAGCTGAGGATTTTGTTGGTTCTCTGTACCAGCTCTCATCTTTGCCACAGCCCTCTCACCTATCTATTGTGAGGCTGCCCATCCCTCTCACTTTTCTATGTTTCTATGTTCTATGTTTCTCAGTGCTCCTTCAATCTGTCTCTGTTGGGTACATACCCAGAGTGGCTACACAACCACAACATAAATTTTTTCATAAGAATGATTCTCAGACCAATTAACTCATCACTCAAAATACAAAGCCCTTCACTATACTATAATTTTAGAAATGTATATGTCAGCCCTGCCTTCTGGACTTCCCCTGCCCCAATGACATCATTGCACATGGGGAAACAATGCCGCTAAACTAACTCCCCTTCTCATTTCCCATGCTGGGACCAAATGTGGAGGTGATGGCGCATTATGTTATTAAATATTGGTCCTTCTAAAACACAAGCCACTGCACCACTTTGAAGAGAACGGACTTTGGACCTCTTTTAGTTCCATTCTTTACACCGCACGCAAGTCATGTGAAGTGTTGCTGGACAGGTCAGAGTCTGGCCTTTCTAATGATACCAAACATGACCATGTTAAATGTCATGTAAACAAAACAATCAAAATATTATTTAAACTTTACCTATTTTTTTGTTCCAAAGCAATGGCATTGTCCATTTGTCACGTATAAAAAGAGCAATAGCCCTGCTGTTACTCACCTTCTCCTTTCCCACACCGCGAGCAAGTTCATTGTATTATACAAAGTCCTATTATTCATGAAACACAATGTGGTAAAATACTAAAATAGAATTGTGTATTTTTTTTCTACAAGTGCAGTAACAGGTTCACATTTCAATTTATCATTTTTTTTTTTTTATATCAAGATTACCCCAAAGGTTTGGATGATAAAATGTGAAAAAAATATTTTAAATGCTGCAATTGATTTGAAATCTGGTAATTTACATTTTTTGTTATAGCATTCTGACGGGACATGATGTATACATATAATAATGATATATTTTGACTCTGTCTAGTCTGCTGAAAAAAGGAAATCTAATTTGTCTGGGTCCTTCAAATACATGCAGGGTTATTCAAAGAGCTCCGAATTGCTGGCGAAAGTTAACCGAACAATGAAAATCAGCGTTTGGTCACCTTTCCTGGCCATTCGGCTATTCAGAGAGCAGGCAATTCGCCGAATGTTGGCGAATTGCCTGCACATTCAGTGCCTGTTCGAGGGCAGTGAAATCCCCATAACTTCGTCTATTCAGAGAACAAAAACCAGCAGTGAAAAGATGCCGAAATGCCCTGCCATTCGGTGGCTTCATTCAACAGGTTTATTCAGGCGAATCCCATAGGCTTCAATGCTAAAAATATTGCCGTTTTAATACAATATCTAATAAACCGTTTATTATAATATTCTGCAGTAAAGTCTCTTTATAGATATTTTTAGGATCTTTTAAGCATTTTTTGGTATTTTTTTTGCAATTTTTTTTTTCCGTTTTAATTTCTTTTAAACGTTTTTTCTGTAACAGGCCTTTTTATTATCATTCATTGGACCTCATGTAAATTTCAGACATGTTCGGCTCAGTTTGTTTGCAAACAGCGTTTCACTTTTCAAACATTCAAGCGTACTGTCTTTTTTTTGTTTTTTTTTTTTTACTCCATTCGTCTGCGGTGTCGGGTTTTTCCGGCTGCTGCTCTGCGCTGTGATCGGCTCCTGCTCGGGGTTTATCCGGCGTGTTCGGCGGGGTTAATCCAGATGTTTTTGCTGGTTTCGGTGTGCGTTCGCCCTGGTTTTGCGTTGTTTTCGGCATGTTTGCTGCGACTTCTCCATGCATTACGGCGGCTCTGTGGTGCTTGCTGAATACACCGCAGGGTCGCCGAACTGGGATCACCAAATCACACCGAATTGAGAACGAAAAGTCACCGAACGTGCGGTGGCTTTTTGATTTTCTTTGAATAACTCTGACTTCAAATTGCATTTAAACATCAGCACAAATGACAAATATAGGATATTTATCATGATTTTTATAAATTCGTAAAACTTGGCTCCTACCATTAACATTATTTGACTGTTGACTAAGGGGTTAAGTACAAGATAACCGTGCTTAGCTGGAAGGGTCCGGGCAGAAAATTGGTGTGTTCCCGCACTTATTTATTTTTTGGACATGACCCATATAGTTATTGCAGGGGGTCACGAAAGAGAAACAAATAATTATTATAATTATTCAGTGTAAATGCCAGATAAACCAAGGTTATTTTTGTTTTTATTTAGTAATACATTTCAAATAAAAGTTCCAAAGATGGTTTTCTTTCTAACTCAAGTCATATGTCACATGAAAAATAAATCCTTTCTGACCACATGTTGAGTTTCCCAGATATATATTAAATCTGTCCCTGCTCTTATTTTGTATTTAATTGAATTTATTGAATAGGAAAATAAACATTTGCCCAAGAAAATTAAAGGTAATCACGTAGTAACGCAAACCGTGACGTCATAAGCCAGTCTGGGTGGTTACTATATAAAATATCTATTGCCCTCAGAGCTCTTTGTACTGTATATTATGTACAATAATAATTTCCAGTTATTTGAGCAGAGATGACACCGTCTCTTTCACCACTAGATAATAACCAGGTAGTTTTTTAATGATATTTTAAGTACATTATGTTTATGTTTAAATGTTCACATATTGAATTTGTAAATATTAAAATTATGCTTTTTCTTAGTATCGTTCCCTTCTGATCTAAACATCATTTACTTAGTAGCTTGTGACGAATGTTATCTTTTCCACATTACTAGTTGTATAGTGGTTTCAGAGCAGCAATATTGTAGAAATGTAGCCTAATAAAGCCTTATTGCAGTCACTGGTGTTTTGTGCATATAGTGTCTTCTGTTGACCATCAGCGCTCGCAGTCATCACTAGCTCTTATATATTAAACACAGACAGCCATTCTTGACTGATAATAATAAATGTTACTGTAAGAGTATCTAGTGGAGAAAAAAGGGTTAAACTTGCATATGAGTAGTGGAAACTTGTATTACCCATCAAGGTGGGTTTAACAGCTGTAACATTGCTAGAGCGCAAAGGTTAATACATAAAGGTAAATAATAAAGATTATCTTACAAATTTAAAAATGTGCTACATTTACTGGTTTTATTCTTCCCATGTGTGTTGCGCCGGAATATGTTGGCGCCTAATAAGTAAATAATAATAATAGTACGTCAAGAATACTGTCCTTAGAACCAAAACCTAAAGAGATGAGGGGTTATTCACAGACAACCGATCTGGCCCCGAAATGTCACCAAACAGGTAATTTCCCCATACGGAGGAGCCATTTTGGGGCCATTTGGGTATTCAGGCTGCAGGCAGTTCGCCAAATTTTGAAGTGAGATTATATGTAGCATGTTGTTCGTTTCATAAGGTATTCATTCTGATTCTTTTTGTGTATTGCAGTTGGGCAACAAGAACCTCCAAATGTACTTCTGAATGAAGGACCTGAAAATACAGAGGTTTCACCTGAAGATGCAGCATCGAAAGATGGTATGAAGCAAGATGGTGTGGAAGAAACTCCTGAAGCCAATTCTACAACACCAGAATCAGAAGATAAAAGCGAGTCACCAGAGGAAACAAGTGAAAACCAGTCCAATGAAGTGGGATTCAAAAAAGTGTTTAAGTTTGTTGGTTTCAAATTCACTGTGAAGAAAGAAAAGACTGAAAAGTCTGATCCCGTCCAGCTTTTGACTGTGAAGAAAGATGAAGTAGAAACTAATGGCACAGACAATCTTGAAATACAAAGCAGCACTCCAGAGGAAAGTAAACCAGAAGAAACACAAGAGCCCAAAGATGCTAGCCCAGAATCAGAAACTGTAGCTGTGTCTGCACAGGAAGTTGAAAGTCCACAGGAAACCACAGACGACAAATTAGAGAGAACGGAAGATCCCAAAGTTGAAAAGGAACAAAAGAAATCGCCAGTGTCACCAACAAATCCACTTACCACTGAAACATCTTCTCCATTCAAAAGGTTTTTTACTCAGGGTTGGGCAGGGCTTAGGAAAAAAACTAGTTTCCGAAAGTCCAAGGAAGAGGACCCCCAGGAGGTTGAGAAACACATTAACAGTGAGCTGCAAGCCAAGATCGAAGGTCAAGATGTTGGCAATGGCAACCTAACGGAAGATAGTCAGGCAGAAGCTGTAATTATTGAAGCACAGCCTGCACAACTAGATGGAGACCAACCAGAAAAAGAAGTAGAGACAATTATTGATGAAGGAACCCCAACTTCTTCTGTAGAGCAGCCAAAGCAAGAAGAATCTTTAGATATCAAGCTAGATGAGCCCAAAGCTACAGAGGAAGAACAAACTGAATGTGCTGCACATGTGGCAGAAAGTGTTTTACCTGAAGCAGAAATCACTGAGAATATTGTTGCTGTAGTTGTAGAAAATGTTGTTACTGTAACAAAAGAGTTGACAGAAATTATTCTTGAATCTGACATTGCAGAAGAGAAGACTATAATCGCCCTTTCTGAAGTCAGTTCCACTGCTAGCCCACCAAATGTTGAAGAGATACAAGTAGTAAAACCTGACACTGAACTAAATGACAAAAGTGTAGACAGTTTGACAGTAGAACAATCCCAAGTAGCTTCAAATCCTGAATGCGCAGAATTGGAAAAAAGTCACAATGCGATCACCACAGAGGCAGAGCTGTTGTCTTCACAAGAGAAAGCGAAGCTTCAGGGTAGCCCCTTGAGAAAACTTTTCAGTAGTTCTGGCTTGAGGAAGCTGTCGGCAAAGAAGCATAAAAGTAAAAAAGATGATGACGCTAAGGTGGAAGATGTAGCTCCTGAAGCACCTGCTTCATCAGAGTCTCCTGAAGTACCAGATGCAGATGGTGGAGAAAGCTCCCCTTCTTCTCCAGAAGAATCAGGAGAGACATCTCCTACAGACATAATCCCAGAAGATTCACAACAGATCCCTGAAGTGGACGGTGACGGTATCACTTCTGATGGGGAACGAAAGAGAGATGGTATTACACCTTGGGCTTCATTTAAAAAATTAGTCACTCCCAAGAAACGGCCAAAGAGACCATCGGAAAGTGACAAAGAAGATGAAGTTGAAAAAGTAAAGAGCTCAACAATGTCTTCCACTGATAGTGCTGGTTATGTCGAGAATCAGGAGGAGGTTAAAGAAAACAACGAAGAGCAAAAACTTGAAAAAAGCACTGAAGAGAATAAAAAGAAAGTTGATAGCTCTGTTTCATGGGAGGCACTGATCTGTGTTGGGTCATCTAAGAGAAGAGCTAGAAAGACTTCTGACTCCGAAGAAGAATTGCCAAACACACTTGAAGAAAATAAAATAACAGAGGAGGACATAGCAAATGCCAAAGAATTGGATTCTGAAGGTCCCCCTGTTAGTTCTCAGGAAAAGGAACAAGATAGTTCTTCACCTGACCAAGCTAACAGTCCTACCGATGGTGATGGAGTGTCAACATGGCAGTCTTTTAAAAGATTAGTAACTCCAAGAAGAAAGTCAAAATCCAAAGCTGAAGACAAAATTGAAGAACCAACTGTAACATCTAGTGTGGAACAGTCGACATCGGAAGGAGAGGCTGGAAAAGATGAAACATGGGTATCATTAAAAAAATTTATTCCTGGGCGAAAGAAAAAGAGATCAGATGCGAAGGCGGATCAGGGTCCATTAAATGAAGGTGGGCTAGCAATTCCATCAGAAACAGTCGAAGATGATTCTGATGAACCAGCTGTTGTTCCTTTAGCTGAATTTGATGCTGCAGAGCAAGAAAAGCTTGAAGCACAGCAATCTGCTCTGTGCTTATGTGCTCTGAACGATGTCTCTACAGAGCTGGTTCCTGCGTCAGAGAATTCAGAGGAACTTGTACATGCTGTCACTGTGACTGTAATAGAAGGAGAAAGGGCAGTCACCAGTTTGGAAGAAAGATCTCCCTCTTGGATTAGTGCAACAGTATCTGAGACAGTTGAGAAAGATAACTTCCCTGTGGAAGAGCCCAAAGAAGAGATCAAATCAGAAGTCAAAGTTGAAGAACATGTAATTTTTACTTCAGTTTCACAAGTTGCGACAGAGGCTAAAGATACTATAATCAGTGATGTGGAAATGACAGCAGAAGCAATAACAGCCCTGGAAGAAGCAATAGAAAATTCATACGCTGAGGAAACCACTGAAATGATATCTGCTGTTTCGCAGCTCGGTGAATCTGTTGTGACTACTGAAGATGCAACACCTGTACCAGAAGATGAAAGTGCAAAGAGTTTAGAAGAGAGAAAGAAGCAAACTGATCAAATTCTTCAGGAGGTTGCAGAAAAGGCACAGCTTTCAGCTATTGCGATTATCGAGAGCAGCACTAAATTGCTAGATAGATCTTCTGTTTCAGCAAATGTAGCAGACTTTGGAGAAATACAAGCTCAAGACACCCGCAAAGGCGGCAAAACTGTTGACGAGGAAAAGAGCATCGTGAAAGATAATGTTGCGGAATTCCAAATTAGCCAGACAGTGTGCATAACTACATTCACCGAAAGAAGTACCATTTTGCCTGTTGTAGCTTCTCCCTCTCTGCTTGAGATGCAGAATAAAGATGATTCCAGTACAGTGGACCAGAATGTTAAAGAAATTGTACTTCTTTCTCACCAGAAGGGAGGCGATATTTCAATTTCAACAGAAACAAATGCTAGTGAAGATATCATTGTTTGGAGAAAGGAGCAAACAAGAGAAGAAACATTTGCTGAAAAGCATACTGTTGAAGGTCTTCATATTTCTGGTGACAAAGATGCTGGAGTTGAACTAGTACTTGTTACAGATGAAGATCAGGCTGCTGGTGGTTCACCCTGTTTAGAAGAGAAGGAAGGGGACTTTGTTTTAATTTCAGCTGAAGAGCCTAATAAACAAATCACTGTCAGCACAGCTGAGAAGCAAGCTAATGAACCCATGTCTGTATCCGTTGACGAACAAGAGAAAGAGGATATGCCAAGTTGGAGCACCGAGCAAATTCAAGAAATAACTTTTTCTAAGGAACAGACTTCTAACCTTGTAAATCTAGCCAGTCTGGACAATCGAAATTATGGAGCTTTCATCTCTCGGGTGGAGAAAACTGGAAGCGATTTACCCATTCTATCTGTTGAAAAAACCGAAGAATTGATTAAGACCGAGATATACACTCTGGAGAAAAAAGAAAGTGCACCACTTTTATCTGAAAAGCATGGTGAAAAGCACACTTCATTTGAGATCCAGGTTAAAGAAGCAGTCTCTGTGTCAGCAAAAGAAATGACCTGTGAAGATGCTGCCATTTTGCCTGAGGAGCAATCTAGGGGTTTTGCTTCAACGGTGGCTGAGCAACAGACTGATGAAAGTCCTACTGTTGTATCTGAAAAGTCTGCGGATGAAGTTAAGCCCATTTTGGACAAAGCCGATAACTGTACTATTCATGTAGAGCAAAAGGAATGTGAGGATGTGCAAGAGTTAGTTCTGGGTGATGAAGGCACACCTGTTGTGTCAGAGAAAGAGAATGCTGAAAACCTATTGGTTGTAACCACTAAACCTGCTGAAGACCTTTACCAAGTTTATACTGAGAAAGAGGCAGGGAAGGACCATGTTTTGAGTGCAGAAAGCGTTGAACTTGCCGCAGAGTTAACTGTGGCCCCTGCCGATGGAAGTAGCGGAATGTTTGCTGACAAAGAGGTGTCTGATATAGGAGAAAGACCTGCTGATGAAGGATTACATGTTTTGACCGAGGAACAAGCAGAAAACATAACTATTTTATCAGAGCGGAAATCAGAAGTTGTTGATATAGCCGTGAGCCAAGTCCAAGAGAGTTCTCAGAGTTTTACTGAAAAAACTTTTGATGGCACATCAGAGGTAGAAGACAATATTGTTGAAGAAATAAAACCTGTTTTAATAGAGGAACAGACTGAGACTCTTCATGTATTGTTCACGGAAAAAGCAGACGCCTGTGATTTGGCTCTGGAACATGCTGAGGAATCCCATGTTTTAGCTGACAAACCTTTTGATGAGGAGGAACAGGTGGAGAATGCCCATGTAATAAGTGAGGAAAAGGTTGATTTAACTGTGGACAAAGCTGATGGAAGTGCCACTATTGTCACAGAGAAGCAAACTTTTGATTTCTCTGATTTGGCCGAAGTGAAAGCTGATGTTTCTCCTGTGTTGACTAAGAAGTTGGACAGTGAAGATGCCCTTCTCGCTGAAGCACACACTGGTGCTAGCGTCCCACCGTTTTCAGTGGAAGGCCTTACTCGTGACAGTGATTTTGTTTTGGCTGAGAAGCAAACTGCAAATATTTCCCCTGGTTTCACAGATAAAGACCCTGTTCTTGATAAAGAACAGGTGAAAGATGTGAAAGAAAAGGTAGATGAAAGTGAATTTGAGGGACAAATTAAAGCCGATATCCTATCTTTAGATATTCAGCAGACTGCAGAAAGTGAGTCAATCTTGATTGATAATTTAACTCTAGAAAAAGAATCTTTGGAATGTATTTCGAATGTCATCGAGTTACATACTGAAGAAGGGAACATTGTCTTACAAAATCTAGAAGTTGAAGGCGGCACCACGGGTCCCACTGATGAATCTCTTACTAGTGAGAAAACTAAGTGTGTTTTGACTGAAGAACCCATTGTTTTAATAGCTAAGAAAAATGTTATCAGTGTCCTTATTCATCAAGAAAAAGAAAGTCCTATTAAATTAGCAGAGGTAGATGCAGATGAAAATGTCCAGAAAAGCCAAAAGTCCATGGAAAGTGATGCTGTACTAAAAGAACAAGAAAGTGTTTGTGTTGAAACAGAACAAATAGAAAGTGATAGTAAACCTGTAGCTCCATCAGGGGAACTACACTTAGAAAGTATCCCTGTATCATTACAAAAGGAAGAAATTACTCCTGTCTCATTGGATGGACAGCCTGATAAAAGTATCCACATCTTACAGGAACAGGAAACGTCATTGTGCAAAACATTGGAGTCAACAATTGTCCCTGATGTGATTTCTAACGTGGCAGAAAGTGTAGAACCTGTTACTGATATTAGCCAAGATGAGGAGACAGACTTAATGAAAATACTTACCGATATAGATAGATGCGCAAATGCAAGAGAAACTGAAATGGAACTTAAAAATGATATTGGCGTTGAGGCGCAGCTTGGCGACTTAAAACGTTCAGCTGCTGTATGCCAGGGAACAAGTACTCATTCTACTGTAGTTGAAGAGGAACTTAAAATGATAGAGGAAATGGCCACGACAGAAATTCCTGAGCTTGAAAGCGCTGAAGCTAACAAAGCATCTGAGCCATTTGTTGCTGCAGCAGTTGAAGAACAAGTCTTAGCAGAAAGTGTGAAACCTATTGAAATTCCATCAGAAACTACTTCTTTAAACCAAACAGCTGAAAATGTCAACATCATCTCCTCAGAAGAATATGAAATAACCCCTGGAACTCTGCAGACAGTGGAATCGGTCTCTCAGAAAGCAGCTGCTATTGTTGATGCTGCGATTGAGGCAGCTGCTGGTTGCCTTACTTTGGATAACATCAGTCAAGTCCCACTAGAGCAGAAAAGTGTAACTCAAAATGGTTTTTCTGTTTCCTGGGATGATCAACAATCAATCCATACTGAGAGTGTAGAAGAAAAAGGCACTGTTGAAACCATCACCATTGAATCACACAGTACAACAATTGTACATAAGATAATTGAAACAGCAGTGGAAAAGGTTGTGAACAGTGGTCAAAACTTTCTAATTTGCAATACCGTGGAATCTAAAAGCCAAGAAGAAAAACACAGTTCTGGAGACCAACAAGCTGTAGTATTTTCTAGCTCATCTTCCAAAGAAATAAGCGTGGAACCAAAACAGGACTATCAACCACCTTCTTCTGAGCTGGATGTCACCGCTTGCAGTACGATTGCTGGCCAGATTGAGAAAGAAATTGTTTGTGAGGTCCTAAAGGTTGTAACTACAACCACTTGCATAGAACACCATGGGAAAGTAGGTGTTGATGATCCACAAAAAGAAGCTTTTGTTGAATTAGAAACCAAAGATAATGTGAAGGAAGATCTCATTCAAGAACAGGATGTTTCTGCACTACTGGAACATGAATCAGGGAAGGAACGGTCTACAGGAGACCATGAAACCGTACGATTGAGCAGTTTTCCAGATCAGACCTCATCAGAGACTGTCCAGATTATCCAGCCTGAAATCAAATCAAGTGTTCCTGCATACACACTAGAAGAAGAGATCTCTACTCAGGATGATTGTATAGATGTAAGAACACAAGACGTATCAAAAATTGTGGAATCCTGAGACTTGGTGTAAGTTAAACATTCATTTAAGACATATGTTGATATTAAACACAAAGCTTTTATATCTAGTTTAATAGTGTAAATCAGAGCCCATAAATACTGAATTTGCTAGCAGCACGTTTGATAGCATATTGCTTAGACTGAACAAGAAAATACGTTTGGACATTCCAGTACAGATAAAGATGAAATAGGAAAATGTGGTTCATTAGAACACACAAAAATGTTTCCCTAATGCACCCTCCTTAATAAATTTAATGCTGTGGTGTCCATTGGTCTAGCCACTCAAGATATGTTTTAGTTATTTAATCTGTTTTACAATGTTTTCCATTTGTAAGGTGGCAGTATTTTGCTGTTTGTTTTAAAGGGATACTCCGGGCACTGTGATCACACAATGTAATGGTATTGGTCAGAGTGACCTGAGCATCCTCACCAGTATTCTTTCTATTGTTTAGTAGTTGCTTTGAGCAGAAATGTATTGTTGTGCAAGTTTTCTTCTGTTTTAAAAGTCTGTGAGTGCCTGCTCAAATGTAAACCTGAAATTGTTTCTAAATATTTTGTTGTGGAATCTCTCTCCTAGCTATTGAAACTGTATTTTCATGTTTTAACTACCCTTATTTATTTGTTTGCCTCCATTTTAATATGCCCACTTGTTACCTTGCCAACATGCCACATGTACAGTAAAAAAGGGGGACAAAACATTTTTTAGATACATAAACGAGAAAAGGAAAACAAGGTTTAGTTAGATTAAAAACAAAAGGAAGGTATGTAGAAGAGGATAAAAGTCTCGCTGACTGCCTCCAATGAATATTTTTGTTCAGTCTTTGCAGAAGAAAAGGAAGGAAAGGGACCTCAGTTAGGAGGAAACACTAACGAGACAATTACATATCAGTTTACAGAGGAGGAGGTTCTACAGCAGCTGTCTAAAGTAAAGACAAATAAGTCAATGGGGGCCTGATGGGATCCACCCTTAATTATTAAAAGAGCTCAGTGATGTAATAGCAAAATAGCAAAACCGTTAGCAAGGATTGGTTAAATAAATCTGTTAACGGGAGTCGTCCCAGAAGACTGGAAATTAGCAAATGTTGTGCCCATTCACAAGAAGGGTAGTAGGGAGGAATCTGGGAACTATAGGCCAGTTAGTCTTATGTCAGTAGTGGGGAAATTAATGGAAACCATGTTAAAGGAAAGGATTGTTGAACATCTAAAAACACATAGATTACAGGATCAGAAACAACATGGGTTTACCTCAGGGAGATCATGCCAAACTAATCTTATTGATTTTTTTTGATTGGGTAATAAAAATAATAGACACAGGTGGTGCAGTAGACATTGCTTATTTAGATTTCAGTAAGGCTTTTGATACTGCTCCGCATAGAAGGCTTATCAATAAATTGCAATCTTTGAGCTTGGATTCCAATATTGTTAAATGGATTAGGCAGTGGCTGAGTGACAGGCAACAGAGGGTTGTGGTAAATGGAGTTTATTCGGCGCAAGGTCTTGTTACCAGTGGGGTACCTCAGGGGTCAGTACTTGGACCCATTCTATTTAATATTTTTATTAGTGATATTGCAGAAGGTATTAATGGAAAAGTATGTCTTTTTGCTGATGACACAAAGATTTGCAACAGGGTTGACGTTCCTGGAGGGATCAGCCAAATGACAAATGATTTCGGTAAACTAAAAAATGGTCGGAGCTGTGGCAATTGAGTTTTAATGTGGATAAGTGCAAGATCATGCACCTGGGACGTAAAAACCCAAGGGCTGAATATAGAATATTTGATACAGTCCTAACAACATCTGAGGAAAGGGATTTAGGGGTTATTATTTCAGAGGATCGAAGGGTAAGTAGTCAATGTAATAGAGCAACAGGAAATGCTAGCAGAATGCTTGGTTGTGTAGGGAGAGGTATTAGCAGTAGGAAAAGGGAAGTGCTCATGCCACTGTACAGAGCACTGGTGAGACCTCACTTGGAGTACTGTGTGCAGTACTGGAGACCGTATCTCCAGAAGGATATATACATCTTAGAGAGAGTTCAGAGAAGGGCTACTAAAATGGTGTACGGCTTGAAGGAGAAAAGTTACCAGGAAAGGCTTAATGATCTTAACATGTACAGCTTGGAAAAAAGACGAGACAGAGGAGATATGATAGAAACATTTAAATACGTAAAGGGAATCCACAAGGTAGAGGAAGGGAGTATATTTAAAAGGAAACAAAATAGCAAAACAAGAGGACATAGTCTTAGATTAGAGGGGCAAAGGTTTAAAAGTAACATCAGGAAGCATTATTTTACTGAGAGGGTGGTGGATACATGGAACAGTCTTCCAGTTGAAGTGGTAGAGGCCAAAACAGTAATTGAATTTAAGCAAGCATGTGATAGGCATAAGGCTATCCTAAACAAAAGATAAATCCAGGTAAAGTATCCATGTAATTGGGCAGACTAGATGGGCCGAAAGGTTCTTATCTGCCGACATTTTTCTATGTCTACATTATGAATACATTGACCCAATTATGCCACATTGCCTCCATTACCCCACACTTGATACATTGCCTCCATTATTATATCCATATAGTACAATGCCAGAATGCCACAATGCCTTTCCACCCATTATGTCAACATTACAGTGTTTCCACTAAGCCCACATGCCAAAATGCCTTCGTTATGTCCATATGCCAAACTAAAAAAAGGCCATAATTATGCCAACAGAGGGTAACCATACATAAACCTATTATTCAGAGGAGAGGGTAACTAGCAATTATACTGTACAGATATACTTTATACAGAAAGAGGAAACTATAGAGAGATTTTAAAAGGTACCCTCAGCATAGATACTGAGAGAGTGTGATAACTATACATAAATAGGTTCTACAGAGATTCATGGTAACTATACATAGATACCTTTTATACAGAGAAACTGATAAGCGCAGCAATGACATCACACAGGGTGTGTGGCCACCTCCCGGAGCAGGGCCTGTGCTCCTATATACATGCTGCACATGTGTAAGGGAGCACAGTCCTTGCTCCCAACTCACCACGCCTGCTTTCCTCAGCCTGTGTGCGCACATAATTTTGTTATGTGCACTCCAGGCAAAATAGGTGTGCATGCACATCGCATTGGCTGGGTACCCAGGGTCATGTGATTTGCTATGGATTACAGGAGGGTGTGTGTGGAAAGGGATGTCAATGTTTAACCCCTCCATCCCATTTTAGCCCTATAGCAGGGCTGTCAAACTCCAAACCTCCAGATTTTGCTACAATTCCCAGAACGCTTTGAATGCAATAAATGGCCAGAGAACCATGAGGATTGTAGTTCAGAAATATCTTCGAGGGCAGAGTTGGACATTACCTGCACCAAAGAGTATCCCATTAACACTGCTACTGTATTGGATGAATGTTTTGCCCTCAGTTTTGTAAAGGAAATATTTGAGCTTAGTTGACAATCAATGGATACTTAGTAATAACTAAACAATAAAAAATACCCAAAAAAATACAGATGTAATTTGTTCACTTTTATTGTTTATTTAACAATTTCTCTTTGAAAATAAAAGAGAAAAATTAGAGCAAAGTAATGTACTCTTTAACACTCTCTAACTTTATTTTCTTACCAGTTCCCAGTGCACGGTGTTAAAATGAGGACAAGAATGTGAAAGCTGCAGCATCTGTTGTAGAGGAGGAAGTTGTGTGCAGACCGAGCAATCGACCATTGACTTAATTCCAAGAACTGGTAGACGTCATCTGCCCAGTGACAACAATGTGGCCAGACAATCCTGATGTTTAATCAGGAGCTTTAGCCAGAACTGTTCCTTACTCTACCAATGAAACGCTCATCTACTGGATACTCTACATTCTTGCTTTTTTGTAAGGATGAGTCGTAGTGTGTGGAATGTAGTGTAATTTAGTATCACTCTTACCTTTCTGAGGTTAACAATGTCCTCATTCTGTCCAGTATTTAATGTTTATATGATTTAAATAGCATCGCAAATTACTTTACGGAAATGATCCATGTTACTTGTTCTAAACATGCTTCCAGAACTGGCGTAGGACTTCTTGCATAGTTTTGTGTATCTTTCAAACCTGTTGCGCATTATATTGTATATATCCTTTCAATTATATACATATTAAGAAGAAAGCGGCAAACTAACATATTACTAATTGCCTGTTAAGAGAAGATTCATGCATGTGATCAACACTAGTTTTCCAGCTTCTGACGTTCAAGGTAAGGCTCTCCTGTATACACAGGCTAGAATTGCTATACATTAGGTGACAAGCTCAGTGCGGTTTGCTGTATTTCCATCTTCTGAAGAACATTCTGGTGAAAGGTCACAAATTGTAGAAGTTACTGGTTACAGTGACAATTAAATTATTACCCAAAGTTATTATAAATAATACATACATATATTAAGTGCACTATACATTTTTATTATGGCATATTTTGGAGCGTTTCTTTATTTCAGTTAAATGTCACCAAAAATGATCTGTGTATCTTTGTAGGTGTAACTTGCACCTGTATTATCTACCAGTGACAAAGAGTGACTCGCTCATTAACAAGTGCAAGAATATTCTTTTCCCCTTCTGATTTTTTTAATCATGTTTGTATTCTTGTCTGCTGGTTCTCACAGTTTAAGGGGGACATTCCTCAAATTTGTTATATACAGAGTCAAGTTAGCCTTTTCTTACCATCTTGTAAGGCTTACTTGTTTTAAAAAAAAATGGGTTCTATTTCTGCTTATGTACATTTTGCTATTATGTAATTTCTAAACGATATAAGTTTAAATAAAGTCTTTGCTTTTATTACTGGGTTTACGTCTGTCATTTGGAGCTTGTTGCTTAAAATTCTAGGACCAATGGTCTCGGCGTGTTCATTTCACTTTAGATTTGAGTTAAAAAACATGTAACCTCTTTTGATGGTGTCGTTATTCACATTAATGCCAATAGACAGATTACATTCATGTATGAGACAGAATTTCATATAGTTAAAATAATTCAATGAAAATTATATCTTTAAGAAATCCATGTTTAAATGCAATATCACAGTCAAAACATTACCCAAGATTAATTTCACAGAATAACAAGTGTTAATTTAAAAGTACAGCTAGTTGACAGCATAATAAGAAAATGCTCCTAAAATGCCATGTCTATTAATATTTTTTTGGCATATACAGACGGTGAAATCCCATTAAACATTAACAATCATTATAGCTCACGTGATTCCCTGGTTTACAAATACAAGAAAGGCAAGATGTATACCACTGTATAAAAGATAACATTTAAATTGTCATAAAAGCCCCCTTCGAGAGGCTGGTCCTGCGAGGTGCTAGCATGACCATTGGCTATTTCCGTCATCTACTCCCTACTTCTCTCCTTTGTCCGACCCTTGCCTGTTTTATTTGTTATGGGAGAGATATGTGGAACATCCCATTTTGCCTGACGAATGAGATGCCCTGGTGGAATCTTCCATGAGAACCTGTGTTCCTGTAAAGGAGAACTGCTATAAATTCCTCACGAGATTGTATCTTGATCCTGCTCGCCTTCAATAGATTTACTCCGATACCTCGGGGTTGTGCCCTCGTAATGGCGGCACGAGAGGCACTTTTTATCACATGTGGTGGGAATGCTGATTAGTTCAGGGTCTATGGTCTTCAATTTTCTCTTTACTATCTCTGGTGTTGGGAATAGCCCTGGATCTGGGCCCCCCAATGGCCCTCCTCAACAGCCCCTCAAGTAGCTATGGTTTAGCTCGCCCGACCCTCCAATTGGTCCACAGAGTTTGTACGGCTTCAAGAATCTGTGTTTCTCATTCCTGGAAGACCTCTCTCCCCTCCCAGACCAAAATTAAATCTAAAATGTGGTGCCTAATATAGGATGCAATATTTATAAGCCCAATTACACGGCACTGTGGCTCACTGCACTAAAAGATGGGCCCCATGGTTTGCCTCACAGGTGGCTCCTCTGCCCCCTCACCCTGTTTAATATGGTCCATTTCTGATGCTGCTCTTCACTGACCGATTGTATTGTGTTTTATGGTTTGATTTTGTGACTTTTTTATAATTGGTTTTATTGTTTCTATACCTATTTATGATTCAGTTTCATGCCTTATGTTTGTCATTTAGCTCACACATGCTGGCTTTTCGTGTACATATTGTACTGCGTGCATCTGTAAATTGTCTTAACTGATCTGTAACCTTATGTAGCACTCACTCCCGGAGGAGCCGCTGAATTTAAACCTCGGGTCAGTCTCCCCGCACTAGGGAATAAATATACACCAGCACTGTTGTGGATTTTATAAGTTATATAGTTTACTGATCTCAAATAAACTGGCATATATAGAGCAGCACGGTATACATATATATTTACAGAAGTTCGTAATGCGAGAAACGCGCAGTGGAAAAGAAAAAGGAATTTTAACCCCTTCGTTGCTGAAATGTGAGTCCCGTACAGGTTGTGTCCCAAGAAGGTGTACGTGTATGCGTGTGTTGGTACCCGGGTACTAGATTCAACTGGCCAGTGAATGATTTCAATGTGTCTTCGACTAGTCACGTTGGGGCCCTCTAGGTTTAGACAAACTGCAGCGTGCTTTATTATTTTCACTGTGGCCGTTAACCCCTAGCTGCCACCAATGGTGGAGATAGGGGGTTCCAATGAACCCCCTATCTCCCGATCCGTGGCAGCTAGGGGTTAAAGTTTGGTATTGTTGGATCGGCCAGAGTATGGCCGTTCCAATGTTACCAAACACGAATGTGAAAAAAGTTTGAAAAAAAAATAAAAAAATAAAAATAAATAAATATTTAAAAAAAAAAATAAGTTTTTTCTTTTTTTTGGTTTGTTAATGCAGCAATATTGTTCCCATTTCAATTATAATGTGAACAATGATGCTGCACTAACTATTTTTGTATGCAGTGCGTTTGTTAAAAATCGTGTAATTTCCCCCAAAAAAAAGTAAAGAGACCCCATCTCTAATTTTTTTAACAAGCGCACCCCATACAAAATATAACCGCAATTGCTCGCATGTTAAAATGTGAAAAAAAAAAGTTTACACATTGTAAATTATTGAAAAATCATATTTTATTGCATTTTTTGTTATAATATACAGACAGGTCATGATGTATACATATAATAATGACATATTATGAATCTGCCGAGTCTGACGGAACGAACGATATATAATATGTCTGGGTCATATACTAAAATAAGCCTTAAAAACACATTTAAATATGATGAGCAAAACCGGTAAAAATGACCTCAGCACAGGGGCGGGAAAAGCCTCAGCAGCGAAAGGGTTAAACATGATGAGCAAAAATGAGCTCAGCACACAGAGGTGAAATGGCTCAGCAGTGAAGGGGTTAAAAAGCAAAAACATGTAAAAATTTGGTATTTCAATTGTCCTAATTTCAGGACAAAATTTCAAAACTATTGCCGGAGTCTTTTTTGGCGATTGTAGATTTTGGATTAAAGTCCAAAAAAGTGTTTTGTCCATTTTTTTCATCATAGGTCATAATTTCTTTTATAGTAAATTATACAATATGATGGAAATAATGGTATCTTTTAGAAAGTCTATTTAATGGTGAGCACAACGGTATATATTATGGGCTACCAGCTGGGTGGAGTAGAGGTAACATCACTGCTCTGCGTGGAGAGAGCCTGTGAAGACATGGGTTCAATCCCGACAAGCACCTCTCCAGTAAGTGTCCTTGGGCAAGACACCCAACGGTACATACTCGCCACCCAGGACATACTTGAAAACGAGAGTAATCTCAAAGGATTTTACCAGGAAGGCTACATTATAAAAAATAAAAAAAATACAAAGTTGGTGCTAACTTAACCAGAGCTGTTGTTAACTTAACAGCTCCATAGCCTAGAATAGCTCTGGTTAAGTAAGCACCAACTTTGCAATATAGCCCTATGTGTGGGTTCCATAAATAAGAAGAAAATTAGACCTGAACACAAACAGCACAGAAATATAAAAACAGCAATGGGCACCTTCGGACAGACAATGGTAAAACTGCCTGGTCACGATGGGGGTTAAACTAACTTGTTACAATGCATGTCCGTATCTATTATAGCAACGAAATATGTGGGGACAACATATCTCATGAAACCTTTTCAGTTATACTTTTTTAAATGTATGAATTGTAATTGTTATTAACTAATTATTAATACTCACACTCTCCCCCCTCCTGTGCACATTCTTTCCCTCTTTTCCATGGTCTTCCTCTCTACCCCTTTCATCCTCTTCCTCCTCCTTCCCCTTTTCATGTCCAATTTTTTCCCCCTCGCATCTTTCCATGTAAATTCTACCCCTTCCAAGTCCATTCCATCTCCCTCCATCCTTTTCATGTTTATCTCCTCCTCTATCATGTCCATTTCCACCTTTTATCCTGTTCACCCCCCTCCTTCAACCTTCCTTTGCATGGCTTTCATTGAGCCAGCAACAGGGGGCTTTGCTGCTGTCCACTGCAGCATGGAAAGGTGGGAGGAGTGATATTTTATGATCCCTTCCTCCCAGTTTTGGATTGGAGTAAAGGCGACCGGCTGTGGTGACGTGGGGTCCTGGCTCCTCCCAAATGATGGAGGTGCGGGCGGATAATTGATGCTCTTCATCAATGCATCGCGGCATTGATTATTTACCCTACTCCATCAGCTTGGCGACACATTAGAAACCTGTCACCTACAAACTGAGTCACGGTGCACCGTTTGGAAACCTCTGATTATATAGATATATAGATAGCAAGGATGCAAGCACTCATGGGATTTGCAGAATAGTTTTCTTTAATGAATCCAAAAAAGGTCAACATTTCGGCTCTTTACAGAGCCTTCATCAGGACAAATATACATAAAACCCAATCCTGTGTCCATATATATGGACACTCCAATTAAACAACAATCACCAGCCCCCTCCCACTGAAATCGTCCTCCAACCAGTAATGAGAGAAATCCACAATCCCAACATGTGTGCAAGGAAATTTTCACTGTACGCCCACAATTAGCGTCAGACAAACAAGCATCAGTCTCTTAACGACATCATAATGCACCATCTGATATTTCATTTCAAGCACCAGCAGGGCGATCTTACCCCCGCCACTCCAAACTCTTGCAACAAACCAGGTGAAGGAGATTGATCTCCAGAAGTCTCTGATCCCGGAAACCACCACGAGTACCTGTCGGCGCTCTGCGCCGTATAAACACTTCGGACCGGTTGCCTAGGCAACCCCGGCGTGTTGCCTCGGACGTAGCCAAGACACACTTGGCTTGGTCCCGCCCCCTCTCAGACTCGTGGTTTAACAGGATAATCTACAGGGGAAGGAGAAAAACATTACCCTCCTTAAAAACAAATATAAAAGTACAAGCAACAGCTGATGTATGCACACAGCAGATGGCTCACGCCGGCACAAATTGAATTGTTAAACCCCACACTGGAAACTGCCCTACCGATAGTAACGATATGTAGATTGATTTTAAATTTTGATTTTTAATCTTTACAATTTTTACAAAAAGGCCAAAAGGGAGTTTCTTTCATTCAACCCCCGAGGGAAAACGGTGTCCAAACGATGGATCCATCTTGCTTCTCTCTGAAGGAGAATCAAAGCTCGATCTCCCCCCCCCCTCCTCGGGGGTGGAACATGATCTATTGCCAAGAATTTCAACGAGGACAAGGGATGACCAGACTGGAGAAAATGTCGGGCCACCGGCTTGTCCGACCTGCCATCCCTATATGCGGTCCTGATGTTAGATCGATGATTGCGAATTCTTTCGCATAATTGGGTTGTGGTTTTACCCACGTAAGCCAAGCCACAAGGGCATAAGATCTTGTAGACCACATATTCTGTCCTGCAGGTAATAGAATGTCTAATGAAAAACCGCCTCCCTGTATGGGGATGTCTAAAATCACTAGACGGAGTCATATGACCGCAGGTAACGCAGCCTAGACATCTTTTACAACCCAGATTCCTAAATTTGCTTTGGTCTGGGTCATAACTTTTAATGGGATCCGCCTTCACCAGAAGATCTTTTAAACTGCGGTTTTTACGATAGCAGAACATCGGTTGATATCTAAACGTTTCAGGCAAATTCTGGTCTTTCTCTAGGATCGACCAGTTTCTCCTTACTACTGAAGTAATTTGTCTTGAGGCAGTGTCATACGTGAGGGGGAATTTAAATCTATCCGACTTATCCCTTACTTGTCTTGGAGCTCTTGTTCTCTCCAGAGCAGCTGTAATCACCTTATCAGAATAACCTCGAAGCAAATTTCCGACACATGTCAGAAATCTGTTCTTCCATAATGGTTCCATTGCTATTATTCCTTATAACTCTCAATAGTTGGGAATAAGGCAATGATTGTTTTAAATGGTCTGGATGTGCGCTCTGTTGGTGAAGTAAGGTATTGCGGTCTGTGGGCTTAGAAAACAATGAATAGTGTAGGCAGTTGTCTTGTTTAAAAATCCTTACATCAAGGAAATTGATGGAACTTTCACTGACTGTGCTAGTGACTTTAATTGGTGTATCTAGGTTATTTATGAGATGTTCAATCCCCCTAGCTTCTTCAACTGTGCCCCGCCATATTACAAAGATATCATCAATAAATCGCACGTATTGGACAATGTTACCTTGAAACTGGGTTAGGATGTTATCGGTCTCAAACTTATACATATACGCATTGGCGTACATGGGGGCCATCGCGGCCCCCATGGACATGCCAGTGCGCTGTAAATACCATTTATCCTCGAACCTGAAATAATTATTTTCCAGAGCCAACGCCAGTAGCTCCAAAACAAATTCGACACACGGGCCATCATAGACCTCTGAATTGGACAGTAACAACCTCATGGCCTCAATCCCTCCCCCATGGGGGATCACCGTGTATAAACTCTTTACATCCAATGTCATGAAGACTACCTCAAGTCTCTGTAAAAAATCATTGGTATCTTTGATGCACGTGGGGATACATTGTACCGGTTTCTTGAATAAAAAGTCAAGCCATCTGGCTGAAGAGTAAGTAACTCCATCTGAAAGCTGAGAGTACATTTCTCTCGCATACTGCGTATAATTCAAGATGGTAATAGCCCCTCCCTTGTCTGCCTGTCTTATAACGATAGAGGCATCATCCGCTAAGGTCTTTATAGCTTCACGTTCCTGTCTGGAAATATTGCTGTGTTTAGACACATGTTGACCCATGAGTGTATTCACTTCAGACTTTACCTGTCGTAGAAACGTTTTAATAGACGGCTGGTTGGAGAGGGGATCAAAACGGCTCTTTTGTCGAAATGGAGTTACATTACTGGTAGGCTCATTCCTAAAAAAATCAGCTAGACGTAAGGTATATATAGTCAGCAACCCTAGCCCTTCAGATGTTTTGAAACTACATCTATGATGCTCAACATTAGGTTGACAGGGCATCATGGGAAGGGTAATTCCAAAACCTCTGGAATCCTATTCCGTTCTTGCGATTGTGAGCTGGGACCCAATACACACACATGAACTTCATAAACACCGTGAAAAATTTTCTTTCTTTGCAGGCACAGTTCTTATCATACGGACTGGAAGGTATCGACCTGAACAAAAAAACAAAATCCTAGTCTTTTGAGAGCACTAAGCAATATCGCTACCTGCCACCACTTGGGCTTCCACATAGTCAATTAAAATACAAAGAAAGCGCACAGACCATTTCAGTTCACAAGTATCGGACTTCTCGCTGAAGAGTTGTTGCAGCTTCCCTTCTGGTTCAGGGTTATTTCCCTTCTGAATCCTTCACTGGGAATGCTTTTGCCCTGCAGGTGAGGAATTCCCTGGGCAATCTAGAGCTCCTGGACTCCTCACCTGCTGAGCTGCATGCAAAGTAAGGTGTAGAGCACTGTGCCACCCTACACTCAAAGTGCTCTAACCCGAAGGACCCAAACCCTACCACTTATGTTTGTGAATCATTCTGAATAGTAGACATTGTCCCTGGGGTAATCAGACACAAGTCTACACTGCAGCACCGGTGCGGTAATATAAACACTCCCCACAGGACCATGCCATGTCTTCTGTCACATCGTTAATATACTGACTGGAGCTGTTTGTCACGTCTCATTATACGGGGTTGTGGATTTGAGCCCAGTGTGTGTGGTTACAAAAGCGGAGTGAGGCAGGTAAGTGAGGTTTAGACAGAAAAGGTTTATTAAATAAGGAAACACAGGAATAAACCAGGAAAAGGGACACTGGATAAATAATAACCGAGGTATAAGAGCTGGCTGGATGAGACACGATATACAGGACAGGATAGACTGAGCCGATGGGATAGGAATGGGTGACCAGGGGAGGACACTGAATAGCACAAGAGGGCTAACAGGACTGAATAAAGCATAACACAAAGGTTGACTAAACAGAAATGGAGGCACAGATAAACTAAAGAACACACTTACTGGATAAATAGAATGAGAGGGCAGACGTAAACCTAATATTGGGCGTGGTATCAGAAAGGGCAAATACAGGAGAGTAGTTAGTTCAGGCATTGGTCTGTGGCAGGCAGCTGGCAGAGGGATGGTCGAAGTCCAGAGCAGAGGTCATACACGGGTGGTCTATCAGTTCAGCAGGATGATGAAGGGTAGCAATGAAAGTCCAGGAATATGGATAGAGGATAATGGAGGTTACTGTAGGAGTCCAGGAATGAAGGGTCATGATGGATATACAGAGATGAGCGGTCACAATAGGTATCCAGAGATGAGGGTTAACAATGGGTATCAGGAGATGAGGGTTGCACACAGGTCAGGAATACAATGAGACTTCATAGAGAGATGCAGAAGCTCAGAGTTTAGGGTTGGCTCTGGTTATAAGGCAGTCCAGGCCCAGCCTACACCTGAGGCTGGAGAGGTTAGGGGAAACCTGGAATAGATTCCTGAATGCCTGGACACTAGGGATGAGCGGAACACACCCGAGTTCGGTTCGCATTCGAACTCGAACTTTTCAAAAGTTCGAACTTGAACACGAACTCAATACAAGTCAATGGGACTCAAAGTTCGATTTTTAGAGTGCCCTCCAAGAGGCCATATATACTAGATATTTGCCATAAAAGGTGTATGGGGACAGGAAACCAGGACAAAAAGTTTTTTTAAAAAAAACGTTTTTAACCACTTGAATGCTAAGGACGCGCTCAGCGCGTCCTCAGCATTCCCGCTGGTGTGCTGAGGACGCGCTGAGCGCGTCCTCACATTGGGGTCAGCGTTCGGCCGGGTTCCGGCCGATCGCTGGCCCCTCCTGGATGTCAGCCCGGCATCCGGACCACCAGCCGCCAGAATTAGGTGTCATCGCGGGGGCGCGATGACACCTAATTCAGGCGCCCCCCGCATGTGCGGAGGAGGCGCCTGAAAGGGAGGGGGGGGGGGAGGTCCTTCGGACCTCTCTCCCTCCCAATCGGCGGCGCACAGGGGCTTAACCCAGGCATCATTTGGAAGGGCACAGCCTGCCCTTCCAAATGATGCCTGGCATTAACCCCTGGGGAGCTGGATCGCGAATCGGCGCTGAAAAGCGCCGGTTCGCGATCCTTTCCCGGAGCTGGCCGACATCTTGGATGTCGGCCAAGCCTCCGGGAACTCCCCCAGAGGACTGGCGTCACTGGCGTCAACTGTGGAGATAGGGAGTTCATTGGAACTCCCTATCTCCCGATCCGTGGCAGTTAGGGGTTAAATTTTGGTATGGTTGGATCGGCCAGAGCATGGCCGTTCCAACGATACCAAACATGAAAGTGTAAAATTTTGTAAAAAAAAAAAAAAAAAATGAAAAATAAAAATTAAAAAAAAAATAAACACTTTTTTTTTATTTTTTTGGGTTTGTTAATGCAGCAATATTGTTCCCATTTCAATTATAATGTGAACAATGATGCTGCACTAACGATTTTTGTATGCGGTGCGTTTGTTAAAAATAGTGTCGAGACCCCATCTCTAATTTTTTTAACAAGCGCACCCCATACAAAATATAACCGCAATTGCTCGCATGTTAAAATGTGAAAAAAACACTTTACACGTTGTAAATTATTGAAAATACATATTTTATTGCATTTTTTGTTATAATATACAGACATGACATAACGTATACATATAATAATGACATATTATGAATCTACTGAGTCTGACGGAAAGAACGATATATAATATGTCTGGTCATATACTAAAATAAGCCTTCAAAACACGTTTAAACATGATGCGCAAAACAGGTAAAAATGACCTCAGCACAGGGGCGGGAAAAGCCTCAGCAGCGAAAGGGTTAAAGGGACTGAGCTTTCCATGAAATAAGGGTTAAAAATAAAAACAAAAAATTCCTTCAAATATCGTGCCTAGGAGGTCCCCATAACCTGCCCGTGAAGTAGCGGATTTGTAGGATGTATAGAAAACCTTTAAAAACAATGTCCAGGTCTGGGTAGTGCCCTGGGGGACAGGAAACAAGGACAAAAAGTTAAAAAAAAAGATGTTTTTAACCCCTTCACTGCTGACGACGTGTGGGACACGTCCTCCGTTACTCCCGCTGTATGCTGAGGAGGACGTGGCCGCTTTGCGGGACCCCCGGCGGAGATACTCACCTCTCTGTCCGGGGTCCCGCGGCGTTCTGACTTCAGCATCCTCAGACGCTGATGTCAAGTTCCTCCCGACGTAAATGATGTCATTTCCAGGCGACCCTCGGCAATGCCGGGAGATCGCCTGGAAGGGAGGGGGAGATCCGTTCGGATCCCTCCCAATCGGGAGGTCCCACAAAAAGAAGCCAGGCACTGCTTAAAAAGGGGAGAGTCTCCCCTTTTAAGCGGTACCTGGCTTCAACCCCTTAGGCACTGGGTCGCAAATCGGTGCCTTGCGGCGCCAAAGTGCGGCCTAGCTCCGGTGGGGGGCCACCATCTTGGATGGCGGCTCCACCCCCGGGACCCCCTCACTGCCTGACGTCCTCACGCATAGCGTGAGGACGTCAGATAGCTGGGGAACTCCTAGCTGCCCGGAATCCCCTGGTGGAGATATCGGGGTTCAAATGAACCCCCTTATCTCCAGAACCGTGGCAGCTAGGGTGTCATGGAGGGTGTCAATCGAAAGGCCTGAGCATGGCCTTTCGAATGGTTCCCAACATGACCAGGTATAAAGTAAAAAAATAAAATAACACACAAAAAAATACATGTTTTTTTTTATTTTTATTAATGCAGCAATATTGTTCACATTTCAATTATAATGTGAACAATGATGCTGCACTAATGATTATTTTCTATGGTGTGCATTTGCTAAAAATCACATAATTCCCCCCCAAAAAATTAAGTCCCGATTTCTAATTTTTGTACAAGCGCACCCCAGAGAAAATATAACCGCAAATGTTCATGTAATAAAAGGTGAAAAAAAACACTTTACACGCTGCACATGATTAAAAATTCAAGTTTTATTGCATTTTTTGTTATGATGTATACATATAAAAATGATATATTATGAATCTGCTGAGTCTGCCGGAAAGAACGATACATAATATGTCTGGGTCGTATAATAAAATGTGTCTTCAAATCGCGTTTAAACATGATGAGCGAAAGCGGTAAAAATTAGCTCAGCACACAGCGGTGAAATGCCTCAGCAGTGAAAGGGTTAAAGGAACAGTGCGTTTTCCATAAAATAAGGGTTAAAAATAAAAATGAAAAATTCCTTCAAATATCGTGCCTAGGAGCTCCCCATAACCTGCCCGTGAAGTGGTGGATTTGTAGGATGTATGGAAACATCGCCATCACAGACCCACACACGACACCTAGCAATCCAGTCTGCATACAATGTATCAAATTCATGAGACCGGACTAATTAGAAGCACATGTTATTTCCAAACACTAATTACAGCGCTGCGGAATATGCTGGCGCTTTATAAATAAAGAATAATAGTAATAATAATAATAATTAAACACTTGTTGTTTACGCCGTTTGAGAACACAGGTCATTTAGAGGTGAGAATCTTTGCACCAAGACATTAGTTTTTAATTCAAGATCTAATAAACCGTTGCTTATAATATTCTGCAGTAAAGAGTCTCTTTATTTCTAGAGTTTTAGTATTTTTTTTATACTTTTTACAAATTTATTTATTTTTTCGAACTCGAACCGAACACGCCAAAAAGTTCGAAGTTTGCGAACTTTCGAACTGCCGATGTTCGAATTGAACTCCGAACTGATTGAACCGAACAGCTCATCCCTACTGGACACCAGACCAGGCAGCGGTACAATCTGGAATGGAACATGAACCTGAGAGGGGAACGGCACCTTACTTGCCTTACTACGGAGCGTACCGTGATACTGTGGTACAGATCGGCTGCAGCTGATATCCTAATGGCTGGTGTTGCTATTCTGACCTTGCCACAACGTTGGCACCTACTTACTGTAAATTAACATCTCCTATACCTTGTATCCTTAATTTGCGCCTGGGTTTAGAAGAATGATCTATTCCAAAACAGCTCATTCTTCTATTCTGGAGTAGGTATTCCTAAAAGAAATTTCGACTCCTAGATTTAGGTGATTTTAATTTTGCAGCACTGCTTCTGGTAGCTGTCTGTGGTTCCCTATTATTATTATGATGATTATTATTATTGTCATCATTTATATAGCGCCAACAGTTTCCGCAGCACTTTACAATAACCAAAGGGAACACGAAACAGATAAACGGACATAGGATGGAAACAAGAGGTGTAGAGGGCCCTGCTCATAGGAGCTTACAGTCGAGAGCAGCGGTTCCCAACCATGGTCCTCAAGTACCCCTAACAGGCCAGAGTTTAAGGATTACCTTGGGGAAATGCAGCCTGAATCCTGCAATCACTGAGCAGCAAATCATATCACCTGTGCTGTGCTTCACATATCTGGAAAACCTGCCTGTTAGAGGTACTTGAGGAACGCGGTTGGGAACCACTGATAGAGGATATGAGCTTACAGACACCCATTTAGTGGTTGGGTCGGAATTTGTACGGTAACAGGGAGTTGGTAAGAGAAATCTTCTTGCAATGATTTTTTTCCATTACCAGCTCCCTGTTACCAACAAAAAGGGAGTAGGGACCCTTAAGGGTCAAGGTGGCTGATCCCTGATCTAAAGCAAGGTACCTGATTAGTGTACTGAAGATATTTGTCCCATAGATGTCATACAGGGTTATTCAAAAAGAATCGAAAAGTCACCGCACGTTCGGTGACTTTTCATTCCCTGCAATTCGGCGCGATTCGGTGATCCTAGTTCACGGTGTATTCAGCAAGCACCACAGGGCAGCCGTACTGCAGTGAAAAACCCACAGCAAACCTGGCGAACACTCCCTGCAAAACCCGCTGAACACTCACTGAACACTCACCGAAACCCGCAGAAACAGCTGGATTAACCCCGCCGGAGAAAGCCGACTAGCTGCCGATCACAGCGCATAGCAGCCGTCGGAAAAACCTGACACGCAGACGAATGAAAAAAAACAAAACAGTACGCTTGAAAGTTTGAAATTTGAATCGTTGTTTGCAAAAAAACTATTATACGAAAATGCCTGGAATTTACACATAAGATCCAATAAATGATAATAAAAAGGGCAGTTACAGTAAAAAGAAAAGACGATTTAAAAATAAACGGGAAAAAAATTTTGCCAAAAAAATCCCCAAAAAACATATCCTAAAAAATCTATAAATAAAGACTCCACAGCAGAATAAAATAATAAACAGTTTATTAGATACTGAGTTAAAACGAGAATATTTTTAACATTGAAGCCTATGGGAATTGCCTGAATAAATCTGTCGAATGAAACCAACAACTTTTCACGGCTGGTTTTTGTTCTCTGAATAGACGAAGCATTGCTTCTCTATGGGGCTTTCACTGCCCTCAAACAGGCACTGTACGTTGAATTTCAGTTTTCGGTTACTTTTCGGCTACAATTTGGATCTCTTTGAATAACCCCCACAGTTTGTTACATAGGCGGAAAAATAGACGTGCATCCATCGAGTTCGGCCTTTCCCACATCACCTACTGCTGTTCATCCAAAAGAAGGCAAAAAACCCAGTCTGAAGTCTCGCCAATATCCAACATACTGGGAAAAAATTCCTTCTTGACCCCAGAATGGCGATCAGATTTCTCCTTGGATTAAGCAATTATGTATCCTGTTGTAGGTAAGTGTGATATAAGCTATTTTAATAAGCAATACATTAATGCTCAGACACATTTCTGTTATGTCAGTGTGCTGTCACAATAAATTCAATCTGCATTTTTCCTTTTGTGATCCACTATAACTTCTTTATTATTTTTTCATGGTATTTTTTTTTATGAAAGGATTTTACCAGGAAGGATACATTGAGATTTCTCTCGTTTTCAAGTATGTCCTGGGTGGCGAGTATGTACCGTTGGGTGTCTTGCCCAAGGACACTTACTGGAGAGGTGGTCGTCAGGATTGAACCCATGTCTCCACAGGCTCTCTCCATGCAGAGCGGTGACATTACCTCTACTCCACCCAGCTGGTATTTACTTAGTATATAAATACACGAGGACCTAGTTTAGAATATTTATGTCCTACAATTTATTAATTCAAAGCTACTTTTTGGACCTTATCTCAAAATCCCAGTACATTTATCACAACCCCCTTGTCTACATTTCTACTCATTTCTTCATAGATAGGTTTATATCAAACTAATTTAAATCCAATCTCCGGACATTGGTTCTCACAATGAATTCCTGAATATGTTTCCGTTACTTCAAATAATTTCTTTCTGCAGCACAAATGTTAAGCTTACATGTCTGTAATATCCAGGCTGAGATTTTGATTATCATTTAAACATGAACCGTGACAGGCTGTGGTCAGAAAGCGACCCAGCAAACTCTATAACAACTAGTTATTTAACCACTAGGTGTCAGTATTCAATTACTAGCGCAGGAAAGCAATACAAAAGCCAAATATCAACTCATAGAAGCATGAGCAAAACCTCCAGTAATTTTGCCAGAATACCACCGGAGGCCAGTGTTTCGTCTCAATGTCTTACATGAGAGAGAATGGAAAGAAAGTTATAAAATCTGGATATGGGATAATGCAGTAGCAGGAACCCTTAAAGGCCGTTTACAGACATTCTCAACAGCACAACGGTTTGCAGTGATAATGCAGTTTGAGTTTGTGTCTATTTATCAAATTGTTTCAATGTAGTCCTTCCCGGCACACTAAGAATATTTATCATTACATATAATGTGTTACAGAGATCTCTCTAATGTTCATTTTAAAATGTTAGCATGGATTGGTTAAATTTGCTTCCAAGTCAACACCTGTTCATAATTAAAGCATGGTAACACTGAAAGAGTTCCTGGAGCCATTTTTTATATAGACATGGGTTTGGTCAGACCTAGGGCTTCAGTGGAATGCGTTTGGGGTCGCTGGTCTTTGACTCTGCAGGGGATTGTGTGGCCTTCCTGATTCTGGATGGGCTTGCAGGTTCATTCGAATTCTGAATGGGTTCTTGGAGTCTCTGATTGTGGGCGGTTGGTTTACAGGGTCTCTGTCCCTCTGTCCCTGTCCTATGACAGGTCCCTTAGATTACTGATGAAGCCAGCGCCGAGCTGGCGAAACGCATTTGGGACCGTTTTTTAACCTTTTTTTTTTATCTTTTACCTCATTATCTATTTTTAATCACAGTATTGCTTAAATAAATCTTCACCTTTGCTTTAATACACTGTTCCCTGGTATCTGTGAAGGGAGGAGTGGAACATAGTGGAGTTCCCTGGTCGGGCTTTTTTCCAACAGGTGGTAAACTTACAGAGGAAGATTCCTGTGGGAGCAAGGAGACGCACCAGGAAACAACAGGACCAGAGACTGGGGGGGTTGCCTGACAGACCCAAAAGCTGATCCTTCGAGCTTGAATATAGAAGGCTCTATACCACGTGAGTAAGATTTTTTTATCACTATCAGGTCTATTCACTAAAGGTGAAACTCAGGAGAATTGACCGGAGAAGTGAAAATTCTAGGTCAAAATAGCCAAACCAGAAAAATTCTCCCATTTATCTCACTTTCCAAAATGGCTATTTGCAGGGTTATTCAGAGAAAGTTGAAAACCAGGAGAACTGGCAGGAGAAGAGACCAATCTAGACCAAATAGCCGATTTGGAAAGTGAGATAAATGGGAGAATTTTTCTGGTTTGGCTATTTTGACCTAGAGTTTTCAATTCTCCAGTCATTCTCCTAAGTTTCACCTTTCTTTGAATAGACCTGTTGGTCTAGATTGTTCTCTTCTCCTGCCAATTCTCCGGAGTTTCAACATTTTAGTCCCAGAAGTGCAGGAAAAACCTGCCGGAAACCCACCGTAATCCCGCTGAAAAGCCACTGAAAACTCGCTGGAAAAACCATGCCGAACACGCCGTAAAAAGCCGACAAGCCACCGATCACAGTGCAGACCAGCTGCCAGAAAAAGCAGACTAGCAGATGAACAGGGTGAAAAAAGTACGTTTGAAAGTTTCAAAATTGAAACGCTGTTTGCAAAAAAACTTCTGAGCGAAAATGTCTGGAATTTACATATAAGATCCAATGAATGATAATAAAAAGGTCTGTTAAAGAAAACACGATTTAAAAAAATCTCCAAAAATGCCTAAAAGATCCTAAAAAGCTATAAATAGACTTTTTACTGCAGAATAAAATAATAAACAGTTTATTAGATATTGAATTAAAACGGGAATATTTTTAACATTGAAGCCTAAGGGGTTTGCCTTAATAAACCTGACGAATGAAACCACCGAACGGCAGGGCACTTCACTGACATTTCTCAGCTGTTCGGTGATCTTTGAACAGATTAACCATTGCTTCTCTATGGGGGATTTCACCGCCCTCGAACAGGCACTGGCCGTTCGGCTCTCTGAATAGCCGAACAGCCCCGAAATGTCACCGTACACTGAATTTCAGTGTCCATTTATGTTTCGGGGCCAGATCGGCTCTCTCTCTGAATAACCTCTTAGGTGTTCATGAAGTTGGACACCAGGTGGCGCAAATATATAAGGAATGCGCACACACTGGCTTTTAATGTAAAAAGCATTTACTAGATTGGTTATTCAGAGAGATCCGAAATGTCGCCTGAAATGTGACCAGACACTGAAATTCAGCGTACGGTGACATTTCAGGGCCATTCGGCTATTCAGAGAGCAGGCAGTTCGCCAAATTTTGGCGAATTGCCTGCATGTACGGTGCCTGTTCGACGGCAGTGAAATCCCCCATAGAGAAGGGTCTATTCAGAGAACACCGAACAGCAGTGAAAAGTTGCTGAAATGCCCTGCTGTTCTGTGGTTTCATTCGTCAGGTTTATTCAGGCTAGGGACAGATGAGCGCATTTTCTGCGGCCACCGTCAAAATGTACGTCGATGCGTGCGCACGCATTTTTTCACGGAATACGCTTAAGTGGTCAGACGACCACAGTCGCACAGTCGCAGGTACTCACCAACGCAATTCTAGGGAAATCCGGCTGTTTGAACGTTATGTAGGCCGCACACTAGCAGCGTCTGACGTCTCCTAATCACGCACACACGCTGCCATGCGGCCGCAGCGCACTCTGTACGTCTGTAGCAGCGGTTTCACGTTCTGAGAAAAATGCGTTCATTTGCCGGTTGCGTGGTGTCGGCGCACTTTTGTACGCACGTACTGCGTATATTGGCCGTCATTGGCCGTTATGTGCTGCTACTGCCGCCGTGATTTAGTGCGCCTGCACGCGCGTTCCGACTGCCCCACTCTGACCCTAGCCTCAGGCGAATCCCATAGGCTTCAATGTTAAAAATATTCCCATTTAAATCCAATATCTAATAAACCGTTTATTATTTTATTCTGCTGTAAAAAGTCTCTTATATTTATAGATTTTTTTTAGGATCTTGTAGGCATTTTTCAGGGTCAGACCAGAGCTTCAACTACAGTGGGCTAGCATGTTACATGTCAGCCCTCACTGTGGGACTACCCCCGGCCACGTGCTTCATTGTGCTTATGCGAGTGCAAAATATTTTTTTCACATTTTATCTTCCAAGCGTTTATGGTTATATATTCTATGGGGTACTCTTGTTAAATAACTTAGAAATGGGAACTCATTACTGTATTTTTCTGAGAAAATACTCTATTTTAAATAAAGGTGAAAAAAATGAATTTTTCACTAGTGCAGCATCATTATTCACATTGTAATCGAAAAGTGAACAATAGTTCATAAATTTAAAAAAAAAAAAAAAAATATATATATATATTTTTCTCATATGACATTTTTTATTTTGGAAGCATGTCAGAAGCACAGGATGACAACAAGAAAATAAGGGCCGGACAGGGTCCGCCGAAGTCATTCACAAAAAGATACATCAAAAAGTGGGGGAAGGTGCGAGAATTGTGAGAGAGGAGCAAAACGAAACAAGAAGAGGGTTGAGCCAGGAAAGATAAACAGATGGCGGAGTCAGACAGGGATGCACCAGGAAAGCCAGGAGGAAATAAGAAAAGGGGGGGGTAAGGAACTGTCCGGTAAGTTGTGGCATTCCCAGCTCGCCCCGGCAACCCCAAGGAAACTGAGGGCCATGGAACATGCCAGGAGACCTGGGGCCAAGGGGACAGCCAGAGCCTATTTTCCCATCCTCTCAACCAGGGTACAACCCAGTGTCCAATACTCCATTAAAAAAAGGGGGGGATCCGAATGTTCCATCAGACAAGAGACAACAAGCCCCAAAACCAAGCAGGCAGGGCCACATATTCACTTGGGAGAACATATACAAGGGGTGGGGAAAGACCTGCAGGAAAGGTCATCAAAAAAGCGCCAATAAAAAAAAAGTCAGAATACAATCCAGGCGTCATGAAAAGCAGGTGGGCACAAAAACGATCGAAAATGGTAAAAACAATAAAAGTGATGGGGGAAAAGGTCCTTCATCCAAGCTCGGACCGGAGATGTGGAGGAGCCTGCGGAGCAGTAAAGATCTCAAAGGTGTTCGTTACATCCCACCTCACTTCCAGGGTTGCCACCGAGTAGGTCTTGCCTTCCCAGGTCAGAACAAGAGTGCCCGAGACCCCCAATGGTACCGAATCCCACAGTCCTGAAGCAGAGTGGTGACGTCTCGGAATCGATGAGGAGCAACCAGGTCAGGAAGGGTAAGTCACAGTACAAAGTAGCACATGTAGCGGCATATTCAACTTTATAGGTAGGGCCAGCCGCAACAAGAAGCTGGGACTGGACAAACACATTCTTCCCGATTCTCATGGCCTAGACTATAAGGGAATCCAGTGAAGCCTCTGCACTCAAGAGGAGGTGAGACGCCAAACCACGAACAAATGCAAGAAGCCTCTCAGTGCACCCATCTTACGGGATCCCCCGTATCCGAATGTTCCAGCATCGATGTCAAGTCTCTAGTGCCAGCACCGCGGAACCCAGACGGGTGACCTGGGACTGGGATCAGCGACCCTGGCATTCCCCCCCCCCCGCGGCAGACCGGAAGAGTGCCTGAGAGGGGATTGGGTCCTTTTCTTCCTCACTGATTGTAGCTTCTCCTCTTCAGGTCAGGGGCTCTTGAACCTGGAAGTCCCTGAAGCTTTTCTGCTCAATTTGCATAGCGTAGGAACCGCAAATTGCGCATCACTACGAGACTTGAGCACTTTACGTATATGAATTCCGTAGCGCCTACTCACAACAATGGATCGAAGCTGTGCGTATGCATTGGCTGCCTCTCTGAGACAACTCACTACAGGTGGTAGTCTCAGAGAGGTTGATGTCGGCACGCTCTATGGGTCCTGATGTCACTAGTGACCGATCCGCGGCAGGGCCCAGAGACGGATTTACTTCTCAGGATCCTGTAGGAACAGAAACGTGGATTTTTCGGAAAACGGAAAATTTTCGTCTAGAGGGATTTTTTTTTTCTTAAAAAGTATTTTAAAAAAACAGTTTCTCTCTACGCTCAAATTTATTTATTTATTTATTTATTTGAAAAGGATTTTACCAGGAAGGATACATTGAGATTTCTCTCGTTTTCAAGTATGTCCTGGGTTCGAGAACATTGAGTGGTTACAGAAATACAAAGTAATAAAATGCAAACTATTAAAAACAAAACACAAATATACAGATTAACATATCATGGGAAGGGCTAGAACCTTGGGTTAATTAGGGTGATTTGCAAAGTGGAAGCAGCTGGAAAGTAAGCTACAAATTTCAAACCAGCACTGGGTGGGTGGATGGGGAGGGAGGGTGGGACAGCAGAGTCCAGGAGCAAGCGCGGTGGCAGAGGGTGATCAAATCAAAAGAAGGGGCAGAGGGTGATCAAATCGAAAGAAGGGGCAGAATCTGTTGCCTTAGTTGTTTTTTTTACATTGCCTCTGCCGTAGAACAGAGAAATTAATTTTGCATTTACTGTTTTAAATTTTTTATTATTACACATTACATGGTCATGTTTGGTATCTTCATAAAGACCAGACTCTGACCTTTTTAATTACAGCTCACTAAAGGGGTTACTCGGAGAGAGCCGACTGGCCCTGAAATTGCAGCGCACAGTGAATTTCCCCGTACGGTGAAATTTCGGGGCCATTCGGCAATTCACAATCTGGCAGTTCACCAAATATTGGCAAATTGCCAGCGAAATATGGGTGATCTTCAACAGTAGTGAGATCCCCATAGAGGAGCAATGGTTAATCTATTCGGAGAACAACGAACAGCAGTGAAATGCCCTGATGTTTGGTGGTTTCAGTTGGCAGGTTTAATCAGGCGAATCCCATAGGTTTCAATGTTAAAAATATTCCTGTTTCTATCCAATATCTATTAAACCGTTTATTCTTTTAATATGCAGCAAAAAGACTGTTTGCTTTTTTTTTTTTACAGGATTTTTTGCCATCTTTCAGGATTTTTTCCGCAAGATTTTTTTTCTTTGGTAAACAGCAGTAGGGGATCTTTAAAGGCAACAGCAGAGTCTTTGGTAAATAGCAGTAGGTGGTCTTTGAATCAGGAGTAATCCTGGTCTTTGAATCAGGAGAGAATCCAAGAAATGTCAAGGGTCAGGTGCACAATAGTTCTTAGGAGAGCAAGCTTCTTGTTTCTCAGGCAAGCTGAACAAAATAATGAAGCAAGGTCTTATGGGTGCTCCACCCTTAAGTAGGGATAGATACTGCTAAGGGTTGGGAGCACATCTATCTGCTACGGTGTGTCCCCAGTATGCCCCCCATATGCTATACTGCTTGAAGAAGGCACAGGTGTAGTGCGAAACATGTCCAGTAACCCCCCCACACTTTTTTTGGAATAAATTTTTGATATTTTAACCTGATTCTCATCTCTGGTTTTACTCTGTTATGGGATACCCCCTTACTATTTTATCCCTTTAGAATGAGGATAATATTTTGAAGGTGAAAGCAGAGGAATTTTTCTCCCCCCCTTTTTCGTCCCCATCTGGATGGTAATACAGACCTGGAGACAGAAGCTGAAAGGAATTGCAGGAGAGAGGGGTAAGGTACTCCCCTAATTAAGAAGTACCATTCGCCTTTAAGCTGAGCCTGAGAAAACCGAGGCTCCAACATTGGTGAGTTGAACAAAAAATTGCAATTACTCAGAATATACGTACTGTGTCACGCTATGGGAGCGCGGTCTCTCTGTATGTGTTTTATTTGAGGATAACTGGAAGACCCAGGAAAAGTGGGAACGTCACCCTGTATTTGACGTGAGGCATTCCAACCTAGAGCCAGGACTTATTAGGCTCTATAATTTGTGAGTGATTTTTATATATATATATTATATATTCACTTCCCAAATTACAACAGTCTGCACTATTGTCTCTCTTTTTCTCTTCCTCATATATGCTACGGAATCTACCAACTGAGGAGAGGAAGCATAATGTTGGAACATTTTGTTTGAAGTGTGACCTACATACTTACTGTATGGTGACTAGGAGTCACGGACCTTGTTCATTTTGAGATTCGCACTTTTTCACGTGCACTTTATACAGTCATAGGCCATCCAGAGACTATCAGATAACCTAATAAAAGGACTGTCTTATGACTTTTTTGATGTCACATCAAGACAAATTTTGTGTCTGCACTTTACGAATGGAGTAGGATATATGAGCACATGCACTTTATATGTACTTTATATGCATTTTGCACATGTGGATTATTATACACTTTGTGCTATAGGAGCAGATTTGTATGCATGATTTAAGGATTTATCACCATTGTTGTTGCTTATTTTGCACAAGGTTGTTCATTTGCACAGAATTGCTATTTGCACAATACTAGTGTAACATTGACTCACTGGAGTACTTTTATCTATCACCACCTGATAAATAGAGTTGAACCATAATATCAGCATTTAGAAATACTCATCTAGATTGCTCCATATTTGGAAGCACCCACTGCGCCACTAGGACCCTTACCCTTTTCTATAAAACAATAGCTGCCTGAGCAGCAGACTGTCTGTATACCTTAGATAACGACCATTACTTCTCTATAGGACAATTTCACTGCCACCGAATTGCGGTGAACTGCACCGTATTTTGCTGGCAATTTGCCCATATTTTGCGAATTAACAAGGTTCTGAATAGCCAAACCGCCGCGGAATGTTTTTAATTTTTACTGATTACCTTGCTGTGTTTGATATCATTGGAAAGGCCTTGATCTGTCCTTTCCAATGACATCAAAAATGACCTCCTACATTATATATATACTTTTGCTGATTTTGGAAAAGAAACAGAAAAAAAGGAAATATTTTATTTTCAATGTTTTGTTTTACAGATTACCTGGTCATGTTTGGATCTAGCCTTTCCAATGACAACTACGTTACACAGTTCAAGAGATACAGGGGTCCAAAGGATGCCAGCATCTCTTCTATTGGAATTCCCCAGACAAGGGGTCTCTCTCTTTATGTGCTTCCCCAGTTTTGACTGTGGTATCTTATGTGCCCCCATAAATATTGTTCCTAGAGTCGCCACTGCGCAGATGCCACACTGTTATTAACCTCTTTAATGCGCACAATATGTGGGAGATAATTTTATATATATCAGAATAAAAGTAACTTTTTACATTTTAGTTATTAGTGTAAAAATCAATAAAGGTGTGATCTCGGAGTGCAATTAGTTCTCTGGTGTCCTTTTTGACTGGAACAGAGTGATCCCATGGGAACGCACACACACTATCTCATGCAGAGCTTGTGCAACTCTCCATCGAGTCCAAGAGAGGCTACCAATGGAGCGTGGCTACCAAAAATGGTGACAGAGCCAGTAAAAGGGAGTTGCTAGTAGTTAATGACTGATGTCATAGAAAATATTAATATAACGCTACTGCTCCACAGCCTCTGTCTGTGATATCTCCAAGTGTCCGCTTGTATGGTTAATTTATTCATCTTCCCTGCAGTAATTGAACTCTGTATGCAGGCATGACTTAATGTGTTCTGAGGAGTTAATTAAAAGATTTGAATAGTCTTTTGTCCCCCCTCCAGGGAACTACAAAGCAAGTAAGTTTTTCTTATTTGGGGTAGGTGTGAAAGCCTACCTGTGAGATCAATTTGGCCCATTTGGTCACAAAGGAAGACTTGGAGGGACTCATTAAATTAAGGTGTTAAACGACAGCCAGCATGCATATCAAAGACTGTTCTCCCAGCCTGAGTGGAGCCTCCCTTGGCCAGAATTACCTTTTGATTATTTAATGTAAGTTATCATAAAAATTGGTTGAGGAACGTAAAGAGCATGCCTGAAAGTTGAAAGGGAATCTGGGAGATGCAAGTGGGCGGGCTGGACACTCCTCGGTGTCCATGAAATCTGAGCAGCACAAGGAGTGTATAAATCCCAGTCCCAGGTTATGCCATGTGCTCTTACTCTGGGGGTCACTTCAAATGACAGTAATTGCAGTTTTTCAACAGAGCCCCCTGCAGAGATTCTAGTTTGTTGTAAGTATCAGGATTTCTGTATTTTATCCTTTTTCTTTTCTGCTTGTGAGTGTAAATATTAATTGTAATAAGTGCACTGTGATCAATTTTTCATCATAATAAAATATTCATTTATTAAGCTCTGCCTTTGTCTGATATAAGAACCACGTTACCTGAAGAGACATTGATATCGTAGCCTTGAGTTTTGGGATGATCTACTAAATTGGGTTTGTGGGGCCAGTTTACTAAACTGTTTTTTGTGTGTATATTTGAACGGGGCGTTTTAGGTACCCTCCGTTTCATATATTAGGCATAGATATTAGCTAACGACCTGTGGTGGACAATTAATTAAGGGAAGTGGGATAGTGGGTTACTTAGACTAGACCCAAAATAATGACTATCATGAATAGTGATTTTTAACTCTTCACCCACTTCGCCAAGTCACGTGTCCTTCTGGAGCGAAGAAAGTACGAGACAACGTACACCAATTGTTTTTAAAATAAAGCCCTGGTTTCTAAATGAATATATCTTCGCATATTCAATTCCATGTTTAAATTGTCCTGCCACTCCTGGAGCTTTCCTTATGTTCCTCACCCACTGTAATCTAGTTGGCGATTCAAAAGACTAGAGGTGGTGTTGTTGTCATAAACTTGTAATGATAGGTCAAGAGTGGAGTTTTCTTTAAAAAAAAAAGTACTTCTTTCAACAATAATTCTGTTCAAATGCCTTCATCGTTTTTATTTAGGTTTTGTGCCTATTGCTAATGGCAAACATTGACAAATTGGTGATTGAATTTGCCTTAAAGAAAATGATGCCATGCCGTTCTCACTGCACATTATTCTTAATATATCAACTAAGGCCTCTGAAATGGAGCAATTTATTCATGAAGCTCATTAATGGCTGCCTAGCTTGTAGGTACTTAGTCACTTATAATTTGTGCACAGCTGTTAGGTCATCATGAGCCAAAGAAAAGATTGGCCCCGGGACCTTCACTCCCAGGTGTTTCTGTAAACCTGAAAAATGTAAAGAATTATAATATTTTCATTCCTCCTACGTCTGTTAAATCTCCGGCAATGAGCAATACTCTTTAAACCTAACTATTCACTTTTGATAAGGAAAATGCTCTTGACAGATGTTAAAAAAGCCCTTAGGCCAGCAATGGTTATGCTCAGACATAAAAGTTTTCAGGACGACGCATTCTATTTGTATTTGAAACCTGTGTCATATCATTGAGTTGGTTCTTTCTACTTGTACATTACTGGAAATGTTAAAAATTATATGTATGTACCTATAAAATGTAAGACAATGTAAGCACATAATTAGTATGTATGTAGTCCACTTGGTGCATGGTCTGCAACAATCTCTAGGTAGATGGTATGTGTCAAATGTGTTCCTACACCTTTCTATCGTGGTCAACATTATGTTTGTGAGCAGTTTGAGCTACAGCAGCTCTTCTGTGGGATCGGGCCAGTCGGACTATCCTTTGCGACATAGATGCATCAATGAGCCTTGGGCGCCCATGACCCTGGTTTACCAGTTGTCCTTCCACGCACCACGTTTGGTACGTACTAAACAATGCATACAGGGAACACCCAATAAGACTTGCAGTTTTGGAGATGTTCTGACCAAATTGCCTAGTCATCATTAATTCACCCTTGTCGAAGTAATTCTGGTGTTTTCTCTTGCCCATTTTTCATACTTCCAGCATATAAAATTGAAGAACTGACTGTTCACTTGCTGCCCAATATATTCCACCTCTTGACAGGTGCCATTGTAATGACATAATCAATGTTATTCACTTCACCTGCCATTAGGCTTGTGCACCGATTATTTTTTTTTTTTTTTTTTTTTTCAGTTCGATTCGGTTCGATTTTTCGGATTTTTAAACTTTTCGATTCGGCTCGTATCGACCGATTTCTGTTTCGATTCGGTTCGGCTCGATTCATTTTCCGTGTACTTTTTTTTTCGGAATATCGACCATTTTTCGTATTTTCGTGTCACTTAGCTCGTTTTTGTATCGACTTTTCGTGATTTCGGAAATTTTAGTTTTTCGGAATTGTACATGTTTTCGGAATTTCAACCGTTTTTCGTATTTTCGTGTCACTTAGCTCGTTTTTTGTATCGACTTTTTGTAAGTTCGGAAATTTTCGTTTTTTCGGAACGTCTGTTCTCCTCGTTTCAAAGCAATAAATTTCTATTTGACACATTTCAAGTACATTCGAAAATTCCGAAAATATTTCGTTTTGGCTCGGAAAACTTTTCGGATCTGCCATTTTCGGATCTAAACATTTTCGGAAAATCGGCCACATCCGAAAACACGAATCGGGAAATTTCGTGAAAATTCCGAAACCCGAAACGCACATCCCTAGTGCAAATCCCCATAGAGAAGTAATCTATTCAGAGAACACCAAACAGCAGAGAAATGGAAGTGAAATGCCCTGATGTTCGGTGGTTTCAATCAGCAGGTTTATTCAGGCGAACCCCATAAGTTTCAATGTTAAAAATATTCCCGTTTTTCTGCAATATCTAATAAACCATTTATTATTTTAATCTGCAGTAAAAAGTCTTTATTGATTTTTTTTTTTTTTTTTTTTTTTTAGTACCTTTTAGTCATTTTTCAGATTTTTTTGGGCAAAATTTCCCACCCCTTTTTTTTAATAGCTTTTTTTCTTTTTTCTGTAACAGAACTTTTTATTATCAATCATAGGATCTTATATGTAAATTCCTGACATTTTCGTTCAGTAGTTCTTTTGAAAACAGCAGGCCACGGGTTTGCGGTGGCAGCATTCAGCGGCCGACTCCCTGCACTTTGGGGACCCTGCGGTGAATGGTGAATTCACTGCAGGGTGTGGAAATTTTATTCCCCGAAGTGCAGGGAACTACAGAACACCAAAATGTTGGCGTAATTCCGGTGCTCTGTGAGTAACCCATTTAGTGGTGAGGTTTTTTGCTGCCCACTGGAAAGTGAAAGTCTAGGCCTTGCCTACCCAGGACATACTTGAAAATTAGGGAAATCTCAATGTAGCCTTCCTGCTAAAATACTTTGCAAAAGTAAAAAAAATAAATGTGTTTTTTTTGGGGGTGGGGCCACCCGGGGGGCTGCCACCGCCCCCTGGAAAGTGCCGCCCTAGGCCTTGTCGGCCTAGGCCAAAATACACCACTGACTAGAGGGACTGGTCATGTGTGAATGCGGAATGTGATCCATTCAATCCAGTGAATAACGATCTGTCTGAGATTGAGATCCTTGAAAGCTTTAAAGTTGACTCCCAGTTTGTACAAATAGAAACTAGGCTTCAGAAGAATTTGGAGAAATATAAAAAAGTAATAAAAAAAAAAACATTTTAAATAACAGCAGGACCTTAATGATTTTAAGACCAAGAATGTCTTTAGGTCTAGACGTAGATACAGGCGCTGAACTGTTGATAGCTCTTCCTGGGAAAGATCAAAAGATCATCCACTACTTTATAAGAGTAGTGAAGATGGTTCCAGTGGGTCCAAAATACAACAAGCTAGTAGTCAGCCCAATAGAATATTAGAATAATAATAATTTGAAATAATAGATGGGTGTATTTTTTGGAACACACATGCCTAAGAGGCCTTTTACAGAAAGAGAGATTAAGGGATCAGCAATGGTGGGTGAACAAAATAATGCAAAACAGCGAGGTCCCAGGTGATGTGGGCGGGCATGCGTCGCTCGTGGCCGAGTGTGAGGGCAGGGAGCCCCGAAGAGGAAACAAAATGCAAGACCGGGGATCAGCAGGCCCCGAGTGGCTCCTCTCGTCACTGTCGGGATGTGGATGCCATAGGCCCGGGAGGACAGCATAATCTAGGAGCCCCGCTGGAGAGGGGAGCCTGCTTTTTGCCACCCTGCTGTGCTCCGGACATGCCTCAATGAGGAAGGAGCAACTCGATTAAAAAAAAAAATCTGTGATCCAAACCTTGGCCCTAGAGGCTCAGGCAAGCCCCCAGGTCAGAGCGGTCTCCAGGCCCAGTTTCGGACGACTTATTTTTGGCTTTTTTTTCCCGGCTGTTTTTCCGTTTCGGCCGAGAGCACCATTTTCGGACGATATTTTCAGTGGCTGAAATTTCAGTGCATCCCTAAATAAAACCTTCTGACAAAGAGGGAAATCTTGTTATTATGGACAAGGACAATAATGTGACCACGTGTATGGACCACCTAATGGACAAATCGGGGTATCGAGAGCTGGAAAAAAGATGCCACATTGAACTTCTCTAAGGAACTAAATAACATTCTAAACGCAGTGGTAACAGCCAGGGCCAGCCCAAGCCACTGAATCCAAGAATGAAATGCTGCCCCCCAAAAAGAAAACATGCGGCATGTATGATCGTATCGCAGAGCTCCACAGCAATAAAAATCTAAAAAACTTTTTTTTATTGCTGTGGAGCTGTGATAAAGTAATTTGCAGTGTTTATGAGTGTATCACAGAATCCACAGAAATTAACCTCACAGTAATGTGCAGTGTGTAGGAGTGTATCACAGAGCACCATAGCAATAAAACTCACAGCAATGTATGTTGTGAATGAGCATTTCACAGAGCTCCACATATCCTGCCAGTCACACATATAGGCGCCGGCCTATTCAAGGGCCTGGTCGAGGTCTGGGCACTCCATGCCACGGCCTTTGAGAGGGCGGCAATTTTTTTTGCCGTGGTAGCAGCAAATCTTATTACTCGAGACAATTTAAAATATCTGTTCCCACTACATCCAACTATCCCCACTTTCTAATGCCTCCTAAGGTACATAAATCTTTATCTTCTCCCTCCGGTCGTCCCATCATTTTAGGGATTAAAGGGTCACACTACAACCAAAAAATGAATTGTCCTTATTTTTTTATTTTATGTTGCTGATGCTGATATCTTACATTTGCTTTGTTTTTCTCTTGTATGTTTAGTTAAGAAATTATTTTGCTCTTAATGTGTCACTGGGTGCATTCATTTTGTCTTGGCATTAAATAAACTTTCTAAAGATACCATTATTTTCATGATATCATATAATTTATTATAAAAAGAAATATGTAATATGATGAAAAATTGGAAATCACTCTTTTTCGAACATTGACCACGAAAAGCTACAACCATCAAAAAAGACCCTGGCCAAATAATTTCGAAAGTTTTGAAATACCTAATGTTTACATGTTTTTTTATTTTTTAACCCCTTCATTGCCGAGCCATTTCAACTCTGTGTGCTGAGCTCATTTTGACTGTTTCGTGCTCATGTTTAAACATGATTTGAAGTCCTGTTTTATTATACAACCCAGACAATTTTTTTTTGTTTTAGGAAACTCCACGTTTTTATTTTTTTATTATTTTTTTTATACACCAAACCTAGTCATATTTGGTATCATTGGAAAGGCCATGCTCTGGCTGCCACCCTCTAGCTGCCACCGATTGTTAGATATGGGGTCAAAAAGAACCCCCATCACCACTTGGCATCTGCTTTTTTAGTAACCTTGAGGCTTCACAAAGATGGCAGGGTTTAATATCAAATAAAAAATAGAATAATATAAAAAATATTCCCATTTCCTGCAATTATATAAATATATATATACAGTATATATATGCTAATAAGTTTATTATTGCAGAAGACATTTATATATCTCAGCAATTCAGAGAACTGCTTTACAGAGCTCATGTACTACATTCCCCATATGCAGCAAGGAACTGTGGGAAGAACAGGCAAATGAAGTCCACAATTTCCCACTTTTCTGCTTCATGGGTCTCTTTTAACGCAGAACCCTCCTTGCCAGTGCCATGCCATACTAGATGCCTTTTTTATTTTAGGTCAGGTTATGCAATGAGCCACAGCCACTCCTGGACATTTGTTTGGGCTTATGATTCCCCCATCAACAGGAGCATAATCTGAATTGTTCTCTGAATTGCTGAGATGTGTAGATGTCTTCCACAATTATAAACTTGACTATTTGCTATGTGGAGGCTTTTAATCTCACTTTTTTCCCCTCCACCATAACTTAACCCTTTCACTGCGGAGGACGCGCTCAGCGCGTCCACCCGCAGGTAGAGTTGCCTACGGAGGATGCGCTGAGCGCGTCCTCCCTTTGCGGCCAGCGATCGGCCGGATTCTGGCCGATCGCAGTGCCCCCCGGTGCGGGCTGACATCCTCGATGTCAGCCCAGCACCCGGGACCGCCTCTGGCACCATTAGATGTCATCGCGGCGGCGTGATGAGATCTAATTCAGGCACCCCCCACGTGTGCCAAGGAGGCGCCTGAAAGGGAGGGGGGAGGTCCTTTGGACCTCTCTCCCTCCCGATCGCCGGCTGTCACAGGGTTAAGGCAGGCACGGTTTGGAAAGGCACAGCCTGCCCTTCCAAACCGTGCATGCCTTTAACCCCTTGGGTGCTGGATCACGATTCAGCGCCGAAAAGCGCCAAATCGTGACCCTCTCCCAGAGCTGGCCGACATCTTGGATGTTGGCCAAGCTTCCGGGAATGCCCCCTGAGGACTGGAGTTAACCCCTAACTGCCACCAATGGTGGAGATAGGGGGTTCCAATGAACCCCCTATCTCCCGATCCGTGGCAGCTAGGGGCTAATGTTTGGTACTGTTGGATTGGCCAGAGCATGGTCTTTCCAACGATACCAAACATGACAATGAAAAAAGTCAATGAGTTACAAGTCAATCCTTCCTGCTATACAGACCTGCTTTATACTCCTATTGATACCTGTGTACCAGACCCTGATTAACCAACCGACCTTGCCTCCTTGCTGCCAGCCTATTGACCCACGGACCGTCCAGACCATTCTACCTCGTCAACCCATTTGTACTGCGCTATGGACTGCTACCAACCAGCCTATTCTAAGTCTTTGAACCAGGTATAGCAGTACTAAAGATACCTAACGAGTCACGATCCGGTGCAGAGTGAGCAGCTAAAGAGGTTCAGGAGCTCACCGATAAGGAGCACCGCATGCATAACAGTTGAGCCTGGACCATTAAGGCTCCTGTATTGGTGAGTGTGACTTTTTCTCTTTCCTAAATACATAATTGCAAGACCGGTATCATGCTATGAGAGCGTTGTCTCTTCTCTATTCTTGTGTCCCCCGGCTGAGGTGGAGTAAGAAGATCTTTTAAAGAAGGGCAGTGACCACCCTACATTTAGGCACAAGGCGTTTCACTCCAGAGCCTGGATTCAATTAGGCTCTGGTATCTGTAAGTGTGCATTTTTACTCACCGTGAATCACACATATAGACGTTTTGCACTATTATCTCCCCCTTTTTTTCTCCCATCTATATCTCCTGCTGTGGAGTCCATCAAGACCACTAGAGGAACGGACACGTCCAAACAAGTCCGCTACATTTGTGGAAGGGGTAATATTGACACTAATCTCGAGCACTTTTGATGCATCACTCATCCACTTAGGAACCGGAAAACCAATAGCAGAGACTCTCTCGAACATTGGAAGACAGTCCTTTTTATGGACTATATTGGTTACTATAGCTAGAACCTTGATTTTCACTATTACACTGTGTTTTCACCGTTGCATTTGCACTTTATTCTTATTGCATACATAGACTACTGTATTAGCATCTATACCCTCTGTGATTTGCATTTGCACTTTGTATTGTATACCGATGATCTGTATGGTACATGCAACTAGCCTTTGAGTTATCACATAAGGAGTAACCTTAATTACTGCGCCACTAGGTACCCTATATTTTCCATCCGATCCTATCTGCACATCCTCTCGAGAGCCTGTGCTACCCTCTAGTTGGCAGCATCAATCCATATCTACATCATTATATCTAGTTACGAGCGCCTCCACCGAACCCCCCCTTTTTTTCTCGCACTAAGTTTCCTTGGCTGACCACTGCGTCTATGTTCCTCAACTTTGCCCATTTCTTTGTGCTTCTTCAAAAGAGCTTGAACAGCACATCTTGAAACCCCAATCTGCTTTGAAATCTTTGTCTGGGAGAGACATTTTTGATGCACCTTTTTGATACCTTGTTGCTGTGCTCAATCTTGCCATGACATGAAACTGTCTTTCACAACCTCACCTTGGTAGCAGAGTTTGGCTGTTCCTCATCCAGTTTTAAGCATCCTACACAGCTGTTTCTGTTTCAGTTCATGACTGGGTTTCAACCTACATGTTGTCGGGTATATTACAGAGGAAAAATTAAAATGGATGCCTGTAGCCATTTTGTTTTAAATGGAAAGTTTTCTCTTTTTCAATTTTCCCTAGTTTTAGAAATGAACAGAGATTTTTTTAAATAGTTCACGGCTAGGTGAAATTTTAAGAATGTTTTTGTTTCTATAAATGCCAGACATGAGGGAACCTTAAAATGTCTTTGTGTGATATAATGCTGAAACTAAGTGCTAGACCTGTCATAATTAAATTTATTGGTTTGTCTTAAGTCTTCAAAACAAAAAGATATTTTCTCTTTGGGTATAGGAATAAAAGTAAAAATTTTTGTAATGTATGTTTATATTCCCGAAATATATTTTTATAATCAAGGTATATTTTATTATATTTACAGTAGAAAATAGATGCTCCAATAAATATTGTAGAGTATAGGATTGGTAAATAGTATAATTACTGAAGAAAAGATTCTGTGATGTTTAACAGAGAAAGGAATTCAACTGATAAAGAGACCTAGTAAAAACTTTGAGAGGAGTGGGAAAATAAATCTAAATTGGACAGGACAGACTCAAAGTCTAACTCTGAAAATAGAGGATCTTTGTAAGTCAGATTGACCTCTTGACCGGAGATAAAATATATAAAAATTAAATGGTGGAATTAATCTGAAGTGCAACACTGCCCTCTTGAGGATAGTAAATATTATATTTAATATAGAGAATAGATTGTTAGTGACGTCAAATTGACTATAATTGAAGCCGCACTGTTCGTTGCATTCATTCAGACTTACACAACAATGCATTCAGGCTTCCAGGACACGACAATGCAGTCAGATTATTCCAGGACGTAATGCATTCACGCAGATTCACGCAAGCAGACCATCGCTAGCAGACCATCCCAGGACACCATGCACTCAAGATTTCACACCAAATCTCTAACTCACACCAAATCTCTAAATCTCATGCATTGATTACCTGACATTGATAATTTTCACATATTCCAAAAACAATATTACATAAAGAATATTCAAAGGCTATAATTCATTGAATCCTGATTGGAGAGGTAATGTATGAAAAAGCTATTTTTATTAAGATTAATGTAATTATATATTTGGAGTATTTCTTGCAACAGATAGACTGAGATTTCTCAGATATTGTAAGATCCAGAATCTAAAATATTTCTATTCTGCAGATAGAGATATGAAGAAGAATCGGATATAAGGATTTATCCTAAAGATACTGTTGCAAAGATTGATATACCGATATATATATAGAATTTGGAAATTACTGTGATTGAAATTAATAAGCAAGGAATTATATAACTACAATATAAAAAGCAGAAGATTAGAATCTTAATTCTCGATATTAGGGGAGGATTCACTAAATAAGTTTTTATTACTTATCACTTATTCTATTTTTAGAATGATATCTCATCTTTTGTTGATCCAAGTAGTATAGAGAGATACATATATCTCTACAAGATCTAGCTTGTTAAACATTGGTTTGCTGGGAAATACATGTTAATTGTTTTCATTAAGCAGAAATGTTTATTAACCATTTGTGTATAGTTACTAACTGATAAGGTAAATGATATATTAATCATATATGCAGTTACTAACAGGTGATACATATATTGTGAAGCTAGTTTCTATGTGCTGATGGATGTTGTGTGGTTTATAAATCTTTGTTTATGATATGAGATTTGAAAAGTTTTTGTATACGTAATAAATATATATATTTTTATCCGATTATTGATTAGTGTATTCTTCAAAGCAAAACGCAGACAATTAAATGAATTTAGGAGAATTTCTTGGAAATATAAACGATTGATATTTGTGTCTCGTATAAGTTTCTTATTGAATAATAATCCCTGACAATGTGACATTGATGATCATAAGCACCTGTTTGGTATAATTGGTTGATCATACACCTGACTATAATCCTACAAAATCCCTGACTTTGTGCAAGTGTACCTATGAGAATTGATGCTGGTTTGACGGCAAAAGGTAGAAACACCAAATATTGCTTTGATTTAGATTTTTCTTTTGTTCACTCACTTTGCATGTTGCAAATTGACAAAAATAAACAATCATTATTTATATTTCTGAAAGCATTCTTTGTTTACAGCATTTTTTCACACCTGCCTAAAACGTTTGCACATTACTGTATATATATATAATTTTCAAAGATTCAGACGCACACAGAGACTGGCTTAGATAAAAATAAAAAAGTATTTATTTGAAAAACATCAACGTTTCAGTTCCCAATGGAACTTTCTTCAGGATGACTTCGTGTCATCTAATATTTTGCGAACTGCCTGCTCTCTGAATAGTCAAACGGCTCCAAAATTGCACCGTATGGAGAAATTCACCGTTTGGTGCAATTTCGGAGCCAATTCGTCTCTCTTTAAATAGCTCCGTGTGTCTTGCTCAAGGATAATTGTTCCAGAGGTGCTCTGACCGGTAGTCAAACCCAAGTCTCCATAATTGTAGAGCAGTGATTTTATCTCTACTATTACACAGCTTTTTATGTTTTGCTCTTTCCCAAACAGCTTTTCTTTACATTATAAAAGGGAGGGACACAGATGGAGTTGCTAGCAACATGTCAGTTCAGTTTGTGTCTATTCGACGCACCTGTGTTAGCCTTAAGCGAGGTGATAATTACATTTATATCAAGAACTGAAACCAGGAATATGAGTACATTTTTGAATTAAACTTTGCCTGCAGTCCATGTCTTAAGAAAAATTTAATTTAGTTTACGACAGATATTTATTAATTTACCTTTCTATCATATTCACTTGTTATTTGAGATTCAACAAACATTGGCTCCCTGTATTTCTAAGAAAAGGGATCTCTATAATGTAATATAGCTTTCACGTTCTCATAAATGCATTTTGAACTTTAATTCCACGCGTCTTCTGTGTTTAAAAACACTTATTCAACATTGAAAATACATTTTTTTTTTTAAAAAAAGAGAGAATAGTTTTTTTAATCGTTCTTAGTAAGATCCTTGTAATGATGATTAAATAAGTTAAAATAAATCTCCTCTTGGAGTTTGCTTAGAAATCAAACGAAAAGATAAACGTTAGAAAATTAATCATTAATGTCATTAATGATATGTATTCTTGGTGACAACTATGCTTAAATGAACTGGTTCTGACTTTTGTTAATCGCAATAATTCTTAAACTTACATTTTGGTTTGTCTGATTTATAGGTTACAATGTGGTGCTTCTACGTGAAAAATCGATATAAAGTTCCCAGCTTTATCTCTTTTGTAGACATTGAAACTGTAACCTGCCAGACTTTGATCCCATTGGTCTTTATAGGGCACATATCTTCAATTCCTTTCATTTGCTTTTTAACAGTGATTTCTAGGGAGTAAATAATTTATTTCTGCAAAAATGCCTATAAAATCTTTTTTTTTTTACTAAAAGGGTTATTCAAAGAGCTCTTTCGATTTGCGCACTTCAGCAAGCTCAATTCCCTGACCCTGCAGTGAATTCAGTAATCACCGTAGGGTCCCTGAAGTGTGCCGAATGCATCCACTGAATGGTGGCGATAAACCTGCTGAACGCATCCGATAAAACACCGAACACCGCCAAAGACTCACTGAACGCCTTCGATAAATGGCCGGACACTGCCGAAAAATCTCCAAACGCACCGATGAACTGCCAAATGTAGCCGTAAACTGTCAAACGCAGCTGACGATCAGCTGTCGAACTCTGCCGAACAAAGTCGACCAGCCGTCGAAAAAAGCCACCGTACAAGGGTAAAACCCCCTAAAAAAAGCAATTTTTAAAAGGCATTTTAAACAAAAATAATGCATGAAAATGCATGGAAATAATATATTCGGTCATATGAATAACAATAAAAGGTCTGATACAGATTGAAAAAAATTGCCATTTAAAAAAAATCTGAAGAAAAAATTTTGATGAAAAAAATCCAAAAATTCCTAGAAAAGAATTTCTAAAAAAATGAATTAGTAAAGAGACATTTTGCTGCAAATGAATAAAATTAACGGTTGTATAAAAAAATTATAAAAAGCTGGGAATGTTTTTTACGTTGAAACCTATGGGATTCGTCTCTTTAACCACTTCAATGCGGTGGACGCGCTGAGCGCGTCCAACCGCATTGGTACTTGGCTGCGGAGGACGTGCTGAGCGCGTCCTCCCTTTGCAGCCCGCGATCAGCCGGTATTCCGGCTGATCGCTCGGCCCCCCAGTGCGGGCTGACATCATCAATGTCAGCCCAACCTCCGGGACCCCGGCGGGCACGATAGGCGTCATCACGCATGCGCGATGACGTCTATTTCAGGCACCACCTCCGCCATTGCAGGGAAGGTGCCTGAAGGGGAGGGGGGGAGGTCCTTCGGACCTCTCCCCCTCCCCATCCGTGCGGGCCAGCGATTAAAGGCAGGCATCGCCTGGAAGAGCACAGCCTGCCCTTCCATGCGGCGGCTGCCTTTAACCCCTAGGGGGCTGGATCGCGATATGGCGCCAACATGCGCCGTATCGCGGTCCCCTCCCGGAGCTGGCCGACATCTTGGATGTCGGCCAAGCTTCCGGGATATCCCCTAATGACTGGCGTCATTGCGCAGAGCGCGATGGCGCCAGTTTTTAAATTAACCCCTTGCTGCCACCTATAGTGGAGATAGGGGGTTCATTGGAACCCCCTACCTCCCGATCCGTGACAGCTAGGGGTTAATGTTTACTATCATTGGAATGGCCAGAGTGTGGCCTTACCAATGATACCAAACATGACCATGTAAAAAAAAAAATTTTTTTTTTTTTTTTAGATTTATTAGTGCAACAATATTGTTCCCATTTCAATTATAATGTGAACAATGATGCTGCACTAACGATTTTTTCTATGGGGGGGCATTTGCTAAAAAACACGGAATTTTCCCCAAAAAAAGTAACGATTCCTCATTTCAAATTTTTTTAACAAGCGCACCCCATAGAAAATATAACCGCAAACGATCGCATTTTAAAATGTGAAAAAAAACACTTTACACATTGTAAATTATTGAAAATTCGAATTTTTTGTTATAATATACAGACATGACATAACGTATACATATAATAATGATATATTATGAATCTGCGCAGTCTGCCGGAAAGAACGATATATAATATGTCTGGGTCATATATTAAAATAAGGCTTCAAAACGCGTTTAAACATGATGAGCGAAACCGGTAAAAATGAGCTCAGCACAGAGGTTTGAAAAGGCTCAGCAGCGAAAGGGTTAAACCTGTCGATCGAAAGCACCGAAAATCTGAGCATTTTGCCAACCTTTCACTGCCGTTTGGTGTTCTCTGAATAGATTACTATGGGGAATTTCACTTCCAACGAACAGCACTGTATTTCACTATTTCACTGGCAATATTCACTCGCCAATATTTGGTGAATTGCCAGCTTTTTGAATAGCTGAATTGCCATGAAATCCCACCGTACAGGGAAATTCACTGACCAATTTGCCAGTCTTTGAATAAGCCCTTTAGGGCCCTATTACACTGTTCACACACAATTTTGCACGTGCGCAAAAATGCATTAACGAGAGGGGAAAAACCCTTTGCGCTGAACGTCGTATTACGCTGTTCGCGCACAAAATGCGCGTTAACGTCAAACGCGAGTTACCCTGCGCGAACCCTGTGCGAGCGAAAGTTCGTGCGCGCATCCCATACTTAACATTGTGAGCACAAATGCGTTCGTGCGCTGGTATGCGGATGGTATTACAATCAGTGCGCAAAATTTTACGAACGACGTTTGCACGCATAATTTTAACGTCTTTTAAAGGCTGGTGGTGACTGCAAATCTGAACGTTCTGGCTGAACCCAAATACACCAGCACGAGAAAAAAAATACAGCACAGTATAGTTACACATTCTACACATACCTAAACAATAAAATTGAGAGGTGGTGCGTGTTTTTATTATTGCTGCAGCATATATACTCAGATTGATTTTGACAGGTGCAAAAACTTAACAGGAGACCGTTGTGGTTCTTAATTCTGATTGTCTGAATCGGGTGAAAAAACAGTCTACCCACCGATTTCTGCGTGCAGCGTGAATTTGCTTGCGTTTTCAAGCGTATTTTTAACGCGCGATATTTTCGGACGGATGAAAAAATGCACTCTGATTGTAATACCAGCGTTAATTTACGCGCGTTAACGTTTAACGCTGCGCAAAAAAAATTGTAGGAATGTAATAGAGCCCTTAGTCTTTAACATACTGTAGGGAGCTTCTTCCAATTTTGGTTGCGCTAATTGTTCTATTTACGGGGTCAAAGTTTCATACAAAACAGCAAAGCTCTTCATAACATACATATTTCTATATTGTTTTAGAATGGCATTAGACCATGACATTTACAGTTCAAACATTACCAACAGGTCAACACATTTATAATGTTTATGTCGACTAGAATCATTGTAGCCTTAAGAAAGCCAATAAACATAATCAGGGTTATTCAAAGAGCTCTGAATTGTGGCCGAAAGGTAACCGAACGCTGAAATTGTGCTATTATTATTATGCTTGCAGAGGTAGATATTTAAAATAAAAAATACATAACCAGCCAAGAAATCGAACTCATGGCCTCCCTGCTCACTAATCAGGTGCTTTACCATTTGAGCCACAGTGGCAACATACCAGAACATTGACAAACCTGGTTGATGAGGGATCTCTGCCCTGGGAGCAATATTCTTTGATAGGCTAAGGAGGGCTGTGGGAGGTGTCCCTGGCCCTGCAGCTCCTGGTAATGAGTGGCCGCGGTGTGTAAAAGCCGGCGGTCTCATTACAAAGGGGAAGTGCAGCTGCAGCAATGACCATTTTAATGGGCTGAGGACCGGCCCAGGGGCCATTTGGCCCCCTGCCTCCCGGCCCAATCCGCCCCTGGGCCAGCCACTGCAGATAACATACAATATATGCAAATACATAAACCATTCGAGAGTAATACACAAAAATAAAGCAACAGGGAATGACCACTTATTGTAAGACCAGGAGAACCCCAACATTTGGCACAATAATGTCATTTTTAAAACTTACGCATTTAGATGTATATATAGTTGAAAACTTGTGGCGTCATACCCGTTTGAAATCTCAATTGGCGCCAAACAGGAACTCCAGTGGCCAGAAAATACAGTGCAGTTATGCTGATAATCAGTTTCACTTATGGTCATCAGTATATATGACATCCTGAGAAGGATGCCGATCACACTGCATTTCCTGTTTGACACTAACTCAGATTTGTTTGTTGTAAAGTGCACCTTTCATACCCAGAACAAGTTGGGTTCATTTCACTGGTAATCACTCCCTATGAACAGTCAGGTCCAGAAATATTGGGACATCGACACAATTCTAACATCTTTGGCTCTATACACCACCACAATGAAGTTGGAATGAAACAAACACAATGTGCTTTAACTGCAGACTGTCAGCTTTAATTTGAGGGGAACGTACATCCAACTCAGGTGAATGGTGTAGGACTTACAGCAGTTTGCAGATGTGCCTCCCACTTGTTAAGGGACCAAAGATAATGGGACAATTGGCTTCTCAGCTGTTCCATGGCCAGGTGTGTGATATTCCCTCATAACCCCAATTACAATGTGCAGATAAAAGGCCCAGAGTTCATTTCAAGTGTGCTATTTGCATTTGGAATCTGTTGCTGTCAACTCTCAAGAAGAGATCCAAAGAGCTGTCACTATCAGTGAAGCAAGCCATCATTAGGCTAAAGAAACAAAACAAACCCATCAGAGAGATAGCAAGAACATTAGGCGTGGCATAAACAACGGTTTGGAACATTCTCAAAATGAAGGAACGCACCGGTGAGCTCAGCAACATCAAAAGACCCGGGAGACCACAGAAAACAACTGTGGTGGATGACTGAAGAATTCTATCCCTGGTGAAGAAAACACCCTTCACAACAGTTGGCCAGATAAAGAACACTCTCCAGGAGGTAGGTGTATGTGTGTCAAAGTCAATAATCAAGAGAAGACTTCACCAGAGTGAATACAGAGGATTCACCACAAGATGTAAACCATTGGTGAGCCTCAAAAACAGGAAGGCCAGATTAGTGTTTGCCAAACAACACCTAACAAAGCCTTCACAGTTCTGGAACAAGATCCTATGGACAGATGAGACCAAGATCAACTTGTACCAGAGTGATGGGAAGAGAAGAGTATGGAGAAGGAAAGGAACTGCTCATGATCCTAAGCATACCACCTCATCAGTGAAGCATGGTGGTGGTAGTGTCATGGTGTGGGCATGTATGGCTGCCAATGGAACTGGTTCTCTTGTATTTATTGATGATGTGACTGCTGACAAAAGCAGCAGGATGAATTCTGAAGTGTTTCGGGCAATATTATCTGCTCACATTCAGCCAAATGCTGCAGAACTCATTGGACGGCGCTTCACAGTGCAGATGGACAATGACCCAAAGCATACTGCAAAAGCAACCAAAGAGTTTTTGAAGGGACAGAAGTGGAATGTTATGTAATGGCCAAGTCAATCACCTGACCTGAATCCCATTGAGCATGCATTTCACTTGCTGAAGACAAAACTGAAGGGAAAATGCCCCAAGAACAAGCAGGAACTGAAGACAGTTGCAGTAGAGGCCTGGCAGAGCATCACCAGGGATGAAACCCAGCATCTGGTTTTGTCTATGCGTTCCAGACTTCAGGCTGTGATTGACTGCAAAGGATTTGCAACCAAGTATTAAGAAGGGAAAGTTTGATTTATGATTATTATTCTGTCCCATTACCTTTGGTCCCTTAACAAGTGGGAGGCACATCTGCAAACTGCTGTAAGTCCTACACCGTTCACCTGAGTTGGATGTACATACCCTCAAATTAAAGCTGTCAGTCTGGAGTTAAAGCACATTGTGTTTGTTTCATTCCAACTCCATTGTGGTGGTGTATAGAGCCAAAGATGTCAGAATTGTATCGATGTCCCAATATTTCTGGACCTGACTAAGTTAGAAATCTTGAGTAATTCCCTATCAAGGTTTTTCTGTCACTCCCGGTGGCATGCTGCCAGGGTGAGTGACATCTGTGAGTGGAAGAGCTGTCCTACCGGACAGCCCTCTACTCATTCCACATGCCTGACTGCAGGTCGATGCACACGATGTCCTTCTTGCAGCTATGCCCAAGGAGAAGGAACATGGCAGTGGAACTGGGTAAGCACAGTCAGCATTATCTCATCAAGAGATTAGATATCACATTGATCTTTAAGACCAATGAAATATCCTTTCCCTGATGGGATATCGCAGGAAGGGTGCCCCTGTCTGGTACAGGTTCACTTTTAAGTCACCAGACTAATATTGAACCCATACAGGGTTACAGCTTTTCAATCTATGAAGATAGACTGAGGCAAGTCTAGAAAAGCTTGAAGAAGACTGATTCAGATATACGTGTAGGGGAAAACATAAGAGAGTAAAATAGAGAAGATGAAAAAGAGAGAGGATAAAATGGTAAAAAGCCAGTTGAGAAATTATTGTTGATAGTAGGATGATTTATGCTGAAGGTTGGATGTTCTTTAAAATAAATGAGACTGGGACCCCTGTGATTAAACCTCAGACGATGATGGATGTTCAAATCTCAAATTAAGAGGTAGAAAACAAGATGACTAAAGATAGCCTAAGAAACCATTAGATGGACGTATCCATGAGGTCAGTGGAACTCACACCTTTGTGTAAGGATTTTAGTAAATTAGTATATTATCAGTAAAGTTTGCATTCAGATAAAACACCAATGGCTCAGATAACGTAAACGCTTATGTTGCCTTCCTTTATAATTTTGATAGTTAAAACCATCATTCAGTGCTTTTGTTATATTTAACGTAATACCACTTAATTTATCTGTCATGCATTCCTTTCATGTGAATGAAGAGTGCGTTACTATTTAATTGTATGTTGGATGTAATTAGGGAGTAAAATTGTCAAGGGTGCCTTCAAAATTTGTGCCTGTCAAGTCTCACACTCTTTTAAGAAAAATGACTTAAACATTTTTTAACTTTGTGCAAAGTATATCTTTGTGAAAAGTAATTTAAACTGTCAAGCTGACATGGTTTAATCCAGCAAATAACTATATCTCTCAATCTCGCATTTCCCACTGCCAACAGCCTAGCCATGTACTGCACAATTTATTCTAATAGGACTTCTCTTCATGGTATGGTTTTGTCCTGGTGCTGGAAATCAATATGACACACACTGCTAAGCATTATTAGCATTATTGTACTAACCAAAAGTGAAAAATCATCTTTCTGTTTCAAATAAGATTCATAATTTACATTTCAACCAATAGTTCTAAAGATTTGTTTAGCATGACATTTTATAAAACTTGGGTGCACATATATGATTGTATGTATGTATCTATATATTTGGCTTAATATCAGATTTAATATAAAGGACACTCCAATTGAGCAGCTGTAACAAAAACACCTTGGGCCCTATTCCAGCCCATTAACAGCCCTATTCAAGCCATTAACACTAACGAGGGAGCCTTTAGGCCTGAGTCAGACAAGCGCATTACGTGCGCGCGTACTGACACGCCTCCTGACATCCATCGCATGTTGTGACGTTTCGACGGGGCGACCGACACGGTGCAGCACGCGTACGAGTTGCGCGCCCTACAACGAACGTGCTGAAACCCCACGTCGAAACGCTACAATGCATATTCGACGGGGCTGCAAAGCGCAATCCTCCATAGGATACAAGAGATGCAATGTGAGTGTGGCGCCACTAAATGTCTCTACTAGCCAACAGAGAATAGTTGAACACACTCGTTAAGTGTATGAAGATGATTAAAATTAATCAGTTGGAAGATGAAGGTATGATGATTGCCACTAATGTCTACAGAGAGAGCATACTGCTGCGTCTAATTAGGAAGCAATTACACTCTTCAACACATAATATAGTGTACAATAATCTATAAAGGTGGTGTTAATAATATTAAATCAATATGCACAATAAAAGTGGCAAATGTAATTAAAAGTGCTGTGAATTCCAATAACAGTAATGAAACCACAATACAATAACGTGCACCTGGGCGGTGTAAAATGGTACAAGGTGGAAGTGCAAAATTGCAAGAATAAGAGTGACAACGTGACTGCAGATAATGGTGTGTTCTAACAGTCAGACATGACGTTCTCAGATAAAGGGTAAATCGCCTATAATAAGTTAATTAATTAAAGTGCTGAAGTACCCCTAATAAAATTAATTAAAGTGCTGAAGTACCCATAATAAAATACTATAAAGTGCTGATAGTATCTTTAAAATAGTCCTACTGACTACTAAATGTGTACCAATAATTACAACTCAAACCCAATCGGGTGAAACAAATAAGCTTAATTAAAACCAATTAGACATCCAGAGTGCATGATCCAAAATGTGTTATAGTGCAAAACATTAATGAAAATTAATAAACAAAAATATAAATACAAACAGTCAAATTAATAAATATGTGATGGAAAGAATAAAATTAGTAGACATCAGTTCTTTACAGGATATAAAAATCGGTTCTCTGAAGGAAAAATTGCAGCAGCCTTACACACAGAACCAGCGTCTAATCCCCAAAATCGCTGAAAATAGAGTGTTCAAAAAATGTAGAAAGCTGGTGTCTGGCGCTTGCAAAAGTTCGTTCTTTAAATCCAGTCAAAAAATTCAGTCAAAAAATTCTAGGTCCGCTTAGCATCTCATCCACAGATTTGATTGAAGACACATGAAAATAAGAAGAAAAGGAGAATATTTTGTGCAGAATCTTAGCACATAATTTAGGTAAGCATGCCAAAAAAGGAATACTCACATTTAGGGGTGCCAGTTGTAACAAATAGGCACCTAAACGTAGGCAAATCAGTGAATTTATATATCAGGGGCACTGATTCCCCTGTATAGGTAGGACAACCAAAGATCCAGGCGCCGTAGAGATGTACAATAAAAGTACCAGACGGTTTGGAATTAACAGAATACGCTTGAATAGAGTTGGTCAATCACAAGTTTATTAGGAAACTTAGATAAACACCTCAAACGCGTTTCGCTACAAGAGCTTCATCAGTGAGTGTCTCAGAGTGTATCAGTACACTCACTGATGAAGCTCTTGTAGCGAAACGCGTTTGAGGTGTTTATCTAAGTTTCCTAATAAACTTGTGATTGACCGACTCTATTCAAGCGTATTCTGTTAATTCCAAACCGTCTGGTACTTTTATTGTACATCTCTACGGCGCCTGGATCTTTGGTTGTCCTACCTACACAGGGGAATCAGTGCCCCTGATATATAAATTCACTGATTTGCCTACGTTTAGGTGCCTATTTGTTACAACTGGCACCCCTAAATGTGAGTATTCCTTTTTTGGCATGCTTACCTAAATTATGTGCTAAGATTCTGCACAAAATATTCTCCTTTTCTTCTTATTTTCATGTGTCTTCAATCAAATCTGTGGATGAGATGCTAAGCGGACCTAGAATTTTTTGACTGAATTTTTTGACTGGATTTAAAGAACGAACTTTTGCAAGCGCCAGACACCAGCTTTTTACATTTTTTGAATCCTCCATAGGAGCCTCGCGCTTTGCAGCGCTGAGCGCACTATATGCGCTCAGCAAGGTGGCCACACGGGCGTCAGAGTGGAAGGAACGTCCACTCTCACAGACATTCCTTCCACTCTGAAGTGCGCCCGTCTGACACCGGCCTCTACTGTCTCTACGTAATCCTGTGTGATCTCCTGCATGTAGATCACATGTGATTCCATCGACACAAAGAGAGGAAGCTGATGCTCCCAAACAGTACAAGATCAGTCGCTAAGATAATGACTGGCTCATAACTGAGCCGGTAATAAGGAGCTACTAATATTTTATGCCAATACTAACTTTCCTCATTAATGGCTGTCTGTTAACAGCTCGGCAGGTAAAGGGGCTTTATAATTACACAGCACATAGAGAATTACATAGTAAAAAGATGAATATCTTCTATCTCTGGTAGAAGTAATGAAGGATAGCCAAATATTATCAGGGTTATTCAGAGAGCGGTGAAAAGCAGGAAAATGGCTGGAGAATGGAAAATTCTATCAGGGTTATTCAAAGAGATCCAAATTGTGGCCGAAAGGTAATTGAACAGTGAAATTCAATTTACGGTTACCTTTCCTGGCCATTTGGCTATTCAGAGAGCAGGCAGTTCGCCAAATCCTGGCGAATTGTCTGCACATATGGTGCCTGTTCGGTGCCTTTTCGAGGGCAGTGAATCCCCATAGAGAAGCAATGCTTCGTCTATTCAGAGAACAAAAACCAGCAGTAAAAAGTTGCCGAATTGCCCTGCTGTTCGGTGGTTTCATGCGGCAGATTTATTCAGGCGAATACCATAGGCTTCAATGTTAAAAATATTCCAGTTTTAATGCAATAACTAATAAACCGTTGATTATAATATTCTGCAGTAAAAGTCTCTTTTATTTATAGATTTTTTTTAGGATCTCTTAGGCATTTTTCGGGATTTTTTTGCGATTTTTTTTTTTTTTTCCGTTTTTTAATTGGTTTTTCTTTTTTCTGTAACAGCCCTTTTTATTATCATTCATTGGATCTTATATGTAAATTTCAGACATTTTCATTCTGTAGTTTCTTTGCAAACAGTGTTTCACTTTTCAAACATTCAAGCATACTGTTTTTTTTTTTTTGTTCACTCCATTCGTCTGCGGTGTCGGCTTTTTTCAGCAGCTGCTCTGCGTTGTGATCGCTGCTGCTCGGGTTTCTCCGGCGTGTTTGGCGGGGTAAATCCAGCTGTTTTAGTGAGTGTTCGGTGGGTTTTGTGGTGAGCGTTCGCTGGGTTTTGCAGCGAGTGTTCATCGGGTTTGCGCCGGCTTTTCCTTGCACTTCGGGACCCTGTGGTGCTTGCTAAATACACTGCAGGTTCACCGAAATAGGATTGCCAAATCGCGTTGAATTGAAGCGAACGAGAAGTCACCGAACGTATGGTGACTTTTCGATTCTCTTTAAATAACCCTGTATGTCAAAATAGCCAAACCGGGAAAAATTCTCCCATTTATCTCACTTTCCAAATCGGCTATTTTGACCTAGAATTTTCCATTCTCCAGTCATTCTCCTGCTTTTCACCTCTCTCTGAATAACCCTGTATGTAAAATTTGAAAAAAAAAATCTCATTTCCTTATTCTGTTCTATACTTTTAATAGGAATTACTAATATGGAGAGTAATCTGAGATTCCAAGGTTGTTATCCACATCTGCAGTCACTGTTTTTAAAAATTAGTAGCAGGATTATTCAAACAGAATCAAAAAAGTCACTGTACGTTCGGTGACTTTTCGATCCCTGCACTTCGGGGCAATTCGGTGATCCTATTTTGCTGACCCTGCGGTGTATTCAGCAAGCACCGCAGGGCCCCCGTAGTGCAGGGAAAACTCGCTGCAAACACACGGAACACTCACCGAAACCCGCAGAAAACAGCTGGATTAGGCTGGGGTCAGACGAGCGTAGTGTTCACTTCCGTGATTGCGCCTAAAAGTACGTCCGTGATAGCATGAAAGAAAGCCCATTGGAGCCCCACACATGAAGTACGTCCGCACTGAACTGCGGACGCACAACGGCCGCGGCCCACGGACGCAAGGCTGGCAAGAACGTACAACCCCTAGAACGGCCGCACAAAGTGCGCTGCGTCCGCAACGTCCGCATAGCTTTGTGTGTGAGTGATGGAACGTTGTCAGGCTAGGGTCAGACTGAGGCAGTGCGAACGCGCGTTCTGGCGCACATAATCACGGCCGCACTAGCAGCAGATGACGGGCAATGACAGCCAATATACGAAGTACGGTCGCACAAAAGTCCGGCTGCACAACGCAAGTGGAAAATGAACGCATTTTTTCGAGAACGTTAAACCGCTGGTACTGACGTACAGAGTGCGCTGCGGCCGCATAGCAGCGTGTGTGCGTGATTAGGAGATGTCAGACGCTGCTAGTGTGCGGCCAACATAACGTTCAAACAGCCGGATTTCCCTAGACTTCTTTTCACCCCATCGTCATGAAATACGTCCAGAATTGCGCATCGTCTGACCACTTAAGCGTATTCCGTGAAAAAATGCGTGCGCACGCATCGACGTACATTTTGACGGTGGCCGCAGAAAATGCGCTCATCTGTCCCTAGCCTAAGACGGACTGCATTTATACGTCCAGCATTTTTCACGGACAAAATGGTTTTGCTTTTTATTTTATTTTCCCGCCTACATCCGCCAAAATATCCGTCAGTGAATAAACGGACTGTGTGGCCACTACTGCGTCTTCCGTACTGACGTACGTCCGTGTGCACGGACGTACAGTCCGTAGAAATCACGCTCGTCTGACCCTAGCCTTAACCCCGCCGAAGACGCTGGAGAAACCTGACTAGCCGCTGATCACAGCACAGAGCAGGTGCCGGAAAAACCCGACACGCAGACGAACGAGGTGAAAAAAAACCCAGTACACTTGAAAGTTTTAAAATTTAAACGCTGTTTGGAAAAAACTACTGAACGAAAATGTCTGGAATTGACATTTAATATCCAATGAATGATAATAAAAAGGGCTGTTACAGAAAAATGAAAAACTTTTTTAAAAAAACTGAAAAAATGTTGACAAAAAAATCCTAAAAGATCCTAAAAAAATCTAAAAATAAAGAGACTTTTTTACTACAGAATAAAAAAATAAATTGTCTATTAGATATTGAATTAAAACTGGAATATTTTTAACATTGAAGCTTATGGGATTCTCCTGAATAAACCTGTCGAATGAAACCACCGAACAGCAGGGCATTTTGGCAACTTTTCCCTGCTGTTCAGTGTTCTCTGAATAGACGAACCATTGCTTCTCTATGGGGGATTTCACTGCCGTCGAGCAGGCACTGTACGTGCAGGCAATTCACCAAAATTTGGTGAACTGCCTGCTCTCTGGATAGCTGAATGGACAGGAAATGTAGCCGTAGGCTGAATTTCAGTGTTCGGTTACATTTCTGGGCTCTCTTTGAATAACCTTGTAGGTGTCATTCAGTGATTTAACATCAGCAAAACCTCTTAACATTGGAAGAAAAGTACAGTATTTTGTATAAGACTACTTGTTATACTTAAAAACATCCCCCAAAAATTGGGGGTCGTCTTATACGCGGGATATACAATACAATATGACGAGTATAGCCCAAAACCTATTTTTTAACTGGAAAATTAGGGGGTCGTCTTATACACCCGGTCGTTTTATACTCCAGAAAATACGGTAGATTAAAAATTTGAATATGCACCTTCGGTCCTTGGGGAAGAGAAGTGAAGCACCATCCACTTCCACTGCAAACTGAAGGATATGGAGAACAATGTCTGGTATGCTTCAAGCAGAACAGTGGGATCGGCAAGTTCACACACATGATCATGCAAGTGTCCATGGACTCTAGGCTTGTGCACCGATTTTTTTTTCGGTTCGATTCGGTTCGATTTGTTCGGATGTTTAAACTTTTTGATTCGGCTCGTTTTGACCGATTTCTGTTTCGATTCGGTTCGGTTAGTTTTTCATGTACATTTTTTTTCGGAATATCGACCATTTTTCGTATTTTCGTGTCACTTTGCTCTTTCTTGTATCGACTTTTCGGAAATTTCGGAAATTTTCGTTTTTTCGGAACTTCTGTTCTCCTCGTTTCAAAGTGTCTACGATAATTCTGGCGATTCTATCGTGTTTTTTTTTATTAAATAAAGATCAAATCATGAATAGAGCAAAAATAAATTTCGATTTGACACATTTCAAGTCCATTCGAAAATTCCGAAAATATTTTGTTTCGGCTCGGAAAACTTTTCGGATCTGCCATTTTCGGATCTAAAAATTTTCGGAAAATCGGCCGCATCCGAAAACACGAATCGGGAAATTTCGTGAAAATTCCGAAACCCGAAACGCACATCCCTAATGGACTCCTAAGGACTCTAGGAGCAGATGCCAGCCATAAAGCATCCATTACTGGCTTGTCTGTCAGAATTTACAAGTCAAGCTGCTCACATAGCGCCTGGCTCATAAGTGGGCCAGTATTAGGGAGCCACTAGAAATTAACGGCTCACTATAAATTTTTGCATTATCTGCTCACTATTACTTAATGCTATCTAAATCAGTTAAGGCTTCTTGGAACCTGGAAGACGACACATTTAAAAATCAGTTTAAAGTCACCTAACACCTGCTACATTTTACTTTTTCTGCTTAAAATGTGTTTTAAATGGTGAAGAATCAGAAACTAGCGTGTCAGCGATTTTTATGTTCTGACAAAGCATTTATTTCTGGCAACGTCCTGACGATTCCCTATCATTTATTTAATTTCAAAACCTCATCAAAACAATTTGCAAAAATGAGAGTGAAATTTGAAAGAAAATTTTGAAAGGGAAAAATATATGGAAGGTATGGGGGGAGGGTTGGAATCGGTTAAAGCTAAAGAAAGACAGCATTATATTAAATGGCGCTGAGGAAATGAAATCCAAATATTACAGTGTGAGTGGATTAGAAATATACGGTAACTGTTAAGAAAATAATGTGAAGGTAGTCAATTGTTTTTATTCAGCAACTTTTTTACAGCCAAAATAATAATAATGCTCCAAAGATCCATGCACAACTTGGTGGGCCTCTTATGGAAAGCAGAGTGTTTTATTTGAAAGTTCTTTTGGACTCCTTAAATCTATAAACAAGAGGTTTCCCTGTACCTTGTATTTATTCTGGAATTTTGTGAGTTCCTCGCTCAATAAAGGCTGTTTGTCTTGGAGCCTTCCAGTTGTGTCCTCTGTGCTTTTTCCTCCCAAGGGAAGCTGTGTGTTTACTTTCACTTCACTGTGGGTCATGTAACTTTCTTTATTAGTTATCCGTCCATGCAGTCCTCTCACAGGGAAAATGTATTAAAATGAATCAACATTTACAGGGTTATTCAAAGAGATCCAAATTGTGGCCGAAAGGTAATGATCGACTCCTGCTCGGGTTTTTCCAGCGTTTTCGGCGGGTTAATGCGGGTTTTCGGCATGCATTCGCCAGGTTTTATGGTTAGTTTTTGTTTGGTTTGCGGCGGCCTTTCCCTGCAATTCGGGGATCCTGTGGTGCTTGCTGAATACACCGCAGGGTCGCCGAAATGGGATCGCCAAATTGAACCGAATTGAAGAGAACGAAAAGTCACCTAACGTGCGGTGACTTTTCGATTCTCTTTGAATTACCCTGTGTGTTTGAAAATATTGAAACTCTCATTTTTGTTCACGTGTTTCTGTAAACACCGGATCAATACATGCTGTATAACAAATGCAGAGATTATATCCAGTCATCCATTCTATTGCTTGCATTTATTTTGTAGTTACTCTTTTCTCATTGTCAAGCTTAGATTGTTAGTTCAGGGGCATGGCAAGAGGTTTATATAAATCTCACTTGGTCACACAAATGTGCAGTGTTATTCAGAGAAAGGTGAAACTCTGGAGAACTTTTGGAGAATTGAAAATTCTATCAGGGTTATTCAGAGAGCGTGAAAAGCAGGAGAATAACTGGAGAATGAAAAATTCTAGGTCAAAATATCCAAACCAGAAAAATTCTCCCTTTCATCTCACTTTCCAAATCGGCTATTTTGACCTAGAATTTTTCATTCTCCAGTTATTCTCCTGCTTTTCACGCTCTCTGAATAACCCTGTATGTCAAAATAGCCTAACAAGAAAAATTCTCCCATTTATCTCACTTTTCAAATCGGCTATTTTGACCTAGAATTTTCACTTCTCCAAAAGTTCTGCAGAGTTTCAACTTTCTCTGAATAACCCTGTTGGGTATGCAGACTGTCACACATATGTACATAAATATCATCACGCACATGCAGGCCCCCACATACACGATGCATCTCTCATCAGACAACTGCAGTATACAGATTTTGCAGGTTGGGGATAGGTAAACAGGTTTTCATCTGTGTGTCCATTCCAGTTTATAGGAAAAAAAATTCTTTAAAAATGAGTTGGTACCTAGTGGCGCATATATAAACATAGGCATTTTAGTTGAACAACAAAGCTAATGAACAAATGAAAAATATGTTACAAATTAGTAACAGTGCTCGTGCACCGTGTGACAAAAGTGATCACAATGGGAGAACAATAATACTCATATTTATATCCCAGCTTCAATATCCTTCCATGAACATAGGTATAGCATTGACTTCAAATAAAACGAAAAGCAGAGAAAACAATAGTGCAATATCATGACAGTCTGTATGATGAATAAATAAAATGGAATCTCCCTTTATTTTCACAACCACCTCACAGTTAATTCAATAGTGACTACAGTTGACCAATTTATATTTGTATTGACACTGTGACCTATGAAACATATGTATGATAAGAAACTTAACCCCTTGGATGCAGAAGACGTGTGGGGAACGTCATGGGGATTTCCCGCTATATGCAGAGGATGTTTCCCATACGTCATATGCTAAGGGGGCTCTCCCTCCTTATACTTACCTCTACCTCCAGAGCCCCACGGTGACCTGACTGTAACGGTGAGTCCCCTATAGGGTGATGGGGAGCCTTTAATCTGCGGAGGTTGAAGCCTTTAGGGCAGGTATATGGTATAACAGGCAGTAACCGAATCAAGCACAATACCTTCAGACTTATACTTCGAATCCAGGGAGTATCACAGGAGAACTAAACTGCTACTAAGCTCCAAAGGTTGAGACCAATGAACAACTTAGAGCACCCAACAATACAGAGGATAGCAAAACTTGAGCTTCAGAACTAGAAGGTATTTGGCAAGACAGACTGAATTGTGCAAGCTGCAGGGCAGCACTCAATACTGATACAATAGTACAGACTGATGAACCAGACACTCCAGCCAGGGAGAACAGATAAGGTCCTGAGTACCACTCAACAGCAAATTGGCTTTGTGGCCAAATGTCTGCTGAGTGAAAACAGCTACATAATACACAAACACAATAATACCCGAAACAGACAAGATTAATTACTAGAGAGGTCCAAAAATCCAAGCCAGAAGGTCATACACAGAATATCAGAATATCAGGGAACAGACAAGAGAGAAATCCATGCATAGGAGCCAGAGGTCATACACGGGATATCAGAAATACTTCAGGGGTCAGACAAGAGAGAAATCCAAACATAAGAGCCAGAGGTCATACACGGGATATCAGAACAAGAGTAATAATGATACAGCGCACAGGAACTAGGTAGAATAAGGTCTATCCTGGTCCAAGGATCAAGGGAAATCCTGGCCCTACATATAGGGCAGAACAGGTCATGTGACCGCAGACCAATAAGCCCAACAGATGGCCTGCAGCCTGAAAACGAAAACAAACAGGAATCCCTGCTACCACCAGCAGGAGGCAGGGCCGAGACGTGACACTGACTTCCTTCAAGTCAGACCCTGCTTTTATACCCCCTCCCTACACACTGATGTCATCACAATGGGTGTGATAATGTAATTTCCAGCCGCCCCCGGCAAACCCGGAAGAGCGCCTAAAAGGAGGGGGGTCCTTTAGACCCCTCTCCATACCGATCGGGAGGAGATATTAGTAAAAGAGAGGCAGTGTGCCCTTTCCAGCGATGCCGCCTTTTTAAACCCTGAGGTGCCGGTCCATGATCCGGCACCATTCAGGGCTGGATTGGGGACCTCTCTCAGAGGTGACTTACATCTTGGATGTCAGCTAAGCCTCTGGGGCCTCTCCCCACGCAGCAATGTCATCGAGCATGGCATGATGATGTCACTTTGAGAATTAACCCCTAGCTGCCAAGGGGTTTCCCTATAGTGCAGGTAGTTCTTCCCCTATAGGCGGTTCTTTTGACTTCCGTATCTCCCGATCAGTGGTAGCTAGAGGGAATGTTTGAGCAACAAGGAGTGGGAAATGTTTGAGCAACAAGGAGTGGGAAATGTTTCATCACCAAGGAGTGGGAAATGTTTCATCACCAAGGAGTGGGAAATGTTTCATCATCATTGTGGGAAATGTTTCATCTCTAACGAGTGGGAAATGTTTTACCAACACACAGGACAGGGTATACCTGAAATAGGCCAGATGGTATACAAGGACGTATTCTAACACAAGCCCAAATCAATCAGAGTTAGAGTGGTCAAGGAATAGCCAAGGACTGGTACACGGGGGTGGTTCTCATACAAGCCAGGTAACAACGGAGACTGAAAAATCAACCAAGTAGTGAATCGCCAGGAGACACTCGGCACTGAGGGAAGCAAACTCCACGACAGGGCGATGAGTCGGATCGCGCTGTCTGTATTTAAAACCGGCAGGCACGTGTCATCATGCCGCGCCCTGTCTCCTGACCAGCCCTTCGAGCTCCGGAAGCCGTTGGACCCTGCGGTCAAATATTGAAATGATATGCACCTGTCACATTCAAGTGCAGAAAAATTGTGTCTTAGTGCGCACGCACTTACCGACGCCCGGCGCAGCCATGTGATGCTGCAATGGGGCCGGTCACATGCGTCTGCCTAGAGATCCTCCCCGTCGATGCACTAGGATGCGCGTTGACGGGGCTGCAAAGCACGATCCTCCATAGGATGGAGGGGGGGCGCAGGCGGGCGTCGAGTGGAAGGAACGTCAACTCTCACGGACGTTCCTTCCACTCTGAGTGTGAGGCCACCTGGCCTTAGTCTGTGGTGCATGACACCGAGAATCTAACAGGGTTATTCAAAGAGATCCGAATTGTGGCCGAAAGGTAACTGAACAGTGAAATTCAGTGTATGGTTACCTTTCCTGGCCATTCGGCTATTTAGAGAGCAGGCAGTTCGCCAAATGTTGGTGAATTGCCTGCACATACGGTGCCTGGTCGGTGCCTGTTTGAGGGCAGTGAAATCCCCATAGAGAAGCAATGCTTCGTCTATTCAGAGAACAAAAACCAGCAGTGAAAAGTTGCTGAAATGCCCTGCTGTTCGGTGGTTTCATGCGGCAGGTTTAATCAGGAGAATCCCATAGGCTTCAATGTTAAAAATATTCCCGTTTTAATACAATATATAATAAACCGTTTATTATTATATTCTGCAGTAAAGAGTCTCTTTATTTTTAGATTTTTTTAGGCTATTTTAAGCATTTTTTGGAACTGTTTTGCAAAATTTTTTTCGTTTTTCTTTTAAAATGTTTTTTTCATTTTTCTGTAACAGTCCTTTTTATTATCATTCAGTCATTGGATGTTATGTGTAAATTCCAGACATTTTCATTCAGTAGTTTTTTTGCAAACAGCGTTTCAATAACGGTCGAACTTTTGGCGAACATCGCAAAAAGTTCGACATTCGCCGAACTGTCGAACGGCCGATGTTCGATTCAAACTCATGTTCGAATAGAACCGGCAGCCCATCCCTACTGGTACCGGGGTGGCACCAGATTGTTTCAGTGGCCCAAGATGCAGATGCGGTTGCACACACAGACAAGGGTCAGGGTGGAAGAGGGTGAGTAAATATGAAACCTACTAGGTTGGTAACTGAGTATGATGAAGACGTTGGGACAGGAATCTGGAGATGTGGTGGAGACTTGGGAGAGAGGAAGCTGGAAACACACACAGGAACCGGGTAGTGGAGAGGGGATCACGGTAAGACACAGCAGGCTAAGTAAGCAGGGCAAGAAGCAGAGCACAGATCCACTCACTACAAGCGCTGAACTTACAATGTGGAAGCAAGGTGGAAGGGGGGGCGTAAGCCTTTATTCAGGTGTGTCATGTGGTGCTTAACTGTTTGTGGTTTGTTTTAACTGTTTTCAGGATTCAGTGCTGGTGCTGAGTAACACATAAAGAGTTCTGCCCAGGAATCTGTATTATGCAGACACGGTAAAGGATCCTGACAGCATGTTAGGGTAATTTTACAGTAGTCTGTGCAACCTGATTTTTTTTTTCAGCTATTATAGCCAGCAAAGGGCCCTATTCCCTAGGTCACACTAAAATAGGGATGGTAGCGGGGAAAACCTGCACCTGCAGTAGTACCTCCTGGAGTCCATAGAATGCTATGGAGGATTGTGCTTTCAGGCCGCGAGCCCTGCGTGATCTCGCTCTTGCAAGATCATGCAGCACCACTGAGTGATCGCGGATGGAGGCTGGGAACTATTTGTTCCCAGTCTCATTCTGCTCCCAAAGACAAGAAAGACAAGCTGCGAATCGGGCCACCATTCTCGTCGCGGGATGAAAGTTGAGTATCTTATTTATTGGGGGGGGGTTTAGGGGGTGCTACATGCTTCTGCAAATGATTCTGTGTCATGTAGCTCCAGCTTTTAGAAAGTGCTAACTTTTGGCTGTCCACATACATGCGGTAATAAATGCTAGCACTTTGTAATACTTTAGTTTTTGAAGCGCTAATGTACGTTTGCGCTCCCTATGTTAAGGATATGATGCGCAAAGTACATTAAGCTTGCGGAAGCTAGCGCAATCACCGATGCGCGGATTATTGAGGGGTTTACATTAGGATAGTAATATGGGTGCATGCGTTTAACACACTTATCCTAGCGTTTAGGCTAGGGTCAGACAAACGCATTCTGTGTGGACGACTGTGCGTCCGTGCACAACGGACGTACTTTCTGACTAATGACAAGGTATTGGCCACACGGTCAGTTTTTGTGACTGACATTGTCCAGAAACACATTTGGACACTTACTACTGTTATGGAAATTTTGGCCTTTGCGCACAAAGTCCTGGGCAACTAAAAGGTACACTTCAGTATTAAAGTGCGCCCAGTACAAACAAATCCGTTGCTATAAAAAACACGCTATATTCAGTTATTTCTGTATAAGGGGTGAAGTACTTCTCTATCCCAGAAAGAGTCAGACACACACGCTGCTTCTAGCTGGAGTTCATCTGACCAAGAGCCAAAGAGAGCCTCCTTGCCTCTGGTCCCCTTAGTTTATTAGAGAATAGGACAATGCCCAGTGGCTGATGGCTTTACAGCATAAACCATTCAGCCCAGTAAGTACATTTACATATTAAAAGGACAGGGGAGTGTACTAGGATGGCCGACCAGCCCACTGTACATGACTCATCCCTGAGTCATGTCCATTGTCCCCGTCAGCCATGTTTGTCCGACCATCCCCCATCACTGTCAGTATGGACCCCATTTAATACTGCTCAGATTTGATCAGTATTTAGTGAAGATCAGTCTACTTGTTCTTATAGATTTGAGACATATCTGCGGAGACATTCCAGCTATTGTCTGTACACGGTACGAGTGTACAGACAAGACTTACATGCAGGCCAGCCTTCAGAAATTTTGGGGCCCCTTACTGACCCTCAGAATAGGGCCCCCCCCTCTCCCCAAAGGAAATAAATTTTTAATGTGAATCGTGATCACATTACAGAGTGTTAGTCCCAATATCTTAAAATCACACATATTGTTCGCACAACAGCACATTTAACATAAAAAAGTATCTATCTGGTTCAAATAAGTTAAGACAGTAAAAAATTCAATTTTTTATTAAAAAAAATATGAATCAAGATCGGATTACAGAGTGATGCTCCCAATACCTTTAAAACCACACAAAATGTGTATTCGTGCAAACAATGTAGCATAAAAGTATAATTAAATAATTCCACTGGCAAAGCACCACAGCAACAGAACTCTCAGTAATGTGCAGTGCGTATGAGCATATCAGAGCACCACAGCAACAGAACTCTCAGTAATGTGCAGTGCGTATGAGCATATCAGAGCACCACAGCAATAGAACTCTCAGTAATGTGCAGTGCGTATGAGCATATCAGAGCACCACAGCAATAGAACTCTCAGTAATGTGCAGTGCGTATGAGCATATCAGAGCACCACAGCAATAGAACTCTCAGTAATGTGCAGTGCGTATGAGCATATCAGAGCACCACAGCAATAGACCTCCAACAGTAAAGGCAGGGAGTATGAACGTACACAGGATCCACAGCAATAGACCTCTAACAGTAAAGGCAATGGACCACATTACATACTTGGTGCTAACGTTTGCACTCACCTGAGTGAGCATTAACGTTAGCCCAAGTATTTAACGCATATTTCAATCCAAACGCTAATGGGTTAAGTAACCCGTTTGCGTTTGGTATCTTGTGCTTTTCAGTGCGAGGTTACTGAGCTTTCGCTCCCTATACTTAATATGGGGAGCACAAAGTGTTAATCAGCGTTAGGATTACAAAGTCCCAGTGCTGATTAACGTCCGGCTCTGGTTAGTGGAAAGTTAACCACAGCCAGAACCTGGTGTTAACGGATTCCGCTTCTGCAGAATCCGTTAACACCATCCAAAAAAATTAAAAAAGTGAGCAGATACTCACCTCCTGTCCCGCGGCGAGGACCGCCTCCTCTGGCCGGTGGGAGCAGGTTAAGACTGGGGAAAAAAGTCCCTGCAGTATCCCACTAAGTATCACTACACTCACCATCCGGATCTCGCAAGGCGAGATCCAGCTGGTCATGTGACTGCCGGCGTCTGCTTCAATGGAGTCCTATGGACTCCATTGAGAGGATGCGCGCAGCTGCGCTTAATGCTGCCGCGAGCATCCCGGGTGTTAACGCGCAGTAACAATGCAAGAAGCATTTTTTGCGCCTGTATTGTAATCTAGCATTAAAACGCGGGCGCAAGGGGGAAAACTGCGGGCGCAGTTTTTCCTCCCTAGCGCCCACGTTTTAACTCTAGGAATGTAGCGTTACATCCAGAGGGATGGATGGATAGACAGTGGGATGGACGGACTGGTATGGATGGACAGATAGACAGACAGGGATGGAGGGATGGATGGACAGATAGACAGACAGGGATGGATGGAGGGATGGATGGATGGATGGATTGACTGACCTCTCCCCAGCCCCCTGTGTTCTCTCTATCACCCCCCCCAGCCCACAGTGTACATTCTGTCACCTCTCTAGCCCCCCCCTCTTCTACCCTTCCCAGTGCAGCCCCTGTTACCTGCCTCTGTCCAGATCCAGCATGTGCAGGGTGTCAGGGCAGCTGCTCCTCAGCCTGGCTTCTCTCCTTCTCCCATCCACAGGCACGTGCTTGTGGTGGTGCTGTGTGAGGAAGGGGCAGGGCAGGCAGTGTGCAGACTCCAGAGCCAGGGGAAGCAAGGGGCAGCCATGATGGTGGGAGGGCTGCTCCCCCTCCTCTCCCAGACCCACGGCTGTCACATGGAGAGGCGGGGTTTGTGCCGGCCGGGGGCGGAGTTTCTCAGCACAGCTTTGATCTCTCCCCACAGAGACACAGCGCTGCTGAGCACACAGAGGCAGGATGATACAAAGGCTGTCTCTGAGTGGTGTCACCCTCCAAGAGGGTGTCACCCAGTGTCGGCCTGGGGCCCCCTCCCCACGTGACTCGGCGGCCATCTTGCTGCTCACAGGGCAGCCAGGCCCAAGTAGGCCGCAGTACCTCCTCCAGAGGCCTGCGGCCTAAAGTAATCAAAGCTACCGATGGCGGGCCCCCCCAGTCGGCCGGGCCCCTTACTGCAGCATGGGCTGTAATGCCCTGATGGCGGCCCTGCTTACATGTCTTAAAAGCAGGTATGTCGTCTCTAAACCCAAAAGAAGGTTTTCACACTGACGATTTTGCCGCTGGTTCTGATTAAACCCAAATACCCTCTGCTAGAGCGTTTCTCAGTTTAATTCAACACAGGTAGACAGATGACAATTTATAAACCACACACATCCTAGAATATAATGTCCACATAATAAAATTTCCACAACACTACAACTGACTGAGGAAGGCCCCTGTGTGGCCGAAACGCGTCTCGGTAGATCGGTGTCCATTTCTTTTACATTATATTTTAATTAATCTTTTATTCCTTATTGGCCAGCTCTTATTTTATCCTTCTTAAAATCGAGGGATCACCAGTACCAGCACCAGCAGAATTGGACCACAACAGAAAGAGGTTTTGGGCACTCACCTGAGTAGTGCCCGACGCTAAATGGATAGAGCCTGTATATGTGAGGCTCCAAGATTGGTGAGTGTGATTTCATATGGTTATTTTATCCACTGGTTTGCGGAATTGTACTATGGGGGTGTCGTCTCCTGTTTCCTCTCTCTTTTGACCCAGTGATCATCGCTGAATGAAAGAAGGGCAGAGCCACTCACTATATGGCCAGAGGCACTTAAACTCAGAGCCGGAAATACATTAGGCTCATATAAATGTGAGTGGTTTGACCGTTTGTTATTATATTGGAATCAATTTTGCAGTACTCTCTGTACTATATATATTTTTCTCGTCTCCCTCCTTGCTTTTGATCAAACCTCTGAGATGATAGGTTCCAACTGAAGCTCACTGAGGAAGACGAAATTGATTTCTACATCGACTAGGGAGGATCATATGCCGACCTTTTAAGTATATGTATACTGGACTTTTTTTGGATATATAGGCCTTTTGACATTATTGCACCCAATACCAAATTAAGCACGCACACTTTATTGCTACACAACACGTTTGGATTTTATCCATATCCATTCACATTGATTTTCTGCTGATTCGCTATATGGACTATTTCTTTATTTATAGGTTTTACGTCCTTGCCTAACTTGCGTCCGTTTGCCGCGTTCGTTGTGCGGTCGCACTTCTGTGCGGATGTACTTTGTGTGTGGGTCTCTATTGATCATAATTGTATGCTACGAGGGACGTTAAAATGTGCGGCAACAAGGACGTCAACACTGCGCTCGTCTGACCGAGCCTAACACTTTCTCATCCAAACTCTACTATTAGCATTTACTAGGGAATAGTGCCCAAAGTCTCTGAACTTCCCATCCTGCTAACCTCCCCTGCTAAACGCTTCCCCTCTCACTAAAAGTTGGTCAAATTTTATGTCCACATATTTATCATATTAACCCTGTGGCATCTTATATTGTAAGCATGGTATCAAGCATACCTTTGCAAGTATGGTTATTGATGTTAGTTCCTTATCCTATATCCTTGATGATTCTTCCTATGTATTAGTATATTATGGGGGCATAAACCTTTCATAGACCTTTGGTTACTGACTGTGATGAGTGTTACAACAATGCTACCGTCTATATATGTGTGTATTTGTATAACGTTACATAATATAATTATATAACATTCCTGTCTATGGTAATGGTTATAAAATTTCATGTGCAATATATTAATGTTGTTTCATAAAGATGCCTCTGTTAAAGGCAACTCATCTAATAAAATAATGTTTATAATGAGATTCAGTTTCTATAGCCACATCTTTGAAATACTTGACTTTTATAAACATATCCACTGGCAAACACACAGAGTGATAGATACCTAACTTGTATAAATCCAAACCTCGGTTTGCTTTTCTATGACCTGCATTTCTTCAGCTGCCTGTAATTTGGAATTAAAAGCTGGTATGTTGATCCAAAAACATCATTTACACTAACTTTCCAGAATGTGGGCATTAAACAGATTCATTTATCCAACCAGGGAACTCTTCATCAGCGCAGTTTCAAAACATGGCATATTAACCTACTTCTAAACCATGGAAAAGTACTGATACACTTATAACTAGATCATTCACAAACTTGTTTATCAGCAGAAAATAAGCTATGTACTACACAGAAAAATACCAACTGACTATAACAGCCTCATTTCTCTCACTTTGTTCTCTGTTTTCCCTGTACTTTTATCACTGTTATCACTGCACTGTGCACATCATTCCTTTCTTTTGAAGATTTTCTTTTTGCAGAGTTTGATGTCAGTTCATTAAACCAAAGGACAGGGCTAACTCGAAGCATCATTATCTCAGCAGTACATTGAGGTTCCATTAATAGGTAAACATGTTTTAATAGAGGTCCTTCCAGTAGCCCAACTGAATACCTCCATTTGGTGCCTCACCTTAATCCGAGCAGCTGTTAGATGTAGAGAGCAGCAACCTATGGTGACTCTGTTCTTCGCCAGAATGCACTCTCCTAGTGCATTCCCAGATCTCCCTGGTGCAGAGTGGCAAGGTAAGATGGACACAGCTGGATCCACTGGTTGGAAAGCAGACATGCACTGACTGAAGTCTAGCTTGCTGACTAGAACATCAAAGACCACAGCTTGCACAGGCCAACAAGAATGTCAACTCGTTTATTAGGGTTACACAGCAGACTATTTCACACAAGGCACACCCATGGAAAGAAAAGGGGTACCAATGGGGCAACATACACAGGGGATGGACAGCCCAACAAGGTTGAAACATGCCTATTAACATAACTGAATAACCTCCTTCTCCAGCACACATGGCCTGGTCTAACAGAGAAAGGAATTTCCTTCCCCACATAGGACAGAGTAAAATGGCATGGCTGCAGTTCTGGCTAACGCCAACTCCACTTGGCCAAACAATCCTTCTTCTCATCTCTTATATCTACGCTGTCCTCCAACCCTAAATGGCTCTGGTCCACCTTCAACACCCTCCTCTACCCAACTGCACCTCCCCCCTCAGCCGCCTTCAGCGCTCAAGACCTGGCAGACTACTTCCTCAGTAAAACTCTAACTATCAGAAGCAACATCCCAACACAAGATAGTTATCTGCCACCTCCACTCCCAGAGGTCCCCTCTGTCACCCTCTGCCGCTTCCTCCCAGCCACTGAAGAGGAAGTCAATTCCTTATTGTCCTCCTCACATCTCACCACGTGCCCGCTCGACCCCATTCCCTCACATCTAATTCCTCCCCTCTCCTCCTCCCTCACCCCTGCTCTCACACACATCTTCAACCTATCTCTCTCCACTGGCTCCTTTCCATCCGCCTTCAAACACGCGCTAGTTACCCCTTTACTAAAGAAACCATCCCTCGATCCCAACTCTCCATCCACCTACCGCCCTGTATCCCTGCTTCCCTTTACCTCTAAGCTCTTAGAAAAACTAGTCTTCAACCGCCTCTCCCTCTTCCTGTCCTCCAATTCCCTACTTGACCCCCTGCAATCTGGCTTCCGTCCCCTACACTCAACTGAAACTGCCCTCACCAAAGTCACCAACGACCTCCTAACTGCTAAAAAACACAGCCACTATTCTATTCTCATCCTGATTGACCTCTCGGCTGCTTTTGACACTGTTGACCACCCCCTCCTTCTACAGACCCTCAACTCTCTGGGTCTCGGTGACACTGCACTTGCTTGGGTTGACTCCTATTTATCCAACAGGTCCTTCTGTGTGTCCTTTGCTGGTAACTCCTCCTCTTCATTGCCTCTATCTGTTGGTGTACCTCAAGGCTCTGTCCTTGGTCCTCTGCTCTTTTCCATCTACACCTCCTCCCTGGGCAAAATCATCAACAGCTTTGGCTTTAATTACCACCTCTACGCTGATGACACTCAGATCTACCTCTCTACCCCTGATCTCTCTCCCCCTGTCCTTTCAAAAGTCAGTGACTGTTTATCTGGCATCTCCTCCTGGATGGCCTCCCACCACCTAAAAGATCAACATGTCAAAGACTGAGCTCCTACTTATTCCTCCCTCCAATGCCTCCCCACCTCCTGACTTCTCTATCACGGTGGAGGGTATCACCATCTCCCCATCAAACCAAGTTCGCTGTCTTGGAGTTACACTTGACTCTGCTCTTTCCTTCATCCCCCACAACAAGTCTCTTTCCTCCTCCTGCCGATACCAACTGCGTAATATTTCCAGAATTCGGCCATTTCTTACCGCTGTCACCACAAAACAACTCATACACGCCCTGGTAATCTCCCGAATCGACTATTGCAATAATCTCTTATCTGGCCTCCCTCTGTCCCGCCTCTTCCCCCTACAATCCATCCTGAACGCCTCTGCCAGGCTAATTCACCTCACCCGCCGCTCTGTCTCTGCCTCTCCCCTCTGCGAGTCCCTTCACTGGCTCCCCATCCACTGCAGAATTAAGTTCAAAATCCTTATCCTTACCTACAAAACCCTCACTAACTCAGCTCCACACTACCTGTCCTCACTAATCACCAAATACACCCCAGCCCGCTCCCTAAGGTCAAACAGTGACCTGCGCCTAGCTTCTCCCCGCATCACCTCTTCCCATGATAGACTGCAGGATTTCTCACGCGCAGCCCCCACTCTCTGGAACGCTCTCCCTCGTACTGTCAGACTTTCCCCTAACTTCTCTTCCTTCAAACGCTCCCTTAAAACGTTCCTATTTAGGGAAGCCTACCACCCAACTCACTGACGCAACCATCAATCACTCTCACCTTACAGTCCTCTCCTCCTGTTTCCAACCCCAACCCTCCCAGATTGTGAGTTCCTACGGGAATAGGGCCCTCATCTCCTCCTGTACTGTTTGTCAAATGTTGTTCAATGTATTGTAACCCTGTCTATACTGTGCCACTTGTACAGCGCTGCGGAATATGCTGGCGCTTTATAAATAAAGAATAATAATAATAATAATAACTCCAAGGCCGGGGTTTTGAGATCTGGTTTGATCTGGTTTAACCTGGCTCTCAGGGCAAGATGAGAGCATGGAGACATTTTGGTTAAACCCTGTGGTTATGCAATACGTCAACGCACACCTAAACCAGCAAGGCTTATGGGATACATTAAAGGGGCATAAATTGCAATGAATAAACATTCACATTGCTGGACAATAAAACAGCAATGCAGTTCACATCAAGGAAACAGCACAGTACAAATCACATGATACTTTTCAATGGATACCTCAGGGAATAGGACCACTGATAACACAGACAAACTGTACTTATAAGCGGGGTACAGAGTGAAAGGGATGAGGAGTCTAGGCAGTCATTCTCTAAGTCCCGGGCGCAAAATCCCACACGTTTATGGCTTTCCCTCGCATCCCTAGACTCCAGTCATCTGAGTCCATAGGGACTCTTGTTACACATGTATTAAGTTAACTCAAAAGTACCACTGCATCAAGCCAATACAAGAAAAGTAGACAAAACATAAAAGATTTCTAGTGAACTCTAGCACCACAGATGTTATCAAACGGCAAGTCCCATCAGCCGTTATTGCCTAATGTTTATGGCTAATGACTGTTTTAGCCACAAAATATCATATGGCATTTCCTAAATCTTGATTTGAGCTCTAGGAACGATATTAATATATGTGCAGCCAAACACATTCTTCTTTGATTTCTGTGTTTAATAACCTGGAGGACACAGTAGTGACTGAAATAAGCCGTTAGGGTATGAATATAAAACTGCAGAGGACTGTTTTGACAGCTTATGAATATGCACCTTGAGGTCTGTTCATCGCTGGCTGGAGGGTGAGCTCTGTGTATCTCTAGGGAATGCTTCTCTTTTGGAATTTTTAATCCATGTATGGTGTTTCTTTGATACTTGTGATTTGTGACTGCAGGTTTTATTGCATAATATTTTAATTCCTTATGTTGTAGCTTTGCTTTTTTTTTTAATTAAAAAAAAAAGGAAATTTGCAAAATGCGGTCCAGTACCATAAATAGACACTATACACAGAAAATATTGTAGTCATGTAACAAATATGTATGTATGCAAAAAAATTGAAAACAAATTATCCAAAATGCTGCTAGTATAATTACATATAAGCACACATATCAAAGATACCTTGTAAGTAAGTGGGCAGGATTTCAGTAGTAAGGGAAAAAAAGCATACAAAAAATCCCTTAAAACATCTAAGACACCTAAACAGAGATTAAATGCATTCATATAATTCAGAGTTTCCGCAAGCTTCCTCAATGCATGATGAGAAGGAAGTCATTGTTAATAAAATACATTGCTTTCTACATAAAAGATTTAAAAAAAAGACACAGAAAACATATGGAAAAAAGTTTTCTGATCATGGTGTCCTTGATGAAAAACAATGGGCTCTATTCCGTAGTTAACGCTAACGTTAGCGCCTCGATATGTAAGCGTTACCACCAGGATAAGTGTGTTTAACGCATGTCACCCATATTACATTCCTGACGCTACCCCTATTCGTAATCCGTTAGCGTATTGTTTTTTTGCTAGCATCTACAATCTTACTGTACGTTCCATATTCTATACTTAACATGGGGACCGCAAACGTCCATTAGTGTTCTGATAAGTAAGGTATTACAAAGTTCTGGCGCAAAATACCGTCGGGATGCGGACAGCCAGAAGTCAGTACATTCTAAAAGCTGGCACTACATGATTCTGCATTTGCAGAATCAGTGAGCATCCCCTTAACCCCCCCCCCCCCCCTTCAAATCTGATACCTTTCATGCCACAGCGAAAATGGTGGCCCTATCCGCCGCTTATTGTGGACGGGAGTAGAGTGTGACTGGTATCGAAAAGTTCCTATTCTCCCTTTGCGATATCTCCAGTAACATGGAGACTCTACAGAGCACGCTAACGGGGACAATCTGCGCCTGCATACCCATGTTGTAGACAATAAAACCCAGATGCTACTCACGAAAAGATGGGTAAAAAAGGAAGGAAATCCTTGCTCCACGATTCCAAATTCAAAACAGCATAAATAAATTCCAAGAACCCATGTATTAAATCAAAAAGTGAATTTATTCCAGCACCAACAAGGACGACGTTTCGACCAGAACTGGTCTTTGTCGAGTCTAAAGAGTAACTGTGCAAAACATCAATTAAATAGTGTTACAGATTGCCAATCAAAGAGTTAATTGACAAACAGTGAAGAAATTTGCATTTGTTAAACACACAGTATAAAACCAATTATGTCTGATTGCTATCCTGGATGCAAGATTACTATATCTTTTAACTATTAAATTCATCAACTTTATTAATGACACATTATATATTAAACATGTTCCAGGTTTCTATATAACAGACAATAGTACAAGCCTATGACAAAACAATATATATATATATCTAAAAAATATATATATAAAAAAATTTTTAAAAAAAAAATTGACGCTGGACTAAAGTACACACTATCTAATTCTTACAGCTCCACAGTTATCCATGCATGGTTAAATCTGTGGAGACATAATAGAGTGGTTTAGACATCGTGAGACTATCCATGAAAACATAAAATAACTGTCTATTCAAAAAGATTTTTTATATATAAAAAAGGCACAAAATCTGCCTCTCTGTTAAGGCCATGAGGTGCAAGAGTATTACGGTGGTATATCCAGTACAATTCCTTCCTTTTAAGCATTTTCTCTCTATCCCCACCTCTTGATAATTTCGATACTTCGTCAATCACTTGGAAACGTAGTTGGGAGATATCGTGTCCAACCTCTACAAAATGTTGTGGGACCGGAAGTTCAATTTTTTTTTAGTTCTGATATCTGATTTGTGTTTAATAAATCTATTCTTTACTTTTCGCGTGGTCTCTCCAATATAAATCAATCCACAGGGGCACTTCAACAGGTACACCACAAAAGTTGAGTTGCAGGTGAAGTATCCCTTAATCCTGAACCCATGTCCTGAATGGGGGTGTGTGAAAGAATCACCCCGAATGACCGCGTTACAACAGGAACAGCTCAAACACGGGAAGGTTCCATTCCTGGGCCTACCAAAAAAGTGCCTCCCCCCTGGATCATGTTTGAATTCTGCTAGCACAAGTGTATCTCTTATTGATCTCCCTATTTTAAATGACATAAGAGGGGTATTTTGAAATTCTGGCACATCTGGATGTGCATCCCTCAAGATGTACCAGTATTTTGATAAAATTCTCTTTACTTGGTTCGTGTGTGAGCGCCATACTTGGATACAAAGGCAATTCTACTAAGATTTTGACTCTGATTACTGGGCCTCACCTGTGGTTGATTAATCTTAGCCAATTCTCTTTTAAGTATTTTATTTGGGTATCCTCTGGCCCTAAACCTGTCAACCATTTCTTCAAGTCTTCTCTCCCTGTTTTCTGGCAGACTCCCCACCCTATCAACCCGCAAGAGTTGACTTCTGGGGAGTGAGTCTGTCATATCTAAGCAATGAATTCTTATCTGTTGGCTTCCGGAAAAGATCCCTCATCCATTTCCCCTCTCTCTTGACCACCAAAGTATCTAGAAAGCTTATTTGTGTCATACTATATGACATTGTGAATTGGATGGACGTTGACCCTGCATATAAAGTGCTCACAAACTCATGTACGGATTCTTCTGAGCCCTCCCAGACAAATATGATATCATCAATGTAACGATACCAATGATGTACATAGCGTTTAAAGAAGTCACATTCATATACAATAATTTTTTCAAACTCTAACATATAAATGTTTGCATACGTTGGTGCTACATTGGTACCCATTGAAGTCCCACGAATTTGGGTATATTAGGTACCATCAAAGAGAAAAAAGCTATTTTCCAACACTAGGTATAATAGATCAAGTAAAAATTGCAATTGTTCTTTCTCAAAACCTAATGCTAGCAATGCATTTTTCATAGCATTAATGCCTTATCTATTCTGGATAGATGTGTAGAGACTGGTGACATCCAAACTCACTAGAATACTATTTTCTTCTACGTGGATGTCTCTCTGTTTCTCCAAAAAATCATTAGTATCCAGAATAAAAGATTTAATATGCTGTTGATAGGGCCAAGCCACTTTGTCCAAAAAAATGGACAAAGGGCTAAATACTGAGTCCACAGCAGGCACAATGGGCCTCTTTTTGTATAGACAGTTATTTTATGTTTTCATGGATAGTCTCACGATGTCTAAACCATTCTATTATGTCTCCACAGATTTAACCCTGCATGGATAACTGTGGAGCTGTAAGAATTAGATAGTGTGTACGTTAGTCCAGCGTCAAAAATTATTATTATTATTTTTTTTTAATATATATTTTTTATATATATATTGTTTTGTCATAGGCTTGTACTATTGTCTGTTATATAGAAACCTGGAACATGTTTAATATATAATGTGTCATTAATAAAGTTGATGAATTTAATAGTTAAAAGATATAGTAATCTTGCATCCAGGATAGCAATCAGACATAATTGGTTTTATACTGTGGTGTTTAACAAATGCAAATTTGATTGCAAACTATTTGATTGGCAATCTGTAACACTAATTGATGTTTTGCACAGTTACTCTTTAGACTTGACAAAGACCAGTTCTGGTCGAAACGTCGTCCTTGTTGGTGCTGGAATAAATCCACTTTATGATTTAATACATGGGTTCTTGGAATTTATTTATGCTGTTTTGCATATCCATGTTAGCGTGATATTCCAGGGCAGGTGCAACCTCAGCACCTCGCCTCAGAACACAGCACTAACCGCTGGGATACTCGTGTTAGCGCTTCCGCACTGCCACTAGTATCATCTCCTGGAGTTCATAAGACTCCATGGAGGGTTGCGGATCCGAGCCGCGAGCCCAGCGTGATCTCGCTCTCATGAGATCGCACAGCGCCGCGGAGTGATCGCGAAGGGAGACTAGGAACTATTTGTTCCCAGTCTATCTCTGCTCCATGCAACAAGAAGCAGAGGATCGGGCCACCGTTCTCGCTGCAGGATGAGAGGGGAGTATTGGATTTATTGGGTGGTTAGAGGGTGCTACATGATTCTGCAAATGCAGCATCATGCAGCGTCAGCTTTTACAAAGTGCCAACGTTTGGCTCTCTGCATCCTAATGGTAGTTTGAGCCAGCACTTTGTAATGCCTTACTTTTCGGAATGCTAATGGACATTTGCGCTCCCGTTGTTAGGTATAGGATGTGCAAACACTTACATGTCAAGGCGTTAATGTTAGCACCAACTATGGAATAAAGCCCTTGGAGTGAAGCTCCTTTAACCAGAGACCACCCCCACAAAAGAATGATTGTGATAGGCAATAGCATTAAAATGTGTGCCATAGGCGTAACTAGAAACCTCAGGGCCCAGGTGCAGGAACCATGATGGGCCTCCCCCCCACCCTAGGCAAAAACATATTTTGCCCCCCTCCCCTCAACATGCATTGGTCCCCTCCAGGTCCACAATGTTGACTACAGACAGTGTCCCATTTTTTCCAGGTTCACTATGACTTCTTCAGCCCATCCCATTTTTAATGTAATGTGCACTATGTGTTTCTCAGAGCTCCACAGCATAAACCTCACAATAATGCGCGTTGTGTATGAACGTATCCCAGAGCTCCACAGCAATAAAACTCACACTAATGTGCGGTGTGTATGAGCGTATCAGAGCAGCACAGCACAGCACTAAAACTCACAGTAATGTGTGGTGTGTATGAGCGTATCAGAGCAGCACAACACTAAAACTCACAGTAATGTGCGGTGTGTATGAGCGTATCAGAGCAGCACAACACTAAAACTCACAGTAATGTGCGGAGTGTATGAGCGTATCAGAGCAACACAGCAATAAAACTCACAGTAAAGTGCGGTGTGTATGAACATTAATTAACAGTTGTTTTAACATCATTGGGCCCATCAAGGTATAGATAATTAATAATTAGTCATGCAGGTTGCATGGCCCTGGGTATTGCTACGGGAAGGGTTGGGTGGCAGGAATCTAATTATGAAGGGGTTACAGACAGGGAATGGGGGGGGGGGCAAGAACCTGGAAGTGCAGGCTTTGTTTACAGGCGCAATGGGGTCTGGTTATTTAGGGGTTTTACAGGCAGATTACAGGCAGAGATGATGGTACACAGGAACCTTCAGGTGCACGGTTTACAGAAAGAGTGGGGGCAGTAGTCTGGTTACAGGCAGGAATGTGGGGCAGGGATCTGGTTATAAAAGGGTTACAGGAAGGGATGGGGATGAACAAGGACCTGTAGGTGGAAAGTTTACAGGAAAGGTGGCAGTCAGCATGGGGTTACAGGTATGGATGTGGGACAGGGATCTGGTTATGCAGGGGTTACAGGTACGGATTTGGTTATGCAGGGGTTAAAGGTAGGGATCTGGTGATGCAGGGGTTACAGGTAGGGGTGTGGATATGCAGGGGTTACAGGTAGGAATTGGTTATGCAGGGGTTACAGGCTGTTTGATCTGCAGAATGTAGATTATATCAGTAGCTGTGATTGATGAAGGGGAGAGAGGGAGCACATCTCACTTTCAGATCAGCCAGACATTTACTCTGTCTCCTACTAACACCTTAACCCTTTTACTTAACACATGGGATCCAGAAGGCAGCTGCTCTCTGACACATGGTAGGGGCTTCATTTTGTTTCAGGACAGAAGGCTCCTCTTACCTGTCCTGTAACTTGCCCAGCAGTTCATGGTGATCTGTAGATCACAGCAGGGAGAGCTCCTGTTGCCTGTGTCCTCTGTTCACATGCAGGATGCTGTGCAGAGCAGCAGCCTTACCAGCTCTAGCTCCCCTCAATGGCACCTGTGCCCCTGCTTCCATCCAGGCTACTGAGGCTAGGCAATGCTGGCCAGAGAGCAGTGCACATGTAAAGAGCCTGCTCTGCTGCCACTGCCTGGTCTGCTCTGCTGCAGTCAGAAATGATCATGCTGGAGAGAATGGTCTACAGCAAGACCTCGGCTCCAACCTAATGCTGGAGGGTGCGGCCCACTGCCCAGGCAAGTCAGGCCCGCCCTGCTGCTCTTCATGGGAGTCTCCTACCTGGTGTCAGCATTCAGGGGGGTGGCTGACTGACAATCAGCATGCTGGTCTTCCTGGTGGGCCTGCTCACCTTCCTCTTCATGTGTGGACTGTGGATGGAAGCATGGTCACTGCTGCTTGCTCTGGTCCATCGCAACAAGGACCAACCCACCACCACCACCACATGACACCCCTGGCCTGGTGCTCCCAGCCTCTACAAACGGCTTGCAGGCAGCCTGCCATGTGCCGGCCCGCGTGTGAGCAGGTGGCACCAGCGGCTGTCTGCTTGCGGCTGCGCTGAGACACCCAGCCATACAGCCCCCTCTCTCAGCTTGTCAGCTGGTGGCCCAGCGCTCTGCCCCCCCCCCGCACTGCAGTACATTACTGGAGGCGGATAAGCTGCCGATCAAAAACTTTGAAACAGTTTTCAAATATAATAAAAGGCCCCCCAGTGGCCAAAAAGTGAAGCAGCCTACCGGGATTTCTCCCGGCATCCCGGTAGGCCAGTCCGGCCCTGTGGGCCTCCCCCCACCCTAGGCAAAAACATATTTTGCCCCCCTCCCCTCAACATGCATTGGTCCCCTCCAGGTCCACAATGTTAACTACAGACAGTGTCCCATTTTTTCCAGGTTCACTATGACTTCTTCAGCCCATCCCATTTTTAATGTAATGTGCACTATGTGTTTCTCAGAGCTCCACAGCATGAACCTCACAATAATGCGCGTTGTGTATGAACGTATCCCAGAGCACCACAGCAATAAAACTCACAGCAATGTGCGGTGTGCATGAGCATACCACAGAACTCCACAGCAATGTGCAGTGTATATGAACAGATCACAGTGCTCCACAGCAATAAAACTCACAGTAATGTGCAGTGTGTATCAGTGTAAATCACAGAGGTTTACAGCAGCAAAACTCACAGTAATATTGTGAGTTTTACTTTGGAGCTCTGTGATACACTCATACCCACCACATAAGATGTGGTCTGTATTAGGGGTGTGCTTTTCGTTTCGTACCGATTTGTTTTTCTCATGAAACGTTCCGATTCGGTGCTTCGGATCCGTCCAATGTTCCGAACCGGACCGGCAACGAAATACACACCATCCGAAATATTTCCCGTTACGAAACAAAAAAAATTTGTTATTTCGTATGGACATGAAATTTGTAAAATCGCAAGTCATTTTTGTTCTATTCGCGATTTCGGGTCCGTTTTGGACAACGTATTTTCATATCGTTTCGAGTCTGTTTTGGTTCCGTTGCTGATTTCGTAATTTCGTATCGTCAGTCACTATTTTCACTTGTTCCAGTGCAAAATTCCAGTTTTTATTAAATATATCTTAAAGCAGTTAGTTTTTTTCACTTACAGCAAGAAGTGTCTGCATTTATTTATTTGTTAGGATTATTTTTGCATTTTTCGGGAATTTTTGGGTTAATAGGGTTCTTCCTAACTTATTTTAAATGTATAACGAGGTCTGTTTTATTCTTTTGCAGAACACATACAGCTGGATTATCTTCTCACAGTCCGTCCGTATGTGTTCTGTTCAGCAATGAATTTTGATACAATAGATTTTGTCAGTATTAGTACCATGGATAGTAACAAGCCTGTCGTTATCCATGGTGCTGATATGAAGAAATAGATCGATATTATGTGTTTCTCCATCGGCGACTGTCCATGGTTCTGACTCAGATCAGAACCATGGACAGTTGCCGATGGAGAAACACATATTAATCGATCTATTTCTTCATATCAGCACCATGGATAACGGCAGGCTTGTTACTATCCATGGTACCTACTGATACTGACAAAATGTATTGTATCAAAATTCATTGCTGAACAGACCTATCGAGAAGGGGGAAATGACTGATGGCCTGGGCAGGATGGTCAGAAAAGGAACCGTGGAGCTATTGGTGATGGGAATGCAACAATGTTTAACTTACCTGTATATATGCTTCTGTGGTGGGTGTGTTCTTTCTATTTGTTCCCTGCCAGTGTGAACTGTACATGGATCAGCTGAGGGAGCATGCTGCTGCTCAAGGTTCGTCCCGCAAGACTTGCTGGAAGATGCTTTGGCGCTGGCCCGGGAGCAGTCTCCAGAGGAACCTGAAGGGCCCCGCCAGTGGCAGATGGAATGGCGTTCTAGGCCCCCGGTTTGATTGAGCCCGAGTCCTCCGAGGTTTTGTGGGGCTAGGACGAGGGACGAAGGAGCAGCGGAGGTGGATGCTGGTTCCCATTCATTAGAGGGGCTGTTGTCATGGACACACCGCCGTGGGACCTTCGCGCTGGACTGCGGAGGCGGGTAAGCATGGTGCGTCCCACAGCAGTTCCCCCTCTGGATGTCGATGTGGTAGATGGTGGCACTCGGCAGACTGGTGGCACTGGGCAGGACGGAGGGACTCGTCAAGATGGCACCCCCTTACCCATCAAGATGACCAGCAGATGGCAGGATTTAGGAGTCCTCATGTGCAGCCTTCACTTCCGGCAGCCGGAAGGAGAGTGACGCGATCAGCGGCTTCCACTCCCAGGCCCCCTCCTGTTCGGCGCAGGGCTGCCACGTCACATGTGGTGTGCCGGGCACGTCCACAAGATGGCGGCTCCCATGATACCGATGGAAATCCTTGGCGGAGAGCTGTTTCTGTTGGTGTTTCAGCGCTGGATTTGGTGGCAGTGGCTGTGGGCAGACCGGCACTGCTATCCTTGGCATCAGGAAGAAGCTCTGTGGTTCATGGGGACCGTGACCGGCGCTCTCATCCAGGGAGTGGCTTTGATTCAGTTTCCAGGGGGATGCAGAGTGTGTCGGTTCTATCAGGCCGTTCGGTTACGGGACGCCCATCGCTGGACCCGTCTCTGCCTGCTGTCCCAGTGGCTTCTGGAGGATCATCCCTTCTGGCGGCACGTGAGTCCAATTTGGGGGGGGCGGTTGCTGGCTCGCTGGGCCTAACGACAGGGTTGATGAAAACCCTGGTTGCGGCTATCAGGCAATGGCAGGACGAGTCAGAGGCCACATTGGGTGCGAATACATCTCTGTTTACTGCTGGGCCTGCTCTACTAGGGGCGCTGTGCCGCGGCCGCTTTCGCTCCTAGTTCTGCTTTGGTGGGGGTCCCTGCGTCTGCTTCTTTGGGGGCCCCGCGCCTGCCCTGGCTCATGTTCAGGCCCCTGCAGCTCTTGGCATTGCTTTACCTGTTTCTTTGAATGTCCCTGTGCCTGCCTCTGTTGGGGTTTCGGTCCCGGCTGCGAGTAGTGTTCCTGTGCCGCTCGCTGGTGGGGTTCCTGTGCCTGGGACACTTGGTCTCGAGGTGCGATCTTATGGATCATGTGATTTGTCTCCCCTAGGCTTACAGGTCTCTAATGAAGTTCGGGAGAAGATTTGGAAAGGAGAGTATGTTGACGTGCTTACTCTGGTTTCTCCAGATAGGGAGACGCTTGATCGTCCAAAACGTCTTGATCCCTTACCAGGGGAGAAAGAGAAAGAAAAAAAGAAGACATTGCCACAGACCTTTGGCAATTGGCTTAAGGCTTCCTGGCTTATAGCGTGATTTTTATGCGAGCGATTCCCCAAACATAACGTGTCACTGTTTGCATATCTGGATTTGATATGGGGAGCTTACAAAATTTACAGGGGTCAGTGTTGGTTTCGCTATGACCAACAGTTCTGTCAGAAGATGGCTATGCGTCATGGGCTCCGTTTTTATTTGCAGACACTAACTTGTGGCTGCTGCTCATGTCTCCGAATCGCCCTGCTATTTCTCCCTTTTCTGGATCCACTATTCCCAGGACCCCGGGAGTGCCAGCGGGGACAGGAAAGGGGTGGTGCCGACTCTTCAACGAGTCCCATTGCCGTTGGTCCTCTAATTGCAGATTTAAACACGAATGTTCCTTGTGTGGGGGCTCCCACCCGGCGGTTCGGTATTTTAGAAAGGGACATGGTTCGGCATTTAGGGCCACCGGTCGGGGTCCGCCTGATAGACGGGATAATCCCGCTGAACGTGCAGGCCATGCTCCTATGGCTCGGCATGTATCTCAGTAAGCAGAGCGCTGCCCTGTTGTTAGCTGGTTTTCAGGAGGGTTTTGTTATCCCTCACTTGCTTTCTGATTCTCCTGAAATTTGATTTCCGCTCAGCAGCAAGGTGAGGTAGTGGTGGACAAGTTGGCATGGGAGATGCGGTTGGGGCGGATGGTAGGCCCATTTGCGGAGCTTCCCTTCTCTAATCTCTTGGTATCTCCTCTGGGCATTGTGGCTAAAAAGGAGTAAGGTAAGTTCCGCATGATCCACCATCTGTCCTATCCGGCTGGTCTTTCTGTCAATGACGGCATTGGTAAGGATGGCTGTTGGGTGCGCTATTCCTCTTTTGACGAAGCATTGCAAATTGTTCAGGAGGCCGGGCCAGGTTGTTTGCTTGCCAAGGTGGACGGGGAGTCGGCGTTTAGGTTGTTACTGATTCAGCCCAACTGCTATCATTTGTTGGGGTGTTCATTCCGTGGCCAGTACTATTATGACTGTTGCCTTCCCATGGGCTGCTCGATTTCTCGTTATTATTTTGAATTATTTTAGTCCTTTTTGCATTGGGTGGTGTGCCGGCGTGCTCGACGAAGTTCGGTGGTCCACTATCTGGATGACTTCCTATTTATGGGACCGGTGGATTCCTTCGACTGTGCGCGCTGCTGCTGGTTTTTCATGAGGTAGGCATTGAAATTGACACGGTCCTCTGGGTCTTTCGTCTGCCTTTGCAGAAGATTCAGATGTTGTTGCGTTTGGTGGTGAGGGCTCGGGATGTTATGTTACACCTCCTTATTATACCTCCTGACATAGATATCACTCAATGGCAATACGTAGTATGACCACCAAGCTTGTCCCCTATTCATCATGTATCTTCTGCTCATCCAGTACTCAAAGATTTTTATATTTTCTGGGAAGAGGTAAACGTTGCTTATAGATGCATATTAGACATGTTTTGCATTTTGCTTAAAATTATAGTAAATTTAATAATTTTTTCAGATTCTCATAACAATTTCACAAATAAATGAAGGATTGTTTTCTAACTTGGCAAAGTAACAATGTATCATGCCAGGTGCGATTAATCAATCCATTGTTCTTTCAGCATTTCCAGTCCAATATTTGCTTTGTTCATTCTTAAAAGGGCAAGTTATTAATATTTAATTAATTATTACAGATTAATAACATACATTCCAAACCCAAGTTCATATATAATATACATATCATAGTGTCTTATAATCATCTGTTCTTGCATCTCGTTCTGTTGAGATGTATATCTACACACTCACGCACACATGGATTCACACACAAACACAGTATAGTACAGCTGGTGAACCTTTTAAAAAGGGCAAATGTTTAATAGGAAATTGTTTTGTTCCGTTAAGTCATCCCGTGTGTAATTATTCACTAACAATGGCCTCTTTTTACAGTAAATTTGATTATTTAACAGTACAATATTGCCTCTTATAAAGTTAAAAAATGATTTCCACATGACTGTCCTAACTGCCGGCCTACATCATGTTTATTTTGACTTTTTTAAGTGAGCCCAAATAAACACTTCTGAGCATTGTCACACTAAATCACTGTGTGCTAACAAATACACATTTTATTTAGTATGATCTACTGTAGATCAGTGGATTCCAAATCTGGTCTTCAGGTACTCTTAATAGGCCAGGTTTGCCCGATATCTGAAGTGTAGCAGTGATATGTGATAAGTGATAAGTGATATGATTTGCTGCTCAGTAATTGCAGTATAAAGTCTGCATTTCCCCAAGATAATCTTTAACCTCTGGCTTGGTAGTGGTACTTGAGGACCATGTTTGGCGACCAGTCATCTAGGTTAATGGTTCCCAACTCCAGTCCACAAGTACCCCTAACAGGCCAGAATTTAAGGATTACCTTGGGGGAATGCAGACTGAATACTGCAATCATTGAGCAGCAAATTATATCACATGTGCTGTGCTTCAGATATCCAGCAAAACTGGCCTGTTTTGGCCTGGGGTATTTGAAGACCAGGGAACCACTGATCGAGATAAACAGCATGTGCAATAACACGACTAAATCTAATAGAACTAAATTGTGTTTTTATAACATATCCTAAAGGTACACAATAACTACAGCAGTAGAATATGTGCAAAGTCCCTGCGAGTAGGAGTGTTAAAACGTAACCTTTATTGATAAATAAGTAAAAAGAATGTAAGAAAATAAAAAAGGCTCATTAAAAACAAGAAGTAGTCAAAAAAACAACTGTTCGTTGATATAATAATCATTTTAACTAGGGATGCACCGTCACCACTTTTTTAGGACAGAGTACAAGTACCGATAAATTTTTCAAGTACTCACCGATACCGAGTACCGGTAACTTTTATTTAATCTCATGTGACAGCTTCCCATTAAGAACAGAAATATATATATATATATATCTGTGGGGATGTGTGTGTGTATATAGAATATATGTCTTCGGGGGTATATGTGTATATACAGTATATAATCTCTATCTTTGGGGGTATGTATGTCTTTGGGGGTATGTGTGTGTATATACAGGTTTGTGGGGGTATGTATATGTATGTATGTCTGTGGGGATATGTATATATATATATACACACACACACACACACATCCCTACAGACATACATATACATACCCCCACAGACCTGTATATACACACACATACCCCCAAAGACATACCCCCAAAGATAGAGATTATACATATATACACACATACCCCCCAAAGACATATATACTATATACACACACACACATCCCCACAGATATATATGTCTGTGCATACAGACATACATGTACATACCCACACAGACTTGTATATACACTTACATATACACATACCCCTAAAGACATACATAACCCCAAATATATATATATATACATACAAAAAACATGGAGGGGGGTAGCACTCAGCCTTAACTAAGCGTTTCAGTGCGGGTGCGTCTCAGAATTAAATAAAAAACAAAACCACGGAGAGAGCACTCCAGACAAACACATTCAAAAAAGTGCAACAACAGCTCCATGCATGGGTACATAATACCAGCTTTTACCACATGATGAAAATTTCATAACTCTGAGCTTTGCTGAATAAAATGGTGGAAATTTGGTTCGCAATGAACGGCCGTGAGCTCCATGAAGGGACCTGTTCCCCAGTAAGTGAGTTTATCCCATTATGGCAGTCATTAGGTTTGCAGAGTAGGACCTGCCAGAGGGTGGATTACATTGACGCTGTTGGCAGGCTTAAGCAATTCACGGCCATTCATTGCGAACCAAATTTCCACCATTTTATTCAGCAAAGCTCAGAGTTATGAAATTTTCATCATGTGGTAATAGCTGGTATTATGTACCCATGCATGGAGCTGTTGTTGCAGGTTTTTGAAGGTGTTTGTCTGGAGTGCTCTCTCCATGTTTTTGTTTTATTTTATTTTGAGACGCACCCGCACTGAAACGCTTAGTTAAGGCTGAGTGCTACTCCCCCACGCACACACACACACATCACACATACCACATCCCACAAGCATACATACATTTACATACCCCCACAGACCTGTATATATACACATACCAGCAAAGACATATGTACATCTATATAACTCTTTGGGAGTATGTGTATATATACAGGTCTGTGGGTGTATGTACATGTATGTATGTCTGTGAGGATATGTGTGTGTGTGTGTGAATATACATACCCCCACATACCTTAGCACTCTGCCAGCCTCCACTTCTAACGGGCCCCATCGAGGTGGATTTGTTTCTTCGAGCGGCCGACGGCAAAGGTTGCAGTCCGGCCGCCTGCTTCACTGAAGAACCGCCAGCTGCAATCTCGCAAGATCCCGGTTCCCTAGTGAAGCGAGCGGCCAGGCTGCAACCTTTGCCGAGCCGGCGGCCGCTCGAAGAAACAAATCAACCTGGATGGGGCATGGCAGAGTGCCGTTAGAGCACTCTGCCAGCCGCGCTTGGCCCTCAGACACCGGCCGGGCTTCTGGTATCGGTCGAGGCATCACAGCGCAGAGCAGCCGCTGGAAAAAGCCGACACCGCAGACGAACGGAGTGAAAAAAGAAAAGTATGCTTGAATGTTTGAAAAGTGAAACGCTGTTTGCAAAGAAACTACTGAACGAAAATGTCTGAAATTTACATATAAGATCCAATGAATGATAATAAAAAGGGCTGTTACAGAAAAAAGAAAAATTTAAAAAAAAAAACTGGAAAAAAATTTCGGAAAAAAAATTCCCGAAACATGCCTAAAAGATCCCAAAATTCTATAAATAAAGAAACTTTTTACTGCAGATTATTATAATCAATGGTTTATTAGATATTGTATTAAAACAGGAATATTTTTAACATTGAAGCCTATAGGATTCGCCTGAATAAACCTGTCGAATGAAACCACCGAACAGCAGGGCAATTTGGTAACCTTTCTCAGCTGTTTTGTGTTCTCTGAATAGACGAATCATTGCTTCTCTATGGGGATTTCACTGCCCTCGAACAGGCACCGAACAGGCACCGTATGTGCAGGCAATTCACCAACATTTGGCGAACTGCCTGCTCTCTGAATAGTCGAATGGCCAGGAAAGGTAACCGTACGCTGAATTTCACTGTTCAGTTACCTTTCGGCCACAATTCGGATCTCTTTGAATAACCCCCAGTGTTTCAAATTTCAAACTTTCAAGCAAACAGCTTTTTCCGGAGGCTGCTCTGCGCTGTGACCGCTGGCTGCTCGGATTTTTCCAGCGCGTTCGGCTTGGTTCTTGCGGGTTTTCAGTGAGTGTTTGGTGAGTGTTCTGCAGGTTTGCGGCAAGTATTCCCTACACTATGGGAGCCCTGCGATGCTTGCTGAATACACCGCAGGGTCCGCGAACTAGGAATCTCCCCGAAGTGCCAGGAACAAAAAGTCACCGAACGTGCGTGACTTTTTGGATCTCTTTGAATAACCCTGCATGTTAAGAATAGTACAGTAAGGTCACCGATGCTAGTGCAAAACTGATGTGCTAACGGATAACTAACGGAGGTGGCGTCAGGATTGTAATATGGGTGACATGAAGTAAACACACTTATCCTGGATCCAACGCTTACATACCAAGGCGCTAACGTTAATGTTAACTAGGGAAAAGAGCCCGCAGTATTTTCGGAATTCAGATCATTCAAAGAAAACAAGTTCATATTAATTTTTCAACAACAAAATAGTAATTTTTAGCATAGGATGAGTTTAGAAATCAATATTTGTTGGTATATCCTTGCTTTTCAGTCACAGCTTTCATGCGCTTTGGTATGCTCTCCACTACTTTTTCGCATTGCTGTTGGGTAACTTTATGCCATTCCTGGTGCAAAAATTCAAGCAGCTCAGCTTTGTTTAATGAATTGTAACAATACAACAATCCTTCTTCCTCTTGATCAGATTCCAGCTGTTGTTTAAGCCTTTATTTAAGTAAAAGTTATTTCTACCACATTTTAAAGAGAAATTGTACTGACTTTATGAAGCTATTATTGAATGGATTAAGGTTGTGCTTTGATCACCCAAGTTTCTTGCTTCAGGATGGGGTGAAATACAGTTTTTTGGAGCTTATCTTCCATTATAATGATTTAAAAAAATGTTCCTATTATCTTTATATATATACTGTAGGCATGAATGGTGATCAATGATAATGGTATACAAAAGAATATATACAGGGTTATTCAAAGAGATTCGAGAAGTCACCGCACGTTCGGTGACTTTTCGTTCTCTTCATTTCGGTGCAAATCGGCTTTCCCATTTTGGCGACCCTGCGGTGTATTCAGCAAGCAGCACAGGGCTGTCGAAGTGCAGAGAAAAGCTGCTGAAAACACGCCGAACACCCGCCGAAAACCTGGCGAAAACCCAGCGAATGCACGCCGAAAACCCACAAAAACATCTGGATTAACCCGTCGAAGACGCCAGAAAAACCCGAGCAGGAGCCGATCACATGCAGCGAAGCCTCCGGAAAAAGCCGACACCGCAGACGAACGCAGTGAATAAATTAGGAAAACCGTTTGCATGAATGATTGAAAAGTGAAACGCTGTTTGCAAAGAAACTACTGAGCGTAAAATGTCTGAAATTTACATATGAGGTGCAGGGAATGATAATAAAAAGGGCTGTTACAGGAAAAATAAGTAAACTAAGAAGAAAAAAATCCAGAAAGATGACTAAAATTTCCTAAAAAATCTATAAATAAAGAGACTCTTTACTGCAGAATTTTATAATGAACGGTTTATTAGATATTGAATTAAAACGGGAATATTTTTAACATTGAAGCCTATGGGATTCTCCTGAATAAACCTGTCGAATGAAACCACCGAATGGCAGGGCATTTCGGGAACCTTTCACTGCTGGTTTGTGTTCTCTGAATAGCCGAAGCAGTGCTTTTTTATGGGGATTTCACTGGCCTGAACAGCCACCGTATGTGCAGGCAATTCGCCAGGATTTGGCGTATTGCCTGCCCTCTGGATAGCCATTAGGATCTCTTTGAATAACCCTGTAAGTGTTGGCGCGGTGTGAATTAATATAACGTAAGCACAAATTCAAATTATCAATTAAATTGTGTAGCATATAGATGGGTATTGCAGAGTTGCAGCCTATAGGGATAAAAGACAGATAAGCCAACCAAAATCTGTACTAGAAATAAAACCACATCTATATCTGGATGACCCCAAACCGGCGCAAGTATTTTTCAGTGTGAAATAGATCAGTGTAGTGACGTGATTACGTATGCTTGTGCTAAAACAGTCCAGTGAATAAACAAAATCCAGAACAAAAAGTCCAGCAAAAAACAAGTAAAATATACAGGGTTATTCAGAGAGTGGTGAAAAGCAGGAGAATGACTGGAGAATGAAAAATTCTAGGTCAAAATAGCCGATTTGGAAAGTGAGATAAATGGGAGAAATTTTCCGGTTTGGCTATTTTGATCTCGAATTTTCCATTCTCCAGTCAGTCTCCTGCTTTTCACCACTCTCTGAATAACCCTGATAGAGTCCAGTGAAAAAATATGAATGTAAGTACTTAAGTGGGGTCCATGGCAGTATACTCCTCCTCGTTCCTCTCAGTGAATCTCAAAGACAAAAGATGGAGACAAGAACTTAAAAGAAATTAAATAGTGTAATCCTGAGAAAAAGGAATAAGAACTGGAAGCGTCACATCCTAGCCTGAAAAGTGTGACCCCTTTCTACTGAGTACTGGATCTATGTGCAATATTACTCTATGGGAGCGCTGTCTCTCCTTGTCTTGTGTTTTATTTGAAGTTCTCTACACCATACAAGAGGCGCTTCTTGGTTGGTTGGAGGCGCTTCACCCCAGAGTCAGGGTTCACATGGGCTCTAGATTGAAAGCTCTTGAGCAGAGTCCTCTCACCTACTGTACTGTGTTTTTAACCTGTATGTTTATTTGTTGCTCTGCCTCCGACTGTACAGCGCTACGGAACTTGTTAGCGCTTTATAAAAACTTGTAACTGAGTTTTTTCTTTTATCCGCAAATTGAGGGCATTGGTTCCTTCTCAGGATTACACGATTGTCTTTTATGATCTTGTCCCCCATCTTTTGTCGTTGAGATTCATCAGTGATGTTGGTGACTATCCATTTTGTGCCATTTGTGCACTTTAAACCCTTTGCAACGTCCACTCATGAAACCTAGAGATATTTCTACGAGTCCCTACTATTTTATGAGTCCCTACTATTATTTTATATGCCCTTTGCTTTGAATAGTAATCCCAAAAAACTGAAAAATCCTCCAATCCCACATTTGAAGAGAACAATGCAATCTTCTACCACCTCAATGCTTTTAAAGATACACTGAGACCACTAGATCCTCATTCTTGTGTAAGTCTCTTGACAGTCCGTAAGTCCTTTGGACTCTGCAAGTGAATACCAACACTAATGTTCGTTGCAGGCATTCAGGGGAGGGACTGACCTGTTTGGCAGGGAGGAAAAACATTTCAAAAAGTCCTTTTTGGGACCCGTCCAAATCAATAGATCTCCACCGCATGTATTATTTTGTATAAAATATTTAGTTATGCTGTGAAAACAGGACACAGTACTACTATAATATGATTTGTAGTACGAATATTTACTAGATATATATATAATGATTATAAAATGAATGAATTAACCTCATGATTGTCAATGCACCAGATGCTGGCCCCTATTACATTCTTCGCGCAATTTCGTTCGCGCCGCGTAATTTTTTTTGCGCGCATCGTCCAGCGTTAGTGCGTGAAAATTAACGTGGTAGTCCGATCCAAACGCATTTTCTCATCTGTCAAAAAATAACGTTCGTAAAAACAACGCGCAAAACGAAGTGTAATACGCGCACAGTAACGTAGCGCACGCAAATCAGTCTTCGCCGGATTCAGCCAATCAGAATTAAGAACCTTAATTGACATCAATTTACCTTAATTGACTCACTTAAGTTTTTGCACCTGCCAAAGTAAATCCGAATATACATGCTGCAGCAATAATAAAAATATGCACGAATTCACAATTTTATTGTTTGGGTATGTGTAGAATGTGTAACTATACTGTGCTGTATTTTTTTTGTGCTGGTGTCGTTCATAAAAAAGATGCGCATCGATTGAAATACCATCCGCGTACCAGAGCACCAACAAATTTGCGCTCACAATGTTAAGTATAGGACGCGCACAGTTCATCACGCTCGCGCAGGTCCATCCGCGTTAAACGATAATGCGCATCATTTGCGCTAGGGATGCACCGATACCACTTTTTTAAGACCGCGTACGAGTACCGATACTTTTTCAAAGTACTCACCGATACGAGTACCGATACTTTTATTTAATGTCATGTGACACTTTCCAATAACAACAGACCTCATATAAAAATGCCCCCAGCTCTCATGGATATTTTCCCTGAGATATATATATACAGAATATCCCCAGCTCACATGTACCTTGCCCCCAGCTCACATGGATTTGCCCCCAACTCACATGGATATGCCCCCAGCTCTCATGGATTTGCCACAGCTCTCATGGATATGCCCCAGCTCTCATGGATTTTCCCCCAGCTCTCATGGATTTGCCCCCAGCTCACATGGATTTGACCCCAGCTCACATGGAATTGCCCCCAGCTCTCATGGATTTGCCCCCAGCTCTCATGGATATGCCCCAGCTCTCATGGATTTGCCCCCAGCTCTCATGGATTTTCCCCCAGCTCTCATGGATTTGCCCCCAGATTTGCCCCCAGCACCGGCTTCCGGTATCGGCGGGATGTATCGGGCCGTTTGCACGAGTAACAAGTACTCGTGGAAACGGCAATATCAGCCCGATACCGATACTAGTATCGGTATCGGTGCATCCCTAATTTGCACGAAGGTTGTAATACGACGTTGAGCGCAAAGGGTTTTGCCCCTCGCGCAAATGCGCATTTGCGCACGCAAAACGCACTGCACGAAGAATGTAATAGGGGCCGCTATATTTGTACAGAGGAATGGGGGTTGTGAGGCAGTAAAAGCATTTCATTTCACCCATAATATGGTCAAAAATCTACTAGTTCTAAAGGAGCATTGATTTTGCAAAAACATAGTCAGATACAAATCACTGCTTCAATTGGTATAGGAACCCGTTTTTCTAAAAAAAATAATAACTTGGAATACAGGCAGATAATGCAAAATGCTTAAATCCACTTAAACCACTTAATTTTTTTTTACCAGATAAGACTTTCAGGAATGAATGAGGGAGTCAAAGAAAGTAGAAAAGATATAATTTAATCCAAATATTCAGCTTTTAACTTAAAGTAAAATCGTTAATTGGATGAATTATTGCAGCAGATGGTGATTAAGCTCCGACCTTGAAAAGGAATTTTATTCATTAACTTGTCTTGTCTGCAGTCCATCATCTGCTCACCAGTGTCCTGACAGATAACCTGTTACCATGTTGCACAGACATCTTGTACACAGTAGCACAGAATTATTTCCTAAATGGCGAACTGTGATGCTATGAAATCTAAATTATAAATATAGATAATGCTACTGTTTTGCCCAAACATTGCATACTTGTTTTCATCTTAGCATATCTCGGAGTATATAAGAAGAAATAACCTAAGTCATTTCCGTGCTCTCTCATTCACCGCACTTCGGGGAATCAAATTCCCTGACTCTGCGGTGAATTCTGCATTCAGCGCAGGGTCCCTGGAGTGCACGGAACTGACCCGAGAATCCTCTGCCAAACCGTCGCAAAATCGCTGAAAAATCTGCGGAAAATCTGCGGAAACTGCCGCCGATATGATCCGAACCCACTGATAAAATCACGAATGCTCTTAACGATCCACCGCCAACCTGCCGAACAGCCGCCGGAAACCTGCTGGACAGCCGCCAAAGGCAGCCAATGAGCCACTGAACACAGCGCCAACCAGCTGCAGAAAACAGCAGACAAACCGACGGACGGGTAAAAAATAAAAGGATTGAAAGTGCCAAATTTGGAACGCTGTTTGCAAAAGAACTACTGGACGAAAATGTCTGGAATTAATATATAAGGTCCTATGAATAATAGAAAGGTCTGTTACTATTTTTTAAAAAAAGGAGGGCGAGAAGTCTTCCCAGCATCATGGCTGTCTCCTGCTTCCCCTGACTGTGTGTCTGGGAGGAGAGCTAGTTGGAGACTCCTGCACAATCCCCCCCACAAACACACACTCGAGTCACAGCCCCACCAGCACCTGCCTGCAGCTGTGTGGAGAGGAGCCAGGCTCAGGAGCAGCGGCCCTGACACCCTGCATAGCCAGGCAGGCAGTACCTGGGGAGAGGCAGGTAACAGGGGCTGGACTGGAAAGAGTAGCAGAGGAAAAAGAGGGGGCTAGGGAGGGAGACATAGGGCACACTGAGGGCTGGGGAAGGAGCTATAGGGCACACTGGCTACATAGTGTACACAGGGGCTAGGGAGGATGACACAGGACCAGGGGTGGACTGACAACTAATGGGGCCCCCGGGCAATACTAGATCATGGGATCCCCCTTGAACCACACCCATAGAAGGCTAGACCATACAAAACCCCACCCATGCAACACACACAGGGTTATCCAAAGAGATCCGAATTGCTTGAGAAAGGTAACCGAACGCTGAAAATCAGCATTCGGTTACCTTTCCTGGCCATTCGGCTATCCAGAGAGCAAGCAATTCGCCAAATACTGGCGAATTGCCTGCACATACGGTGCCTGTTCGGTGCCTGTTCGAGGGCAGTGAAATCCCCATGATAAAGCACTGCTTCGGCTATTCAGAGAACACAAACCAGCAGTGAAAGGTTCCCCTAATGCCCTGCCATTCGGTGGTTTAATTCGGCAAATTTATTCAGGAGAATCCCATAGACTTCAATGTTAAAAATATTCCCGTTTTAATTCAATATCTAATAAACCGTTCATTCTAAAATTCTGCAGCAAAAAGTCTCTTTATTTATAGATTTTTTAGGACACTTTAAGCATTTTTCTGTTTTTTTTTTTGTTTTTTTTAAAAGTCCGATTTTTTTTTTGATTTTTTTTTCAGTTTACTTATTTTTTTTGTAACAGCCCTCTTTATTATCATTCCCTGGACCTCCTGTGAAAATTTCAGACATTTTCGCTCAGTAGTTTCTTTGCAAACAGTGTTTCATTTTCCCAGATTCATACAAATGGTTTTTCTAATTTATTCACTGCCTCCTCTACGTCACAGCTGCTTCGGCTCTGTGTGATTCGGCTCCTGTTCGGCTCCTGTTCGTCTTTTTCAAAGGTTAATCCAGATGTTTTTGCTTGTTTTCAGCATGCATTCGGTTAGTTTTCGGTGGGTTTACGGCAGCTTTTCCCTGCAATTCGGGGACCCTGTGGTGTTTGCTGAATACACCGCAGGGTCACCGAAATGCAATCGGCAAAAGGAACCGAATTGAAGAGAATGAAAAGTCACCGAACGTGCGGTGACTTTTCGAATCTCTTTGGATAACCCTGACAATCCACATGTACATTGTTGTTTTAAAGAATTAATTTATTCATACAATTTTCAGAAGCAAATAGGGAAATCCATTGTGCCTCTTCCAGACGGCCACCGCTGTACTGCAACAGCCATCCCCCACTCATTGCAGGTCCCTGTGGCACACGTGAGGAGCTGCTGATGATTTTCATGTTTATAAAATAATGTATATTACTGATACGCTTGTACACACTGCACATTACAGAGTTCCACAGCAATAAAACTGACAGTAATGTGCAGTGTGTTTGAGCATATCACAGAGCTCCACAGCAATAAAACTCAAAAACAATTCTATTTAACTTATTATTTATTAAACTAAAGTTATATCAATTGCAGTATTTTATTAAAATATATTTAATTAAAATAATTTGAAATAAAATATAGAGAGATATTTTTAAAATCATTATATATAAAAATGAATTTAAATATATTAAAATATATGAAAAAATTAATGATTTAGTGCTGCGGCATTTTTAATTTTATAAATTAGAACAAAATATATATTTTTTAACGGTTTTTAATTTTATAATTTTTTTATTTTTAATTTTATTATCCTTTTGTGTTTACACATTGCGTAGTGATGATTCTGGCCTTGCCAATGACACCGCAACCATTTTCTTAGCCCTTATGGATCCAGAGATATGAGGGTCTAAAAGATCCTGCATCTTCTGTAATGGGATCTTGCTGGGTAGGGTGGAATACACTTCCATAGCAAGGGCTGATTTCAGCCCGCTGTGGCTGAAGCCCCTGCTCGGTACCAAAGCTTGGTATAACAGACTAGCGATCTTTTCCATTCGAATAGGATTTGTCCGATGAAGTTGGCACGATCTTGTACAAGTTATATGAAAAAAGATGAATTGTATAGTTAAACCGCCATGCGGCAGCAGGGAAATTGTCCCATAGAGAAGAAATTCAGTTTGACAGGCGCATCCCCAACGCTGTTGAAGACATGCAGGGAACTCTAGTGCTGTCCCTGGTGCTGAATGGGCTTTAATATCGGGCTTAACATATAATATATCTGAAGTATAGGATGCCAAAGTACATCAAGCTCACATAACACATGCAAAAATCGATGCACTAATGGATCACTAACGGAGTGTCAGGAATGTAAAATGGGTTTCATGCTTTAAACACACTTATCCTAGCGATAACGCTTAGACATCCAGACGCTAATATTAGCGTTAACTAGGGAATAGTGCCCTAAGTGTTGAAATATAATGTAATAGCTTTTGTGAACCTTAAAGTTTATGTTCTCTCATTGACCTTGGCAGTACACTTGATGATTTCCATGCTCAAGTAAAGCTTGACCCTCTTTTGGCATGGCACTCATACTGAGGAATTCCCGTTGAGTAGTTCATAGTTCTTGCACATCTCAAAGCACTCTTGTGTTTTTGCATATGTTGGATTTTTATTTACCATTATTCACTTTAAAGTAACTTTTTGCAGTTCCTATTAGCTGTCACCATTACTATCTTCATGTTTGGGAATGTCTCTGAAAACTGCTACACCAGATATTTCCATTCCTCATAACTTTTCCATTATTTGGCAATAAAATAAGTGTATCTATATTTTATGTCACATCTATGCCCTAGGGTTTTCAGTAATCTAACTGGTAACTTTAGACATATATTTTCCAATGTGTCATAGGAATTCTTTCCTTACTCACAAGACCTAACAGCTTAAGTATAACAGTTCTTATCTTGCATCTTTTAACCTTTGTGGTAAAGACAACTTCAATCAGTTAAAATCCTTTGAGATCCTTTAACTCTGTATAGTTGTAGTACATTCCTGAAGATCATCTTATTATCATTATTTTAATCTTTATGGAAAGAATTATGGCAGATTAACCCCTTTTCTGGTACATATTGCAAAAGAATATAACATTTATCTGAGGTATAGGGTGCAGAGTTAACACTTAAATGGTAAAAAAATGTTTTATTATAGATCATTATTTAGAGATTATAGTTTATTCGTTGCAAACCTCTTCTTGGGATGAAAAATTGTAGCCACTGGATTGAGTACTTTATCTTGCACAATTTTAAGAGTGGTAGTAGGTGTTGACCTTGTTACTGGTTCATGGATAAATGTCTGTCACAATCCTCCTTGATGACTATAATACTGGCCCCTGTACGCAGCACAACCATCCTAAACTTTCGATCCTTAGAATGGTTGGTACATCTACCTCGAACAGAATCGAAGGAGTACGTATCCAGAACAATACACCAGGGGTTAATACAATATTGTACGGTCAGAGGAATAGAAGAGGAATACCAAGTGTCATACCAGAGCGGGTTATCAGTAATGCCAGGGGTTGTATCTCCAGAGAGAGTGTCAGCCAAGGTCCAGGAGTCGTATTGCCAGATTAGGTTGTCAAAGGAATGCCAAGGACATGGAGAGCTGGGAGAGAAGAGTCAAACAAGCCAGGATCGATACACAGAAAAATCACAAAGAGCGCTGAGAGGAGTGAAAACCACGTCAGGACAATGAATGCTTCTCATGCTTCTAGTTTTAAACCCAGCAGGCGCTGCGTCATCTGGACACGCCTCACTCATGGCCTTACCACGTGATCTCTAGTAACCTGCATATCATGCTGGGGGACGTGACAATGTCCCTTGTGTCGAAAATGTCAATGTGCTGTTGATAGATAATAAATTGGTCAGATTTCCTGCTTATGGGGATTTGTCGCGATCACAATGCGATTATTAGCAATGCAGATTCCAAAACTACAAATAGAGTATAAAAATAATATCTGAACTGTATGTGGCATAATGCCGGTGTTTGGAAATCACTGTAACACTGTCACGACACATGCCTGCTGTTATGTTCCGTGCCTGCAGCAACTCCTTGAAAGTGCTGCCCTTGCTCAACACTAATATCCAGATCACAGACAGTTCACACACATCACACCCTCACCTGTCTCAATAAAGATCCACTCCTCCCTTCCCACAATGCTTCAGCATTGTTGCCTAGTTCCTTTCCCTGCAAAGAACTGTTCCTGATTGCTGCTACTGTGTACCAGACCTCCTGCTTTACCCACTGCCTCCTCTCTGTCAGTCCTTAAACCACGGATCGCCCCTTGATTACGATTATTATTGCCTCTCCATTTGGCAACACGCTTATTACTGCAAGGTACTGTCTGCCTATGCCTGTTCCCACTAGGCATAATCAGCCCCAGAAACCACTGCATACCGGCCGGGCTCATATTAACACTCCAGTACCCTATGTGGTGTTATCCTGAAACAAACACCTTGTATCTACTGTACAGGGATTTTCAATCATTATAATCTCCATATCTCAATACAGTAGTGAGTGACCCCATGGCTCTCACTGTATTTTGCCCTCTCCCTGGCTTTTTTAATGCAGCGGGAGCTTTGTTGATTTTTCTCTTACAATACGATGTAGCTTCCTCCTTCCAGCTCCTTTAAAGCCATGCATGGTGACAGGAAGGAGGTCTAAATAATAATAATGTTTCTCGATAATGAATAATATCAGGCCTAGCATGTAAGTGGGATGGCATGGTTTAAATTCTCATTTTGTTATGTTTTTCAATGCAGGGGTTAAGTGAAGGGGTTAAAAAATTATTACAAAAATTAAAATTTATGTTTTAATATAATGATTGTGTTTTAAAAAAAGCTTTATTATTTAAAGAACAAAAAGCATTTTAAATTCATATTTAGGTATTTTATCGAATGTCTTGGCATACATATTCCAGCAGGGTTTCTCACCTAGCTCTTCAGTCGTCAAACCAGATGCCCATCTGTGAAACTGACAAAATATTCCATCATATTTAATGTTCTTATTTATCACAATTTCTCAAATTTCCTTTTTTTGGTAGGGAACTAGCTCTTTGAGGACACCACGCTCAAGTCAGCCCTGTGGGGCTGCAGTGCATGGACATGAGTGGAGCGTCATGTGGATTCCCTCCTCAGCACTGATGATGGACCCCTCACATCCTGTCTCTGTCCCTGATCGGCATCTATCTGACTCCAAGCAGGATCTTCAGCCACAGTGGGCTCACATCCTGATGTCAGCCCTCACTGTGGGACAGCCCCCCAGCCACAGGAGTCATTGCGGGTGCGTATGATGACATCACAGACAAGGAATTCCTCTGCCCGGCAGGGGTATCCCACTACAGGAGATGTAGGGGTCCTTTATAACCCTGTTTCTATGTATTACCAACATGACCATATACGTAATCTATAAAAAAAAGGATTAAAAATATCTCTTTAATTTTTCTTTTCTAAAACATCACCATTGTCTACTTTTTAATTATAAAGTAAACAAAGGTGCTGTAATTACTCACCTACTCATTTCCAATGCTAGACCAAAGGGGTTATTCAAAGAGAGCCGAAGCGGCCCCGAAATTGCACCGAACAGTGTGTAGCACTGGTTTTAAATCCCCTGCCGTGTAGTACTTATTTTTGGCCACCGGAGGGAGACAAGCGCGATGTGAGACACTGAACATTGGGACTACATTTCCCGGCATGCTTTGCGAGCGGGGACAGGAAGTGGGTGGGGGAGAGACGCTGACATCCTGAGCCGCATGGAAAGAGCTGGCAGAGCGCGCCTAGGAGTGAGAGAAGCAAGACGCGGTGTAGCTGAACGGGACAGTGACCAGGCCGGAGAGCAGGTGGGGCCTGACCGAGCTGGAGACTGGGTTTTCCGCCTTTATCTAATGAAGACCCAGTGATCCACCACAGTAACCTGAGCTGATACAGAGTGAGCTGGAGGACCCCGAGTTAGGAGAACCGCAGATCGATCCAAGAGATGCAGGCGGTGAGCTGGACTTCTGAGGCAGATAAAGACAAGCCAGACAGCGGAGCCGGTGACACAGAGAACCCCAGTCAAAATCGAGCGGAGAGACGTCCTGGGTCGAGCGGAGCACAGAGTATCTGGCGGATGGGTGAGAGGCCTTCTAGGCCGTTGTGAAAAATCTAAAGCACGCTGCAATTTGTTTCAAAACCCACAGGGCCCCAACGTGACTAGTCGAAGATACCTCATAAATAATTCACTGGCCAGTTGAATATTCTACCCGGGTACCAATACACTCACACACATACATTCTTTGGGACATAACCTGTACGGCACTCACTCCCCAACCACAAAAGGGGGTTAAAGATATATTTTTCTCTTTTCCGCTGCGCGTTTCTCGCATTACGAAGCATTGTATTTCTTTTCCGCTGCGCGTTTCCCGCATTTCGAAGTACTGTAAAAATATATATATATACCGTGTTACTCATTATATGCCAGTTTATCCAGTAAACTATATAATTTATAAAATCCACGACGGTGCTGGAGTATATTTATTCCCTAGTGCGGGGAGACTGACCCGAGGTTCAATTTCAGCGGCTCCTCCGGGAGTGAGCGCTACAAGTGAATTTCCCCGTACGGTGCAATTTCGTGGCCATTCAGCTAATCGAAAGCTGGCAAAGGTATTATCATACAGGCAGAAAGTACCTTTGTGCTAGATACAGTAACTTTGATAAAGATAAGTAATAAAAATGTCCAGATCTCCTTATGGGGACTGGTAGTTATCATAATGAGTTTATTAGGAATGCAGGTTCCAAAAAAACACCAATAGAATAAAAAAATAATATTTGTATATGACATACCTGTATATGTAAACTAACCCCTTCACTACCAATATCGAGATAGCTCGGGTTTCAAAGGCACAATCTGGTGCCCCGATATCGGAGATATCTCGATGTGCTGTTCTGCAGCCCAAAAGAAAATGAAATTCGTTTGCTGCAAACTAATTTTTTTAGCTTCCGGGCTGCAGAAGGTGCCCCCAAAGTTTTAACCTTTTGGCCATAAATCCTAAAGGGCTAAAACTGTAAAATCTGCAGCTGATAGCTCTGAAATATCGGGTTTTCAGATGCTGGCAGCAGCCGATGCAGGAGAAATAGAAGAAAATAGATCTGCTGTTAAAACCTCTGTAACTCCAATTGGCAGTAGATGGTGTCACCTACTGGCCAAATAGGTTATTACAGTAATAAATATATATTGCTGTACAATTTATTAAAAATGACACTGGTTTCTGGCAATTTTTTTTGGAAAAACACTTGGTAGTGATGGTGTTAAGGAACACTTTGTATCTGTACTGTACTGTGATTTTCAGTCATTATATACCCCCCTAATCTTTTTTCCTGTACAGCAGCAGTGAGTGACCCCAGAGCTCTCCATGCCCTCTCCCTGGCAGCTGTAATGTACCAGTAATCTATCTGAACTTTTGTTACAGTGAGGTTAATGGCTTCTATTTTCAGCTGGTTTTGTGTCTCTCCAGGGTGCTTGGACAGACATGAAAAAAAGATTTTGTTTCTCCACAGGGAACGCACTAATCTGGCATTAAAATGGTGTGAAAATGGTCTTTTGATATGCTAAAGAGTGCTTTTCAATGCATTACAATATGAAATTGAGATAACTTGATTTTGGGTGTGAAGGGGTAATAGAATAGCAGAGGGGGTTTCGGGGGTTTCTGCAGTTCGGTGGTCAGTTCTGCGCTCTTCGGTGGCATTCGGCTGTTTGTTTGGTGGTCTTCAGTGGCGTTCGGTGGTCTGATCAGTTGTCTTCAGCAGTCTGTTCTACTGGCGACAACGGCCTTTGGCAGATCCATGTTCGCCACCCTTCGAGGACCCGGTGGTGGATACTGAAACACACCAAAAAGTGCGCCGAGCGAGAACACACCAAAATTTCCCTGAAATTTAGTTGCTTTCCGAATAACACCTTAAGTGTTTACATAAATGAGTGAGCACCTGCATGGTTTTGAATTTTTTTATTCAGTAATATCTAATTATATATTGTTGATTATGTTATGTTTGTTTGGAATTTTGAATAAGATAACCTTTGTTCTCTCTAGAAAAAAGGAATTTAGTGAACAAAAGATTAAAATGATGAAAAATTACTGCAAAATTACTACTTTGATAGTTTCTTAACAATCTCTTATTGAAATACTATTCCATACATTTTCCTGGGTATTGGGTTGTTTTTTTAAAAAATTTAGCTAATCTCCCAAAAGTGACATGGTAATATGATTGAGTGTTTTAATGCTTAATTTTGTTTTCACAGCTACTATGGAAACAAAATAAAGTGCAGACCACAATAAGAATTATTTCCAGTCTTACAGCCATTCTTCATGACACAGGAGGCACCTGTAGAATGCATGTGGTATGCAGGCTTTAAGCTCATTTTATCAACCTCCATACATCTGCAACTTGCTGCTCACAACTTTTTTAATATTAATATATATATTCAATCTTCTCAGTTATCAATAGAGTCTAAAGTATAGAGACGTGTCTTTGTGCAGCATATTTTACTTCTTGGAATTACGTCTTACTTTTAAAACAGATTTTTATTGAAAAAATATTTTCATAACTTTTACATTAAAATTGGATGTGTAGCTAACATTTAAACGTAGGGTAAATAAGACATTTTGCATTAAGATTTTTATTCAGAGGTTGTTAAAAGCTTAACCCCATTCATTACCTAGTCATTCCACTCCTGTGTGCTGAGCTCATTTTGACCGTTTTGTGCTCATCATGGTTAAATGCGATTTGACATCATGCTTTATTGTAGGACCCAGACATATTATATATTCTTATTTTCAGCAGACTCTGCATATTCAAAATATATCATTATTATAGGTGTACAATATGTCCTGTCAGAATGCAATAACAATTTTTTTAAATAAATATGCAAATTTCCTTTCGGATTTCAATCATTAAGGCTGGGGTCAGACTAGCGCACTTTTAATGTGCGTTCTGGTGCACTTAATTACGGCCGCACTAGCAGCAAATGACGGGCAATGACGGCCAATATACGAAGTACAGTCCGGCTGCGCAACGCAAGTGGAAAATGAACGCATTTTTTCGAGAACGCAGAACCGCTAGTACTGACGTACAGAGTGCGCTGCGCATTGCGGTGTGTGTGTGTGATTTGGAGACGTCAGACCCTGCTCGTGTCTGGCCAACATAACGTCCAGACACCCAAAGTTTCCTGGTTTGGATCCGTAAAAAATCACGCACAAAAATGCGCGTCGTCTGACCGTTGTCGCGTATTCAATGAAAAAATACGTCAATGCGTTTGGACGCACTTTTTTACGTTCGCGTGTAAAAATGCTTTCGTTTGACCCTAGCCTTACTGCTTCTAAAATAATTTTTTTTCACATTTTATCATCCAAACCTTGGTGGCTATATATTCTAAGGAGTTGTTATAAAAGTTAGAAATGGGAACCTGGCACTGCATTTTTCTGAGAATATATATGCAATTTTAACTAAAATTGATAAAAACTAAATTTTTTGCTTCTATTTTGGTGCATTGTACTTTATGAACAATATAACTAAGATGTTTGGTATAATTAGAAAAAACAGACTTTGACCTGTCCAAGGACACCTAACATGGCTTTGTGGAGTGTAAAGAATGGGGATACAGGGGTCCAAAAGTACCCCTGCAGTCCTCACAGGTTTAAAGCAGCTTGTAGTTTAGATGGATGGATGTGTAATAAGTTATCGCTTTGCGTGTTATTTAGTCCCAGCATGGGAACTGAGAAGGTGAGTTATAAAGCAAACAATGCCGCTGCCCTAAGTAAAAGCACATAATGCCACTGCCTTAGAAATGAGGGAAAAAAGTAAATTTTGCATTTTAATATTTTTTTTTGTTTTCCATTTTTACACATTACATAGTACTATTTGGTATCGTTTGAAAGGCCAGACTTTGAACTTTCCAATGACACCTCACTTGACTTTGTGTGGTTTAAAAATCAGAGACACAGCGTTCCAAAGGACACCATGTGCATCTCGTAGTAACATTGCGTAATAACTCATTATTCCATCACCTCCGCACTTGCTGGCATCGTGGGAAATGAGTGAGTTAGTGCAGCATCACTGTCCACTATATAATTGAAAACAATAGGGCTGCATTATAAAAGGAAATGTTTTTTTGTACGGTTCAGGAGATATGGGGGTCAATACAGTCAATGTGATAAAGGAAGATAATAAAAATGGTCAGATATTCCGCTTATTGGTATATGTAGGGTTCAGTGTGGGATAATAAGCAATGCAGCCTCAAAAATTATGAACAGAATATAAAAATAATATCTGTTTATGAGTGGTATAGCTACAGGGTTGTAGCTGTCACTATGGTGACCAGGTCCACTCCTCTATGGTGCCTGGCAGAGTGACTCTCCCCTATAACAGTGAACCCCAACCGCGGTCCTCAAGCACCCTTAACAGGCCAGATATTAAGGATTACTTTGGAGAAAAGCAGACTGAATCCTGCAATCACTGAGAAGTAAATCATATCACCTGTGCTGCGCTTCAGATATCTGGAAAACCTGACCTGATAGGGGTACTTGAGGACCGTGGTTCAGAACCACTGCCCTATAGTATAGTAAGCTATACTAAGTATAGGCCCCTAATCAGGACAACTTGGTTTTTAAGGTCAGTGCCTGCACGCAATGTGGTAATATCGATTACCAATTGCATTGCTTGTCTTTGATGGCAATGATGTTTTAAATGGGCATTTGCTTGGAGACAAGTGGAATGGGACTAAAGGTTAAAGGACATCATAGATAATAGAGACTACAGTTAAATGAAAAAAGTGTTAAGTGGAGGTTACAAATGTATTGGGGGTGGAACTGATTGCGGACAAGTGTGGATGCGTTTCTGCTAAGCTCTCCGATGACCTGGCCTTTTTGGCTTTGTTACTCATATTCCACCATTGATAATGGCTGCTGCCCTGCTTCTCTGAGTTCCTGGCATTCTGGGTACGTGCTTGTGGCCCTCAGCGCCTGCCCTATTACCAACCGCTGTGATACTTGAGCGCTGTGCTGATTTTCGCGGACTAGCTGGAGGAGGCAATCTTGAAACCCTTATCCGGAGTTGCTGGAGTTTTCACTGCGGCCTCTGTCTCTTATCTGCTTTGTGGAGCTGTATGATAGAGAATAAAAGTGGTAGAAAGTCCTGCTTGGCGCAGGGTCCCCACCAGAGGGACATCAGAGTTTCTCTGGAGGGATGCCGACGTCATCGGCAGGATGACTCCTTGGCCTCATCCTCAATGCTAGATCCTGAGCTCTTGGATGAGGAGATGCTGTCATGGTCACCGGCGGCTACTTCCGCTTGGAAGCCTCAAGGTTTGCTGGTAGGTAGGAGAGGAGGTAGGTAGGAGGTAGGAGACTTCGGAGAGATCGCGGGCAGTGGGTATGCCTCACAAAGCCAGTTGGAGTCGGTGGTCCTTTCGGGGCCAAAGTTGTGGAAATGCTGCCCCTTCATTGCCAGCAGCTGTTGCCGAGTGCCCCAACGGCTCTCATCCGTCTTCAAAAGGGGGATGTCAGGCGCATTATAGAAGAGCTTCAAGCAATCTGGAAAGCAGACTTTAAAGAAGTGCGAGGAGAGATGAGGAGCATGGTGGAGATGGTGCAGATCCAGGTGGATCATATATAAGGGGCACAGAACCATTTGAGGCGCGGAGTGGACTCGTTCCACAAGCAGGTGGAACACCTGACTGGTGCTCTAGAAACCACGGAGGCCTGCCATACAAGGCATAATGTACGAGTCTGGGGGGTCCTAGATTCATCCGTCACAATCCTGGAATATGTCAATCGCGTTGCCCACCTACTTCTTCACTTACCACCGGATGCCCTGTCTGTGTTTGCCTCCGCAGTTCACACCCACAAGGCATTGAAGGCCCCAGCAGAGGTTCCGAGAGATCTATTGCGGTTGCCCGAGATATTGCTTTCTTTTAAGTTCCGCTTGATGTCTCTGCCTCTGGCCAGATCTCCTTTTGTTTGAATCGGTTCGCCTCTCTTTATTCCAAGACCTGCCCTTCTTGACACTTATGACCAGACATTGATTCTGTGAGGTTACGGTTCACTTGAGGGCTGGAGTGCTGGAGCATGAGGGGTCGCCGGCTCTATTTTAGTCACCTCAGGCAACACTCTCCATTTATGCAGAAAAAAATGTTTTGCACCTAGTCCCTACCAGGGCGGCTGCATAAACCAGAAGTATCCAGCCCACTTCAGCCCCTATTACATTCCTTGTGCATTTGGTTTTGCGTGCGCATTTACGCGAGGGGCAAAACCCTTTGCGCTGAACGTCGTATTACAACGTTTGCGCAAACGATGCGCGTTATCGTTTAATGCGGATGGACCTGCGCGAGCGTGATGAACTGTGCGCGTCCTATACTTAACATTGTGAGCGCAAATTCGTTCGTGCGCTGGTATGCGGATGGTATTACAATCGATGTGCATCTTTTTACGAACGCCGTTCGCACGCAAAATTTTAACCTGTTTGAAAAGCTGGTGGTAACTGCAAATCGGAATGTTCTGGCCGAAACGAAAAACACCAGCACGAAAAAATAAGTACAGCACAGTACAGTTACACATTCTACACATACCCAAAGAATCAAACTGTGAATTCGTGTGAGTTTTTTTATTGCTGCAGCATATATACTCAGATATACTTTGACAGGAGCAAAAACTTTAGTGAGTCAATTAAGGTAAATGGATGTCAAGTAAAGTTCTTAATTCTGATTGGCTGAATCCGCGAAAAAAACAGTCCACACACTGATTTACGTGCGCTACGTTACTGCGCGCGTATTACTCTTCGTTTCGCACGTTGCTTTTACGAACGTTCTTTTTTGACGGATGAGTAAATGCGTTCGGATCGTAATACCACCGTTAATTTTCACACAATAACGCTGGTCGATGCGCGCTAAAAAATTAGCGCTGCGCGAACAAAATTGCGCGAAGAATGTAATAGGGGCCTTCATGTATAAAACATAACAAGACAAAAAGGGTTGTCATTTATGCTTATCCCTGTGTCACCATCCGAAACAAAACACATCAGAGGTTTTGGTTTACTTGAATGGCCATTAAAGTCCTAAGCCCACCTTCCACGTCACGGCACCTCTGGTTAGGTGGGTCCTAACCTAATGAAACCAAAAGCTGCTTTCTTTTAAGTTCTGATTGATATCTCTGTCTGCGGCCAGCTCTCCTTAAGTTCTGATTGATATCTGTCTGCGGCCAGATCTCCTTTTGTTTGAATTGGTTTGCCTCTCTTTATTCCAAGGCCTGCCCTTCTTGACACTTATGGTCAATTCTGGGAGGTTACGGTTCACTTGAGGGCTGAAGGAATCTGCTAACATTGAGGGGTTGCTGGTTCTATTTTAGTCACCTCAGGCAACACTCTCCATTTGGCTGCCACTCCAGAGGAGGCTTGGACTCTGCTACACACCCTAGGCATTCCTTCTTCATAAACTCTAGGGGGTCACTGGTAGGGATGAGCCGAACATACCCCAAGTTCGGTTCGAGCCCGAACCCGAACTTCCCATTTGTTCGGGTCCGAACCCGAACCCCCATGCAAGTCAATGGGGCTGAAAATTCGTTTTTTTAGAGTGCCCTCCAAGAGGGCATATATGCTACATATTTGCCATAAAAGGTGTATGGGGGTCCGGGTAGTGCCCTGGGGGACAGGAAACAAGGACAAAAAGTTTTAAAAAAAACGTTTTTAAAGGGACAGTGAGTTTTCCATGAAATAAGGGTTAAAAATAAAAATGAAAAATTCCTTCAAATATCGTGCCTAGGAGGTCCCCATAACCTGCCCGTGAAGTGGCGGATTTCTAGGATGTATAGAAATATGTAAAAACCAAAAAATTACATTTCAAATGACGGTAAATGCTTTTCCTTTAATCTATCCATAAACAACTGCTTGGGGCGGCAGTCTGTATGAAAAGAGGAGACATTTTCGGACACGCAGAAAAAGTTTACGGATTTTTTGGCGGTGAAAAGCAGGAGAATGGAAACTTCTAGACCAAAAAGCCGATTTGGAAAGTGAGATAAATGGGAGAATTTTTCTGGTTCGGCTATTTTGACCTAGAATTTTCCATTCTCCAGTCATTCTCCTGAGTTTCACCTTTTTCTTAATAACCCTGTCAGGGTTATTCAGAGAGCGGTGAAGAGCAGGAGAATGACTGGAGAATGGAAAATTCTAGGTCAAAATAGCCAAACCAGAAAAATTCTCCCATTTTAGGCTAGGGTCAGACTAGCGAATTTTTAACGTGCATTTAGGCGCACTTAATCACGGCCACACTAGCAGCAAAAGACGGGCAATGACGGCCAATATATGAAGTACGGTCGCACGAAAGTCCGGCTGCGCAACGCAAGTGGAAAATGAATGCATTTTTTCGAGAACGCAGAACCGCTAGTACTGACGTACAGAGTGTGCTGCGTCCATTAGCGGTGTGTGTGCGTGATTTCGTGATTTGGAGACGCCAGACCCTGCTCATGTCCGGCCAACATAACGTCCAGACACCCAAAGTTTCCTGGTTTGGATCCGTAAAAAATCACGCACAAAAATGCGCATCGTATGACCGTTTTCGCGCAATTCGTGAAAAAATATGGCAATGCGTTCGGACGCACTTTTTTTTTGTATTTGAAATTTTTATTTGTAAAGCATGTCAGCAAGAAACAAAGTGGCCACGCAGGACCCAGCAAGGAGCACAACAGGCAGTAGTATGGAAACAGCGCACGTGTAACTAAACAAGAAAAATCAACGCAATTTTGGAAAGAAAATCGAGGAGGGAGAGAGAAAAAAAAAAACACCACCTTCCCCGGTGGGAGAGATAGTAGCCCCTCAAGGATAAAGTGGTACTCAGCAGCACACCCCTGCAACCTCGGGGGCGGACAGGGGGCCACAGAGGGAACCACAGGGCAAAGGTCACCTCGGGGCCAGAGGAACAGTGAGAGCCTAGGTGACTATTCCATGGCTCGCCCGAGCTGTAACCCTACTTCCGAACCCATCGGTAAATAATATTCTTAAAAAAAAAAAAAAATGGGGGGGGAGGGGGAGAGAGTAAAGTGGGGGGGAGTGCGAGGAGAATAGACTTCAAGTCCCAATCATTCAAGGGAGGAATAGTGCCAAAGAGCAAAAACAAAAAGGGAACGACAATAGGCGAGTCCTTAAGCTAGTCCGGTTCCCGGGGTCTTGGTGTCGATGACAAAGACAAACAGTCCCCCTCCATGGTCAGCGGCAGACCAAGGGTCAGCAGATGTGACTGAGATTCCTCAAGTGTCAATGCCGGGAGAACAGACTGGCCATGTTGAATAAGCAGGGTCCCCGACGCTGCCCAGCGGTAGCGGACATCATGGGCCCTGATCACCGCAGTAGTAGGTCGGAACATGCGACGAGCTGCTAATGTCAGGAATGGCAGATCCCGATACACCACCACGTCGACATCTTCGAAACGGGTTGGAGGGGCTCGCAACGTCACCCCCAGCAGTTGATCACGGACACGGACATCTCTGGCAACCACGATCACGTCCCGAGAGGCCGTGTCGGGGGCCGCAGCGGGCCTCCTAATCCTGGTCGCCAAAATAACCGGGGCTGGGACTCCCCCAGGCAAAGACAGGGCAGTCACCACAAACCGGTTCACAAACGCCAGGAGGTCGTGATCAGGGAGGGAATCCGGGATGCCTCGGATCTTAAGGTTCTTGCGGCGGTGCCGGGACTCCAAAGTCAGGACCGATGATTGAAGGCTGGTGACCTGGGCCTGCAACGCCGCCATGCAGGAGGACGTTGCAGCCTGTACATCCCCCAGTTCACGGGTAGCAGTGTCCAGGTCCTCAATTCCCGATTGGAGAACCGAGAGGTCCGAACGCACGACAGACAATTCTTGACTCCAGGAAGAGCGAGCGTCCTCCAGGAGGGCGCGGCTGTCTCTCCTGGTTGCTGGTAGGTCATCTGGGTCCGATGGCGAGGTAGATCGGGTGGGTGGGAGAATCGTAGCTGGCTCCCGGTCAGTGGAGGCCTCGGTCGCCGACGGGGAGCGGGGTGCGGTACCAGTAGATCTCAAGCCGCTTAAGGAGACTCGGATATCCGGGAGACGGGGAGCATCTGCCACCCCAGCCCGCTTATTCGTCTTACCCATGTCCGAGGGAAGGCAAGGAACTCCAAGAGGGAAGTTACACGAGGTATAAAAATGGCTGCCGCCTCCACGCTATCCAGGGGCCGAGATCATCAACCAGGACTCCGGCCAGTAGATTTTCTCAATGGCACAGCGAAGTAAGCCAGGCAGTGCCAGGGCATTTACCAGGCAGAGAGAAGGTCATCAGTAGTTATATAATAAAGAGAAATCCGTAAAATCAGAGAAGTTCGCTGGAGCTTAACCGATGCACGTCCACTCTCTGCAGCGCTCAGCCACGCCCCCCTCGGACGCACTTTTTGACGGTCGCTGCGAAAAATGCGATAGTCTGACCCTAGCCTTATCTCACTTTCCAAATCGGCTATTTGGTCCAGATTGTTCTCTTTTCCTGCCATTCTCCTGGTTTTCACCTTTCTCTGAACAACCCTGAGAGAGAGGTGAAAGCCAGGAGAACTGGCAAGAGAAGAGAACAATCTAGACCAAATAGCCGATTTGGAAAGTGAGATAAATGGGAGAATTTTTCTGGTTTGACTATTTTGACCTAGAATTTTCACTTCTCCAGTTATTCTCCTGCTTTTCACCGCTCTCTGAATAACCCTGTGAATGTTTAATCCCGAGGTGAAAAATAACATTGCTTTAGATTTTTTTCAAACACCAGTTAAATGCAGCATATTAGGATGTTTTAGGGAAATTAATTCTCAAATCTCAATCAGAAGCAGACACCAGACACCACCCCACCCTCAGTATATTGTACAATGTATCAAATTGATTACCAGACTAAAAACACCTGCAGGGTTATCCAAAGAGATTCGAAAAGTCACCGCACGTTCGGTGACTTTTCGTTCTCTTCAATTCGGTTCCTTTTGCCGATTGCATTTCGGTGACCCTGCGGTGTATTCAGCAAGCACCACAGGGTCCCCGAATTGCAGGGAAAGGCTGCCGCAAACCTCACGAAAACTAACCGAATGCACGCTGAAAACAAGCAAAAACATCTGGATTAACCTTCGAAAAACCCGAACGTGAGCCGAACAGGAGCCGAAAAGGAGCCGAATCACACAGAGCCGAAGCAGCTGTGACGTAGAGGAGGCAGTGAATAAATTAGCAAAACCATTTGTATGAATCTGGGAAAATGAAACGCTGTTTGCAAAGAAACTACTGAGCGAAAATGTCTGAAATTTTCACAGGAGGTCCAGGGAATGATAATAAAGAGGGCTGTTACAAAAAAATAAGCATACTGGAAAAAAAAAAAAAATCGGACTTTTATTTTTTTTTAAAAAAATTCAGAAAAATGCTTATAGTATCCTAAAAAATCTATAGATAAAGAGACTTTTTGCTGCAGAATTTTATAATGAACGGTTTATTAGATATTGAATTAAAACGGGAATATTTTTAACATTGAAGTCTATGGGATTCTCCTGAATAAATTTGCCGAATTAAACCACCGAATGGCAGGGCATTAGGGGAACCTTTCACTGCTGGTTTGTGTTCTCTGAATAGCCGAAGCAGTGCTTTTTTATGGGGATTTCACTGCCCTCGAACAGGCACCGAACAGGCACCGTATGTGCAGGCAATTCGCCAGGATTTGGCGAATTGCCTGCTCTCTGGATAGCCGAATGGCCAGGAAAGGTAACCGAACGCTGATTTTCAGCGTTCGGTTACCTTTCTCAAGCAATTCGGATCTCTTTGAATAACCCTGCTGGTGTTATGCCCGTTTGTGAACAGAGGTCATTTAGAGTTGATAATCTTTCCACGTACACATTAGTTTTTAATTCAATATCTAATAAACCGTTGCTTATAATATTCTGCAGTAAAGAGTCTCTTTATTTCTAGATTTTTTAGTATTTTTTTAAGCATTTTCTATACTTTTTTCCAAAAAAAAAATTTTTCCAACCCGAACCGAACACGCCCAAAAAGTTTGAAATTCGCGAACTTTCAAACTGCCAAAGTTCGGGTCGAACTCCGAACCGTCCGAACCCGAACAGCTCATCCCTAGTCACTGGCCCAAACGACTGGTGCCACTGATATTGACCCGGGATAGATGTACTGTCCACCCTATTACTTTGTGTAGCTTACACTTTATATGTAGAATGTTATATTTTCTCCCAGACCATGTTGTTTTATGCGGTTATGTCTTACTCTACATTCCTTGATATTTTTGACAGTTTTTGGTCGTGTATTGACTGGTGGAGTCTCCCTCTTTCTTATCCCCCTCCTTTTGTTTCTCCCGTGGGTGTACAGGTGGCCTCGGGTGAGCCACTGGGTGGGCATCCTGGCCCTGTCTGCTCTTTTGGCTCTGAGTCCTCTGGCCAAGTGGCCTCTTCCATGGCCTTCGGTTCTTTGTTAGAGTTCCGGAGTGAGCCAGGAATGCCATGTATCTTCAGCAATTGCCCAACCCCTCCTTCCATTTGGCTCCATCACTCTGTGGTTGTTTGATGATTTGACCATGCTTTACCACGAATAAGTGTTTTTTTTTTTTTTTCTTCTTTTTTCTTCTACATTTGTTATTTTTTCTTACCTGTGTTCCTGCGGTTGTTTTTTATGAAAACTCTATATTGAGGTTTGTTGTTTAACCCTATGTCTGGCTATGCAGTAATGTTTTGTTACTATTATATTGCTGTCATTCTACGTGATAAAAACTTTAAGATAAAAAGTTTTAGAAAAAATTTAATGGGTTTTAGTGGGGGGTATGGGTTTAAGGAGGACTGGGGGCATATATGCAAATATATGTAAGTGCTTGGGAGGCAATGATATATGAAAATGACAGTAACCCCGTGTATTTCTACTGTACAGGTATTTTCAGCAATTACAATCCCCAGAATCTAGAAATAAGCTAAAAAAGCACAGACAAAAGGCGTAGAGGCCCATAGCTCACATGAATTTACAATCCAAAGGAGCTCGAATGGAGTAAAACAGCAAGAGTGGTCATATTCACTAATACTATTGTTTGTACCAGAAATGGCAATGGGCATGATACTAGAAAAAGCAATCGATTAAACCATTACTGATGTGAGAAGAGTAGGTGAAGTTAGTGATTAGTCTAATCTGAAAACATGAATTATGAGGCATTTCCTGGACTGTATATTAAGGAAGAGTCTGATAAGGCAAGGTAGGTCATTCCATAAGACCTGTGCTGCTCTTGAAAACACACAGGTAAAAAGAGAGGAGAGGCAGAGGTCATCAGCAGACTGGAGTTATCCAGATGGGGTGTAGTTGTGAGTTAAGGAAGACATGTAAGAACAGGTAGAGTTATTGATGGCTTTGAATGTGAGCATCAGGATTTTAAGGTATAATTTGAAAGCAGTGAAAGAGGTTGGAGGTATGTGAGGAGCATGAGAAATATAAGCCTTGAAGAAGCATTCACTTTGGATTGTAAGATGATAACATGGGTGTTGGGGAGGATAATAATAAGTGAGTTACAAAGATCATAAAGAGTCAGGACATAATAAGCGCATGAATGAGCACCATATCCATATTTTGTGTCTGAATGAGTTGGATACAAGCAATGTTTCTAAAAAGAAAATAACAGGATTTGGTGGGGAGTAAGGAGTAAACATAAGGTCAAAGTCAAAGGGGAGGCCAAGGCAATGAGCTTGAGCTGTTTAGTTGATTGGTGTCCCATTAACGTGCAAAGAGATTGATGGCAAAAGGTTCCTTTTGGAAAGAGGAAAGCTGAGAAGTTCGATTTGTCTAGATTTGGTTTCAGCATGAAGAGATCCATTTAGAGACAGAGAAAGCATTTAGGTATATGATCCAGAAGAGTAGGAGCGTTAAGACCAGTGTATTTGGGTGCCATCAGCAGCATATAGGTCATATTGAAATGCAAAGGAGCTGATAAGTGTACCTAGAGAGCTAGTAGAGATAGAAAAGAGAAGAGGGCTTAAGTACTAAACCATCTGGCACCGCAATAGTGAATGTATTGGCTGCTCTTTGTAGCTTATTTAATTTACTACAGGGTGACAGGTAAAGAAAAATGTTCTGAGTACTCTAATCTCGCATCAAACAGGTAAATAGGATTTCATTTGCTAATGTAAATTTTTCATTCTAGTGCTATGCAAAACTATGTTCAAACCTTTTTGGCAGTGAAATGGTTAAAATCCCTTATGATTAATACTGTTTTTTATGTAGGTGGGATTTTTTTGTTTCTGCTCTGCAAGCTATAACAGCTTTTTTCATTCACAGTCGACATGTATGTCAGAGGGATTTATTAGAATTATTCCCTAAAAGTGTTCAATAAATGTCATACTGTAAAAACACAATACAGACCACTCCTCTAAGGATTACACTCTGCAGAATTTTATCATGCCGTGTACAAGTGGAAGTTATATACTATGATTGTATTGTATTGCAAATAATTTATAAAGAAGAGAGACTGGTTTATTTATATTATATGAATGTTTTGATTGCAAAAAAAGAATTTTACGTGGAAATTGCAAACATTTTAGTCATTTGTACTTTATCTTGTCTTCACCCGCTCAATATTCAGCATACATCTTATTTTATTAGTATTAGATCTCCCTTTACTACACAAACTCATGTCCTTTCCATGTCCAAATAACTCTTTTTGTGTCTGGATTTGAAAATAATAACGTTTGTGTGTTAATTAGTCAGCGCATCTACAATGGCATGTCTTCTCTCCTTGAGGGTCAGGTATTTAAATGAGCAACAAACAATATGTAAGGAGTGTAGCAAATAAATGTATATTGGCAATCTATATACTTTACACATAGGTTAGGAGAGTGAAATAAGTGCCCCAGGCTATTACTTTCACACAAGCCCAAAGTTCATTTTTTTTTCCATAGATGTAAATCAGAGACATTACACAAATCAGTATTACCTTAAACCTGGAATAGTATGAGGTTCCATTTGACCTATTGAATATAGACTTTACATTTTTTTAGTAAAAGTAAGCAGTACATTAATTTCATATTTGTGATTCATAATGCCCTTACTAAGCGTGTTCAGGATATGCAGTGTAAACTATGTGCTATCTTTATGTATTGTTTTCTATTGCACACATGATTTTTTTTCTGGAACAATTTTCATCTTCGATACTTTTAAAACAATTTATTTTTCGGAATTTCGTAACTAATTTTGTTTGGTATTTCGTTTTGTTTTTCGTTTCGATTTTCATATCGATTCGAATTTCATATATCAATACGATAGTTGATATCAATTCGAATTTTGGATCACTAAATAAAACCCCAATTAATCAAATTTTGCTGTTAAAAGAAAAGCTATGGCTAAATTTTAAGCTGTGTCACAGATTTAGTATTTGAGTCAAATTAAACAGTGAAACAAAATTAAATTGTTTCACAAAGTCCTTTGCTGACTATTACTTCAAATTCGATAGTTGATATAAATTTGATAGTTCATTTCAAATTCGATAGTTGATATCAATTTCCTAGTTCATTTCAAATTCGATAGTTGATATCAATTCGATAGTTCATTTCAAATTTGATAGTTAATATGTATTTGATAGTTCATTTCAAATTCGATGGTTGATATCAATTTGATAGTTCATTTCAAATTCGATAGTTGATATCAATTTCATAGTTCATTTCAAATTCGACAGTTGATATCAATTTCATAATTCATTTCAAATTTGATAGTTGATATCAATTTGATAGTTCATTTCAAATTTGATAGTTGATATCAATTATTCAAATTTTACTTTTATGATGATGACAGTGTAAAACAAAATAAATTTGTTATATACCATTTCGTTCCGAATTCGTATTGTAACGATTCGTTATTCGGAAGCACATCCGAACTACGAATTATCACATTTCGTTCCAAATTCCAAATTTTTCCGAAACTAATGCACATCTCTAATATTGCTCCAGCTCACATGGATATATATATTGCTCCAGCTCACATGGATATATATATTGCCCCAGCTCACATGGATATATATATTGCCCCAGCTCACATAGATATATATATTGGCCCCAGCTCACGTGGTCCAAGCAGTCTACTGCCAGGCCAGGAACCTGCGAGCAGCCTTCGGCATGAAGCTCTGCCGCTCATCTGGGAACTATCCAGAAGCCGCGCTCTCGCAAGATCCTGGAGTTCACGAGATCTCGTGAACTCCTCGTTCTCGCGAGATCGTGGCTTGTGGATCCCAGGCGAGCGGCCGAGCTTCATGCCGACAGCCGCTCCCAGGAACAGGAGCACTCGGCAATATTTTCTCAGGGGGGGCAATTGCCCCATTGCCCCCCTGGATCCGCCCCTGGCTTGATGAGAGTTTTGATGCTGCAACAGGGCTGGTCACACGCTTGTGCATGCTAGTGCGTGCACACGAAATGCATGCGCCACATGCGTCCGTTATCCAAGCCTCTCTGGCAAAGCGCTAGGACTGACGTTGACGGAGCTGCAAAGCGTGATTCTCCATAGAAGGATCGAGCATTGTAGCGCTGAGCACACTGAGTGCTCTCACGGACGTTCCTTCCGCTCTCCAAAGACACTCGTCTGACACTAGCCTTAACAGGACCTGAACGGCAGTTGGTGCCATTGTATGGACGGCCAGGCAGGCACCTTGCTTGCAACTAGGAGGAGGCTGCACATGTGGTGGTCATAAAAACGAAGCAATATGAATAAAGTAAAAAACAGTTCAGTGATATAAGAAAATACTTATTTGTGCTATTTAAGCTGTGATGTTGGTAATTAATCGGTTATATACCAATCTTGCTTAATTAACATTTGTTTGATTATTCCTGCATAAGCAGCAACTCGATGTGTTGTGCTTTATTTTACATTAATATCTCCCCTTATCAGGAGGGAAGGGTGCTTTATTTCAGTGAGAGCGCTACACACATGGCCAGTGCTGGTTCTATGCAGAGGTTTCATGCTCAATGGCACTGTTTCTTCCTTTCAATTATTGCTTCATGTGTGTTCAGCAGTGTATCTTTCCAGTGCGACTGGCGCAGAATGCACGCAACTTTGTAAACAAGTAGGGGCTGCTTTGCAATCCTACCTTCATGTGTGAGCAGGCTAAGTTTACATGGCACACTGAACATGTGTGCTGAATGTGAACAGATATATAATGTCTGTCAGGAAAAAAGCTGGCCATGGTGCCTGCAAGGTAAAACATAACCCAACACTCACCACACTGCCAGTAAATTGCCAGTACTTGTTATATTTTATTTATTTTTGTTAAAAAATAAATTAATCAAATCAATGTCCTATTGATAATTACCACAGCAAGAATTCCAAAAAGCTCTGTCATTTCCTTCTCATAAAAGAAAAATAAAGCAAGAAGCGTGCTTATGCCATGGCGGAGACCTCTGAAAAAAACCACAAGACTGTGTTGCTCTTTCAGAGAAATCTGGTTTGTCTTTGTTCAGCCAGATCTCTTTATTAGAATTCAAACAACTTCACAACCAATCAGTATACAGATATATTTCCACATCATAGTTAAGTATCACAGTCAGCCCTCACATATATCAAATATCTGACAAAACAAAGGGATCTTCCTTCTATATCTGAAAGTTACAAGGTTTTCGCGGGCTTTTCTTCTACACTTTGTAAAGAGAGCTTACAAAGTAAATCTGCTTCTCATCAACATTCCACAGTCCACATCCTCTCGAAAGAAAAGCCTATGTCCACATATTATTGAAAGCTTAAAAGGGGGTATATTGCCTAAGATGTGTATTTGAATAACAGAATAATTATATATACTCATACAGGAAATTAAAAATATCTATCAATTTTCACTTGCATGTTTCCATGGACAGCTTTATTATGGTCTTGGCTGAATGGCATGGACATTAAGGTGTGCATTTGCCTTGCTAAGTGGTTGGCCTCACAGTCAAGGCTTGGCACTTTGGAGTTGGTAACTTGGTGTTTTTTTGGAGAATTGTATGTTTTTCTGAACTTTTGACTTTTTAAGTTATTAAAAGAGCTCAGTGGTGTAATAGCAAAACCGTTAACGAGAGTCGTCCCAGAAGACTGGAAATTAGCAAATGTTGTTCCCATTTACAAGAAGGGTAGTAGGGAGGAATCGGGGAACTATAGGCCACTTAGTCTTATGTCAGTAGTGGGGAAATTAATGGAAACCATGTTAAAGGAAAGGATTGTTGAACATCTAAAAACACATAGATTACAAGATCAGAAACAACATGGGTTTACCTCAGGGAGATCTTGCCAAACTAATCTTATTGATTTTTTTGATTGGGTAACAAAAATAATAGACAAAGGTGGTGCAGTAGACATTGCTTATTTAGATTTCAGTAAGGCTTTTGATACTGTTTTGCATAGAAGGCTTATCAATAAATTGCAATCTTTGAGCTTGGATCCCAATATTGTTGAATGGATTAGGCAGTGGCTGAGTGACAGGCAACAGAGGGTTGTGGTAAATGTTACCAGTGGGGTATCTCAAGGGTCAGTACCTGGACCCATTCTCTTTAATATTTTTATTAGTGATATTGCAGACGGTATTAATGGTAAAGTATGTCTTTTTGCTGATGACTCAAAGATTTGCAACAGGGTTGACGTTCCTGGAGGGATCAGCCAAATGACAAATGATTTAGGTAAACTAAAAAAATGGTCGGAGCTGTGACAATTGAGTTTTAATGTGGATAAGTGCAAGATAATGCACCTGGGGTGTAAAACCCAAGGGCTGAATATAGAATATTTGATACAGTCCTAACCTCAACATCTGAGGAAAGGGATTTAGGGGTTATTATTGCAGAGGATCTAAGGGTAAGTAGTCAATGTAATATTGCAGCAGGAAATGCTAGCAGAATGCTTGGTTGTGTAGGGAGAGGTATTAGCAGTAGGAAAAGGGAAGTGTTCATGCCACTGTACAGAGCACTGGTGAGACCTCACTTGGAGTACTGTGTGCAGTACTGGAGACCGTATCTCCAGCAGGATATAGACACCTTAGAGAGAGTTCAGAGAAGGGCTACTAAAATGGTGTACGGCTTGAAGGAGAAAAGTTACCAGGAAAGGCTTAATGACCTTAACATGTATAGCTTGGAAAAAAACCGAGACAGAGGAGATATGATAGAAACATTTAAATACGTAAAGGGAATCCACAAGGTAGAGGAAGGGAGTATATTTAAAAGGAAACAAAGTAGCAAAACAAGAGGACATAGTCTTAGATTAGAGGGGCAAATGTTTAAAAGTAACATCAGGAAGCATTATTTTACTGAGAGGGTGGTGGATACATGGAACAGCCTTCCAGTAGAAGTGGTAGAGGCCAAAACAGTGATTGAATTTAAGCAGGCATGGGATAGGCATAAGGCTATCCTAAATAAAAGATAAATCCAGGTAAAGTATCCATGTAATTGGGGAGACTAGATGGGACGAAAGGTTCTTATCTGCCGACATTTTCTATGTTTCTATGTTTCTATGTTTCTATTATGTGTTTGCAAACATATTAGAGACACAGTTTCTGTGTGTGTCTTTCAATGTCTATGTGTGGCTCTCCGTTTATCTGCCTGTTATATCCATCAGCTGCACACAGCCACATCCATTTTCCTCAACCAACCCCACACTCACTTACATTCTCACTCCCATATCAGTGAGTCAACCACATGCTTACTGCTGTTTGTGACAGGGATGTTATGATTGCAAAAGGAAACTGAGGTAGGGAGGAGATGAGGGAGGCATATTTGGGTTTGTCAGACCTAGGGCAGCAGTAAACCTAAATGTTATATTTTTTATATTTATAAAAGGATTTTACCAGGAAGGATACATTGAGATTTCTCTCGTTTTCAAGTATGTCCTGGGTTCGAGAACATTGATTGGTTACAGAAATACAAAATAGTAAAATGCAAGAAATTAACACAAGACCAAATATACAGATTAACAGAAAAATAAATATGGAGGAAATAAAGTCATTATGTTACATGTTTACAGGTGCATTCCGTATTGAGGTATGTTAATAAGGAAGTCTTAAGGGACTTTAGACTGGGGGAAGATTTGACGGTGTCTGGGAGGTTATTCCATATTTGCGGTGCTCTGTAGGAAAATGAGGATCGAGCCATTTTCTTTTTGTATTGCGGTATTGCAAGTAAGGTGCTGGTCCTGGATCTGAGGTTATAGGATGAAGGAACTGCCGGGGGAAGCAGCATATTCAGGTAGGGTGGTAGCTTCCCAGAAAAACTCTTAAACACCAGGTTGGAAAGGTGGAGGGTGCGTCTAGAGTCCAGTGATGGCCAGTTTAGTTCTTTTAACATGTCACAATGGTGTGTCATGTAGTTACATTGTAGCACAAAGCGACAGAATGAGTTATACAATATAGTAAGTTTCTGAAGGTATGTTTGCGGGGCGGCTGCATACACTACATCTCCGTATTCAATGGCTGGCATTAGCATTTGTTGTACAATCTGCTTTCTTACCGCGGGGCTCAGGCAGGATTTGTTTCTGTACAGGGCACCTAGTTTGGGGTAGAGTTTAGATGAGAGTTTTTCGATGTGGGGGCGAAAAGATAGATTTGGGTCTAACCACATACCTAGGTATTTGAGAGAAGTGACTGTGGTCAGCGTGCTATTTGATTTTGTCCCAACACATAGATGGGGTGTTTGCAATTTGTGTAGTTTAGGTGCGGTTCCAAAGAGCATTGTAACAGTTTTGTCAGTATTTAGAAAAAGTTTGTTATTTGTAAGTCACCAAATCCGCCAGTACTATATTTCTAACATATCAAAAAATATAGGAGGTAAAATATGCTTTATGCTGTGAGAAATAACACAAGAAATATAAATAAAATGTGTGTTCTCCTCGTTGGGCCTGCCATTAGGTGTCCCTTGGCCTGCCATGTGTACCAGTAGTAAAACACGAACAACAGTTTGCAAAAGGTGTGTATGCTCCCTTTGTCTTACAGCGGAAGAAGTGCGATGTTTGGGACCACCACCACCTTATGACTTGGGCCCCACAAAGACATATAATGGCCCTGCATATCACAACTTGTGTGGTAACTCCTACTGGTATGATATTGGTAACTTTGCACCAGCAACTATTTCAGCTGCTTTGCATATGAATTAGCATTAGTCAAAAAACCCAAATTATGTCTCACGGTGATAATTTAACAGAGGCAATTAAATCAAATTACAATAAAATATTATTTATTGAAATAACAGTTCCTTTGGAGTTTTGGAATACAAATTTATATTTATTCTCTATGTAGTCCAGCTATCGTTATGAAGGATTTTTTTCATTCATTCATACTAGTATGCAATTCCTAATGCACATGGTGGTACACTGTAAAGGGTTAATCCATTTCTATAGAATGTATGATAAAAACTGTGCATGAACATCAAAGTAGTACCCATCGGTGTCAAATATAAATACCTAGTAATTTTACAGTCTGATCACAACAATTTGTGGAATTATGTCATAGCTTTGAGACGGAACCTGCACACCATGGACTATTTAATCTATATTTTGCTGATGTTTGTGATCTTAAATATTTGTTTTGTAGACAAATATGTGTTCTTCAGCAACTCTAGTTCTCTGGAAATAATAGTATGGAAATACATCAGAATTACTTTGTGTTGCGTGATTTTATAATAGTATATGCAATGTTTAATATTGGGTATTAAACTGTTCGCCAACATAAAAAAGCAATAAAATTGCACTTTTGTTAATGTTCAAATAACATGTGCGAAGACGGCAGCTCTATTTGCCATTGGGAAATGAGAACTAATGTACATATGATATGATTTGTAAAAGTTTTAATTATCCGTTTACATGAAAGAACCCCGGAATGTAGGGATGTGTGTTTCGGGTTTCGGAATTTCGGAATTTTCACGAAATTTCCCGATTCGTGCATTCGGATTCGGCCGATTTTCCAAAAATTTTCAGATCCGAAAACGGCGGATCCGAACAAATTTACGAACCGAAACGAAAACTTTTTGGAATTTTCGAATGGACTAGAAATGTGTAAAATCGAAAATCATTTTCGTTCCATTCGTGATTTCGGTTCCATTTCAGTAATTTCGGACAACGTATTTTTCAGTTATATCGCTGATTCTGTAATTTTGGATCATTTCCATCTCAATGTATCCTTCCTGGAAAACCAGAGAAATCTCAATGTATCCTTCTTGTAAAACCAGAGAAATCTTAATGTATCCTTCCTGGAAAACCAGAGAAATCTCAATGTATCCTTCTTGTAAAACCAGAGAAATCTCAATGTATCCTTCCCGGGAAACCAGAGAAATCTCAATGTATCTTTCTTGTAAAACATGAAAAATCTCAATGTATCCTTCCCGGGAAACCAGAGAAATCTCAATGTAACCTTCCCGGGAAACCAGAGAAATCTCAATGTATCCTTCTTGTATAACCAGAGAAATCTCAATGTATCCTTCTTGTAAAACATGAGAAATCTCGATGTATCCTTCTTGTAAAACCAGAGAAATCTCAATGTATCCTTCTTGTAAAACCAGAGAAATCTTAATGTATCCTTCCTGGAAAACCAGAGAAATCTCAATGTATCCTTCTTGTAAAACCAGAGAAATCTCAATGTATCATTCCCGGGAAACCAGAGAAATCTCAATGTATCCTTCTTGTAAAACATGAAAAATCTCAATGTATCCTTCCCGGGAAACCAGAGAAATCTCAATGTAACCTTCCCGGGAAACCAGAGAAATCTCAATGTATCCTTCTTGTATAACCAGAGAAATCTCAATGTATCCTTCTTGTAAAACATGAGAAATCTCGATGTATCCTTCTTGTAAAACCAGAGAAATCTCAATGTATCCTTCCCGGGAAACCAGAGAAATCTCAATGTGTCCTTCTGGTAAAACATGAGAAATCTCAATGTACCCTTCTTGTAAAACATGAGAAATCTCAATGTATCCTTCCTCGGAAACCAGAGAAATCTAAATGTATCCTTCTTGTAAAACCAGAGAAATCTGAAAGGAATCCTTCCTGGAAAACCACAGAAATCTCAATGTATCCTGTGGCAGACTAGATCTATATTTCTATCTATATAAGGGTCTGCATGTATATATGTGTCTATCTCCTCCATATAGAGTTATATTCATATTTGTGTCAGGCCATTTGGTAAGTGTATCCCTGTGTCCACAGCTGAAATGTAATCAAAATGTTTAGCTTTCTCCCTTGGGGGGAGGATATAACACGTAGCTGTAAAAAGGGAATTTCTTTGTACACTAACATAGAAAATCACACCTTGGCAGCCAGGTCGGCCCCAAGAGAGTTGGACCCTATCTTCAAAGACAGGAAGCACATCCTTGATCTCTAAGGGGGGTCTGGAGGGAAGAGGGACGCCTTTAGGCAATTAAAGATTAACGACGAAGTGCACTGGGCATGCTCCAGAGATGGGCACTCTGGGAATTGTAGGCAAAGGCTCTGCCAGTTAGGAGGCTGGACGTAGAAAAAGGCAGCCCTATATATATTCTGAATCAAGCATGGCTCAGGGCTGATCACTTGGGGTTCCTTCTAAAGAGGACTGATCTGTCCATGCTCTATATCCAGATCCCAGGAGGCACCGATGCCAGCTACTGATTAGTCCGTCATAAGTAAGGCTCTGTGATTAACCCTTTTTCTTTCGTTTGCTGTGTATTGTGTAAGTAATTGATTTATTCTAGTTATAAGTTTTTATGTAACCAAGCACTGTGATTTTGCTATCATAAATAAACCAAAAAAGTATTTAAGTTTTGACTCTGGCTGATGAAATCCACGCTAACTAAGAGATTGGGAGTATTGCTATTTGCCTTAAGCTCGGTTATATATAAGAAATTGCGTGTTGCGGTCGTCAGGAAACAGCAGGGGTTTGTGGGATCCGTAGTCACTGTCAGAGTCTAGGATAGTGCGGCAGCTAAGCCCTGCGTCTCCTGTTGCGACGCGCGTAGTGTCCGTGGGGACTGGTGGCAGCGTTACTAATAGAATAAGAAAGTGAGTTCCAGGATTGTGAGAGACGTAGTGAGTACGCGCTTCAGGAGAAGACTTGTGCTGCGTTGCAATCCTGGGATCAGTATATCGCGCTCTACGTTCCTGTTGTGAGAGGTAGTGTGGCCGGGACGGGTAGAGAAGTGCGCGTAATTATCTGGGTCTAGGATAGATAGATAGTGCGCGGCTTAACCCGGCGTCTTTGCGCAGCAGCGCGCATAGTGGGTCGTGACATATCCTTCTTGTAAAACATGAGAAATCTCAATGTACCCTTCTTGTAAAACATGAGAAATCTCAATGTATCCTTCCTGGGAAACCAGAGAAATCTAAATGTATCCTGCTTGTAAAACATGAGAAATCTCAATGTATCCTTCTTGTAAAAAACAGAGAAATCTCAATGTATCCTTCCTGGAAAACCAGAGAAATCTCAATGTATCCTTCCCGGGAAACCAGAGAAATCTCAATGTATCCTTCTTGTAAAACATGAGAAATCTCAATGGCAGAATTATCGCATCGACAGAATTATAGTATCGACAGAAATATCGGATCCGAAAAACCATTAGTTTACGTCAAAACAAATAGACACTTTGAAACGAGGAGAACAGATGTTCTGAAAAACACAAAAATTTCTGAAATCACAAAAAAAAAGTCGATACGAAAAACGAACCGAACCGAAACGGAAATCAGCCAAAACGAGCCGAAACGAAATTTACAAAATCCGAACGAACGAACCGAATAGAACCGAAAAAAAAAAACGGTGCACAAGTCTACCGGAATGTGTTTTCTCTCATACCTGGAATGCGCGTAGTAGACTATGCAAAAGTAAAGAGAATAATATTTCTACAGGGATATTTTTTTTTTTGAGAATGGATTTTACCAGGAAGGATGCATTGAGATTTCTCTCGTTTTCAAGTATGTCCTGGGTGGCGAGTATGTACCGTTAGGTGTCTTGCCCAAGGACACTTACTGGAGAGGTGCTCGTCGGGATCGAACCCATGTCTCCATAAGGGTTTCTATAACATAAAAAAATAGAAAACTAGATAAATTAGTAAAATTGTAAAGCATGTAATGAGAACAGCAAACCGGAAAAATACACAAGTTGACAAGATGAAGAATAATTCTGCCCACATTCATGTTATGTTATTTTTTTTCTTCTTAGAAAGCATTGTGGATTCTAGAAAATAAAGTTCTCACATTCCTGACAGCGAATGAAAAAGATAAGGCTGCAATAAAAAAACAAATAACCTTCCCAAAATATTATTTAAACATACGTTTATCTTTGTTCAGCTTTAACTCCTTAAACATTTCGTTGTAGCAACCAGATTTTCATATCTGGAAGATAAATGTAAATATAATAGTGTGAGCAGTCTTGGAGTATAGACTGGTATAGACTGGAATTTGCAATACGTATGTTTTAGAAACAATCCTAACAAGAACAGCAATACTTTTTGACATGATGGTTTCCCTGGGGCTTTTGAAAGTAATAATAGAAGAGTTATTTACCTGAGTATCGATAGTAAAAATATTTCCCTGGAGTGCAGTACTTTCAGACAGTAAAACATCCCAACTAACACTAACGTGTGTTTATACCCTTAAAGTGAAGGATGTAATTCCACTGTACAGATATAATTATACATTTACATTTTGAAGTTGTGGTGGGAAATAATAGAGTAGCTTGTTAAAAGAAAAACGAAAATAAGCGCTATGGTATGTCAGTTATTTAGAAAGATTTTACGATAATGGATTAGAAAACCAGATCGTTCTTCAAAGTGGTATACTTTCCATTAAAAAAGCGACATATCTAGTTTGTTTTAATGAACATACACAATATATTCAACTATATTACATACAGTAAAATATAACTGCAAATATGTATCTTTGGATATGATCATGAAATATATGTCACAATTGAAAGGGGAACGGTATGCAACGTACAAAACACATGACACAATCAGCATATACTTGGCATGTGGTAACATTTTTTTCATATGGTATCACTGGAAACGTATGCACATTAAGATTTTATAAAAAATACACATTTGTTTGTCACAGCCCCCTGTCTCATAGCCCCCATCCTCCATGCTATCTACATGGCACTAGGCTTAGAAGGGAGGTCACCAATTTGTAACCCAGAATGGTCAAAATGCCACTGACCATGCCGTGTTGCTGCTGAGACCAGATGGACTCCACTCCCCATGAGAGGAGTGATGCTTGGACCTCCACTTTGTATTTCCACTGGTGTACTACTACCCATCAAACAATATAAAAGCACAGCCCTCCAATTCCTCATAGGGTTATTCAGAGAAAGGTGAAAACTAGGTGAATTGGCAGGAGAAGAGAACAATCTAGACCAAATAGCCGATTTGGAAAGTGAGATAAATGGGAGACTTTTTCTGGTTTGGCTATTATGACCTATAATTTTCACTTCTCCAGTCATTCTCCTGGGTTTCACCTCTCTCTGAATAACCCGGTCAGTGTTCAGTTATTCGGAAGCCTTCTTGAATCTTGACTCATCATTCAACTTGACTTGACTCCTGAACTCCTTGCACACATTCCAGCCTTTCTGATCCTGGTTTTCTTTCCCAGGCTGAACCCGATGGACGCATGTCTTTTTTCAGCCTATGTAACTATGAAACAGAACTCTTGGCTTGTCTTCTGTATTTTGCTTCAATGTTCATTTTTGACCTCAGTCTGTTTCCTAAATCAGGTTTCACCGATTTACCTCATTCTCAACTTCCAGTTACGTTCCTGGACTCTGTGCTGTTTCTCTCACCTTGACACCTTGGCTTATTCCCAGACCTTGTTTGGCCATCGTACCTTCTCATGCAACAGTGCCCTGTCACTGAGTTAGTACTCCCCTACAGTTCCACTTGCGCCTTGGGAGCTCACATTAATAGTCTTTCTTGTTTAATAATTGTGAGCATCTCATTAAAGTTTGGGTTGTGCAGCAAAATTAAACTTGTTTTAGTTAAATGAAGAAAAATTCTTTATCAATAATTTTTAGTTCAGACAGGCCATTGGGCAAATTTGGTAAATGGCCAGTGGGCTGAGAAAAAATCTCAGTCAGCCATTGTAATCCCAAATTTCGATACCACCACCAGTAGGAAGATTAAAAGATATCTGTATCTGAAGCAACACTCAAAACAGTCATATCTGCATGAATCAAAGCCTCTAACCCCAAATAGGGTGCAAACGCAATTAAATGGACTATGACATAGAGAAACAATTGGTTATGCTTTACATATTTCAAATGGTGAAATGTAGCATCAGTCAAGCAATCTTCTTGGGCACACAATTCCTGATGTAAAAGATGCATTTGAATTCTGATCCAGTAGCCATATTTTCTATTTTATGATTGTGTTGGAGGCTCAAGAGGGAGTTGCTTTTTGGTCAGCTCATGCAGAGAATGAAGTGCTTGTGGATACAAGCCATGGGAGGGTAATGCTTTTTGCCTGTTATATGTAGTTATGATCAGTACTGCTAAAATCTGTTTTGACAGCTTGAATCTCAAGAAATTTATATTTTTTTTTCTGCGTGAGCACAAAAGGTTTCAAGAAAGTGAGCCAAAGGCATTAATTCAGGTGAAGGGATTAGGTACAAATGTCCTTGAATGACCTTAAAACTTCGATGTTGAAGAGACTGATGTACCACACTATGGGCACTATTACATCCTTAACGCTAGCGCTCACATAAATGAGTGTCAGCGCTAGGTTAATTGAGGTGATAGCACACCGTATAAATAACCTCCCAATCGCTAACGAGTTAAAAATTCCATTAGCGCATTGTTATTAGCGCTTTTTAGCGCCAGCTTCCTGTACTTTGAACTCTCTATACTTAAAATAGGGAGTGCAACGTGTAAGCAGAGAGTAATTAGCGTTAGGATCACAAAGTCCTAATTACAAACAGCTGTCGCTAACTAAAAAAGTTTGCTGCAGCTTAGAGCTAGATTCTGCTTCTCTGGAATCAGTTGGCAGCAGCTGTAAACCCCACCCCGCCAAAAAAAAACAAATACTCACCTCTCCTCCCACGGCGAGAACTGCGTCCCGATCCGCCGCTTCTGGCTGCCGGGAGCAGAGTGAGACGGGGGGAAAAAAGTCCCCAGCCTCTCTCCACGATTACTCCACCAACATGTAGGATCTCGCTATAGGTGAGATCATGCCGGTCATGTGACCCAGCAGCGGAAGCCTCCATGGACAGGATGCTCGGGACTGAGCTTTAGCGCTGCCCCGAGCATCCAGGAGGCTAGCGGACGCTATGGGGCAGGCTGCTGGATTCAGCGTCTGCCCCATAATTTACAGGTAAAACGAGGATGCTGAGGGGAGATTAGCGAATGCAAATTTTTCCCCTTAGCATCCCAGTTTTAGCTGAAGGAAGATGATAGTGCCCTATGGGTGGACCATCGTTTTTAGTGGGAAAACACTTCGCAGTGATCTTGTTTAATAAAGGCCTACTTGGAATAGGATAACAAGTACAAAACTATTAATGAATTGTCTTCATTTTACATAATTATTTGTTTATGTGACTTTCTGTAAAAGCAAATCATATATTTAACGTATTACTTATTCAGGTCATCTAAGTAACCTTTTCCTATGGAGAGTGAAACCTGTTTTGTGGAAATAGTTGAAATATAAGAAAGATGCTTTGTGAACGTTTTTGTTAAGAAGTATAAATTTAAGTTAAAAATAAGAACCATTCATTCAAGTTTAAAAAAAAAAAATGGCATGATCATCCAGTTTCCTGCTGCAGCCTGAAGCCAAATAATTGCTTAATGACATCTACAAATACTGGATGTTTTGGTGTGACGCCTGGAACAAAAATGAACTGCTGTAAGCATTTTTTTTCCATATATTTGCAGCTGGGAATCACTTATACCCTAGAGTAATGAAGAGGGAAACTACTGGTGTCTGAATGCTGAATAAACAAGTTTTTTAGGATTTGAATCGAGTGAGTAGGTTCTTTGTTGTTGTTTTTCACCTATAAATACATATAATTGAAACAGGGGGTATTTAAAAGAGTAGATAAGTGACAACACTGATACCATATTAATATTTACTACTCAATAGTGCAGGGGTCAGCAACCTAAGGCTAGGGTCAGACGAACGCAGTTTTAACGTGCGTTTAGCCGCACGAAATCACGGCCGTGCTAGCAGCAAATGACGTCCAATGCCGGGGAACACACGACGAACGGCCGCACGAAAGTTCGTCCGTACAACGCAAGTGACAAACGAACGCATTTTTTCGAGAACGTCAAACCGCTACTACTGACGTACAGAGTGCGCTGCGGCCGCATAGCGGCGTGTTTGCGTGATTGGGAGACGTCAGACGCTGCTAATGTCCGGCTAACATAACGTCCAGACACAAAAAGTGTTTTATTGATGATCCGTACAAAATCACGGACGAATATGCGCATCGTATGACCGCTAACGCGTATTTCGTGAAAAAATACGTCCGTTCGTTCGACCGCACTTTTCCACAGACGACGCGAAAAATGCGTTCGTCTGACCCTAGCCTTAGCCCTCCAGATGTTTTGGGACTAAAATTCCAATCAGGCTCAGCCTACCTAATATGTGATTGAGCGTCATGGAAATTGTAGTTCCAAAACATCTGGAAGGCCAAGGTTGGTGAACCCTGTAAGGCCGGGGGCACACTAGACGTTTGCTGTCAGATTGCCGTCAGCACTAACGCGCGTTAAAAAAACCAGCGTCGCACTCGACGCTCGTCCACCCCCCCTTGCGTGATCTTCCATAGGAGGATAGCGGAGCCCCGTCGGCGTGAATCCTAGCGGATCGCCAGTGATGATGCGTTTGGATTCACGTCGACGGGGCTCTGCTATCCTCCTATGGAAGATCACGCAAGGGGGGGTGGACGAGCGTCGAGTGCGACGCTGGTTTTTTTTAACGTGCGTTAGTGCTGACGGCAATCTGACGGCAAACGTCTAGTGTGCCCCGGCCTAATAGTGTGAAAATGGGACTTTATAAGCACGCATGCACTATGTACATTGAGATGTAAATGAGGGACGTGGGTCAGCTGGGAGACTGAGTCTCCGTTTATCTACTTGTTCACCCAGCCTAATGTCCTTGTAAAGTGATCCCAATCTTATCTCCTCACCTTATTGACAACAGCAGCAGAAATTTATTTTATTTATTTATTTATTTATTTATAAAGGATTTACCAGGAAGGATACATTGAGATTTCTCTCGTTTTCAAGTATGTCCTGGGTTCAAGTACATTGAAGTGTTACATTTACAGAAATACAAAGTAATACAATGTAAGATATTAACAACACAAATATACAGATTAACAGAAAATAAATATGTAGGAAATATAGTCACTAGGTTACATGTTTACAGGTGCATTCTGTATTGAGGTATGTTAACAGGGAAATTTTGAGTGACTTAAGACTGGTGGAAGATTTGATGGTGTCTGGGAGGTTATTCCATAATTGTGGTGCTCTGTAGGAAAATGAGGACCGAGCCACTGTCTTTTTGTATTGTGGTATTGCAAGTAAGGTGCTGGTCCTGGATCGGAGGTTATAGGATGAGGGAGCTGCTGGGGGAAGCAGTCTATTCAGGTAGGGTGGCAGCTTCCCAGAGATACTCTTAAACACCAGGCTGGAAAGGTGAAGGGTGCGTCTGGATTCTAGTGATGGCCAGTTTAGCTGTTTTAACATGTCACAATGGTGGGTCATGTAGTTACATTGTAGCGCAAAGCGGCAGAATGAGTTATACAGTGTAGTAAGTTTATGAAGGTGTGTTTGTGGGGCGGCTGCATACACTACATCTCCGTAATCAATAGCCGGCATAAGCATTTGCTGTACAATCTGCTTTCTTACCGCGGGACTCAGGCAGGATTTGTTTCTGTACAGGGCACCTAGTTTGGGGTAAAGTTTAGATGAGAGTTTTTCGATGTGGGGGCCAAAGGATAGATTAGGGTCCAACCACATACCTAGATATTTGAGAGAAGTGACTGTGGTCAGTGTGCCATTTGATATTGTCCCAACACATAGATGGGGATTTTGCAATTTGTGTAGTTTAGGTGCTGTTCCAAAGAGCATCGTTACAGTTTTGTCAGTATTTAAAAAAAGTTTGTTGTTTTTGATCCACTTTTCTACCTCTGTGAATTGTTCTTGCAGCACGGCCTCCAGCTGCGGGAGATTTGGTTTGCTGGTATAGATCACAGTGTCGTCTGCGTACATATGTACAGTTGAGGCTTTGCAGACGTTGGGCAGATCATTTATGAATATTGTGAAATGCCCAAGCCATGCTGTGTACCAGATACGTGTGGCCGAGTTGAGGTGACTGGTGACTGAAGGCTGATGAAGAAATGCAATTACCTCCAAGTAGGCAGAAAATAAATGAATATTTTCAATTTCTAAAATACTTCTTTTAAACACATCGGATATGTTAAGAGTTCCAAAAAAAATCCGTAATGAACCTGTTATTCATTTTGAAAAATAATTATATTAATATATTTACCCAATATTGGTATGGTCAGCTTCTGCTTTTTCTCGTGCATTTTTTAAAAAATGTAATGACTTTATTTCAAGGTTAACAGGGCGTTACACATAAATGAGATGTAGTACAGTGCAATAAGCGTGCCTGCCTAACAGCCCACCTCTGTCACCATTTTCGATTAACACACAACAGTTCTGGGAATCCCAGGAGAGAGGGGGGAGAATAGTTAAAGAGAAAGAGGAGATAGAGGAAGGATTACATCAAACACGACAAACAAAACACAGAACAAGACAGATGGAGACATCAGGCCACATAACGATAAGCGTCAAGAAGGCACTCGTAAAAATGCATTTTGGGGAACTCCTCCACATGACGGGGCCCCAGCTGCCACAGGCCCAATAGTTGCACAACGGGGCAAAGCGTGAACCAGAGTCGCAGGCAGATACCATTATCCACTGACCGAGTTCGTCCATTGTTTGTAAAGGAAGAAAGGGTGAGTTGATCTTGTTGGGAATTCATGAAATGAACTGCGGTTTGATATACTGCACTGATGCTATAACCACGGAACTATTTCAAAGGCATGCTATCTACAGTTACAGTTTCAGTTACAAGCATTTATAAAGCGCTATCAGATTCCTTAGCGCTGTACAATGGGAGAGACAGAAAAATGAATATACATACACAAAACACACAGAACAGTAGGAGAGAGGACCCTGCTCTAGAGCTTACAACCTAAGAGGAGAGGGGTGACACTGTAGGTGAGGGTACCTGGCGTATGTGTAGTAGAGGGGTGCATGTGGGCTGATTTGGAAGATGGAGCAAGAAATGTACAGTGAGGAATCATGGAGTGAGCCAATAGGCTTCTCTAAAGTAATGTGTTTTCAGAGACTTCTTGAAGGACTGGAGAGACGGGGAGAGTCTAATGTTGTCGGGGAGGGAGTTCCATAGAAAGGGGGCAGCTCGGGAGAAGTCCTGAGGGCAAGAGTTGGCGGTGGGGGTACAATTAACTGATAGTATCAGATCATTGGCAGAGCGAAGTGGTAGGGGTGGGATGTACCTGCTAATAAGGGAGGAGATGTAGGCAGGGGTGCAGTTATGGAGAGCTTTGTACGTGAGCACCAGTATTTAGAAATGGATATCTATTGAATGTAATTACACACACACACACACACGTGTAAATATATATGATTTATTGTATGACATGCATGAATTGAGAATGAAGGTATTCAGTAGCATTCTTCAAACCTGCACATTGATATATTACATCATTGCTTTCCTTCCTGTATTTAACTAAAAAGTAAACAGAAAGGTTTTCTATAAATGTGGGTAAGGATCTTCATATTTCCTTTAAAACAGAGGTCCTGGGTTCTCGGCAACTTTCCAAAATTCCCGTCATTTCCTGCCCTGCTATTTTCACAAATGCGACCTGTAAAGCGTTCAGACATAACAGAACTGGGCAATATATCATAATATCACCCTTTTTTTCACCTGATTAAACATTTTCACTCTTCCATATACGTTACACACGACAGGTGAAACGCAACGAGTCGCACTCCATAAAATAAATTTGTCATTAATAGTAAAAACATCAGAGGATTTACCAACTTCCTTAATAAGATACGATCGTTCCATTTTAATTACAAGTCACTTTTATTTTATAGTATATAGCATGTTTAGTTGAAGATTTAGGAAAACACTGAATCACCTTTTGGGGAAATTGCTTTTTGAGTATTTACAGCATACACCTACTACTGCCTGGTCTACAAGCAGAAAATGTTGTTTTGAATAAGCTACAATACACCTTACATCTCAATGTTATAACTGCCACAGAACAGCCTTTACTGGAATATGAAATGACATGCTATATTTGTGTGATAATATTAATTCAGTAGGAAGTCTTATAACTTTGAAGTAGGTGGAAGGATTGAATGAATGCATATTATGATTCAATGCCATTATAACCATTGGTCGGTCAAGTATGATGTGTGTAGCTGGCTTTCCGTGTGTGTGTGTACAATGCAGTTGATTAACCCCTTCTCTAGCAAGATAGCTAATATTTTTTAGAAAATATTTTTTACTATATAATTAGTAAAAAGTTATATTTCAAAAATACACTGGTTCCTGACAATGTTTTTCTGCAAAAATCCATTGGGAGTGAGAGGTTAGAGAAGAAATGGTTTGAAAGAACATCTTGTTACAGTTACTGACATTTACTGTATACAGCTCCAGCATATTCCGTAGCGCTTTACAATGGGGGAGCACAAACATGACAAACGTTTTCTATATCTTCTTATGTACAACAACTGCAATGCTCAGTGTGAATGGGATGTTTGAATGTTGCAGTGTTGTTGGAATTAACATATAAGGTCCTATGAATAAAAAAGGAAACAAAAACGCTATTTAATGAAAATCTTGCTGGTCAAAAGCCGAAAAATGCCTAAAAATCCTAAACAAAACTTAACTAAAGAGACTTTTTGCTGCAGATTAAAAGAATAAACGGTTTAATTGATATTGAATAAAACTGGGAATATTTTTTATATTGAAATCTATGGGGTTCGTCTGAATAAACCTGTCGAATAAAACCACTCACTGCTGTTCAGTGTTCTCTAAATAGATTAAACATTGCTTCTCTATGGGGACTTTCACTGCTGCCGAACAGTGCTTTATTTTGCTGGCAATTCGCCAATATTTGGCGAACTCTCTGCTTTGCCAATAGTTGAATGGCCACGAAATTGCACCGTATGGGGAAATTCACTGTTCGGTGAAATTTCGGGGTGATATCGGCTCTATCTGAATAACCCTGTGTAGCGCTGGTTTTAATTCACTGTTGTTGTAGTACTTGCCTTTGGCCACCAGAGGGAGACAAGCGCGATGTAAGACATTGGACATTGGGACTACATTTTCCAGCATGCTTTGCGGGCGGGAACAGGAAGTGGGTGGGAAAAAGAGAGACTGACACCCGCACCCTCGTGGAGAGAACTGGCAGAGCGCGCCGAGGAGTGAGAAGAGCAAGACGCAAGTGACGGAGATAGCGATCGCGACCAGGCCAGAGAGCAGGTGCGGCCTAGCAGAGCTGGAGATCGGTTTCCCCTTTTACTGGTCGAAGACCTAGTGATCCACCGCTAGTAACCCTACACAGATACAGAGTAAGCTGAAGGACCCCGAGTTAGGAGACCGCAGACAATCTAACAGGGAGTGCAGGCGGTGAGCTGGACATCTTGTGGCAGACACAGACAAGCAAGACAGCGGATCCGGTTGCACAGAATCCCAGTCAAAATTGAGCGGAGAGACGTCCTGGGTCGAGCGGAGCGCAGAGTATCTGGCGGATGGGTGAGAGGCCTTCCCGCCACCGTAAAATAATAAAGCACGCTGCAGTTTTGTCAAAACCTACAGGGCCCCAACGTGACTAGTCAAAGATATACCTGAAATCATTCACTGGCCAGTTGAATATTGTACCCGGGTACCAATACACGCATACACCTGCACTTTCTTGGGACACAACCTGTACTGGACTCACACTCCAACCACGAAGGGGTTAAAATTCCTTTTCCTTTTCCGCTACGCGTTTCTCGCATTACGAACTACTGTAAATATGTATACGTATACCGTGTTACTATTTATATCCCAGTTTATTCAGTAAACTATATAATTTATAAAATCCACAACGGTGCTGGAGTATATTTATTCCCTAGTGTGGGGAGACTGACCCGAGGTTTAAATTCAGCGGCTCCTCCGGGAGTGAGCGCTACACGTGGGGGCTCATTTCCGGGATCCAGTCTCTGGAAAAACGCACTTAAAGGGTTAAATATGGATCCAGACACTGCTGCCAAATGGTGTGAGGAGCACAGTAGTCAGATAGAATTGTGTATAGTCATGGATATTCCTGCAGACACTTGGGCCGAAGATCAGATTCGCCAGGCTGTGGCCACGCTGACACCAGATCATCGGGGGTTAATCCTGGACATTTAAAAGAACCCAGATACCTCTCACACGTATGTTCTTTTTGAGTGGAGAAAGGGTGTTCCAGTGTGTTTTCAGGGCGCGAGCGTGAAGCTGACCGATGAGGTGGAAGTCCAACTGATTCAGCCAAGTGCGCCACGTGGCGAATCCGCGAGTGTTCCCGCACCCAGTCCACTGGCCATGATCGGGCCTGAATTTATAGTGGCTATTGGAGATTTGCTGGCTAAATCTCAAAGAACAAGCCCTCCGCACACTAACTTTGGTTATCGACGGTTGAGAAATTTTACAGGAAACGTACCAACTCCGGCGGGAGAAGAAACCTTCGAAGAAGGCGATGCAGGCTCTGGATGAGTGGGATGTCCCTGAAGCGCAGAAAAAGCAAAGGATTACTGAGAGCTTAAAGGGACCTGCGTCAGAGGCTGTAAGAAACCTAAAATTGAGTAAGCAAAACTGCACTGCTTTAGATTATCTAAATGTTTTGGAGGAAGTCTTTGGGCGAACGGAAAAGGCTGCAGAGCTCGTGTATCAGTATGAACACACCTACCAGCGAAAAGGTGAGAGAATGACGGAATATATGAGGTGCCTAGATAAGATTCTGCACCAGATACTCCTCAAGAAAGGGGCCGAACCGGCCGAAGTAGATAAGATCCGAATACAGCAGATCCTGAGGGCGCTCAACCTCTAGATCCGGTGATGCTACAGCTGAGAAGCAGGGAAGGTAATCGAGAATTGAAGTACCTGGAACTGATCCAAGCTGTCAGAGAGGAAGAGGCTTTGCTGGAAGAAAAATCCTTCAGGAGAGGAGAAAGAGGTTACGCGCAACCTGTGAGGCATAACGAACGCTTGCAGCCTGAAAGTGACTCGTTAGACACCTATGGATCCGAAGTGGACAAACAGGAGCATCTGATCGCTTATAAATCCACAGAGAAGGCTGCAAAAGGATTAAACCTCTCTGCACATTGTGAGTTGCACAAAACTGTTAAGAAGGTACAGGAAGCTCAAGCTGAATTGCAACAGGCGCATGCTGAACTGTGCTGAGTATTGAAGGTGACAGAGACACAGACCGAGATGCAGAAGTTCCTTACAGACATGCAGACAACTGGAGTTGATGTGGCGTCTGGCCAGGGTCCTTCAACCGAATCACAGCAAGTGAATGCGTCTCCATCTTCAAGGAAGAGATGTTTCAGTTGTGGGGAAATGGGCCATTTCCTCGCACAATTCAAAAGCCAAAAGCCTGAAGGAAATAGAGTAGAAGAGTTCTTGAAAGCCTTGGAAGGGCTGTTATCTACCTCACCGGCGGGAAACGCCAGAGGGCACAAGTGAAGGAGCAACCTAGGTGCCCAAAGGCTGAAACCCGCTCCAAAAATCAAGCCAGGACTAAGAGGGCGAGAGGGCCCAAAGTCTGGCCAACTGCTGAGCCTGCCAGGTTGAAAGAGTCACTCCCTTAGCATCCGGTCCTACGTCATGGGGAAACAATGCACACCCAAAGCCTACACGGGCCAAGAAGAAGGCCAGGGTACAACAAACTGGGTCTAAATGTCCTGTTGCCGCCACCAAGTTTCCTGACCAGCTGATAGGTCCTTCCCCTATTGTGCCAATCCAAGTGGAGGGAGTCTACACTAAAGCTCTGTTGGACTCAGGGGCTCTAGTGACATTGATTTACAGAGATTTCTATGAGAAACACTTGAAGCACATACCTCTACAGAAATTGAAGGACCTGGAAATCTGGGTTATCGGAACTGAGAAACTCCCTTATGACGGGTATCTACAGGTGAAGTTGGAGATCGGATCCAAAGTCATCGGAGTCCGGAGGTTGTGATGCATTGGCCATTGTGTGTCCTCGGCCTTTGGGGGCAAACAGGAGTTCCATGATAGTGGGGACGAATACAGATTTGGTGCGACGTCTCCTGACACCTACTGGAAGAAGGTTCTACTAAAGTAGTACACCCAATGTTATGTCCAGTCTATCAGAGAATGGTCGATGAACAGAAGGCACCTGCTGAAGTGGGGCGCCTGTGAAGATTGGAAGGAACAGAGAAGGTTCTGCAATCAGGAGAAGTAACAAGTTTCCGGGCTTCAGTCAAGTTGAACGGATCGCAACCAGGCCCCTATGTGGTACTGGAAACCGATTTTAATCATGGGAGTGAAGCCGGAGTAGAAGTAATCCCTGAAATAATCTCCACTAAAGCTTTGAAAAGAACACGAGGAAGAGTCTCCGTCAGTGTATGAAATGTGTCTGATTCTCCAGTAGTCCTAAAAGCACGAATGCCTATCGGGCAAGTAGCATCTGCTACGCCTCTCTCTCCTACCGATTTAGGAGGGGGAGTGGATAAAGAGATTCCAGATGAAAGGTTCTACCCCCAAGGACGCTCCCATCTCACCTGAATGGAAGAAACATCTTCAGTCCATGGTCCTAAAGTGGAGGGACTTGTTCTCGAAAGATGAGTTCGACATGGGCCTAGCAAAAAGTACTGAGCACCTCATTCGATTACAAGAAGACAAGCCGTTTCGTGAAAGGTCAAGACGAGTTCCGCTGGGAGACTTGGATGATCTACGAGAACAGCTGAATGAACTGCAAAGAACCAAGGTGATTCAAGAGTCCAGGAGCCCATATGCATCTCCAATAGTAATGGTCCGGAAGAAGAATGGTTCTGTCTGTCTATGCATAGACTATCGCACGCTGAATCTGAGAACCATCCCAGATCAATATGCAACTCCACGGATAGAAGATGCCTTACAGTGTTTGTCTGGAGCAAAATGGTTTAGTGTACTAGACCTGCGAAGTGGGTATCACCAGATACCAATGCATCCTGAAGACAAAGAGAAGACTGCGTTCATCTGCCCATTGGGGTTCTTTGAGTTCAACAGAATGCCTCAAGGCCTTATGGGAGCTCCAGCCACGTTCCAACAGTTATTGGAGAAGACAGTCGGGGACATGAACCTGATTGAAGTATTAGTGTATCTGGATGACATAATTGTGTTCGGGGAGACACTGGAAGAACATGAACAACGGTTGGAGAAGGTCTTGAAGAGGCTCCATGAAGAGGGATTGAAACTGTCTCTGGAGAAATGTCAATTCTATTTATCGTCTGTTACGTATTTGGGACATGTGGTTTCGACAGATCCTCGGAAGTTGGAGGCTGTAGCTTCCTGGCCTAGACCCCGAAACGTTACTGAACTTAGATCTTTCTTGGGGTTCTGCTCCTATTATCGAAGATTTGTAGGAGGATTTTCCGTCGGCTCCAGGGCCAAGGAAAGCTCGAGAGTCTATCCAGGGAGAATGGACTAGTCAATGCGAAGGTGCTTTCTTGAAGCTGAAAGAGAGTTTAACTCAAGCTCCTGTCTTGGCCTATGCGGACCCTCACAAGCCGTATGAACTACATGTGGATGCCAGCAGAGAAGATCTAGGGGGAGTCCTGTACTAAGAGTATGGTGGATTGCTGAGGCCTGTAGCGTATGTGAGCCGGAGCCTTACGCCTTCTGAAAAGAACTATCCTACCCACAAGATGGAGTTCCTAGCCTTGAAGTGGGCGGTGGTAGACAAGCTAAAGGACTATCTGTATGGAGCTGAGTTTGTGATAAAGACGGATAACAATCCTCTTACCTACGTCCTTACCACTGCGAAGCTGGACGCAACGGGACATCGGTGGTTGGCCGCTCTGTCAGGGTTTCGGTTCAGCCTGAAATATCGCCCTGGGGTGAATAATCGAGATGCAGATGCTGATGCTTTGTCGAGAAGACCCTACACTACAGAATGGACTCCGTTAACCCCAGACAGGGTACAAGCTTTGTGTCAAGGAGCAGAGCGCCAGGTCAAGGGAGGGATTGAAGCGGAAGCCATAGGAGTTATGGCTGCGGCTGTTCCGGAGTTCTACTGTAACCCTACGCAGTTGAGGGATGAAAGCCTGCCTACTTTTTCAAAACAGGACCTGAGAGCTGATCAGGCTAGAGACCCTTTAATTGCGTTAACCATAAAGGCCCTAAATGCGAACCAACGGGAAATTCTGCTGACCAATTCCCCAGATGGCGCCCGATTGGTATACAAAGAGTGGGAACGGTTGAAGATGTTGGATGGGGTGGTCTACCGAAGGGGCCCCTCAACCAATGCTGAAGAGATCCAACAGTTGTTCCTTCCCACTAAACATAGAGAGAGTGTACTACGGTCGCTACATGATGAACATGGACATTTGGGCGCGGAAAGGACTTTTAAGCTGGTGCGAGACAGATTCTATTGGCCTTGCAGGAGAGCTGAAGTGGAAAGTTACTGCCATTCCTGTCTGAGGTGTATCCAAAGGAAGGCCCTACCGACCCGAACCGCTCCAATGAGCCATCTGCAAAGTCAAGGACCCATGGATTTGGTGTGCATTGATTTCCTGTGCTTAGAGCCGGATGCTAGTGGGCAGGGAAATATTCTAGTAGTGACTGATCATTTCACACGTTACGCCCAAGCCTTTTCTACGAGAGACCAACGTGCTCCTACGGTGGCGAAGGTTCTGATGGAAAAGTTTTTTGTTCACTATGGCCTACCAAGGAGGATACACTCTGATCAGGGTAGAGACTTTGAAAGCCTGCTTGTTGGGCAATTACTGGAACTGCTGGGAATTCAAAAGACCCAAACTACACCATATCACCCTCAAGGTGATGCTAAACCCGAAAGGTTCAATCGCACGCTGCTAAATATGCTGGGGACACTGTCAAACAGAGAGAAGCAGAGCTGGAGTCATCACATAGCTACGCTAGTACATGCATATAACAGTACGGAGAGTGACGCTACTGGATACTCACCGTACCGTCTTATGTTCGGAAGAGAAGCTCGACTGCCGGTTGATTTGGCGTTTGGGCTATCTCTGCATCAGACGTCGGTAGCTTCTCATAGAAATTATGTGGATAGACTTCGAAAGAACTTGGCCTCTGCGTTTGAACAGGCCCGTTTGACCTCAGGGAACAAAGGAATAAGCGGAACTATGACTTAAAAGTTCAGATACAGGATCTACAACCCGGTGATAGGGTTTTGCTGAAGAACTTGGGTGCTGCTGCAAGGCACAAGTTAGCGGATAGATGGAGTTCTCAGGTCTACATTGTCTGCAAGCAACTGCCGGGTCTGCCAGTGTACCAAATCTGGCCGGATGGAAAGGCTGGGCCTCTTAAGAACTGGCACCGGAATCATCTATTACCTTTGAGAGAGGCTGTGAGGATACCAGTTGGAGACAAACTTTCTCTGCCGAACCCACCTGCTCCATGTTTGACTCCCGTTACTCGGTCTCAGCAGACCCGGGCTACCGAAGAGAGTGAAAGGGACAGTGAGGAAGAAAGTTTTTGTCTGGATTGGATGCGCTCACCAGAGCCTGAAGAGGTCATTCCAGTTCCTGAATGGTGGGAAAGTAATTTGAGGCCTGAGGCTCCTGAATTTCAGTTAGAAGTCCCCGAGACTATTGAAATCCCTGTAGTTCCTGAAGTCGAGTCTTATGACTACAGTTCTATGCCTTCACTGGAAGGATCATACTCCGAAGAAATGTCTGTTCCAGTTGTGGAAAGAAGAACTGAACCCGCACCTATAGTACTTCCACCTGAAGAGGGACTGATTGAGCCAGAACCAAAATGCTCTATTCGACCGCCCCAGAGACTCACCTATAACTCACCAGGACATAGCACTGAAGAGGCCGTCACCACAGTGCGAAGGTTGCCCGAAGTGTCTGCTATGTTAGCTGAGGTAGTCAAAAGCATGAGTCAACTTGAGGAAGTGTATCTAACCCATTGTATGCTTGCTGCTGAGCCTGTAAATGTTGCTTAAGGTTATGTTGAAATGTAATGCAACGGTTATACCTCCTTGGAGAGACCCAAGAGTTCTAGGAGGGGGAGAGTGTAGCGCTGGTTTTAATTCACTGTCGTTGTAGTACTTGCCTTTGGCTAATTTATTTAGGTCTAATTTATTTATGCTAATTTATTTATGTCCTACTGGGAAAACCAGTTTGTTTATTCTGGACATGACTGGGGTTCGAGCCTGGTCCTCTATCGCCGTTACATAGATGATATTTTTTTCATTTGGAGGGGAGATCTTATATCTCTGAATGCTTTTTTGAATCATCTGAACTCCAATACATGGGGAATATCACTCACCACTGATATTAGTGATGCTAAGGTTCACTTTTTGGACTTAGAAATTTTAAGGAAAGGCAATACTCTTATTACTAAAACCTATTTCAAATAGGTTGATATTAATAGTTTCATTCATGTAGAAAGCTGCCATTATGCCCCATGGCTGACTAATATCCCGAAAGGCCAAATATTGAGAATCAGGCGTAACTGTTCGAAATTAAGTGATTTTGAGGAACAGGCGGAACTTTTGAAAAAACAGTTTGTACAAAAAGGTTATGATGAAACTGAGATAAATAAAGATCATGAGAAAGTGAGAAAGATGGATAGGTCCCAATTACTTAGCTATAAAAAGAGAAATAACGATGGGGACAAATTCGATTTACAGGTACTTTTTATCACGAATTACTCCACAAACCATAACAGCATATCAAAAATTCTTAAGAACAATTGGGGCTTGTTACACCAGAATAAAGACATAGTTAATCTACAAAGGGACTAAAAATCTAAAGATCTTATTGACCAAAAGTGTTCTGGATAAAGAAAAAGCCCCAGGAACCTTCCTTTCTTAGTTCAAAAAGATAGGTTTTCATAAATGTGGACTATGCATCTGTTGTAGGACCTCAATAGATAGCAATAGGTGTTTAATGGATTTTAAATCACATTCTAATGACCAGGTGGTCTCTATTCAAACATTCCTGACCTGTAATTTTACTAATATGATTTATCTATTGTGGTGTCCATGCGGGCTACAATATATTGGACGAACCACTAGGATGCTGAAAACTAGAGTAGCTGAACATATATATAACATTAAAAGGAAGTATGATAAACATAGCGTATCAGCCCATTTTTCTAAATATCATAATGGTAACCCTAAACTTCTCGGTTTCGCTGGTATTCAACATGTTAAAAAACATTGGAGAGGGGGCGATATTGAAAAGAATCTAAACCGATTAGAATCCAAATGGATATTTGATATAGGATGCCTAACACCTGAGGGCTTGAATATAGATATGGAGATTAATGCTCTATTATAACCCAATTACCATTATGCCTTTTACATGATTTATATTTTATATTATATTTTAATATCCACCCTACATGACATTATCATATGTTATGTGGACCAGTATATATATTATTCTCCAATTCGATAGGTGACATATGTATGCCATATGTTAACTGCACGCTATATGTTGATCGACTGGCGAATTGCGATATTGTGACACATATGCTGTAATTTTATATTTTTATATATTTTTCTTTTTCTTTCTTCCCTTTTTTTGGTGTGTCGCCCGGAGAGTGAAGTTCACGTGGGAGTATGCGTGTCGGTGCGGTCCCTGTGTGTCTGTTGGACGGTGGGGACCTGCTGGTTTGGGACCCAAAACGGCCGCAAGTAAGATTGCTAAACGTCCATTGAAATAAATAGGCTGCAATATTGTGAGGGTAGGATGCACTTTTAATAACACTTTCCCTCTTCAAAAATGGCGCTCGGCGGTTCAGACTGGCGGAAGTCGGGACATAGTGACGTAATCACCATGCGCCTGTCTACATGCCGGATGTCCGCCTCTGCTATGCCTATGAGCGACTGGAAAAGATATCGCTTCATGGACGGTGGGGGCCCGCTGGTTCGGGACCCCAAAACGTCCGGAAATAAGTTTGTTTAATGCCCATCAATAATGCGAGGGTGAGTTATATTGTGGACACCATTTTTCCCTCTTCCAAAATGGCGATCGGTGGCCCAGAGGGGCGGGGTCGAGATAGATAGACGTAATCATTATGCGCCCGTCTGTATGTCGATTGTTCGCCGGTGCTGTGCCTCCAAATGATTGGAAGTAGGGTGTGTTAGTACCAATTAAGATAATGAGGTCGTGGCTTGACACCGCCTATTTCCCTTATCTTTTCTGTATAAATGAATGTTGTACACTGCATTGTATTATGTATATTTTTTTGCACTTGATAAAGACCAATTAGGTCAAAACGCGTTAGTGCTGCAATAAATTTTATTTTTTATCCTGCCGACTTTTTCGTTTGTGATATATCCCGGGGATCCAATACTTCATCTATGGACCAGGTTATCACCATGGATGGTTGCTGGTAGGACGGGTTGGTGAGATCATATCCACAGATTTATGCCTGTATAGTTCAGAGCCGACTAAATGGGGCTCAGAAAAAAGTGAGTTGATTACCTTCTTCCTGGAAATCAGGTGTCATACGGATGTACTGCGCAATGTATGTCTCCTATTATGTTTTCTAGATTATCTTGAAGTATTACTCACTGGACACTTGGTGCAAGCGCGAGGACTCTACCTACTACCTTATCACTTGCCTTTGGCCACCAGAGGGAGGCAAGCGCGATGTAAGACATTGGACATTGGGACTACATTTTCCAGCATGCTTTGCGGGCGGGAGCAGGAAGTGGGTGGATAAAGAGAGACTGACATCCGCAGCCTCGTGGAGAGAACTGGCAGAGCGCGCCGAGGAGTGAGAAGAGCAAGACGCAAGTGACGGAGATAGCGATTGCGACCAGGCCAGAGCGCAGGTGCGGCCTAGCAGAGCTGGAGATCGATTTCCCCTTTTACTGGTCAAAGACCTAGTGATCCACCGCTAGTAACCCTACACAGATACAGAGTAAGCTGAAGGACCCCGAGTTAGGAGACCGCAGACAATCTAACAGGGAGTGCAGGCGGTGAGCTGGACATCTTGTGGCAGACACAGACATGCAAGACAGCGGATCCGGTTGCACAGAATCCCAGTCAAAATCGAGCGGAGAAATGTCCTGGGTCGAGCGGAGCGCAGAGCATCTGGCGGATGGGTGAGAGGCCTTCCCGGCCACCGTAAAATAATAAAGCACGCTGCAGTTTTGTCAAAACCTACAGGGCCCCAACATGACTAGTCGAAGATACACCTGAAATCATTCACTGGCCAGTTGAATATTGTACCCGGGTACCAATACACGCATACACCTACACTTTCTTGGGACACAACCTGTACGGGACTCACACTCCAACCACGAAGGGGTTAAAATTCCTTTTCCTTTTCCGCTACGCGTTTCTCGCATTACGAACTACTGTAAATATATATACGTATACCGTGTTACTCTTTATATGCCAGTTTATTCAGTAAACTATATAATTTAGAAAATCCACAACGGTGCTGGAGTATATTTATTCCCTAGTGCGGGGAGACTGACCCGAGGTTTAAATTCAGCGGCTCCTCCGGGAGTGAGCGCTACACCTGTTAGAGAGGATTTATAGCTGTTAGAATTCATCGAAACTCAAACATTTTTTATAAAATTGGCATATTCAGAGTCTACTGTCAATGAAACACTGGCAAACTAACTAGCTTTCGGCAAAATTAAAAAGATTAATATCTTGTATGTGAGAATAGGTTTAGATGAAAACACCAGGGTTCAATAGATGAAGCATGGCTCTATATTAGGATGTGACAATAGTGTAATTTGGGTGGTGTTTTGCCATGGTTGTAGAACAGGTTCTGAAATCAACACCTGAGACCATTCTGAAGTTTAATGACTCTAATGTACTTCCTTGTCTTTTGACATTACAGGAATTCCATGTCAGTGCTGGCCAAATGCTTTATACAGGTCTACACTGTAAGGGTGGTACCAGGCATGAGCCTTGGTAGGACCCCCAGAAGCCACTTGCACATCACAGCAATTCGATGAATTGCATCCCAGCACAGGAGATCTGGGATGCAATTCATTGAATTGCTGTGATGTGCAAGTGGCTTCTGCAGTAATAAACACACTTATTATAGTGTGGAGGCTTTTTATCTCACTTTTTGTCCTCCACCACAACCCTTGTAGATACTGATTGCCCTACGGGTCCCAAGCATCCACTGCAACTGGTCATCATGCCTACCTCCTAGCTGATGAGGGTCCAACAAACCCGAAACAGCGCTGTCCTAGGAGTGGCTTTGACCAGTTGCATAAACCTTATCTCTGCTAGAAAGCCACAGTGTGGCATAGCATTGATTTTAGGGTTCTGTATAATAACAGACCTAGGATGCATAAAAGTAAGACAGATGTCATTTGCATATCCTACCCAGAATTCCTTGCTGCATATAGGGAATGTGGCACAGGAGCTCTGGGATGAAATTCATCGAATTGCTGTGATGTGCAAGTGGCTTCTGCAATAATAAACACACTATATATATATAATTATATATTGTGGTAGGGTCGTGGCCAAAGAGGGTCAGGACAGCCAGGAGGTTGCACTGCAAACAACGTTTATTTTGGTGTGGTAAATATCTTGCGGGTTTTTTGGGTGATTCCTCTTTAAATCACATGTTTTGCCACGCAGAAAAGAAAGTAACAATAAATGATAAACAAATGAACAGGCCTACTCCTGTCAGGAGGCTAACTCACAGTAGTATGTTCTGACTACAGGAGACTGGAGCAGCTACTCTGCTTCCAGCACAAAAAAACATAAACCATACGTTTTGAACAGTAGGCAACCAAAATTCAGTCTCTTACCAGACGACTTAGGAGACAACCTCTCTGGGCTTGGTTCAGCTCCACTCTGAGCTATTTCCCTGTTCTCCCAGACCTACTAAATAGGCCTGAGCTAATTAGGATGTGAAAAAGGTGTGCTAGCAGGACAAGAGCCTTTAACCTGTTAGTAGCCTGGATACACAGCACGTTGCAACCTCAGGCTTATATACGCATGATCCTGTACTCTGTCACACATCCCCCTCCCCAGCTGAACACAGGAGTGAGAAGCGGCCGCCGCCGCAAGGCCATGCACTCTAGAGAGAGCATCAGCGTTCCCATGCAGCAAACCAGCCCGGTGCTGCACAACAAAGTGAAACGGTTGCAACGACAAAAACCACCGCAGGACCCTGGAGTTCCTGTCCCTGTTGGTGTGCATCCAACGCAAGGGAGCATGGTCAGTAACCAGGGTAAACCGTCGACCCAGTAAGTAATATTTGAGAGTGTCCATGGCCCACTTTATGGCCAAACACTCCTTTTCAACCACAGCATAGCGCTGCTCTCGGGGTAATAGTTTTCGGCTTAGGTATAACACGGGATGCTCTTCCTCATCTACGTACTGGGAAAGTACAGCCCCTAAGCCCACGTCAGAGGCATCAGTCTGTAGGAAAAACTCCTTCGTAAAGTCTGGCGCTACCAGGATCGGTTGCTGGCACAGTACAGAGCGAAGATCCAAGAAGGACTCCTCTGTTTTGCTGTCCCAGCTCACCATGTCTGGTACTCTTGCCTTAATGAGGTCAGTGAGGGGAGCAGCTCTGGTAGCAAAATGGGGTATAAACCGGCGATAGTACCCAACCAGTCCAAGAAATGTTCTGACCTGTTTCTTCCTAAGTGGTCGAGGCCAATTCTGTATGCTCCCACCTTGTCAATCTGAGGTTTCACCAATCCTCTCCAACCACGTAGCCCAGGTATTTGGCTTCTGCTAAGCCGATAACACACTTAGAGGGGTTTGCTGTCAACCCAGCCTTTCTAAAGGTGTCCAGCACTGCCTCTACTTTCGGCAGGTGCGAGTCCCAGTCTGTGCTATGAATAATAACGTCATCGAGATAGGCGGACGCATAATGGGCATGGGGCCTGAGCAACTTGTCCATCAGTCTCTGAAAGGTTGCCGGGCACCATGTAGACCAAATGGCATTATTGTATATTGGAACAAGCCATCAGGTGTAGTAAACGCTGTCTTCTCCCTGGCGCGCTCAGACAGTGGTATCTGCCAATAACCCTTGGTCAGATCCAACACAGAGAGGAATCTGGCTTTTCCGAGTCTCTCCACCAACTCATCGACCCGTGGCATGGGATAAGCGTCAAACTTTGAGACTTCATTCAACTTTCTGAAGTCATTGCAGAACCTTATAGAGCCATCAGGTTTGGGCACCAAAACAATTGGGCTGGACCAGTTACTATGAGATGCTTCTATCACCCCGAGCTCAAGCATTTTCTTAACTTCAGCCCTTACCGCTTCCCTTCTGGCCTCGGGAATCCTGTAGGAATTAACTCTAACAGTAGCTCCAGGCTCCGTAAGAATGTCATGGGTAATCTCCCAGGTTCTGCCCGGTATTGGTGAGAAGACATCCCCATTTCTCTCGACCATGTCATTAGCCTGCTCTGCTTGCTCAGGAGTCAGCTCTGCTGAAATTGACACTGACTGTTCAAAGGCAAGGGAACCTATCGTTATGTCCCCCATGGCAACTGCACTGGCTTCTCTGTTCCTCCATTGTTTCAGAAGGTTTATATGAAACACGGCCTCCTTCTTACGGCGATTGGGCTGACTGAGCCTGTAATTTACAGGACTCACTTTCTCCAGAACTTCGTAAGGCCCCTGCCACTGGGCCAGAAGTTTACTCTCCGCCGTGGGAACAAGGACCATAACCCGGTCACCCCTTTTAAATTCTCTCACGGTGGCCCTTTGGTCATAGTGGAGTTTTTGGACACTTTGAGCCTGCTCCATGTGCTGGCGTACAAGAGGAACAATTCGGGCCATACGCCCTTGCATCTGTTCCACATGCTGTACCACATTTGTCCCAGGGACACCTTGTTCCTCCCAGGTTTCTCGTAAAACATCCAGTATCCCCCTGGGGTGCCTCCCATACAGAAGTTCAAATGGTGAGAAACCTGTAGAGCTCTGTGGAACCTCTCTGACAGCAAAAAGCAGGTATGGGAGCAGTAGGTCCCAGTCTTTCCCATCCCGACTAACAACTTTTCGTAACATCCCTTTCAGGGTGCGATTGAACCTCTCTACCAGCCCATCTGTCTGGGGATGGTACACTGAGGTCCTCAAAGTACGTATACTCAACGCCTTACATAATTCCCTCATAAGCCGGGAAACAAATGGGGTACCTTGATCGGTTAGTATTTCCTTTGGAATGCCAACACGTGCAAACACATGGACCAATTCCTTTGCGATATTTTGGGAATTGGCCTTTCGCATTGGAATGGCCTCGGGATATCGGGTGGCATAATCGAGGATCACTAGGATATACTGATGACCCCTAGCAGATTTATCCAACGGACCCACTAGGTCCATACCAATTCTTTCAAAGGGCACATCAACAATCGGAAGAGGTATGAGGGGTGCTCTTAGCTTAGGTCTGGGGGAGGAGAGTTGGCATTCGGGACAAGAAGCACAATACCTCTTAATTTCCTCATATACCCCTGGCCAAAAGAACCTTCTTAGAACCCGTTCTTGAGTTTTCTCCACTCCCAAGTGTCCCCCAAGAGATGAGAGTGGGAAAAATCCAGCACCTTCCGGGTGTAGGAAGAAGGTACCACTAGCTGCTCAATTTCTTGGCCTTCATCTGAAGTTACTCTGTAGAGCAGGTCATTTCTGAGGATAAAATAGGGACATGTAGCTTTTGTACTACCTTCAACAGGTACCCCATTCACCTCCACCACAGTACTCCTAGCATTCTGTAACAGAGGGTCGTTTACCTGGGCTCTCCCAAAGCTAACACTGGAAGTATCCAAAGCTCTGGGGTCATTCGCCCCAACCTCTACGTCTTGCTCGGTGTGGGGTTCCCTTTGTTCACCCACTATATCTTCTTCAGTACACTGAGTGCCAACACCTTTCCCTGACCGTTTCCCATGGTCACCCAACAAAGCCCCGTTAATGGCTTTATTAAACCTCCGTCTGCTTTCTCTGCATTGCCTTCTGGTTTTGTGACTTTTTGGGTTGGTAATATACAAGTCAGGGTGAGAAAAAGGGAATATGTCGAGAAGACCATCACCTTGTTTTAACAGTGTTGGGGACTGCAAGAGGGAGTAAAAGTCAGGGAAGTTCCTTCCTATGACTAAGGAATAGGGTAACCGTGGCACAACTACCGCTGATATCTTTACCAGCCTGTCTTGTACATAAACCTCTATATCGGCGGTAGGATATCTTACAGTACTTCCGTGAATACAAAGCACACCCACTGTGTGGTGCCCCTGTATATGTGTCGGCTTGACTAAGCCACCAGCCACTAGAGTCAAGGCACTTCCAGAGTCAACTAGTGCCACTGTATGTTGATTATTCAACTGGACTGGTACTCGGAAAGTATGCAAATCTTTCTACCAGGCCCGCTAAGCAGATTAGTCCACAAAAGTTTTTGGGGTTCTCCCCAAGTCCACACTGCATTGGCTCCGGGAGGTTAGGGCACCGTGCCCTGACATGGCCTTTACCCCCACACTCGAAGCAGGTTATGGAGTTTCCACCAAAGTGGTCGTTTTTCAAAGGAATGGGGGTCCTGGAGTCTGTTTTGCGCAGATGCACTCCTTCTCTGGAAGTAGCTTCAGGTTCACTCCGCTGGACTTTTGGTCTCTGGTTCGGCCCCAGATACCTAGAGGACTTTTCCAAGTCTCTTGCAGACAAGTATCTTTCTATTTGGGCTATCATGGCGTCATAATTAGTGGGGTTTCCTTGGCTGACCCACTCACGAAGACCACTGGGAAGTTCTCTTAAATATCGATCCAGTACTAGGGATCCACCATCTGGGCAGGACTCTGGGACTCCGGTCTGAGCCATTTCCGGGCCAGGTGGATTAGGTCAAACATCTGGGATCTAGGAGCCTGTCTCTCATTGAATCGCCATTTGTAAAAACGCTGGGCCCTTACAGTAGTGGTGACGCCCATCCGGGCCATTATTTCCGCCTTTAACTGTGGATAATCTGCAGCGGCTTCCTCTTCTAGGTCAAAGTACGCATTTTGTGCGTCTCCCAGGAGAAAAGGAGCAATAATTCCTGCCCACTGTTCTGGAGGCCAGGCTTCACGGGTGGCTGTTCGCTCAAAAGCCAGCAGATAGCTCTCCACATCATCTTCGGGAGTCATTTTCTGCAAACAATTGCTTGCCCGTATTTTGCTAACCCCTCCTGTTTGCACAGGCGCTCCCGGGTTAGCGATATATTCCAGGATACCTTTAAGCAGCGCATGGTCAGACTTCTGTGCCTCCGCCAGGGCTCCAATTTGTTGGGCTAAGAGTCTGTTGCCCTCCTGCTGTGCTACTACAGCTTGCCGGTTTGTTTCTTGTTGGGCTGCAGCTTGCCTGTTTGTTTCTTGCTGCACCGCCGTGGCCTGCACCAGGGCCTTCACAACGTCCTCCATTTTCTATGGGTCCTGTACCTTTAAGGTTCTTGTGGCAACTGAACCGGCACGAAAGAAATCCCACCGCTGCCACCACTTGTGGTAGGGTCGTGGCCAAAGAGGGTCAGGACAGCCAGGAGGTTGCACTGCAAACAACGTTTATTTTGGTGTGGTAAATATCTTGCGGGTTTTTTGGGTGATTCCTCTTTAAATCACATGTTTTGCCACGCAGAAAAGAAAGTAACAATAAATGATAAACAAATGAACAGGCCTACTCCTGTCAGGAGGCTAACTCACAGTAGTATGTTCTGACTACAGGAGACTGGAGCAGCTACTCTGCTTCCAGCACAAAAAAACATAAACCATACGTTTTGAACAGTAGGCAACCAAAATTCAGTCTCTTACCAGACGACTTAGGAGACAACCTCTCTGGGCTTGGTTCAGCTCCACTCTGAGCTATTTCCCTGTTCTCCCAGACCTACTAAATAGGCCTGAGCTAGTTAGGATGTGAAAAAGGTGTGCTAGCAGGACAAGAGCCTTTAACCTGTTAGTAGCCTGGATACACAGCACGTTGCAACCTCAGGCTTATATACGCATGATCCTGTACTCTGTCACAATATACACAAAATACCAGGAAAGAGCACTCTATATCAATGACCACATTCTTCTTCCATCTTATTCTATAGCAAAAAGCACAGTTTCAAAAAATATTCAAATGGCTGACTGAGGGAATAAATGAAGGAGATTCATTTCACAAAATATGATCATACTTTGCTGAAGCCTGGTACAGTTGCCAATGTACCCCATCGTTGACAGATCCTATCTATCTTGACTGAATCTGCATTTACAGGATCAACTCCCCAGAAACTCTAGGCCTTTATATAAGGCTATCCTAAATAAAAGCTAAATCCAAGGAAAGCATCCATATAATTGGGCAGACTAGATGGACCGAAAAGGTTCTTATCTGCCAACATATTCTATGTTTCTATGTCCAGCTCTTTTCCTGGCTTGTCTCTGTGTTTCTGTCCTTTTTTCTGTGTTCTCTCTAATCCGCCCCTTTCCTGTATTGCCCTCCCAGTTACCCAGTCTCCTTTTTCCATGCCAATATACTGCCTTATCTGGACATTGGAATAAACCCTGTTTTGACTTTACTGTGAGACTGGTTCAGGATTTCTCGTAGGTATATTACGAGTTAACCCGAGACGCACTACCAGGTAAGCCTTTACCCAGGTTCTGTACCAGTCCTTGAGGTAGCTGGGTTTCGCAATGGTAATTAGGTGAACCTATCAGGCAGGGACAGCAATAAGGAAAGGAAACACCAGTCCTTGTATGGCTGGCAGTCAAAGACAGGAAAGGTACGGAAAAGGGCACAGAACCAGGCAAAGCCTGGAAGCCAGAGGTCCTGTCAAGCAGGTAGAATAAATCAATAGCCAAATCCGAGTCTAAGGGTTAGAGAGGTACACAAGTCGATAGCCAATTTGGGTCAAACACAGAATATCAAAAATATAAGTATATCAGAGCGATAAGTAATAAGCAGGCACTTAAGGGGGGTCAGAATAAACTGAAACCACGAAAGGGCAATGCATATAGGGCAAAGCAAGTTTAAATAAGGCGCCCTTGAACGTGATTGGCCGGTGGAATCACATGGTAATTGGGAACAGCTGCTGCGGTTCTGGTGACTTCACAAATAGAAGAGCGGGGGACCCAGGAGAGAGGAGCCAGCAGGGAGCCAGTGGGGCGGCGCCGGGAGCCAGCGGGGCAGCGCCGAGAGCCAGCAGGGCATTGCCAGAGCCTGCTGGAGGCAGGTCTGACAATTACCAGGCGTGTGCCTGTGTATCACTGCATTCCAGATTCATTCACCTGCCTGCTTGCACATCCTTGACAGATTCTACACATATGTTTGTTAAGGTGGATTGAAGAGAGCCTCTCTTTTTGAGATATTGCACAAAGTGATTTTTATGTATTTTTGTTACCAGTTCAATAATATAATTTCTGAAGCCTGATGTTCTTCCATTGACCAGCCTCAGTGAGGTGCCCTCTAACTACTGCTTACTATCCATCCGGTTGAGCAGTAGTAGAAGGTAACATGTGGTTCACCACTGACTGATGGCACCTCCAGGGGCAATATTAAACTGAAAATTGGTGATGTCTGGCAGCATGAGGTCTCTTCAGTAACTCCACGCATGTCTCTCCTGCTTAGCCCGCAGCAGCTAGAGGTCACAGGTCACAGACAGTCTCTCTTCACTTCTCTTCTACACATACCTATTTACATTAATAGTGCCGTTGTCTCATACTTGCTTTCTTTGCACTATATTTGTTATAATTTTAGTCTGTTCTGCAGTACGTGTTTAAATATTTCTAGAGCCTATCAATAAAAATTTAACTGGAAAAAACTAATAAAATTATTTCATTCATTACACAAACCATACAGACATTTCCCATTTTCAATCCAAACTTGTATGCAGCCTTCCCACAACTCCTGGGTTCATCAGCTCCCTTACACAGAGGCTCAAAAGTGTCCCTACGGTATATCACAGCCTCAGACCCTACTTTGGCAAAATCTCATTGTCCTTCCTTTCCGTGTCCCTTTTTTCAACTGCTCTAAGTATCGGCTGTATTCCAACCCTGGTGTAGTCTTATTTAGAGCTGTTGTAACTAGTGATACAATGGGAGTATGGAGAATGGAGCAATATGAGTTGAGGCGAGGTGGAAGAAGAACATGGGTGAGATGGGCATTAAGACATTAGGGGGACGAGACAGGCATAAGTGAGCATATAAGTGTATTTATGTAAAAATGTATGGGCCCTATCACCTCCTTAATGCTAGCACCCACCGGCTGGGTGGAGTAGAGGTAATGTCACTGCTCTGCATGGAGAGAGCCTGTGGAGTCATGGGTTCAATCCCAGCGAGCAACCTCTCCAGTAAGTGTCCTTGGCAAGACACCTAACGATACATACTCGCCACCCAGGACATACTTGAAAACAAGAGAAATCTCAATGTATCCTTCCTGGTAAAATCCTTTCTCAAAAAAAAAAAAAAAGGTGAGCTTTAATGCAAGATTAATGGAGGTGAAAGCATTGCGCCCAGATCACTGCCCAATTGCTCATAGAAACATAGAAAGATGTCGGCAGATAAGAACCTTTCGGCCCATCTAGTCTGCCCAATTACATGGATACTTTACTTGGATTTATCTTTTGTTTAGGATAGCCTTATGCCTATCCCATGCTTGCTTAAATTCAATTACTGTTTTGGCCTCTACCACTTCAACTGGAAGACTGTTCCATGTATCCACCACCCTCTCAGGAAAATAATGCTTCCTGATGTTACTTTTAAACCTTTGCCCCTCTAATCTAAGACTATGTCCTCTTGTTTTGCTACTTTGTTTCCTTTTAAATATACTCCCTTCCTCTACCTTGTGGATTCCCTTTACGTATTTAAATGTTTCTATCATATCTCCTCTGTCTCGTCTTTTTTCCAAGCTGTACATGTTAAGATCATTAAGCCTTTCCTGGTAACTTTTCTCCTTCAAGCCGTACACCATTTTAGTAGCCCTTCTCTGAACTCTCTCTAAGATGTCTATATCCTTCTGGAGATACGGTCTCCAGTACTGCACACAGTACTCCAAGTGAGGTCTCACCAGTGCTCTGTACAGTGGCATGAGCACTTCCCTTTTCCTACTGCTAATACCTCTCCCTACACAACCAAGCATTCTGCTAGCATTTCCTGCTGCTCTATTACATTGACTACTTACCTTTAGATCCTCTGAAATAATAACCCCTAAATCCTTTTCCTCAGATGTTGAGGTTAGGACTGTATCAAATATTCTATATTCAGCCCTTGGGTTTTTACGTCCCAGGTGCATTATCTTGCACTTATCCACATTAAAACTCAATTGCCACAGCTCCGACCATTTTTTTAGTTTACCTAAATCATTTGTCATTTGGCTGATCCCTCCAGGAACGTCAACCCTGTTGCAAATCTTTGTGTCATCAGCAAAAAGACATACTTTTCCATTAATACCTTCTGCAATATCACTAACAAAAATATTAAATAGAATGGGTCCAAGTACTGACCCCTGAGGTACCCCACTGGTAACAAGACCATGCGCCGAATAAACTCCATTTACCACAACCCTCTGTTGCCTGTCACTCAGCCACTGCCTAATCCATTCAACAATATTGGAATCCAAGCTCAAAGATTGCAATTTATTGATAAGCCTTCTATGCGGAACAGTATCAAAAGCCTTACTGAAATCTAAATAAGCAATGTCTACTGCACCACCTGTGTCTATTATTTTTGTTACCAAATCAAAAAAATCAATAAGATTAGTTTGGCATGATCTCCCTGAGGTAAACCCATGTTGTTTCTGATCCTGTAATCTATGTGTTTTTAGATGTTCAACAATCCTTTCCTTTAACATGGTTTCCATTAATTTCCCCACTACTGACGTAAGACTAACTGGCCTATAGTTCCCAGATTCCTCCCTACTACCCTTCTTGTGAATGGGCACAACATTTGCTAATTTCCAGTCTTCTGGGACGACTCCCGTTAGCAAGGATTGGTTAAATAAATCTGTTAACGGTTTTGCTATTACATCCCTGAGCTCTTTTAATAATTTAGGGTGGATCCCATCAGGCCCCATTGATTTATTTGTCTTTACTTTAGACAGCTGCTGTAGAACCTCCTCCTCTGTAAACTGATATGTAATTGTCTCGTTAGTGTTTCCTCCTAACTGAGGTCCCTTTCCTTCCTTTTCTTCTGCAAAGACTGAACAAAAATATTCATTGAGGCAGTCAGCGAGACTTTTATCCTCTTCTACATACCTTCCTTCCTTTGTTTTTAATCTAACTAATCCTTGTTTTACTTTTCTTTTCTCGTTTATGTATCTAAACAGGTTAAAAATATCCGTTAGCACATCGGTATTAGCACAAGCATACTGTACTGTGGTCTCCCTATACTTAACATGGGGAGCACAAATAGTAAGCAATCAGTATTTAGCATTAGGTTTACATTGTCCTAACTGCCAGCTGCTGCGGCTAATTAAAACGTTAGGCATAGCTCTATGATGTAGCTAACTGAATCCGCTTCTGCAAATTCGCGCTGAAACGGTTAATGCTATACACCGCTGTAAAGGGGAGACTCTCCCCTTTTCAGCGGTGCAAAAAGCATTTTGCTAGCTTCAATGGTTGGGGAGATAGAGGGCTCTGAAGGAGCCCCCCTCCCCTCCATTGAATTACATGGGGGCACCTTCTGATGACGTCACCACGCAGCGTGGCGACGTCATCAGCCTCGCCTGCCCATGTAAATCACATGGGCAGGCTTCCTCCCTGCCAGATCGCCGTGGGATCCGACGAGGGAGGTGAGTATCGGGCGGGAGGGGGTTTTGGCGCCGCTGACGTACCCTGTACGTCCGCGGGTCTAAGGGAGACCCGAGGACAGGACGTACAGGGTACGTCAGGGGTCATTAAGGGGTTAATACAATATCTAATAAACCATTTATTATTATTTACTTATTAAGCGCCAACACATTCCGCAGCGCTGTACAAGGTGTAATGGGTAAAGACAGGACAATTCTACAATTCATACAGGAGGCTGGTCAGTATTCCTGCCAGCAGATACATGAGGATATGAGGGCCCTATTCCCGTGGGAATTTACAATCTATTATTTTATTCTGAAGTAAAAAGTCTCTTTATTTATAGATTTTTATATGATCTTTTAGGCATTTTTCGGGATCTTTTAGACAAAATATTTTTCCTTTATTTTTTTAAAAGCGTTTTTTCTTCTTTCTGTAACAGCCCTTTTTATTATCATTCATTGGACCTTATATGTAAATTCCTGGATTTTCGTTCAGTAGTTTTTTTGCAAATTTTTAAACTTTCAAGCGTACTGATTTTTTTTTTTTTTTACCCCGTTCGTCAGCTTGTCGGCTTTTTCCGGCGGCTGATCTGCTCTGTGATAGACAGCTCGTTAGTTTTTTCCGGCGTGTTCAACGTGGTTTTTGCGGTGGTTTCTGCGGGTTTTTGGTGAGAGTTCGGCGAGTGTTCGTCGGGTTTGCGGCGGGTTTTCCCTGCACTCTGGGGACCCTGCGGTTGCATTTGGATACACCGCAGAGTCGGCGAACTAGAATCGCCCCGAAATACGGGGAACAAAAGGACACCAAAATGTCGGCGACATTTCGGTGCTCTCTGAATAACTCTGTAATTGAAAAATTGGAGAGTGGGTTGCTTTCCAGTGAGAAAGTATTTCTTTTTTCTTTTTTTAGCATTTATTTTTTTATTTTGCAGTAAAAAGTCTCTTTATTTATAGATTTTTTTTGATCTTTTAGGCATTTTTCGGGATTTTTCAGCAATTTTATTTTTGTTGGCTTTTTCCAGCAGCTGCTCTGCGCTGTGATCGGCAGCTCATCGACTTTTTCTGGCGTGTTCGAATTTTTGTGGCAGTTTCTGCAGGTTTTCGTTGAGCGTACAGTGAGTGTTCAGTGAGAGTTCGTCGAGTTTTCGGCTGGTCTGCGGTGGGTTTTCCCTGCACTCCGGGGACCCTGCGGTTGTACTTGGATACACCGCAGAGTCGGCGAACTAGAATTGCCGAAACGCCCCGAAATGCGGGGAACGAAAGGGCAACGAAATATCGGCGACATTTCGGTGCTCTCTGAATAACCCTGTAATTGAAAAATGGGACAGAGGGTTGTTTTCCATTGAGAAAGAATTTCTTTTTACACAGTGTCAAGGGACGGAAAAGGCTGTAAATATGGGCAAGAAACGACACTGAAATGCACTGAAACTTTCAAGCGTACTGATTTTTTTTTTTTTTTACCCCGTTCGTCAGCTTGTCGGCTTTTTCCGGCGGCTGATCTGCTCTGTGATAGACAGCTCGTTAGTTTTTTCCGGCGTGTTCAACGTGGTTTTTGCGGTGGTTTCTGCGGGTTTTTGGTGAGAGTTCGGCGAGTGTTCGTCGGGTTTGCGGCGGGTTTTCCCTGCACTCTGGGGACCCTGCGGTTGCATTTGGATACACCGCAGAGTCGGCGAACTAGAATCGCCCCGAAATACGGGGAACAAAAGGACACCAAAATGTCGGCGACATTTCGGTGCTCTCTGAATAACTCTGTAATTGAAAAATTGGAGAGTGGGTTGCTTTCCAGTGAGAAAGTATTTCTTTTTTCTTTTTTTAGCATTTATTTTTTTATTTTGCAGTAAAAAGTCTCTTTATTTATAGATTTTTTTTGATCTTTTAGGCATTTTTCGGGATTTTTCAGCAATTTTATTTTTGTTGGCTTTTTCCAGCAGCTGCTCTGCGCTGTGATCGGCAGCTCATCGACTTTTTCTGGCGTGTTCGAATTTTTGTGGCAGTTTCTGCAGGTTTTCGTTGAGCGTACAGTGAGTGTTCAGTGAGAGTTCGTCGAGTTTTCGGCTGGTCTGCGGTGGGTTTTCCCTGCACTCCGGGGACCCTGCGGTTGTACTTGGATACACCGCAGAGTCGGCGAACTAGAATTGCCGAAACGCCCCGAAATGCGGGGAATGAAAGGGCAACGAAATATCGGCGACATTTCGGTGCTCTCTGAATAACCCTGTAATTGAAAAATGGGACAGAGGGTTGTTTTCCATTGAGAAAGAATTTCTTTTTACACAGTGTCAAGGGACGGAAAAGGCTGTAAATATGGGCAAGAAACGACACTGAAATGCACTGAAACACAACAGAAGCAAGATAGGACACAGTGAGATACCCAACAAAGTGGTCAAAGTGGACACAGTTGCAAGATGGTCTGAGGCTCTCTGATGCACAGAAGGACAAAAGGAGTCTCTGGTATATTAGACACACAGTCGAGCAGGTCAGATTTGGTGCAGAGTGGAATAGAGGCAGTTTGGTACAAAGCAGAGGGTCTCGGGGGAACAAAGTAGACAGGTAAAAGCATACACCTATACCAGATCAATGCATAAGCACTGCAAAGTTCGGACACCTACTTTAAGTATCAGTTCCCATTAACAGGCAATAAAGGGCTGCACCTGCAGCTACCTCTGCATGTGGATTAATATGAAAGTCTGGTCAGGAATATGTGCAGGGCTCCAGAAAGCCCAGATATGAGTGGTGCTGGACTGGTAGAGTTCAGTTTTTGAAAGGGCAAATCAAGCACCAGAATATTTTTGTACATGTGCGTGTTTTGCACTTGTGAATATATATGGGCTGTGAAGTGTAGTGAATGCACAGTTAGGGTAATTAGGCTACTCTTGGGGCTTGCAAATGCTGTTCACCAAGGACCCTGCAAGTGGTAAGGGTGGCCCTGGCTAGTGCACATTTTGCCAAGATATAAGGCATGTACCGGTATCAAATTAGAATAGCAAAGGACTTAAATGTTTGTGTGAGGCCACAGGGAATTTCAAAGCCTCACAAAAAGATTAAGTTCTATGCCCAATTAGCTATTTCATGGAAAATAATTATAAAGTAATCAAACAATTGTTGTGATTGGGCAGTCACAAAGAACTATTTCATATGAATAGTTGAGAAAGCAGTTTTGAAACTTATGTATAGTATGTTATAAAAAAAAACAGGTTAATGTTAGGTATAAAACATTTGTTTTATATTTTCTTTTTCAAAGAAAAGGTTTCACATTTTGTTGTGGTTCCCATAAATCACGATCCCCCTCTTCTAATACTGGTTAACCCTTACACTCTTTCTCAGTTTGGTAGTTAGAGTATACTACTCTGTGTAAAGGTAGTAGATAGTTGTATCCCAGCAAATAGCAGTAGTAATTGAACAGTTCATGGGATTACTGTGAAAGTTTGTAAAATTAAGTTTATACATCTTTATAAAATATAATATTATGAACATAGGAGTAGGCAGGGCTTTTTATCAGGGAGTACTCGTCGGTACTCAGTACAATGCACCTCACCACTCAGAACCGGCACCTCACCACCAGCTTTAACTAACAGGAGAAAGCATGACGTAAATAAAATCTTCCCTCTGTTTCTTCAGTACCCCACTTCTGGCAGATGTGTGTAAACATGCTGCACCTCCCTCTCTCTGCAGCCGCTGAAACTTTGAACAGCAAGGGGAGGGGGCAGCATATTTACACACATCTGCCAGAGCTGCGGATTGTCAGGCAAGTGGTGTGATCAGAGGAGCTGGTACTGTAAGGCAGTACAGGTGGCTGCCTAAGAGCACAAGACCAGGAGGAGGTTAAAAAAAAATGTTAATCCCTGGTCACTTGCCTTGACAGGGATCCAAATTTTTAAACTATTTGCCTGGCGCTGTGTCCCTGCTGCTCCTCCTCTAAGATGCAGCCGGTGCCCAGCGAGCTGCATTGTATCTGCCAGGTCAGAGAGCAGACTCTCCCACGGTGCTGGATACGGAAGCCTGCGCTCTGTCTCCTCCTGGTCCCTTCCCCCTTGCTGGTGCCTGGCCCCCTCTGATGATGTCAAGAGGAGGTCATACCAAACGACATCTGCACTGCCGCATTGCCCAGCCTCCCCAGCAGTTCCAGACAGTGTGTGGTGCATTTATCTTTATTGCCAAGACGTTCAAGGGAGAGACGTTTGGGAAATCTTGAGGTTGTAACATTTTTTAGTCTGTTTTTATTCTGTTTGTCACACCACGAGTTTTATATTTTTCAAGTGTGTGGTGCAAGCTGGAAGGTGAGAAGGTGGAAATTTAAGTCCTGGCTTCATTGCTCTGCAGGGACTCAGTGACAGGCAGGCCTCAGAACAAAGAAAAAAAACTGCTGCTGCTTCCAAATACACTTCAAAACAGCATTTAAAAATATCAGCTCTGGCAACAGAGGTATGTTCACCTGGTCCTGCTATTACCACCATGTGGGGGTGTTCTCAAGGTCAAACACCCTCTTATTGGAGTCCCCCAATATTATTCAAACAGTACTTGGTGGATAGTGGAGTTTTATTGCTGTGGAACACATACACACTGTGCATTACTGTAAGTTTCATTGCTGTGGAGCTCATACATACTGCACATTACTGTGAGTTTCATTGCTGTGGAGCTCATACACACTGCACATTACTGTGAGTTTCATTGCTGTGGAGCTCATGCGCACTGCTCATTACTGTGAGTTTCATTGCTGTTTGTGCTCACATAATGCTAGGGGATTATCCACTCAGTGCCAGCGTTGCAACCCCCCCCCCAAAAAACAGCTAACTGCACTGCAATACAGACTTTTCTTGCAACAGAGGCACTTAGTGGATATCCCCCATAAGTTTACAACAATAGTTGTAGTTCATTTAAAGGAACACAGTATTAAAAAATATAGTTCTGTTTTATAGTGTCTTCCTTTAAGTGAGCTACAACTATTGTTTATTAGGACATGAAAATAGTCATAATTATCAGTTTTTCCCCGGACGTGAGAGTACCCCACCTATCTTTCCAGAAAAAAAGCACTCCGAGTGTGCAACTTGTATTTCAGGGTGTGCTCCCATGGACATTGTTTGAAAGCAAACTGTATATGTTCACAAAGTGTTAATTTTCTTCATCATAAACAAAAAAGAAAAAATTTGTAGATGAAAACTTAAAAGGTCTAAAGCAGGAGCAATTATCCAAGCAGGCACACTTTTCTGCGCATTACTATTTATAATGCTTCATATATGGCTTCTTCGACAGGACAAGTGATTTTTATCTACGGCCACAATCTGCCCATCTTCAGGGTTAAGGTCCTAATAGTTTTTCTACAGGCTAGCTGTTTGAGAGAGAAAATGGACAAAATCCATACTAAAAAAAAAGGTTATCTGAGGTTATCCATAGTCTAAAATGTGATATATGGTTAAACCATGATCATTAATCATTTGAGTGGCACCTTCTTTGAATACTGGAGGCTGTGCAACTTCTTACAAAGTGATGCAACCAGGCCAAAGGCCATGGAACGATTAGATGTTGAGGATGGAAAAAATGATTAATAGTGCAATGTCTCTTTATTTTATCTATTTCTTTTAGAAAATTTTAACACATTTTGTGACCATTGCAAATACTTTTAGTCCGTATATCAACAATGAGCACATTGATAAAACAATAGGTCACTTATCTCTTTTATTAGTTATTTCCCCATATAAGAATTCTTCATATCCTCAATTCTTTATTTTTTCCTCTAGAAGGACACAATGGATTTTTTTTTTCCTACAAGCAATCCAAATAATTTACCACAAAAACAAAAGAGCTCTAATTGTTTCTTAAAATTAATGAAATAACTGTAAAACAACTTTCCAGCATGTTTTAATTTATTGTTATGCCATAACAAGTATTTTTTTGTGCCTTTGGGATAATTGTGCTGCATTAAGACCGTTTACTAGCTTTTCAGCTACAGCAATTGACAATCTAAAAGCAGTCTGAGTTGCTGGGGCAAATAATGCGCCGAACCCCTGGGAGGCCAATATACATGTGTTAAATGTTAAAGAAAACTTCAAATTGGAATTTATCTTCTGGCTTTTTAAAGTAATATGTAGGTAATGCATTCAAGGAGAAGCTTTCATATCTCTGGTGGTGGCAAGTCCTCATTTCTTCACCCCAATAAATGTTAGTGAAGCATTTGTATGGATGACAAATGTAGTGAGCTTCGACAAACACATATAACTACACTGCACGTATATTTATTAGGCTTGTGCACCGATTTTTTTTCGGTTCGATTCGATTTTTCAGATTTTCAAACTTTTCGATTCGGCTCGTTTCGACCGATTTCTGTTTCGATTCGGTTCGGCTCGACTCGTTTTTCGTGTAAATTTTTTTTCAGAATATCGACCATTTTTCGTATTTTCGTGTCACTTAGCTCGTTTTTTGTATCGACTTTTCGTGATTTCGGAAATTTTCGTTTTTTTGGAACGTCTGTTCTCCTCGTTTCAAAGCAATAAATTTCGATTTGACACATTTCAAGTCCATTCGAAAATTCCGAAAATATTTCGTTTCGGCTCGGAAAACTTTTCGGATCTGCCATTTTCGGATCTAAAAATTTTCGGAAAATCGGCCGCATCCGAAAACACGAATCGGGAAATTTCGTGAAAATTCTGAAATTCCGAAACCTGAAACGCACATCCCTAATATTTATGTATACTCTGGAGCTGGTTCAGAAAATGCAGTTTGGCCATTTCACATGCTGAACTATGAGGCACGCTGCATTGTTTCGTGATAGGTCTGTTAGACCCACTATATTGGTAAAAGCAAAAATGTACCGTATGAAAAGTTCTTTATTTTAAAAAAGATGGCATACACAGGGGGTGATTCAGAGAGAGCACCGAAATGTCGCCAACATTTCGGTGCTCTCCTGTTCCCTGCACTTTGGGGAATCAAATTATCCCACCTTGCGGTGAATTCAGTATTCACCGCAGGGTCCCCGGAGTGCAGGGAACAGACCCAAAAATCCGCCGCCAAACCACTTGCAAACCCACCATACACCAGCCGAAAACGCATCCGATACGATTCGAAGTATCGGATCACTCGAACCGTCGCAAAAAAAATGCCGAACACATTCGGTAAAAGCTGACGAGCAGCCGAACACAATGCAGACCAGCCGCCAGAAAAAGCCGACAAGCTGACAAACGGGGCAAAAAAAAAATGATTGAAAGTGTCAAAATTGAAACGCTGTTTGCAAAAAAACTACTCAAGAAAAATGTCTGGAAATTACATATAAGATCCTATGAATGATAATTAAAAGGTCTGTTACAGAAAAAAGAAAGTCCGGTGTTCTCTGGAATAGATTAACCATTGCTTGTCTATGAAGGATTTCACTGCCTTCAAACAGGCACCGTACCCGCTGGCAGTTCTCAAAAATTTGTCGTACTGCCTGCTCTCTGAATAGCCGAATGGCCCCGAAATGGCACGTACAGGGAAATTCCCTCTTCGTGCCAGATCGGCTCTCTCTGGATAACCCCTATAGCAACATCATCTCTGTGTACAAAATGATTTATTATTATTAAAATATCAGAACTTAGCATATTGTAACAATGACGAAGATACAAGTGATTTATGTCACTGATGACCCAGGATTGAACAACAAAGGAGATGTATTACATGTTTACACTGTGTTTGGAAGACACCTCCATGGTCACTTATTTTAGGGGTATAGGTCAGAACTAGGGGCTTAGTGACATTTACAGTAAGTGGAATATGGAGGATGGCCCTATGAATGCCAAGTGGCTTTACTTATTGGCAATTAATTTATCTCCAATTTCACATCATATGTTATATAAGATGCAGGTGGGAATTGTTATTTTTGGTCTAAGCTGGTATTGGTTATGAGGAGTCTTTTCTCTGCTTAGTATAAATAAATTAATCATCTAAAAGTTACTACCCAGTATAAGCAAGAATAATGGTCCAATGTACAAAAGAAGGACATTAGGAGACCCATTCAATAGGCGCGGTTAATATACAGGTTGAGTATCCCGTATCCAAAATGCTTGGGACCAGAAGTATTTTCAGATTTTGGAATATTTGCAAGTTTTTCTGAGATAACACGGGGGTGGGAACCACTTCAAAACAAGAAATATTTCATTTATGATCATTTTGGCATTTTAAAATAACCAGGGTTATTCAGAGAACTGTGAAACTGTGGAAACCATTTGGGTAAGTGAAAATTCTAGATCAAAATAGCCAAACCAGAAAAATTCTCCCATTAATCTCTCATTCCAAATCAGCTACTTTTAACCTAGAATTATCACTTCTCCAAAAGTTGTCCAGAGTTTTACCTTTCTATGAAAAACTGAATAACCCTGCTTGTCAGGACTGTATAGTTGGTACCACACAACTAGCCATACAAAATATTTTTTTCCAACATTTTACATGTGCCATTATCTGCAATTAACATGGAGGAATAGTCAGATATATTTAAGGAAAGATCTCCCTACAAAAGGTCTTTCATTGAACATGACAAACCAGAGTGTTAACGTTCAAATTATTTTGGGTTTGTTCCTAAACTAGCGAATTCTTCTTAACATATTCAGTGAGGGTTGTTTTGATAAATACTGACTAAAGTGGCTCTAAAGATTTTCTTGGCCAGTATTTAGGATTCATTAATCCTATAAATAAAGCTTTTTTTTCATATATTCCTCTCAAAAAGAAACTGGTTGTTTCACACATGGACTGCTCAGTAAGCATTTTTAATGAAATCACCCTTCGTCTGCAAACTACTGTCTACAGCTCCAGACTGCAAACTTAATAAATTGATAAAATTGTGAGGTGGTTTGCAATTATTAAAACTTGAAGACATACAGTAAGAAAGGCAAATCCCTGATATTGTTGGTCATGCCCATTAAAGGGATACTATAGTTAAAACTGATGAGGGTATGAAACGGAGGGGATAAACATCGGCCCTTCCTGACCCCCCCTGCTCCTCCCCCTCCTGTTTTAACCATTTAGTTTGCTTTATAAAACTCACCTAAATCCAGTGCTGATCTCCTCTGATGTCAGAATCCCCATTGCTTACTGTATCGTGTCTGCATCATGTATCCAGGCAGTCCATGTAAAGTGCTGCCCTCATACCAAACCAGCACTGAAAGGGTTAAACAGTTAAAGCACAGCCCACACACACCACACCCTCCTGTTTGCAAATAAAAGAGCCACATCCCCTCTCTACCCTGGTTCAGCAATAGAATCTAAACCTGAGTACATGAAGACCTGTTCTATGCTCCATTGTGCTATACCGTGTACCAGACCCTCTGCTTGCCCACCGACAATGACATTTGCAAGCCCCTCGACCTCAGATCGCCCCTTGACCATTCTACCTTGGATTATCCCTTTGTACCTTTGCCCTCCTTCACCCTCAGTGTTTGTATACCTTTATATTGGGCTCCAAGCACCCTGGTACTATCCCTGACACCTGATCTCTGCAGGATATGACATGCTTCCACCTCAGCATGTCATGTGACCACAGGAGGAGCCTGGGAACTCCAGCCAATCCAGTGACTCTTAATGCAGTAAGACTTTGATACCATAGGATAAACATTAGCTGGAAATCTGGGCAGGACTTAGCCCCTGCATTTGGATGACCCTTTGAGCCTACTTTCAAAGAGTGGAGAGTGAGGGACAGTTGTGAAAGTGAGCTCACAGCAGTATGACCACTCAGATAAGATTGGGAGGTTTCACTGTATAGAGTGTCCCTTTATCGATGCGTCCTCATGCAAATAGGGAAAGAGGATATCATTGTTTAATTTCCTAATATAGCCTTTATTGAGGTCCACGTAATCAGCAACAAAATCCAAACACAAAGTTTTCATTTAGAAGCTGGATACAGGCAATAATGTGGACAAACTATTACTGCAGTGCTGTCACTCAGCGCATTTCACAACATAGATACTTTATCAAGAGTTGTGTTTCGGGAAATGGTTTAAGGTTACCCTAAATGTATGACTGTAGACATATAGCATTTTTTATCAATTATGTATGAAATGTGAAACTAGGCAAAACAAAAAAATGGAAATAGATCCATTACTCAACCACAAAAGTTATGTCGATGTACATCTGCACAAAATATGTGTAAATTTTAAAATTACATTGCTTTAAAGGAACAGTAGGGGAAGAAGTAGGTCAAAATATTAAATATTATTAAATTAAGTCAGGAAAGAAATATTTTATGCATGAATCTGTTGGTGTTACGTCCACAATATGACTAAAATTGCATGTGAAAATCAGTTTACTGCATGAAGATCCTCAATACTAAAAATATGTGGCTTTACATATTGTATTATAAATGAGAGGGTGGAATTATACGAATCAGATATCTGTGGTGGAAGACTCACATATTTTCATGCCCTGTGGTTTATGGTGCTTTGCTCTGGTGCTGTCACTTTTTTGTTTTTTCACATTCTTATTTGGGTATTTTCTCTGTATTTCTTTTGAATGTCTCTCTTGTGTTTCTTTTTCTTTCTTCTCTCTTCTACAATGGGTAGAAAAAGTCTTCACAACCCTGTTACAATGTTAGGTTTCTGTGATGTAAAAAAATGAGACAGAAATAAATCCTTTCGGAGTTTCTTCCACTTTTAATGTGACCTATAAACTGTACAACTCAATGGAAAAACAAACTGAAATCTTTTAGGTGGAGGAAGTAAAAATAAAAAACAAAAATAATATGGTTGCATAAGTGGGGATGTAGCCGTGTTCAGAATTAAGCAATCACATTCAAAATCATGTCAAATAGGAGTCAATACACACCTGCCATCATTTAAAGTGCCTCTGATTAACCCCAAATAAAGTTCAGCTGTTCTAGTAGGTCTTTCCTGACATTTTCTTAGTTACGTCCTACAGCAAAAGCCATTGTCCGCAGAGAGTTTCCAAAGCATCAAAGGGATCTCAATGTTAGAAGGTATCAGTCAAATAAAGGTACAAAAGAATTTCCAAGGTAATAGATATACCATGGAATACAGTGAAGACCGTCATCATCAAGTGGAGAAAATATGGCACAACAGTGACATTACCAAGAACTGGACGTCCCTCCAAATGCGATGAAAAGACAAGAAGAAAACTGGTCAAGGAGGCTGCCAAGAGGCCTACAGAAACATTAAAGGAGCTGCAGGAATATCTGCCAAGTACTGGCTGTGAGGTACATGTGACAACGATCTCCCGTATTCTTCACATGTCTGAAATATGGGGTAAAGTGGCAAGACAGAAGCCTTTTCTTACGAAGAAAAACATCCAAGCCCGGCTAAAGTTTGCAAAAACACACCTGAAGTCTCCAAAATGCGAAAATGTGTTATGGTCTGATGAAACCAAGGTTGAACTTTTTGGCCATAATTCCAAAACATAGAAACATAGAAAATGTCAGCAGATAAGAACCTTACGGCCCATCTAGTCTGCCCAATTACATGGATACTTTACCTGGATTTATCTTTTGTTTAGGATAGCCTTATGCCTATCCCATGCTTGCTTAAATTCAATTACTGTTTTGGCCTCTACCACTTCAACTGGAAGACTGTTCCATGTATCCACCACCCTCTCAGTAAAATAATGCTTCCTGACGTTACTTTTAAACTTTTGCCCCTCTAATCTAAGACTATGTCCTCTTGTTTTGCTACTTTGTTTCCTTTTAAATATACTCCCTTCCTCTACCTTGTGGATTCCCTTTACATATTTAAATGTTTCTATCATATCTCCTCTGTCTCGTCTTTTTTCCAAGCTGTACATGTTAAGATCATTAAGCCTTTCCTGGTAACTTTTCTCCTTCAAGCCGTACACCATTTTAGTAGCCCTTCTCTGAACTCTCTCTAAGATGTCTATATCCTTCTGGAGATACGGTCTCCAGTACTGCACACAGATATGTTTGACGCAAAAACAACACTGCCATCCCCAAAAGAACACCATACCCACAATGAAGCATGATGGTGGCAGCACCATGCTTTGGGGCAGTTTTTCTTCAGCTGGAACTGGGGCCTTAGTCAAGGTAGAGGGAATTATGAACAGTTCCACATACCAGTCAATATTGTCACAAAACCTTCAGGCTTCTGATAGAAAGCTAAGCATGAAGAGGAACTTCATCTTTCAGCATGACAACGACCCGAAGCATGCATTCAGCTCAACAAAGGAATGGCTTAACCAGAAGAAGATTAAAGTTTTGGAATGGCCCAGCCAGATCCCAGACCTGAATACGTTTGAAAATCTGTGGGGTGATCTGAAGATGGCTGTGCACAGGAGAGACCCTTGCAATCTGACAGATTTGGAATGTTTTTGCAAAGAAGAGTGGGCAGATATTGCCAAGTCAAGATGTGCCATGCTGATAGACTCGTACCCACCAAAAAGACTGAGTGCCGTAATAAAATCAAAAGCTGCTTCAACAAAGTATTAGTTTAAGGGTGTGCGCACTTATGCAACCATATTATTTTAGTTTTCTATTTTTACTTCCCTTCACCTAAAAGATTTCAGTTTATTTTTCCGTTGAGCTTTACAGCTTATAGGTCACATTTAAAGATGGAATAAGTTCTGTAATGATTTATGTTTGTCTCATTTTTTACATCACAGAAACTTGACATTTTAACAGGGGTGTGTAGACTTTTTCTATTCACTGTACGTCATTTCAATAGCTTATCTATGATATAAAGCCATCTTTTTCACCATTTCTTGTCCTTTTTTGATGATAGTTATAACATGTCCATTTAATTGTTCTTCACAGTTTAAAATAGAAAATACAATCCAAGATTGCCTTTGCAAGTACCTTACTGAACCAACTGCATCTTTAAATTTAGGAAAAGGCATGTCAAATAATTCTCGTTTAAAAAAATCCTTATTTTCCCACCTTGTGAATCTCAGATGCTTTGTTACAAGACAAGAAATAGATCTTGTTTCATATGCCATGGGTTAAACTGGTGCCCCTCCTTAAATGCGTCTGCTGACAGAATGGAAGGTGGTGGCTGAGTTTACTCCCCCCCGTGAGGAATCATCTTCGCCGCTGAAAGTTTCTCCGGAGTGGCACCGGGTTAGGCCTAAGTGAGATGATATGGTCCTGCATTTTTTCGCCAGTGGGCGTGTTCTTTTATTACGCCAGGTGCTCTAGCGTGGTTTCGGGACTCATCCCCTTTGGTGATTCGTCCCTTGGGTGGCGCCCTCTGGGGTTCTGTTCCTGCGACTGACTAGCCCCGAGGCTTTTTACTGGCCAGTATATTGGCGCAGTCACCTTCACGGATGAAGTTGGGACTGTGTTTTTCCCCCGCTGGGGTTTTTTTCTTGAACGTGTTGCTTTTCCAATTATATCATCCTGCTGTGTTGATTGACCCCACTCAACTGCATTTATGGAATGCAGTTCTCCTTTTCCTTTCTGGTCTGTTGGGTTTTTTCTGTTTTTATTTTTCTTTTTATTTTCTTTTTCTGGTTCGTCTTAGGTCTGTCTTGTATGTATTGTTTGTCTCATTGGTATGCACTGTAATATATCATTCTAGGCGTTATTGTGCGCAGAGGAGTCCTCCCATCCTCCCACGGAAATTGTCTATCAGGACCGCTGTGAGTACCAGGGGGTTGGGGGCAAATAATGATGAGTAAACCTCAATTCCAAATTTATTCTTTAAATGTTCGAGGCTTGAATACTCCGTACAAACGCCATGCTTTATTTCGTGATCTGCATAAGTCTCAACCAGCTATTGTATGTTTGCAAGAGACTCATTTTTGTACGAGACGTCCGCCATTTCTGAAATCGCGCATGTATACTGAGGCGTATCACTCCACTGCTCAGACGAAGTCTAAAGGTGTCTCGACTCTATTTCACAGAGACTGGACCTTTGTGTGTTCGGCTCAGTATGTTGATCCGTTGGGCCGCCTAGTGATTCTTGTGGGCACGTTGAACGAATTACCAGTTACTATTGCTAACCTATATCTCCCTAATGAAAACCCAATTTCTTATCTTCGGAAAGCTTATGGTAAAGTGAAAAAAATATCTAGTGGTACGTTGTTTCTATGTGGGGATTTTAACTGCACTCCTGACCCTGACGTTGACACCCAATCAAGCCAACCCAGCTCCAAAACCCGCTCCCCCCCAGCCTCTAGTAAACAACTACGGGAATTCATGCACTCGTTTGAACTCTATGATACTTGGCGGATATGTCACCCTACTACGCGCGATTACACTTTTTTTTCTCATGTTCATTCCTCGTATAGTAGAATTGACTTGTGTTTGATACATAGTTCGGCGTTGCCCCGCCTATTAGAGGCGACCATAGGCATTATCACGTGGTCTGACCATGCTCCACTTACGCTTACCTTTGAGGCGGCCTTCCCGCCAAGGGGTATGGGGAACTGGAGACTCAACGACTCGCTTATTGTAAATGGAGATGACGTGGCTAACACTATGCAACTCCTTCAGGAGTATTTCACGACGAACATGACTGAGGATGTTGCGACATCGTCGGTTTGGTTGGCACACAAGGCTGTTATGCGAGGACATTTTATTGAGAAAGGAGCGCAGAGGAAGAGACGTTTTAATGCTCAGACGTCTGCTCTTCTACGACGAATCACTGAGTTGGAGTCCCAGAATAAAACTGCTCCTGCCCCACATATTACTGCTCAGCTGACTCTACAGCGCCGTGAGTTGGAGCACCTTATGCTCCAGGTCACGGCGCGCTCACTTAGGAGGCTTAACTATGCCCACTATACCCAAGGGAATAAACCGGGGAAATTGCTGGCGTCTAAATTGAAAGGGAAAAGAATGCAAACTAACATACCGTTCCTTCTGGATGCTAATAGCGTGAAGATTTACAATCCTGCCCTTATTACTGATGAATTCGCACGCTATTATGCCTCCCTATATAACCTGGGACTAAACAATTGTCATGTTTTATCCGTAATGCGGGTTCTTTTGGAGTCCGGTATGCGGTTCGTGGTACAAGAGGAGTATAGAAGAAGGATGGTCGAAATCAGGCAAGTGGTCGGTCCAGGCGGAGAATGTTCATCAACGAGAGTGGGAAGCCAAATGTCGGAAACCGGGAGGTCAATAGGGTCAAAGCGAGGTACCAGGGGATATCCGAAAGACGTGGTCAAAATAGGAGCCAAAGGTTCGGTATAGTAGTTACGAACTTGAGAGACAAATATATCAGGGAACTTAGGTATCAACGGGGAGTTGACGACTGAGCACTCTCTCCTTGACCTTTTGGGTTTTTATGAGGTATGGGTAACGAGCTCAGCCTCTCCTGTGTGTGGGACTCCTCCCCTGCCCCTCCTGTTTGCCGGGTCTCCCCAGGTCCTGTCCGGAACTCGCGAAGATCACGCCCCCGCAGGCGAGCCGGAGGGCGCCGCCCCCCGCACACGCCCAGGAGACCCAAGGATCCTCCCACGCGTGCACGGCGGGGAACCGCACCCACCGCCGCCCGCAAGCGACGCCGAACCACGCGGGAGGCCGACAGGGAAGGATGGAGGCAGCGGGGGAGTCCGAACGCCGCACCGAGAGGGCATCGCGACCAGCGGTATGGGACCTCCCAATACCCGACCTCCCCCATCGTGGGAGACGCCGACGGTCGCCATGACGCCACGGCCGCGCTATGGAGGTGAGGCATGACACAACCCCCCCCACAAGGCGAGACCTCCGGAGAGCAAAGGACCAGGTTTGGTTGGATGGGAGCGATGAAATCGAAGAAGAAGGCGGGAAGCACGCACATTTTGAGCGGTTCCCAGGAACGATCTTCCGGGCCATATCCCTTCCAATGGATGAGATATTGGAGTTGTCGCCGCTGATAGCGGGAATCCAGGATGCGGTGAATTTCGAATTCAGGATCACCCTCCACTTGGAGAGGGGGAAGGGGTACGGTAAGTTGGGAAGGAGCGGAGGGAGCAGTCCAGGGTTTCAGTAAGGAGACGTGGAACACTGGATGAAGACGTAGATTGTCCGGCAATTGGAGACGAATTGCAGTGGGGGATACTACGGCTGAAATGGGAAAAGGACCTATGTACGTAGGTCCCAATTTTTGGTGGGACAAGTAAGACGGAGGTTCTTTGTGGAGAGCCAGGCTTTTTGGCCAACACTATACGTGGGAGAGGGTCTTCGTTTTCTATCCGCATAAGTTTTATATGTATCTTGTGCTTGTTGTAGTAGACGTTGGGCCCGTTGATGCCCTTCACGTAGTCGTTCCAGCCGTTCTTGGACGTTTGGGACGTCTCCTCTCTGAGGTAGATCAGGAAGGAGTGCAGGGTGGTACCCGTAGTTGAGGAAAAAAGGGGACTCACGTAGCGACTGATGCGTTCCTGAGTTATAAGCAAACTCAGCTGCAGGTAATAAGTCGATCCAATCGTCTTGTAGGTGGCAGGTATAACACCGGAGATATTGTTCCACGATCTGATTTAGTCTCTCGGTTTGCCCATTCGTTTGTGGATGGTAGGCAGAGGACAGTTTAACTTTTATCTGTAAAGAGAGACAAAACATCTTCCAGAAACGTGAGGTAAATTGGGAACCTCGGTCAGATAGGATTGAGGTAGGGATTCCATGAAGACGGAAAATCTCCTTGTGGAATAGATGTGCAGTTTCTTTTGCAGTAGGTAACCCCTTTGCGGGGATAAAGTGGGCCATTTTTGTTAGACGATCTACCACGACCATGATTGTCGTACACCCTTGAGAGGGAGGTAGGTCAACAATAAAGTCTACTGTTAGGTCTTTCCACGGCCGATCAGGAATCGGAAGAGGTTGGAGAAGTCCTGTCATCTTTTGTGAGCACTTTTTACTACGATTACAGACTGGACAAGCTTGTACGTACTGGATGGCGGATTTGTTCATGGTTGGCCAGTAGAAATGACGTCGGAGTAGATTTTGAGTTTTCTTAATCCCTCCATGACCGGCTTGGGGGGAATCGTGACACAAAGTGAGAACCTCTAGCCGTGCTTCCTCCGGGACAACTATTCTATCTTTGTACAGAAGAAGACCATCAGAAGTTGGAGGGTCGTCTGTCGGGGAAGTGTGCTGTTTGATTTTCGTCATGGTGCCGGAATAGGTAGCTAAAAATTGACCGGAAGAAAGGATTGATTCTGGTTCTGTAGGTACGGATTTCTCGGGATTCGATAAGCGGGACAAGGCGTCTGCCTTACCGTTTTTTGCACCCGGTCGATAGGTGATATGTAATTGGAAGCGAGAAAAGAAAAGAGCCCAGCGAGCTTGACGGGGTTTGACTCGTTTTGCTGTACGAAGATACTCTAAGTTCCTATGGTCAGTAAATACGGTAATGGGGCATGTAGTACCTTCCAAAAGGTGACGCCATTCCTCCAGGGCCTTTTTAATGGCTAACATCTCTCGATCACCTATCTCATAATTACATTCGGCAGGAGTAAGTCGTTTTGAGAAGTATGCGATGGGATGGAGTTTTTGGTCAGTGACGTGTCTCTGAGAGAGGACAGCACCCGTAGCTTTGTCTGAGGCGTCTACCTCCAGGTAGTACGGTAGAGCGGGGTCGGGTAACCTAAGGATGGGAGCTGTGGTAAACTGTTTTTGCAGGGTGTGAAAGGCTTGGGATGCAGATTCTGACCACTTGAATGGTACCTTGGTTCTGGTTAGGTTTGTAAGAGGTTCAACGAGTTTTGAGAAGGAACGTATAAACTTCCTGTAGAAATTAGCAAACCCTATAAACCTCTGTACCTCCTTGCGGGAGGTGGGAATCGGCCAAGATGTAATGGCGGTTATCTTTTCGGGGTCCATCTCGATTTTGCCAGGGGAAAGGATATAGCCCAGGAACGCTATTCGATCGGTCTCGAATATACACTTTTCTTTTTTTGCATATAAGTGATTTTTTCGTAATCTGGAGAAGACCTCCAACATTTGTCGTCTGTGGTCTTGTAGGGTGTCTGAGTAGATCAGTATGTCGTCGAGATACACCACTACACATACGTCAAGGAGATCTCTGAATACATCATTTACGAAGTTCTGAAAAGTTGCTGGAGCGTTACATAATCCGTAAGGCATGACGAGATATTCGTAATGTCCATAGCGGGTGTTGAAAGCGGTTTTCCATTCGTCTCCTTGACGAATGCGCAGGAGGTTGTAGGCGCCCCTTAAATCAAGTTTTGTGAATATGTTGGCTGTTTTTAACCGTTCCATGAGTTCCGGGATATTAGCGGAAGTGGGTACCTGTTTTTTATTGTGATGGCGTTGAGATCTCTATAATCGACACAGGGTCGTAGTCCTCCGTCCTTTTTTCCCACAAAGAAGATTCCGGCTCCCGCAGGGGAAGTAGATGAACGGATAAATCCTTTCTGTATATTTTCTCGTATGTATTCTTTTAAGGTTTTGAGCTCTGGTTCAGACAGGGGGTATATCCTTCCATAGGGGATGGCAGCTCCCGGAAGCAAATCGATTGGGCAATCATACACCCTGTGAGGAGGGAGGTCTTCTGCCTTCTTTTCGTTAAACACGTCTTGGTATTCGATATAAGCTGGCGGAAGGATAACCTGTTTTTTCTCCATATATAGATCTAGGATAGAATTAATGGTTTTAACATGAGGTCTCAAGCATTGTTGCAGACAATGTGGTGATAGAAATAATACGGTCTCTTTTTCCCAACGTATAAGTGGATCGTGTATACGCAACCATGGCAACCCGAGTATTATTCGGAACACTGGTGAGGATACAAGGTCAAAAGAGACGGTCTCGAGGTGGTCGTGACCAATATACATTTGGATGGGAATGGTCTCAAGAGTGACCAACCCTGATTTCAATGACGAACCATCAATCAATTTTACGTGAACAGGGTGTTTTTTATTGATTATGGGTACACACAAACTAGTGGCGAGTGATAGGTCCATGAAATTTCCGCTTGCTCCGGAATCTATCATGGCAGTTAGTGGGAGGCGTTGTTCATTCAGCTGTAGGAAGATAGGGATAGACAGGTGAGGAGCAGTCAGTAATGCAGTAGGCTTGGGGTCAGGGTTGGAAGGCGTATTCGTTTTCTTACCTCCACGTTCGGTCTTCTCAGGACAATTACGGATCATGTGACCGGCCTGACCACAATAGAGGCAGAGACGATTTGTTCTGCGTCGTGCCATTTCTTCTGGTGGGAGGCGTCTGTCGATAGCTCCTATCTGCATTGGTTCTTCCTGTGTATTACGTGGTGCGTAGGGAACCAATGTTCTGGTGGCATCTTGAAGAGTAGTTTGCGTGGTACGACGTGGTTGTATGGGGAAACATAGGTTTCTTTCTTGTCTCCTCTCGCGGAGTCTTCTATCAATTGATATGGATACTTGCATCAGCATTTCTAGCGTAGGTGGGACACCAATCCGGGCGAGTTCATCCTTTACCTGGTCTGATAGCCCGCTACGGAACTGGGTGATGAGAGCTGCTTCGTTCCATGCGGTATCTAAGGCGTATTGTTTGAACTCTATAACATAATCCTCGACAGGTCGGCGACCTTGCTTGAGGGCCTTGATCTCACGTTGTGCTGTATCTTGACGGAATGGGTCATCATATATTGCATCCAAGGCGGATAGAAGTGTCTCCCAGGTATTGAGGAGTGGGCTTTGGGTTCTCAGCAGTTGGTGAGCCCAAGATTGGGGTTCACCAGATAATAATGATATGACCGTTTGTACTTTGACATGATCGTTACAAAAGGTGCGTGGTTTTAGTGAAAACATCACTTGGCAACTGGTCACAAATGATCTGTAGGTACGACGATCACCCGTGAATTTTTCTGGTAGGAGAACAGGGGGTTCAGGGGTTCTGGTAGCTGAGGCACCTTCGGTGTGTATTTGAGCTTGTAGTGTAGCATGGCTTACTTGTAACTGCTGTACTGAGTGAGCAATGGCCGTTACTTGTTCGGTGAGGGTTCGTATAGCAGAATGCACCTCCGCGGACTCCGGGTCCTGGCTCAGTCGTTCTGTCATGTTTTATCCGTAATGCGGGTTCTTTTGGAGTCCGGTATGCGGTTCGTGGTACAAGAGGAGTATAGAAGAAGGATGGTCGAAATCAGGCAAGTGGTCGGTCCAGGCGGAGAATGTTCATCAACGAGAGTGGGAAGCCAAATGTCGGAAACCGGGAGGTCAATAGGGTCAAAGCGAGGTACCAGGGGATATCCGAAAGACGTGGTCAAAATAGGAGCCAAAGGTTCGGTATAGTAGTTAAGAACTTGAGAGACAAATATATCAGGGAACTTAGGTATCAACGGGGAGTTGACGACTGAGCACTCTCTCCTTGACCTTTTGGGTTTTTATGAGGTATGGGTAACGAGCTCAGCCTCTCCTGTGTGTGGGACTCCTCCCCTGCCCCTCCTGTTTGCCGGGTCTCCCCAGGTCCTGTCCGGAACTCGCGAAGATCACGCCCCCGCAGGCGAGCCGGAGGGCGCCGCCCCCGCACACGCCCAGGAGACCCAAGGATCCTCCCACGCGTGCACGGCGGGGAACCGCACCCACCGCCGCCCGCAAGCGACGCCGAACCACGCGGGAGGCCGACAGGGAAAGGATGGAGGCAGCGGGGGAGTCCGAACGCCGCACCGAGAGGGCATCGCGACCAGCGGTATGGGACCTCCCAATACCCGACCTCCCCCATCGTGGGAGACGCCGACGGTCGCCATGACGCCACGGCCGCGCTATGGAGGTGAGGCATGACAACAATACCGTGCCGACCCCTGCATTAGACGACATAGAGCTCTTTCTCCAGACGGCTAATCTCCCTTCTATAACTGCCCCTCAGGCTACAGGTTTGCTGGCTCCGTTTACAGAGGAGGAGGTATATAAGGCTATTAAGGCGCTCCCAAAAAATAAAGCTCCAGGGCCTGACGGTTTTACGAATCTGTACTACCAGAAATTTGCTTCCTCTCTAGTCCCGATTCTTACCCTGGTTTTTAATGATATTAAGGATACCGGCATTATCCCTTCGGAGATGCTGCAAGCGACAATAGTCACCCTGCCTAAACCCGGTAAATCCCCGACACATTGTGCCAATTTCCGTCCCATCTCCCTGTTGAATGTAGATGCCAAGTTATATGCTAAATTGCTGGCAAATAGATTGGCCCCTCTACTTCCTTCTTTGATCGCGAATGAGCAGACTGGCTTTGTCCCGGGCCGCCAAACGTGTGACAACACCCGACGGTTTTATGATCTACTCGACCTGGCCCATAGGACTAACAGTTCTGGACTCCTGTTGGCATTAGATGCTGAAAAGGCATTTGATCGCCTGCACTGGGGGTTTATGCGGACGGTGTTACTAAAGTTTGGCTTCCCAGCACAATTTATAAACAGCGTTATGGCCCTCTACTCAGATCCGTCGGCGAAAGTATTGGCTTCGGGGTTTCTATCATCCGCTTTCCATATAACAAATGGCACCCGTCAGGGTTGGCCTTTATCCCCGTTAATATTCATTCTGGCCTTAGAACCCCTAGCGTTGCAGATTAAAACGGCTCCGGCTATTAAGGGCCTATTAACCCCGAATGGGGAACATAAATTGGCACTGTTTGCGGACGACATACTGCTTTTTCTGACCACACCGGAAACCTCGCTCCCTCCCCTGTTTAGCCTCCTCGATAATTTTGGCGCGATATCCTATTATAAAAATAACATAAGTAAAACGCAAGCTCTCCCCATCAATATTGCTGCTTCGCCCCTCAGCTCTCTGCGTAGTAAATACCCTTTTGACTGGCGTTCTACCTCTTTAAAATATCTGGGTATATCCCTTTCTAAATCGTGGGGAACCATCCTTAAAGAAAACTTTACGCCACTCTTGAACTCTATTGAGGCGCAGCTCTCCAAATGGAGCACAATCGACTCATCTTGGCTGGGTCGTATGGCGGCCATGAAGATGTGTATCTTACCCCAAATTTTATATTATTTCAGGAATATCCCGGTTTTCATCCCGGCGAATTTACTGCTCCGGCTGCAAAAACTAATTCATGCACACATATGGAAGGGGAAGCCTCCTTGAGTGTCGGCCTCCATGGTTACAATGCCGCGGCGTAATGGTGGGTTGGGGTTTCTGGATCTGCAATCTTATTACAAATCAGCCTTACTAGCCCAACTGTTGTCATCAATGCATCAAAAAGAACCACCACTATGGCTGCAGCTGGAGAATGCCATGATTTTCCCATACAGACTTCACGACCTGATGTGGCTCACACTCCTACCGAGAAATAGTACCACAGGTTTGTTGCCTGTTTCGATGCTCTCCCTCATGGCTTGGCGATTGTGGGGCCGTCAATTGGTAAGGCCTTACAATTTACTATGCCTTGCCCCCTTAAGGGTTCTGTGTCGCTTTATTCCCGATTTAACCTTAGACTCCTGGATCAGGCGAGGCTTGACTCATGTATGGCAGCTCTTCACGCCACTCTCTCTGAAAACCTTCCCCGATTTGGTACAGGAGTTCGCTATTCCATCAAAGGAATGCTTCACATATCTTCGTGTGAAACATGCTTTGACCCAGAAAGGCCTTACCTCTTTCACCGATGTGAACCTCTCGGCTTTTCATAAATTGTGTATGGGACGAAAATGTCACATGAAACCGCTGTCCCTTTGTTACAACAGCCTCCTAACTCCGACCCCGCCTAAAAAAACTACCCTATATGGTTAAGTGGGAAAAAGACTTAGCCTTAACACTTTCCATAGAAGATTGGTCATACGCCATGGAAACGATATATAAATATTCTAGAAGTACCAATTTACGAGAAGCCCATATCAAACTCCTGTGCAGATGGTATTTAACACCCACCCGGTTGGCCCATATTTCAGGGAACACAGGTCTCTGTTGGAGATGTCTTACCGGCACTGGCTCATTATTGCATACTTTCTGGCTATGTCCCATGCTGGGGGGATATTGGGAAAAGATAAATAGGTTGTACTTCACTTAATCTCCCACTTTGTCCGAAAATGTACCTCTTACACCTTATACCTGTTACAATTCAGACCCGTCATAGGAGGTTTATCTCCATGGTACTTGGTACAGCTAAAATTGTAATAGCTAGACATTGGCGGTCCTCTATGTGTCCTTCTATGAAGGAAGTTATGGGGGCCCTAGAAAATGTTTTCAAATATGAGGAAATGTTTCACACCGCGAACAATTCTATGGGCCTGCTACATGATATGTGGGAGGGATGGAAGATGTTTGTTGAATCTGGAAATCTGATATAAGATATGTCGACTGTAAGATGATAGTGCTGCCATGTTATCTGTTTTATGTTTTATGTTAGTTTAGGAATTATAAGTTATTAGAAAATGGAGTGCGCACAACTGACCCCCTTTTTCAGTTTACGAAGATAATCCAATTGAATTATATTATTTATTACCATTGATGCTCATTTATGCTTCTTCCTTTGGATGGTTCTTTCATTTAAATGTATGTACCACTTTTTGTGTAAACTCCAATAAAAATTCTTTATATGAAAAAAAAAAAAAATTTAGGAAAAGGCATGTCAAATAATTCTCGTTTAAAAAAATCCTTATTTTCCCACCTTGTGAATCTCAGATGCTTTGTTACAAGACAAGAAATAGATCTTGTTTCATATGCCATGGGTTAAACTGGTGCCCCTCCTTAAAAGGATACTTTAACCCTTTTGCGACTGAGCCGTTTCACTCACTGTGCTGAGCACATTTGCACCATTTTTGCGCATCACGTTTAAATGTTATGTCATGTTTTATTTTAGGGCCCAGACAAATTACATATAATCTTTCAGTAGACTCGAATCGAAACATATAATTAATTACTATAGGGGTTATTCAGAGAGGTCCAATATGTTGCCGAAATGTAACCGGACACTGAAATTCAGCGTACGGTGCTGTTCGACGGCAGTGAAATCCCCATAGAGAAGCAATGGTTCATCTATTCAGAGAACACCGAACAGCAGTGAAAAGTGGCCGAAATGCCATGCTGTTCGGTGGTTTCATTCGGCAGGTTTATTCAGGCGAGTCCCATAGGCTTCAATGTTAAAAATATTCCAGTTTTAATTCAAAATCTAATAAACCGTTTATTATTTTATTCTGTAGTAAAAAGTCTCTTTATTTATAGATATTTTAGGATCTTTTAGGCATTTTTCATGATTTGTTCGGCAAAATTTTTTTCTTTTTTCTTTTAAAAGCGTTTTTGATTTTTCTTCTGCAACAGACTTTTTTATTACCATTCATTGGATCTTCTATGTAAATTCCATACAGTTTCGTTCAGTAGTTTTTTACAAACAGCGTTTAAATCTTGAAACTTTCAAGCATACTGTTATTTATTTTTTTTCCTTATTTGTCATCTTGTCGGCCTTATCTGGCAGCTGCTCTGCGCTGTGATCGGCGGCTCGTCTGCTTTTTCCGGCGAGTTCAGCGTGGTTTTTGCTGCAGTTTCTGTGGGTTTTTGGTGAGTGACAGTGAGTTTTCAGCGGGTTTGTGTTGGGTTTTCCCTGCACTCCGGGGACCCTGCGGTTGTACTCGAATACACTGCAGAGTCGGCGAACTAGAATCGCAGAATCGCCCCAAAGTGCAGGGAACGTAAGGGCACTCTCTGAATAACCCTGTATGTGTATAGCTGGCGCTTTATAAATAAAGAATAATAATAATAATATATGCAATGATATTTCAGAATGCCATAATAATAAATGTCAAGAAAGTGTAAATCCCCATTCAGATTACAATCACTTAGGCTGGCGTCACACAAGCGTTTGTCAGAGAGAGGAAGGAACATCCATGAGAGTGGACGTTCCTTCCACTCTGTGCGCTCAGCGTACAACGCGCAATGCTCCTATGGAGGATCGCGCTTTGTATCCCCGTCAGCGTCCGTCTAGCTTTTTGACGGGGAGGGCTTTTTCACGTCTGGTGGTTGGCCCTCCCCTTCAAAACGGCACAAAAACGGCACAGATGCAGGGAAGTGCGGGCGCACGGAAGCATACCTGCACTCGTGTGCCGACAGCCGTAGAGTGTGTGAATGTATTTTTCCACATTTCAGCATTCAAACCTTTGTGGTTATATATTCTATGGGGTAATCTCGTATGATTTTTTTGATATATTTTAGTTTTATTTTGCACGGAACAAGTTTGTTCAAAATCACCCGATATCCATTTATTCCGTTTTACAACCACTATTGTGAGATACGGCATTGGATGCTTGGCTTACAAATACTTCTCAAAGCCCTGTCCAAAACCTCCTGCCAAGGCAAAATATCTTTTTACATGGGATACCCATCAACCATTCCCACAGCCAGCAAGCCAGTAGCCTGCAACTATTCTTCTGTTCAATAAAGCCACTATTCAGAAAGTGTGGATGATAAAGGAAGTGTATGAGGCACAAAATATGGAGCCAACTCCTGCAGGTTATTGGGCAGAATTTTTACATCCTTTGATTTTTAACCAGCTCCATAAAGTTGACCTACAGTTGTTTAATTTGAGAATATTGTTTTATAAAATAGCTTTTATATACATACATGTCTTCTATATGCGTAAGGAAAATTATTTCATTGTACATTTATTTTGAGTTCCCTCAGTATACTTTTATTAAATTCAAAATAAAGGGTAGACTTAAAGTGGAAATGGTTATAACATTAGAACTGTGCAATTTTTAGTGCTACTGTATAGCTAATGTTATGGCTGCACTAACTCTAACATAACTCCAATTATTCGTAGCCAGAGGAATATTTCTCATAATGGTGACAATTAAAATTCACAATCTCTCTTTTGCCGTAATTTAAGGATATTGGGTATTCAAATGTGTAAGAGGGTTCATTTGCCTTACAAGTACATGGGTTAAAACTCCTATCAACTATCAATGTTTTTGTAGCAACTGGACTTTTCTTAGGCGGCCTATGGTGTTGTTATGTTACAAAATATTTTGAAAGGCATTTGGCATTCCAGTCTTGTCTTTTAACACTACCACCAAAAATAAAATGTTCTTGTTGTGTTTATTTCATGTTGCTGATATCTTACATGTGCTCTGTTTTTCTCTTGTTTGTTGAGTTACGTAAATATTTGACTCTGTGTGTCACTGGGTGCGTCCACTGTGTGATCTTTTGTGTTGTAAACTGCCCCCCCCCCAGTATCTTTACCTCGTTTGGTCCTCATTATGTGGCATTGGCCATAGAAAGGAGTCAATTGGTTGATCACTGAATCACTGACTCAAATCAATGCATTGTGTGGGATGTATCCAAAAGACATCACCAGGGGGGTAAATTAGAAGTCTGCTGAGCGCCTTGTCATATCTCATTCAGCTGCCAACTCTTATCTCAGCCTGAAGAACAATACCCCATGTCACCTTATTTAAACATTCCCTCCTCCACCTCATTAACTGTTAAATAATGTAGATTAAATAAACAAGCGACATAAAGCAAAACATTTGGTAAATGTTGTATCATGGGTAAAAAAACACAAAATGGAAACAAGAGATAAAACTTAAAAACCTTACTTTATTTTTTCCTTTTTAAATGCATTTACTTCAAACAAAGAAAAAAACAACAGCATGTGTTTTATAACGTGGTTTTATTTGTAATGCACACGTTATCTAGTTACAGCTTGTGTAAATTGTAGTGTCCCTTTAAATGACAATAGTGTATCTTTTCATTCTACAAAACGGAGCAGTTCAACCGAGTAGATAGGAGGGAGATTCCTAAAATTTCTTTATGCTAGATTAGGCTAGGCAACATTGTGGGAAGGAAGAAAACCTTTTGTTTGTGCATGAATGTTTGATGTATGGCAAATCCTCTGCTTTTTTTTCTCATGTAACATAAATAGCTTAACCCTTAATGAGATTAAGGTCCTCTTACCAGGAATCTGATATCTCAATAATAATCTGCCAATGCCCTTGAATTATGCAGTAATGTGCACCTGTCATACCCAACACAAGTTGGGCTCATTTGACAAATAATCACTCCCTATACATGTGAAGATGTGCATTTTTGCTAATGTGTGTGTGAGTATATATATATACACTATATTGCCAAAAGTATTCGCTCACCTGCCTTGGCTCGCATATGAATTTAGGTGACATCCCATTCCTAATCCATAGGGTTCAATATGACGTCGGTCCACCCTTTGCCGCTATAACAGCTTCAACTCTTCTGGGAAGGCTGTCCACAAGTTTTAGGAGTGTGTTTATGGGAATTTTTGACCATTCTTCTAGATGCACATTTGTGAGGTCACACACTGATTTTGGACGAGAAGACCCGGCTCTCAGTCTCTGCTCTAATTCATCCCAAAGGTGTTCTATCGGGTTGAGGTCAGGACTCTGTGCAGGCCAGTCAAGTTCATCCACACCAGACTCTGTCATCCATGTCTTTATGGACCTTGCTTTGTGCACTGATGCACAGTTATGTTGGAAGAGGAAGGGGCCATCTCCAAACGGTTCCCACAAAATTGGGAGCATGGAATTGTCCAAAATGTCTTGGTATGCTGAAGCATTCAGAGTTCCTTTCACTGGAACTAAGGGGCCAAGCCCAGCTCCTGAAAAACAGCCCTACACCATAATCCCCCTCTACCAAACTTTACACTTGGCACAATGCAGTCAGACAAGTAGCGTTCTCCTGGCAACTGCCAAACCCAGACTGGTCCATCAGATTGCCAGAAGGAGAAGCGCGATTCGTCACTCTAGAGAACGCGTCTCCACTGCTCTAGAGTCCAGTGGCAGCGTGCTTTACTCCACTGCATCCGACGCTTTGCATTGCACTTGGTGATGTATGGCTTGGATGCAGCTGCTCAGCCATGGAAACCTATTCCATGAAGCTCCCTGTGCACTGATCTTGAGCTAATCTGAAGGCCACATGAAGTTTGGAGGTCTGTAGCGATTGACTCTGCATAAATTTGGCGACCTCTTCGCACTATGCGCCTCAGCATCTGCTGACCCCGCTCTGTCAGTTTACGTGGCCTACCACTTCGTGGCTGAGTTGCTGTCGTTACCAAACACTTCCACATTCCTATAATGCGGCTGACAGTTGACTGTGGAATATTTAGGAGCAAGGAAATTTCACGACTGGATTTGTTGCACAGGTGGCATCCTATCACAGTTCCACGCTGGAATTCACTGAGCTCCTGAGAGTGACCCATTCTTTCACAAATGTTTTTAAAAACATTCTGCATGCCTAGGTGCTTGATTTTATACACATGTGGCCATGGAAGTGATTGGAACAACTGATTCTGATTATTTGGATGAGTGAGCGAATACTTTTGGCAATATAGTGTATGTAAATCCCTGTTAAAACTTTTCTGCCACCCCCCACATGGATGAGCCCAGTGTTGGAACAGTGTAAGTAAAGGCTGCAATATACAGTTGCAAGAAAAAGTATGTGAACCCTTTGGGATTCCGTGGAGTTTTGCATGAATTGGTCATAAAATGTGCTCTGATCTTCATCTAAGTCACAACAATTTGAAAAACACAGTCTGCTTAAAATAATACAACACAAACATTATATGTTTTCATGTTTTTATTGAACAGAACTTGTAAACATTCACAGTGCAGGGTGGAAAAAGTATGTGAACCTTTGGACTTAATAACTGGTTGACCCTCCTTTGGCAGCAATAACCTCAACCAAATGTTTCCTGTAGTTGCAGATCAGACCTGCACAATGATCTGGAGTAATTTTGGACCACTCCTCGTCACAAAACTGTTTCAGTGTAGCAATATTCTTGGGATGTCTGGTGTGAATCGCTCTCTTAAGGTCATGCCACAGCATTTCAATCGGGTTGAGGTCAGGACTCTGACTGGGCCACTCCAGAAGGCGTATTTTGTTTTGTTGAAGCCATTCTTTTGTTGAATTACTTGTATGCTTTGGGTCATTGTCCTGTTGCATCACCCATCATCTGCGGAACTTCAGTTGGCAGACAGATGGTCTTACGTTTTCCTGCAAAATGTCTTGATAAACTCTGGAATTCATTTTTCCATCAATGACAACAATCCGTCCAGGCCCTGAGGCAGCAAAGCAGCCTGAAACCATGATGCTTCCTCCGCCATGTTTTACAGTGGGGATGAGGTTTTGATGTTGGTGTGCTGTGCCTTTTTTTCTCCACGCATAGTGTTGTGTGTTTTTTCCAAACATCTCAATTTTGGTTTCATCTGTCCACAGAATATTTTGCCAGTAGTGCTGTGGAACATCCAGGTGCTCTTTTGCAAACTTCAAACGTGGTGCAATATTCTTTTTGGACAGCAATGGCTTCCTCCGTGGTGTCCTCCCATGTACTCCATTCTTGTTTAATGTTTTCCTTATTATAGATGTGTCAACAAAAATGTTAGCATGTGCCAGAGATTTCTGTAAGTCTTTAGCTGACAGTCTAGGATTCTTCTTTACCTCATTAAGCACTCTGCACTGTGCTCTTGCAGTCATCTTTACAGGACGACCACGACTAGGGAGAGTAGCAACAGTGCTGAACTTTCTCCATTTGTAGACAGTCTGTCTTACTGTGGACACATGAACATCAAGGCTTTTGGAGATACTTTTGTAACCCTTTCCAGTTTCACGCAAGTCAACAATTCTTGATCGTAGGTCTTCTGAGAGCTCTTTTCTGCAAGGCATGGCTCACATCAGGCAGTGCTTCTTGAAACCAGTAAACCCAAAACTGGTGTGTGTTTTTAAAGGGCAGAACAGCTTTCAGCAACACATCCAATAATATCACACTGATTGGACTCAAGGTTGACTCACTCCTGGCTCCAATTAGCTCTTGGAGAAGTCATTAGGCTAGGGGTTCACATACTTTTTCCACCCTGCACTGTGAATGTTTACATGTTATGTTCAATAAACACATGAAAACATATAATGTTTGTGTTGTATTATGTTAAGCAGACTGTGTTTTTCAAATTGTTGTGACTTAGATGAAGATCAGAGCACATTTTATGACCAATTCATGCAAAACTCCACGTAATCCCATAGGGTTATTATTATTATTCTTTATTTATAAAGCGCCAGCATATTCCGCAGCGCTGTACAATAGGCACAGTATAGACAGGGTTACAATACAATACATTGAACAACATTTGACAAACATTACATCCTTCCAGGACAACTGTGGAGAAGCAAGTCTTGATTTTACGAGCAAGAGTTCAATCTAACTTCTAGGTCACTGAACTACAATCATGGAAAGCTGACTCTGACCCCACTCAGAAGATGCCACCAGCTAGTGTCCTTGGGCAAGACCCCTAATGATATGGAAGCATATCACAAAACACAAGTAACTCTCATATAGATTGTAGGTTCTCTTAAGAACAGGGTCCCTCTGAATTAGGCCATATCATACAATTGTATCAACCCCTTCTACAATGATCTTGTAAAGTGCTGTGGAATCTGTGGCGCTATATAAATAAAGCATAATAATAATATGTATTAATATTATTATTATTATTATTTTCATAATCGATTAGTTGGCCGATTGTTTTTTCGGTTAATCGATTCAATGGTTAAAAAAAATAATTTTTTGTTTACTTAAATGAACACTACATAAAATCAGCCCCTACTCCTGTTTTGTTACACAATTTGCATAACTACGTAACTTTCATACTACATACGCAAATTGGGTATCATGCGTACTCTTCGCACATAAGGTACGCGAGCGTCTAGACAGAGTGATATATTGATGTGGGGAGCGCAGCTCAAGTCTATATCTGCTTTCTCTCCAACCAATTACAGCTACAAGCGCTCAGATACACAAGAGGATGTCAGCACACAAAGCGTGGTGAATGGAGGGTGGGGGCACATCACGGAGCCTAACATTTTAATAAGCTAAAGTGGTCAGGGTGCATAACGTGCCTATTTAAAATAATTTCATGAACAAACGGAGTGAGAGAAGGGACTGGGGGTGGGAGGAAGTGAGTTTGGGCCAGGGACCTGACCTGAGTGTGAGAGTGAGTTTGGGCAAGAGACCAGTCCCGAACATGGGAGGAAGCTTGGGGAAGAGATCGGACCCAAGAAAGGGATGCAGGAAAAGTGGAGTGGTTCCACAAGACTCCAGCTCCAAGTAAGGATATAACACCAGTGGTACAGCTCCTCCACCCAGTGGCAGGATCCCGGGGCTTGTGCCATAGCTCCACTACTGTTGTAAACTAAATAAAAACAAACTGGTTATGTCTAGCATAACCTTAGAACTAAATCACAAAGTAAAGCAGCGGCACATCTTCAATCAGCTTCGAAGTAACGTCTGATGTTATTAACGTCTAACTCTGTCTGACCCTAAACAGTGTGTGTTGTAGACAGGCCGATTAATCGTCAACTAATCATTAATGAAAATAGTTGTCAGCTATCCTCATCAATTAATCGATTAGTTATTTCAGCCCTATTGTTATATAATGTTACTGCATGAGAAACAAACCACGTTACAATTAAAATCATATAGAACATCAATGGGGATATTAAGATGAACTCGTCCAGCCTATTGCATTTTATTATGTTGAAGACCTCCTTTCCCGAATCTACCCTTCTCACTCCATGCACAGCTCAGTATGACTAAACTTTTAAAATATGTATAGCAGCTTTAATAAAATGTATAAACACATAAGGGGTTATTCAGAGAAAGACGATCTGACCCCGAAATGTAAATGGACACTAAAATTCAGTGTACGGTGACATTTCGGGGCCATTCGGCTATTCAGGGAGCAGGTAGTTCGTCTAATTTTGGCGAATTGCCTGTATGTACGGTTACTGTACGAGGGCAGTGACATCCCCCATAGAGAAGCAATGGTTTATCTATTCAGAGGACACCGAACAGTAGTGAAAAGTTGCCGAAATTCCCTGCTGTTCGGTGGTTTTGTTCGGCTGGTTTCTTCAGGCAAATACCATAGGCTTCAATGTTAAAAATATTCATGTTTTAATCCAATATTTAATAACCCGTTTATTCTTTTATTCTGCATTAAAATGTCTCTTTATTGATAGATTTTTTTTAGAAACTTTTAGGCATTTTTAGGGATTTTGTTCGGCAAATTTTTTTTCGGTTTTCTTTTAAATCGTTTTTTTTTTCTGTAACAGACCTTTTTATTATCATTCATAGGACCTTATATGTAAATTCCAGGCATTTTCGTTCAGTAGTTTTTTTGCAAACAGCGTTTTAATTTTCAAACTTTCAAGCGCACAGGTTTTTTTTCACCCGGTTCCTCAGCGTGTTGGCTTTTTCTGGCGGCTGCTCTGAACTGTGATTGGCTGCTCGTCGGCTTTTTCCAGTGCGTTCGGCATGGTTTTGCGGCAGTTTCTGTGGGTTTTCGGTGAGTGTTCGGTGGGTGTTCGGTGAGTGTTCGGCGGGTATGCGACGAGTTTTCCCTGCTCTACAGGGACCATCCGGTTCATGCTAAATACACTTCAGGGTGGCAAACAAGTGCAGGAAAGTGCGGGGAACGAGAGGGCACCGAAATGCAGGTGACATTTTGGTGCTCTCTGAATAACCCTGATAGTTTGACTCAAACTAATTATCTGTTCAGGGCTAGATTTCAGTTGTGGAGTTGGGTATTTCACCAGAGCTCTGCTTAGGCTTAAAGCACATTTGGAATGTCAATCTAAAACCTAATATTGTTCTTTAATAAATGACATGAAATACAAAACAAGTTACCATTAAAACCTTGTGATCAATCTGTTAATATGCCCATGTCCTCCCTATTGTGTTTTATTAATGTGAAGACCTCCTTTTGTGAATCTATCCTTTTCACTACATGCTCTGCTCAGTAACACATGGTGATATATTTATAGAGCAGATTAGAGTATAAGGAGGGTCAAAGGTTTACCCGGCTCTCTGTCTGCTTCGGAGATTTTCATTCTTAATGTGTTAATCTTAGAATGCACAGTAGGAACGTCTCACTAAATGAAGAAAAATAATAATAATCTGTGAAATTGGAAAGTTCTTCCCGAATACAAAAAAAAGTCATCTCATAAACAATGTCCTTACAATTTCCACGTCCAGCTCCATGGAGAAACAACAATATGACTCTACCACAAAAGGAGAACCCAATCAGTGAACAAGGAGAGACAATAATAGGACTCTACCTTCTATCATTAGGTATGTACATCTCAAACCTTTAATATATGCCGTTGTAATATGAGAACGTACTACTTCTAGATGTTAACAGAAGAACAATGCTTGTGTTGTGTCTATACAGAGCAGATAGTAAAAACAGCTGTTACGGCTGCATGTTCTGAAATCTGTCCATGCTTGACCTTCTAGCCCTTGATGAAATGCCATAATCCTGTGCCAGTATCAGAGACTAAAAGAGCTATGAGGAAACTCTGTCTTCCATAAAAGTAACTTTATCATAATTGCCATTTTGATATATGTTACACATGGTTATAAAAACAAAATGCCAATTTGATATGAAATCTGTAAGCCAGTTGGGCATCTTGAGGCCCTGTGTACCTGCAAAAAATTCATTATAAATACAAGGTATGTTGAAGTCCTTGTCCAATCCCAATGCAACAACATCAATATTCTAGTGAGGAACATGTATATAAAAAAATCAGTACCTGCATTCTATGGCTCTGTGCTAGATATTCATTCTTTCTGGGGTGTCACTCATCTGAAATATTTTATATTTTTCATCTAATATAGGTTAGTTTATAAGTGGTTTAAATCGTAATAATAGCAAAGAGTGTCAATGATAATTTGCATACAGCGCATATAATTTGAGGCTATTGATAAATTTGAACATTTCTGTTTTGCTAATTTTGGGATATATAACAGGTGGTTAGCACCTAAAACATGGCCCCATTGTGTTATTCTGATCGTCCAATTCTCTTATTTCAGATAGATTTCTATTCTTTTGTTGCATTTTTTTGAGAGGTGTTATTTCTCCTGAAATACTGGGATCTAAAACCTGGCATTATGTTGCTATCAATGTGTGGAATTAAAACAGGGCAGTACCAGGGCAGTACCAGGGAAAGACACTTTCTATGGTTTGAATTGCTAAAATCATTAAGTCAATGCAAATGTTTCACCCACTCAACTTGCCCTTAATATACACATTAAACTTCAACAATTTGATCTTCATGAATTTACTTTTAACCCCATTTTTCTAATTTGTTTCCCTTGGTAAAATTTATTATGATTAACTGTTTCCGAGTATCAGTACGAATTCATAGGAACTTGATGTAAAATAACTACATTAACACCTGCGCGCAATGTGTGATAGTAAAGGGAACATAAATCAGCAAATACGCTTTTAAACATGAATTCATTAACATAAAACAAAAACAATATTCTTGATTATTACAATGAATGAGCGGTTTTCTAAAAAAAAAAATGAAAATGAAAAACTTACTAAAATTGTATGTTTATCTGTTTGTATTTTACTCCCATTGCAGGTCATAAGATACCATACTTATTACAGGTATTATTAAAACAAGAAATACTATACTTATTAAACATATAAATAAAACATGAAATGCCATACTAATTAGAGTTATGTTTTGTATATCAGTACAGTGACTCTTGAGCAGTAGGCTGTGGTCCATTGGTATACCATGGATGTTATGGAGGTACCCCACATTTATTTGGTACCAGGGTGGATGTCATCACATGCATGATGACTAATGGGTTAACAGATGGAGTTACTAATATCTCATATGGAGCAAAAATGCATTCAAACCCCTGCAAGGACTGAGTAGTAGTGCCATGTACAAACCAAGAAACCTCTCCACTATAATGCAATCTATTAAGAGGCTGAAGCTGACTGAGGACAAGTGGAAAGACCTTTCCAACAAACACACCATCGAACGAACACAAACAGATTCCCATGATCAAAGCTATTTCTCCACATGCACACTGAAATTAATAAGGACTGGAAAGAGAAACATACATGACCTTTGGTAGCTCCAGTTCGAAGGGGGAGGGGTGGTGTAGAGTGTTGACATTTAAATTATGGTGCAGATCATCTCAGCAGAAGCATGGAGAGGTTGAAGGCCAATTGGTACCTCAATCACTTTGTACATTGATTTCCTTCCAATTGAATCCCACATGTGTCTGTGAGTGTTTGTGGGCATCTGTCAGTGGGCCCTATTCTAAAATGACGATAAAATGGAGATGGTAAGCAGGCTAAGTTTGCACCTCACCCCAGAATGCAGCACAAAGCTGCCAAACATCAGCAACGACACTCCGGACTGCTGCGAGTATCGGCTTGTGGAGTCCATAGTATTCCATGGAACTTCGCACATCCTGGCCTCGAGCTCGCTCTTACGAGATCGTGCAGAGGCACGTAGTGATCGAGGAAGGAGACTAGGAAGTATTTGTTCCACATCTAACTCTGCTACGAGAAGAAGCAGTGGATCACACCTCACTTTTCACAGTGGATGAGAGGTGAGTATGGAATTTTTTGGGGGATTTAGAGTGTGATAAATGGTATTGTATTTGCAGAATTATTTAACACCAGCTTTTAGGAAATGTTAAAATTGGTCAATTCGCTTCCCAACATTAACCTTGGAATACCCCCTGTCTTGATGTTAAAAAAATGAATGCGCTCCCCAGTGGCGTAATTAGGGTTGGTGTCACCCAGTGCGGCAACTTATGGTGTCACCTCTCCTCCCCGAGTTTTACAGGTTTTTTTTAACTACTCTTACTCATAAGTCAGTACTCCCATATAACACTGAATGCTCATAATACACGGCGCACATTACTGTGAGGTTTATTGCTGTGGAGCTCTCTCATATGCTCACACACAAATTTTGGAGAACTCCCAGCAAGTACGGTGCCTGTTCGAAGGCATTGAAATTCCCCATAGAGAAGTAATGGCTAATCTATTCAGAGCACCGAACAGCAAAGAAATGTCCTGATGTCCGGTGTTTTCATTTTGCAGGTTTATTCAGGCTAGCCCCATAGGTTTCAATGTTAAAAATATTCCTGTTTTTATCCAATATCTAATAAACCGTTTATTCCTTTAGGCTAGGGTCAGACGAAAGCATTTTTCCCTGCGAACGTGAAAAAGTGCGTCCGAACGCATTGACGTGTTTTTTCACGGAATGCGCAAAAACGGTCAGACGACGCGCATTTTCGGGCGTGATTTTGTACGGATCGTCAATAAAACTCTTTTTGCGTCTGGACGTTATGTAGGCTGGACATTAGCAGAGTCTGACATCTCCTAATCTCACACACACGCCGCTATGCCGCAGCTGCGCACTCAGTACGTCAGTACTAGCGGTTCAGCGTTCTCAAAAAAATGCGTTCAAATTCCACTTGCGTTGCATGGCCGGACTTTTGTGCGGCCGTACATCGTATATTGGCCGTCATTGCCCGACATCTGCTGCTAGTGCGGCCGTAATTATGTGTGCCAGAAGGCACGTTAAAAGTGCGCTGGTCTGACCCCAGCCTTTATCTGTAGTAAAAAGTCTCTTTATTTATTGATTTATTTTTGTATCTTTTAGGCATTTTTCAAAAGAAATTCAATTTTTTTTCTTTTCTCTGTAACAGACCTTTTAATTATCATTAATAGGACCTTATATGTTAATTCCAGACATTTTTGTTCAGTAGTTTTTTTGAAAACAGCTGGTGACAGGTTTGCGGCGGCATTCGGTAGCTGATTCCCTGCATTTCAGGGACCCTGAGGTGAATTCACCGGGGAAATTTGATTCCCCAAAGTGCGGAGAACAACAGAACACTGAAATGTCTGTGCCATTTCGGTGCTCTGTGAATATCCCCTTTAGTGTTGTTTTTTTTGCCGCCCCATGGAAAGTGCCAGTCTAGGCCTTGCCTACCCAGAACATACTTGAAAATGAGAAAAACCTCAATGTCTCCTTCTTGGTAAAATATTTTTGTGTATAAAAGAAACCAAAACATTTTTTTTGGGTGGTGTCACCCGGTGCGGGCCGCAGGGCCCCCCCCCTTGTGACGCCACTGGCACTCCCCATGTTAAGGATAGGAGATGCAAAGTACCATAAGCTTGCGCAAACTGCAAGTCATGAACTTATTTCACACCACTGTAGCATCAACTATGGAAGATGCTGCAATAGTAACAACTATGTAGTGTAGCTCAGTGTCTTTATAACATTAGAAAATGATTATGTGCTTTTACAATATCAGCACCTTGTCTGTGTGTTGGGTAGTAAAAAGTTTGAAAATGTAAGTGGTGTAATTGGACTAATATAGTGTGTAGATCCATGTTGTCCTGTTCTCCTTCCAACAAAATCTGGTTAAATTAATCTAAGAATTTCTGATTTCCTGTGATTAATGCAGTTCCTAGTTGTATTCTACAACCGTGTAAAAAGTTAGTGATATAAATAGATGAATATTATTTGACATTGTCAACTGGAACTGCTATATATATATATATATATATATATATATATATATATATATATATATATAGTATATATAAGTAAAACTGATTAAAACACATGTTGAAAAAAACCAAGAAAACATTCCATGACATCCTTAAGAAGATGAAAATTTATGTTAGTGTAGGTATTTCATCCAAACATGGGATTTGAACTTTTACTTACAACTCTTTCCTTCTTCTTTGTAAAATAATAAAAAAAATAATTGGATATTTTTATTATTTTTCACATAGGTTGGATCTCATGGTTTGGTAACAGCATCGTAATTTTCATACTATACAAACAAAGGGCCAACTTGCAGCCTACAGATTTTCTTACGTTCAATTTGGCTGTGTCGGATGCCAGCATCTCTGTGTTTGGTTATTCTAGAGGAATCATTGAAATTTTCAATGTTTTTAGAGATGAAGGGTTTCTTATTACATCTATATGGACCTGTCAGGTAAGTGTACTTTATATTGACTCCTACTATAAATAAAAAAAATTATACATCATCATTTTTATATTTTTTAGATAATGTTGGTTGCAAGCAAAAGGACGTGCACACAATTTCAAAACTCCTGAACTTCTATCCCAGAGAAAAACCAACAGACGTTTAATCTCGTTGTGACTATAATGTGATTTGTCACAAGCTGAGTAAGGCTGGGGTCAGACGAGCGTGATTTCTACGGGCTGTACGTCCGTGCAGTACGGACATCGTCAGTACGGATGACGCAGTAGTGGTCACACAGTCCGTTTTTTCACTGAAGTTATTTTTGACGGATGTAGGAGGGGAAAATAAATTACAATGAAAAAACATTCTGTCCGTCAAAAATGCTGGACGTATAAATGCAGTCCGTCTGACCTGCTCCATCACTCACACACAAAGCTATGCAGACGTTGCAGACGTGGCGCACTCCGCACGTCCGTTCTAGCAGTATTACGTTCTTGCCTAACCTGCGTCCGTTTGCAGCATCCGTCATGCGTCCGCAGTTCAGTGCGGACGTACTTCATGTGTCAGGCTCCAATGGACTTTCTTTCATGCTATCACGGACGTACTTTTAGGCGCAATCACGGACGTGAACACTACGCTCGTCTGACCCCAGCCTAAAAGTTACCCAGTGCTGTAAAGTTGCAAGCTTAATTTAATATACGAAATGTAAACTAATTTATCTTACAAGATATTATTCTGCATACATTTTCACAGCTTGTAAAATAATTTATTGGTAGGCTATGCACTAATTTTACTTACATTAGATTAATCTACATAAATTGAAATGTTCAGGCAATTTTAGGGCTAGAGTACAACTTTTGATAATTTTGAGCGTTTGGCTACATTTTAATAAAGGATGTCCATCTCTTGATTTGTTTTTATTGGGGTGGGAGTGTACATGATAACAAAATTTCTGTAACAAGTTCATCCCTCATGGTTAATTAATGGTACGAATAAGGCTGGGGTCAGACAAACGCAGTGCGAACGTGCGTTTAACCGCACTTTATTACGGCCGTGGCAGCAGCAAATGACGTCCAACGCAGGCCCACACACAAAGTACGGCCACACGAAAGTTCAGCCGCACAACGCAAGTGGCAAACGAACGCATTTTCGCAAGAACGTCGAACCGCTAGTACTGACATACAGAATTCGCTGCGTCCGCATAACAGCGTGTGTGCGTGATTAGGCGACATCAGACGCTGCTCATGTCCAGCCAACATAACGTCCAGACACCCAAAGTTTCCTGGTTTGGATCCATAAAAAATCACGGCTGTAATTGCCGTGTATGACCGCTATCGCGTATTCTGTGAAAAAGTATGTCCATGCGTTCGGACGCACTTTTTTACGGACGATGTGAAAAATGCGTTCGTCTGACCCTAGCCTTAAAGTTGGACCAAGGGAAACCAATTAGTTATGGTACGCACTATCAAAATGGGAAATAATAAGGGTATAAAAATTATTGTGTTATTTTGCCCCAAGTAGAAGATTCTTTTAAAAAAAATTTGTTTCATAAATAATATTTTGGATAGAAAATCACAAGAGAACATAAAATACCAAAGCAAAAAAGTTATTCATTTTTGACGCTATATCAATTGAATTTGAGATGGTTGGGCAGCCTAAAAAGTGCTGGAGCTCAGAAAATGTTCTACCCACCCCACATATAATTATTTTCGTTGTGCCCTTAGTCACACTGACTATTGATAATTAAACTATCGCCAAGCTAGTTATAGGGAATCTTTATTATGATAATTATCATAAATCTCAAATGTTTATTTTGACTAAATAGAAAAGATATCACTGAAACTTAAAGATAGCTTTTCATTATGGGTTTCCCCTGCAAAATAACATTTACAAGCATTCACGTTAGACTTGACCCCATAAATATAATATAATTTAACCCCTTCACTACTACCAAGTGATTTTCCATTACACTGCTGTCAGGAACAAGTGGGTTTTGGGAGAATCACCTTTCATGAATTATATAGCAAGATATTTGGGTATGCTCCCAATGTATTTCTTACTGTAGTAGCCCTAGTTGACAGGCAGATGGCACCATCTGCTGGCCAAAGAGCATTATTGTAGCTGGGGCTCAGTGCTGAATCAGCTGGGGATCCGTGTTTTAAACAGAGTTCCAGCTGTTCAAACTGTTTTAGCACCTTCGGTGTAATTACTGGGGTGCTAAAACTGGGGGGGTGGCACATTCTGGCCTAGAATTCCTTTGCATGGCTCCACAATTAAACCAAATCGAGTATACTTGATATCGGGGGAACTGCAGATGCTTCGAAGATCGAGTAAATTCAATATTGGTAGTAAAAGAGTTAAAAATATTATTTGGTATAGTGCCTTTGACATGTTTTGCCAGAATTCTAAATTCCAAAACTATCCTAGACATACACAATAGAACTACAAACAATGTAGCATTATTCATCAAGTGAATAAATCAGTCATGATAATGTATTTGATTACCAAATAATAGGTTGATTTTTCCTACTATGCTATAAAGAAATGTCAGCAAAAAACAACTGGTTTCTCTGACTTGATCAGCAGATAATGGGAGAATTAGTGCAGCAGACTAATTTGACATACAATAGCCACTTTTGCAATCTGCTGCCTGTCCATTGCAAAAAGGGATTACAATAAACAAGTTGGTCGTACTTTCAGCAGTGCTGTGATATCATAATTTATACAGTAGATTGATTCAATCAATCATGAATAATAAATCCAAGAGAAGGCCCTCATAGAGACACTTCATGTGCATGTTTACAATATACACACATCAATACTCTATTTACTTCTACTTCGCATATACATTATGTATAGAGAAGGATGGGGTTGCAGCACACAAGTGGAAAAAAATAAAAGGATGAAATATTCTTTATACATCTTCTGCAATCTTTTTGAGTCATCCTGGGTTTTTGTACATTTCCAAACATCTGTTTTGTGCTGCAATGTAATTGCACTAGGGTAGTTCCCTCCCTGATCTATACACCTTTGTTTAACTTTATGTGCTTCTGCTCAAATAATAAAAAAAAAAATAACCTTGAAAGAGGTACTGGGATATTTATCACAGAATATAATTGATTTAAAAGAAAATCATTTATCTTAGATAATTTTAGATGTATAAATAAGAGTTACATATTTGTAATTGTTACCATGTCTTGTGTCATGTCCTTACTCCTTATCCATTATGATCTGCGTATTAATACAGTTATTAATGAATACTACATTAACCGTATTGTACATAGAACAGAATCAGATTAGATGGGTGTTAGTGGTTGGGAACACAAATATATAATGGGTGGTCAGTATATAGTAATGTAGAGGGAAATAATGGCAGATGGTGATATGACTATATTGACTTTAATAGTAAGTGGTATAAGAGGAATCAGTATGGGATGGCATAGGGATGGCATAGGGATGTGCGTGAATTTCTTTTCGTTTAATTTCGTCTCGTTATTTTTCGGGTCTTTCTTTTTCGTTTCGAGTCAGTTCGGACAGTTTTTGTTTCGTTTTGGTCCCGATCGATTCGGTGATTTGGATTGATTAATTTTTCGGATCAGTTCGTTTTTTGTTTTTTTATGAGCTATTTAAGAATGGGAAGTAGATTACTACCAATAGAATGAAAGTTTCTTTATTTTTTATTTTTTTAGAACTTTTTAGGCATTTTTGGGTGAAAGTTTGGGTTTCCTAACTTATTTTAAAGAAACTAGGCTTTTTAACCCATAGGTTTCAATGCAGCATATGAATCCACACACTGCTGGGAAGTGCCTCTCTGCGGTATAATTAATGCAGCATATGAATCCACACACTGCTGGGAAGTGCCTCTCTGCGGTATAATTAATGCAGCATATGAATCCACACACTGCCGGGCAGCGCTTCTCTGTGAATAAAATTAATGCAGCATATGAATCCACACACTCCTGGGAAGCGCCTCTCTGCGGTATAATTAATGCAGCATATGAATCCACACACTGCCGAGCAGCGCCTCTCTGCGGTATAATTAATGCAGCATATGAATCCACACACTGCCGGGCAGCGCTTCTCTGCTGTATAATTAATGCAGCATATGAATCCACACACTGCTGGGAAGCAGTGGCGTAGCGTGGGGGGGGGGGCTGGGGAGGCCGTGGCCCCGGGCGCAGTTTTGTTAGGGGCGCATAATTTCAAAAGAAATTTGCGCCCCTAAAACTTGAGGCTGGACTGACCCGCCGGGCCCTCGGGCGCCGCCCAAGGGCCCGCGGGTTGAGGGGACCCAGATGCCGGGCAGCGGGAGTGCTGCTGCCTGGTCCTGAACAGTGAGTCCATCCGTGTTGAAGGGGATGCGGCTGCGTGCAGGCGCAGCTGGTCACGTGGTACGGCTAATCAGGTGGTACTGAGTCTCTGTGTCTCCGCGTCATAACGCCAGGCCCCGCCCCTCGGCATCCCACGTGAGCGCACCCGGTAGCGTTCATCATTCGGCGCCTGGCCAGCGAGCAGCGAGGAATCTGCTGCCAGGCGCCCCAGCCCCTGACCAGCCGTGACAGGGCCCCCCCTCCACGGGCGGCCACTGGACGACCCCCAGGGGCACGGGGGTGCGCCAAATAGAAGGCCTTCACTAGCCTAGGAGCATGGACTTCTGCAGCCGGAATCCAAGAACGATCCTCCGGACCGTAACCCACCCAATCGACCAAGTACTGCAAGGACCCCCTAGATATCCTGGCACCCAGAATGGCCTTAACCTCGAACTCCTCCTCACCCTCCACAGAGATAGGAGGCGGTGGAGCATGGACCTTGGTGTACCGGTTACACAACAACGGCTTCAAAAGGTGTACATGGAACACATTATGTATCTTAAAATGGGAGGGTAACGCCAAAGCATAGGAGACAGGGTTGATTCGCCGCAGAATCTTATAGGGGCCGATATACCTAGGAGCCAACTTCATGGAAGGCACTAAGAGCTTGATGTTACGTGAAGAAAGCCAAACCCTGTCCCCAACTTGATACACAGGTGCCTGCCTCCTGTGTCTGTCGGCCTTGGTTTTCTGGATGGCACTACTCTCCTCTAGTGCCTGTCTCACTCTCCCCCAAGTCTCTTTCAATGATGCCAGTTGCTCATCCAAAGCAGGAATCGTGGTATCAGGAAACGTAGCGGGGAGCACGGGAGGATCAAAACCATAAACAGCGAAGAAAGGAGAATGTCCTGTGGACTCACTCACTGCACTGTTCAAGGCATACTCGGCCCATGGTAACGGGTCTGACCAGTTATCCTGTTGTTCTGATATAAAGCACCTGAGATATTTCTCTACATTTTGGTTTGCTCGTTCTGCTGCTCCGTTGGTCTGGGGGTGATAGGCCGAAGAGAAAGAGAGGTCTATCCCCACATTCTTACAAAACCCTCTCCAGAATCTGGAGATGAATTGGGTCCCCCTATCAGAGACAATCTCCAGAGGGACACCGTGTATGCGGACCACGTTGGAAATGAATATGGGCACCAGTTCGGCTGCCAAAGGTAGTTTCCGAAGAGGAACATAGTGACCCATCTTGGAAAATCGATCTATGACCGTAAGTATCACTGTATTCCCCCTTGACTCAGGTAAATCTACTATAAAATCCATGGCTACATGTGACCATGGTCGTTCGGGGATCGGCAAAGGCTGGAGTAACCCAATGGGTGCTGTTTTGGGACTTTTCTGCCTTGAGCACACCTCGCACACAGCTATGTAATCTTTAACATCTTGGCGTAACGTGGGCCACCAGAGGAGTTTACTGATATTAGACACAGTCTTGGTGATACCCATATGCCCAGAAGTTTTATTATCATGATAGATGTTAAGTACTTCCTCTCTTTCGTTCTCAGGTACAAAGAGTTTCGCAGGAGGTTTTCCCCCAGGAGCTGCACCCTGGACGGTCTGCAACCTTTTCATGAGGGGAGACGAGACACTAATCGTGGTAGAGGCTATAATCCTTTCCTGGGGTACAATGGGATGCTGATCTTGGATATTGTGTTCATAAGATTCATACTGTCTCGACAATGCGTCTGCTTTAATGTTTCTGGACCCAGGTCTATAGGTAAGCACGAAATTAAAACTTGAGAGAAACAATGACCATCTCGCTTGTCTGGAATTTAAACGTTTAGCATCACCAATGTACGTGAGATTCTTATGATCGGTTATGATAACGATGGGGTCCTTAGACCCCTCTAATAAGTATCTCCATTCGGCCAAGGCCGCGATGACTGCTAACAACTCTCTATTTCCAATGTCATAGTTCTTCTCTGCCGGGGACAATTTCCGAGAATAGAAGCCGCATGGATGCAAGGGTTTGTCGGGTGCCTCCCTTTGGGACAAGACTGCGCCAAGACCTAGTTCGGAGGCGTCAACTTCTACTTGGAAAGGCAGAGCCGGATCTGGATGTCGGAGAACAGGGGCAGTAGTGAATGCCTGCTTAAGTGCCTCAAAGGCTTGAGTGGCTTGAGGTGTCCATTTCTGATTTCCCACCCCTTTCTTTGTCATAGCCGTGAGGGGAGCTACCAAGGCCGAAAAATCTTTAATGAACCTTCGATAATAGTTCGTAAATCCCAGAAACCTCTGGATGGCTTTAAGCCCTTGGGGTAGAGGCCAGTCAAGAATAGCTGAGAGCTTTTTAGGATCCATTTGAAAACCCTCAGGGGTTATTATATAACCAAGGAATTGCACAGTTACTATGTCGAATAGACATTTTTCTAGTTTGCAGTACAATCCAGCCTTCAATAGTTTTTCCAATACTTGTTTTACGTGGACATGATGAGTGTCTACATCCGGAGAGTATATCAGGATGTCATCCAGATATACTATAACGAATTCTTGCAAAAAACCCCTTAGGGTGTCGTTTATAAGGTCCTGGAAAACGGCTGGCGCATTACACAACCCAAAAGGCATCACCAGGTATTCATAATGCCCGCTACGTGTATTAAAAGCCGTTTTCCATTCATCTCCCTTTTTAACCCTGACCAGGTTGTACGCTCCGCGTAAATCAAGCTTCGTATAAACACAGGCCCCTTTTAATCGGTCGAACAATTCTGTTATGAGAGGTATGGGATACGCATTTCTTATAGTTATCCTGTTCAAACCTCTATAATCGATGCAAGGTCGCAGATCTCCCTCTTTCTTGGACACAAAAAAGAAACCTGCTCCTGCTGGAGAAGAGGACCGTCTAATGAATCCTCGTTCCAGATTCTCCCTTATGTATTCCTCCATAATGTCGTTCTCTTTTTGTGATAAAGGGTATACGTGACCCCTAGGAGGCATCGTACCGGGGAGTAAATCAATAGCACAGTCATATGGACGATGTGGTGGTAGGACCTCAGTCCTGGCTTTAGAGAACACCTCCTTTAATGCCAGGTAACATTCAGGGACCTCTGTGGACAAAGGAGGGGCTGTGGCAATATTGAGGCTACCAATCACATTAATTCTGCCTAGGCACTTAGACTGACAACTTTGACCCCAACATTTTATGTCTCTCAGGACCCAATCGACAACCGGGTTGTGCTCTGTTAACCATGGAAACCCAAGAACGACAGGACATGAGGGTGATTCAATAATTTGAAATCTTATTGTCTCCTGGTGCAAAATTCCTGTTTTCATACATACATCGATAGTGTCGTGAGTGATATGTGGGCATGACAGGGGTTTACCATCTATGGCTTCCACCATTAGAGGTCTCTCTTTAAGAACCAGAGGTAAGAGGTTTTTGGCAGCAAAATTCTTATCCATGAAATTGCCTGAGGCCCCAGAGTCTAGGAACGCCTCAGTCTTGAGGTGAACCCCCTCCCAGGTTAGGGAGATTGGTAACAGAATCCTGGATTTTTTTTTTTCATTGTCCACAAAGGAGGCATACAGAGAACCAATAACCTGGGTATTGGCTGTTCTTTGACCCAGTTTGCCATATTCACCCCTACTAACCCTGGGTCTCTGAGGACACTGAAGGCGGAAGTGATCTGCCCCTGCACAATAGAAGCAGAGCCCTTTTTCTCTTCTGTGCGCTCTTTCTGCTTCTGAAATACCCGTTTTCCCTATTTGCATGGGTTCAACAACTGGTAAATCTGTTCTCACATTATCCGAGGTACCTGACGTACTGGTGCGTCTGGGTAATGAGGGTAAAGGAGGCAAGACCCTTCTGGGTCTGTCTCTGGGGTGTCTCCTTTCCCTAATTTGGTCGTCCATGGCTATACAAAAATCTATCAGGTGGTCTAGATTCTCTGGTAATTTTAAGGGAGCCAGCTCAAACATAAAAGCCTCGTTCAAACCTTCGGTAAAGGCTAAGGTTAAAACGTCGTTCGGCCAAAGCACCTCAGAAGTCAAAGTCTTAAACTCGATGGCATAGTCTGCAACCCTCTTATTGCCTTGTTTGATGTGAAACAAAGACCTACCCGCATTGGTAGCCCTTCTAGAGGGATCAAAGGTACGTTTTAACTCAGAGGTAAAACCCTCATAATCGTAGATGATGGGTTTCTTATTTTCCCACAACGGCGTAGCCCACAATAAAGCTTTTTCTGTTAAATGATTAATCAGATATCCTACTTTGGCTTTATCAGACATACAAGAACCAGGGTTGTTCTCAAACAAGATCTCGAGTTGAGTCAAAAAACCCCGGCATAAGTTTGGTGTACCATCATAGCGTAGGGGTGCCTTCATACTAAGCCTATGTCCCTCAGGGGAGACGGAACTGACCCTAGGTAATGCTGGATCTGGAGGGTTTGAGGTACCTGTATTGGACCGATTTAACAGGGTTTGCAGAGCGAGAGAAATCTGGTCCATCCTATGGTCCTGTTCCTCTTGTCTGGCTGCGATACGTGCCAGCTGGTTAGAGAGGTCTGCGGGATCCATTGGCCCTGACGTAATGTCACGGATCCCTCTGATTACCAAAATAGTGGTCCCTTTACGCAGACCGCTCTCTACCCTTCCGATCCTTGAATGGTCGGCAAAACTAGAAAGACAATTAACCAGACAATAGATAGACAAGAGGTAACACCAGACAGAGGTACAGAATAGGGTATTGTCACGAATCCTTCTGACTACCAAGATAGTGATCCCTTTATGTGGATCGCTCTCTACCCTTCCGATCCTTGAATGGTCGGCAAAACTAGATAGACAATTAACCAGGTAATAGATAAACAAAGGGAAACACCAGACAGGGGTACAGACCAGAGTATACGTTCTCCGTAGGACCTTAGTTATAGCAGAGGAAATCTGATGTGTGCTTAGGGTGCCACATAGACTGACCTCGGTACCAACGTTAAGGGCAGAACCAAGAGCAGAGTAAATGCCAATACCAGGGGTTATACACAGAATGGTTTGTTTGCCAATGCCAGGGGTCATACACAGGAGGGTTCGTTTGCCAATGCCAAGGGTCATACACAGGAGGGTTCGTTTGCCAATGCCAAGGGTCATACACAGGAGGGTTCGTTTGCCAATGCCAAGGGTCATACACAGGAGGGTTCGTTTGCCAATGCCAGGGGTCATACACAGGAGGGTTCGTTTGCCAATGCCAAGGGTCATACACAGGAGGGTTCGTTTGCCAATGCCAAGGGTCATACACAGGAGGGTTCGTTTGTCAGAAGCAAGGTTAGATACAGAAATCGCCAAAATACACAAGAGCTCTGCGGGAAGTGAATACCACGTCAGGGCACCGGCATGGTAGTGAGACTGGGCTTTAAACCCGGCGGGTCCGCGTCATAACGCCAGGCCCCGCCCCTCGGCGTCCCACGTGAGCGCACCCGGTAGCGTTCATCATTCGGCGCCTGGCCAGCGAGCAGCGAGGAATCTGCTGCCAGGCGCCCCAGTCCCTGACCAGCCGTGACAATATCCATGAGCTGGGGCATATCCATGAGCTGGGGCAAATCCATGAGCTGGGGCATATCCATGTGTGAGCTGGGGCATATCCATGTGTGAGCTGGGGCATATCCATAAACTGGGGCATATCCATGAGCTGGGGCATATCCATGAGCTGGGGAAAATCCATGTGAGAGCTTGGGGCAAATCCATGAGCTGGGGGCAAATCCATGTGAGAGCTGGGGCAAATCCATGAGCTTGGGGCAAATCCATGAGCTGGGGGCAAATCCATGAGCTGGGGCATATCCATGTGTGAGCTGGGGCATATCCATGTGTGAGCTGGGGCATATCCATAAACTGGGGCATATCCATGAGCTGGGGAAAATCCATGTGAGAGCTGGGGCAAATCCACGAGCTTGGGGCAAATCCATGAGCTGGGGGCAAATCCATGTGAGAGCTGGGGCAAATCCATGAGCTTGGGGCAAATCCATGAGCTGGGGGCAAATCCATGAGCTGGGGGCATATCCATGAGCTGGGGGCAAATCCATGAGCTGGGGGCAAATCCATGTGAGAGCTGGGGCAAATCCATGAGCTTGGGGCAAATCCATGAGCTGGGGGCAAATCCATGAGCTGGGGCATATCCATGAGCTGGGGGCAAATCCATGAGCTGGGGCAAATCCATGAGCTGGGGCAAATCCATGTGAGAACTGGGGCATATCCATGAGCTGGGGCATATCCATGAGCTGGGGCAAATCCATGTGTGAGCTGGGGCATATCCATGAGCTGGGGCAAATCCATGTGTGAGCTGGGGCAAATCCATGTGTGAGCTGGGGCAAATCCATGTGTGAGCTGGGGCAATATCCATGTGTGAGCTGGGGCAATATCCATGTGAGAGCTGGGGCAATATCCATGTGAGAGCTGGCTGGGGCAATATTCATGTGTGAGCTGCGGCAATATCGATAACGTGTCCACAGGTTGGGGGGGCGCACAATTCTTGGCTGGCCCCGGGCGCTGACAACCCACGCTACGCCACTGCTGGGAAGTGCCTCTCTGCGGTATAATTAATGCAGCATATGAATCCACACACTGCTGGGAAGCGCCTCTCTGCAGTATATTTAATGCAGCATATGAATCCACACACTGCTGGGAAGCGCCTCTCTGCAGAATATTTAATGTAGCATATGAATCTGCACACTGCGGGGAAGTGCCTCTCTGCGGTATAATTAATGCAGCATATGAATCCGCACATTGCTGGGAGGCGCCTCTCTGCGGTATAATTAATGCAGCATATGAATCCACACACTGCCGGGCAGCGCTTCTCTGTGAATAAAATTAATGCAGCATATGAATCCACACACTCCTGGGAAGCGCCTCTCTGTGGTATAATTAATGCAGCATATGAATCCACACACTGCCGGGCAGCGCCTCTCTGTGGTATAATTAATGCAGCATATGAATCCACACACTGCCGGGCAGCGCTTCTCTGTGAATAAAATTAATGCAGCATATGAATCCACACACTCCTGGGAAGCGCCTCTCTGTGGTATAATTAATGCAGCATATGAATCCACACACTGCCGGGCAGCACCTCTCTGCGGTATAATTAATGCAGCATATGAATCCACACACTGCTGGGAAGCGCCTCTCTGCAGTATATTTAATGCAGCATATGAATCCACACACTGCTGGGAAGCGCCTCTCTGCTGTATATTTAATGTAGCATATGAATCTGCACACTGCGGGGAAGTGCCTCTCTGCGGTATAATTAATGCAGCATATGAATCCACACACTGCTGGGAAGCGCCTCTCTGCGGTATAATTAATGCAGCATATGAATCCAAACACTGCTGGGAGGCGCCTCTCTGCGGTATAATTAATGCAGCATATGAATCTGCACACTGCTAGGAAGCGCCTCTCTGCGGTATTATTAATGCAGCATATGAATCCACACACTGCCGGGCAGCGCCTCTCTGCGGTATAATTAATGCAGCATATGAATCCACACACTGCTGGGAGGCGCCTCTCTGCGGTATAATTAAGGCAGCATATGAATCTGCACACTGCTAGGAAGCGCCTCTCTGCGGTATTATTAATGCAGCATATGAATCCACACACTGCGGGGCACGACCTCTCTGCAGTATAATTAATGCAGCATATGAATCCACACACTGCCGTGCAGCGCTTCTCTGCGGTATAATTAATGAAGCATATGAATCTGCACACTGCGGGGCACGACCTCTCTGCAGTATAATTAATGCAGCATATGAATCCACATACTGTTGGGAACTTCCAATATTTCAGAACGGCCGATATTTCGTTTTTGGAAACGCTCCTGAAATATGAAAATGGTGATTTTCGTCCGAATCTGGATTCGGAATGAAACAAATTGCACATCTTTATGGCATACCCTATTGCAGTGTTTCTACCAAAACTTGAGTGTGGCAAGCACTTTCCCTACACTCCTTAATCTTGTTCTCTATCAGGGTTAATCACAGAGATCCGAATTGTGGCCGAAAGGTAACCGAACAGTGAAATTCAGCGTACAGTTACCTTTCCTGGCCATTCGGCTATTCAGAGAGCAGGCAGTTCGCCAATTGTTGGCAATTGCCTGCACATACGGTGCCTGTTCATTGCCTGTTCGAGGGCATTGAAACCCCCATAGAGAAGCAATGCTTCATCTATTCGGAGAACAAAAACCAGCAGTGAAAAGTTGCCTAATTGCCCTGCTGTTCGGTGGTTTCATTCGACAGGTTTATTCAGGCGAATCATATAGGCTTCAATGTTAAAAAATATATTCCTGTTTTAATCCAATATCTAATAAACTGTTGATTATAATATTCTGCAGTAAAAAGTCTCTTTATGTATAGACTTTTTAGGATCTTTTAGGCATTTTTCGGGATTTTTCTGCAAAAATTATTTTTTCGTTTTTTTAATCGTTTTTTCTTTTGCCTGTAACAGCCCTTTTTATTATCATTCATTGGCTCTTATATGTAAATTCCAGACATTTTCGTTCTGTAGTTTCTTTGCAAACAGCGTTTCACTTTTCGAACATTCAAGCAAACTGGTTTTTTTTTGTTCACTCCATTCGTCTGCGGTGTCAGGCAGCTGCTCTGCGCTGTGATCGGCAGCTGCTCGGTTTTCTCCGGCGTGTTAGGCGTGGTTAATCCAGATGTTTTTGCGGGTTTCGGTGTGCATTCGCCGGGTTTTGTGGTGAGTGTTTGGAGGCTTTTCGGCGGCTTTTCCCTGCACTATGACGTCCCTGTGGTTCTTGCTGAATACACCGCAGGGTCGCCGAAATGGGATCGCCAAATTGCATCGTATTGAAGAGAACCAAAAATCACTGATAGTGATTCTCTTTGAATAACCCTGTATGTTTTTGACTTTTTCCTACTTTAAGCCTTTTGTTGTCTTTCCAAGCGGATTTCATGTGTTTTTCGTTGTGTACACCTTATGTTGTTCTCTTTATGTCCAGGACAGTTTTTTTTATTGCAGTCTACCTATTATTTTGTATGTCTAGACCAAGTTTTTGTTTGTCTACTTATTTGTCCCACTGCTTAGGGCTTCTGCAACTCCTTTATGTCTTTCATTTGAAGTCAAGCCTTGGATTTTGTATCCTGAGTTTATCATATTGATACTTTCCTGTTCCTTTGTGAAACTTCTTTGTACCTTGACTTCTGTTTGTCCTGCCTGGTTGCCTAGCTAATATCTGCCTTCACGTGAGTCTCCTACCTAATCCTGCAATTGCGGCTCTCTTCTAAATAACCTGGCACGGCGTGACAAGAACAGTGGTTGAACAATGATTCAACTACGTATTTTTCAATTGGAGAGGCATCAAGTGTTTGAAAGAAAAAACAAAATGGATAGGGTTAAATTTATGACAGTCGCATGAAGCTCAGAAGACTAACAAACAGAGCCAGGAGGAAACAATCTACAAGACATCCTACAGGCCTTATTAAAATAAATGCCCATGCTGGGAATCTCCACCAACTTTCTTTCCCAACTATTGTTGGGGAAACCCATGAGGATACCTACTCCAAAACTCTTACTATGACACCCAATAAATCCTAGTAAGATGAGGGATCATTTGAATCAAAATGGTCACATGGTCTCTTTCAATTAAGGGCCTAAATGGATATTCCCTTTGGTTATCTGTGACAATCGAACAATGCAGAAATTAAAATCTCATCTTAAGTGTTGTGTATAATAATGGTGCAAAGATAAGCTTCTGGTTTGGTTCTTATTGACACGGATGCATAGGGTTACAGGGTGTTTGGTGGATAAATGAACATTAGTCTCTCCTTTCCAGACACACAATGTCAGGAGTCCCCCAAAAAAGACAATGAATGTAGTAAGATGGCAACCCCATGCCGGTCTCTTCACACCACTGCTCTTTGTGTCCAATAGGGGGGTTTATTTAAGACCCCCTGCACAATTTTCTTTTGCTCTCTTTTTCCCAGTCATGCACATTTTCGGACAGGGTGTTTCAAGCGGTAAAGGAAGATTGATATATTAAATAGCTTAAAAATAATAAACTGAGAATTCTTAAAGAGAAAAAATGGGAATTTAATACAAAATGTGATAAGGCTGATGATATGTTGTTTAAAATGTATCATGAATGAGGTAATTAAAGCCAGACGTTTGGTAGGAGAAAGATGAAGTGAACTAGTAGAAAGAAAGCTGGAAAATGTAATCTGATGGGAGGACAAATGGTAAAATTATTATGGAAAAATTGATTCTGGTTTCAAAAAAGAAAGAAAAATAAAACTAAAGGAGAAGAGAGCTTGCATTGAGGCACTTTCTGTTATAATGCATATTTCTGTATATTCACAGGTTGATGGATTCCTTACTCTTCTCTTTGGTCTTGCTAGTATAAACACCTTAACACTTATCAGCGTTACACGTTATATTAAAGGATGTCATCCTCAAAGGGGTAAGATCACTTATTCAGATGAACGTCAAAGCTTAGAATTATGGTAGAGATATGAAAGTGCTTGAACGTTTATGGTTTTAAACAGATTTTAAGATATATACTGTGTATATGTATATATATATATACAGTATATACACACACAAATTTAAGCTATGGTGGAGGGCAAAAAGTGAGATTAAAAAGCCTCCACATAGCAAATAATAAAGTTTATAATTGTAGAAGACATTTACACCACCTAGCAATTCAGAGAACTGCTTTACCCACAGAGCCCATGTGCTACATTCTAGGGTTGCAACTAACAATTATTCTCATAATCTATTAGTTGGCCGATTTATTATTTTGATCAATCGATTCATCGGATAAAAAAATATAGAAAAAAAAATCTTTACTTAATAGGAATTTTATGTAAAAAAATAAATAAGCAATTTGCATAGTGTACGTAACGTTCGTACGTACATACACAAATTGCGTATTTTGCATACTTTTCACACAAGGTATGCGAGTGCTTGATCAGAGGGATGGGTTGATGCTGCTTGCGCAGCTTAAGCCCATGTTTGCTTTCTCAAATGAACGTGGCTACAAGCACTTGGTCATAGATGATGATGTCAGCATGAATTCGGGGTTAATAAGCTAAAGTGGTCAGGGTGCATAGAGTGTCCCTTTTAAATAATTTCGTGAACAAACTGACTGAGCAGAGGGACTGGAGGTGGAAGGGAGTGACTTTGCTCAAGTGACTTGACCTGAGTGTGAGAGAGAGTGGGTATGGACAAAAGACCGGATCTGCGTGTGGGAGTGAGTTTGGCGAAAGGGACCAGACCAAAGGGAGGGAATTGCAGTTCCCAACCAAAGAGGGTGTGGCTGGGAGGGTGGGGTGGTGGCACAGCATTCCAGCTTCAAGTAAGGAAAAAACACAGGCAGGCCCAGATTAAGATCTCTATGGGCCTGGAGATGAATATTTTGGTGGGCTTTTTTTGTAATTTAGCAAAATGATTATTTAATAGTGCAGATGCGGGTATATCTAACCAGGCAGATACTGTGTGATTAATGTTTCATTTAGATTTCAATCATTTAAAAGAGTGTAAACATTTTTCTTTCCCATTTTCTCATCCAAACCTTTGTGGGTTATATATTCTATAGGGCATTATTTTTAAAAAAATAATGTGAAATGGGAACCTGTTACTGCATTTTTTGGAGAAAATATACAATTTTAACCAAAAAATGAAAACAAAAATGAAATATTTCCCTTGTGTTTTGGAACGTATATTTTACGAATAATATGACTATGTATAAAACACTGACATTGCTCCCAGCGTGGGAAATGAGAAGGTGAGTAATGGCAGTAGTATTGCTCATTTTATACGTGACAAATGGACAATGCCCTGTCCAATGACACCTCACTTGACCTTGTGAGGTGTAAAGATTAGTAACGCAGGGGTCCAAAGTTCCCCGCAGTGCTCTTCGCTGCAGTGCAGCAGTTTAGGCTTTTGATGTAACAATTCGTAACAATGGATAGTACCATCTCCTCCACACTTGTTGGCGACATGAGAAATGTGATGGTTAGTTAGTGCAGCATCATTGTTTACTTTATAATTGAAAAGTGAAAAATATTACTGTTGGAAAGAAAAAGAAAAAAGCAAATATTTATTATTTTATTTTTGTTTACTTGAAACCTGGTCATCTTTGGTATCATTGGAAAGGGCATGCTCTGGCCTTTCCAGTGATACCTCACTTCACCATGTAGCTCCCTCGGAGTTGTAGATACAGGGGTCCAAATGCAGACATAGTTATCCTTTCTCTGGGCCTATTCTGAGGCATGGGCCTGGAGCTGCTGCGCCATCTGCCCCGATGTTAATCCGGCCCTGAACACAGGCATACAGCTCCTTCACCCAGTGGCAGTATCCTATGGTTTGTGTTTTAGTTCTGCTACTGTTGTAAATGGAATAAAAACAAACTGGTTGTGTCTGACATAAACCTAGGACTAAATCATACCTAGTAAAGCAGCGGCGCGTCTTCTCCAATCAGCTCCGAAGCTGAGGTTATTTACTTTTATCTCAGTCTTACTTTAAACAGTGTGTGCTATACACAGGACGATTAATCAACACCAATAATGGAAATATTTGGCAACTATTTTAATCATCGATTAGTTGTCGATTAATTGATTAGTTGTTTCAGCCCTACTACATTCCCCATATGCAGCAAGGAACTCTGGGTAGGACATGCAAATGAGGTCTCCAATTTCTCACTTTTTTTGCATCTAGGGTCTGTGTTAAACTAGATACTGGATGCAAAGAAGTGTGAAATTGGATACCTCAATTGCATGTCCTACCCAGAGCTCTTTGCTGCATATTGGGAATGTAGCGCATGGGCTCTGTGGGCAAAGCAGTTCTCTGAATTGCTGGGATGTGTAAATGTCTTCTACAATTAAAAACATTATATATATATATATACACATACAAAACGCAGGAGAAATATGCAAATTACTAAATACTGTATGTGTGCCTATATTTATTAGTGTAGATTTTGGTAAGAATGTTCCATTTGTACTCGATTTTTACCTTCTGAAGTGCTTGGTATTGGACCCATACACTATCAAAAACATGTATACACGATCTTTCACTAATAATTCCAAAAGGTATCATAATCACTAGCATTACACATTCCAGGGTCTTAAAGAACCTTTGATGTTACTGTGAGATTATAGTATAAGGAGAACATAGAGTTCTCTATGCCAAGATGTAATATTTGTGATCAGTAACCGATCATTGTCGGCTGCCTGCAGATATTAGCAGAACACTCACATCACCATAGAGAGGCAATTTTGTAGTGCTGTGAGAAAGCCCTCTTACAGCTCCGCTCATGGAGCAGAAGCACAGCAGCATCCGACACTGGAACAGAGTTAGTACAGGCTAGACTGCAATTTTTCATCAAGGGCTGACATAACACACATATGTAACACCTATCCAATATCCATCCCATCATGGGATATCACAGACAGAGTGATACTTGAAGGGCAGTTGGGAGCAGTAAGTAAAGGGACTACACAGGTTCCGTTTTAATAGGGATGCTTCTGGTAATAGTTTGACATATGTAAGGGAAGTTTATTGTAAAAGGCAACTTTAGAATTAAATATTGAGATCTTGCAGGGTTTTGGGACAGTAGTTAAAGTGTTTTTTAAGGTCAACATTAAGTGGACAGGGGGACTTTTCCTATTTCATCCCCTACATATAGGGCAGTGTTTCCCAAACCTGTCCTCCGGACCCACTGCCTCACCAGGTTTTCCAGATAGCTGAAGCACAGCACAGGTGATATCATTTGCTGCTCAGTGATTGCAGGATTCAGTTTGCGTTTCCCCTCGGTAATCTGCAAAATCTGGCCTGGTTGAGGGTCCCGAGGACAGGTTTGGGAAACACTGATATAGGGGATCTATCTCATCCCCTCTCCTCAGTTCCTGTCCTGTGCTCACTTTGCTTTAGTTGATATTGATTGATATTTGTTGATATTGATGATAATATAACAAATAATACAGTACACGATGGAGCTAAACCAGATTTTCAAAGATTTTATTGAAACCACTTGGAAACTAAAGATTAGGTGCCCTGAGAAACAAAGGTTACAAGATAATATAGCAACCAAATTATTTGTATGTGTTGGTAAGTTCATTCCACATAATCAAGCACTGTCATACCAGCAATGAATTAGCGCGTAATTGGCTAAGTATGAAGAAACTTGCGTGATCTAGTGCACTTTAAGTTTTTTTCATTTTATGACTTTCTTAATTAAAGACATGATAATCTTTTAAAGCCAACTCCCCCACCACCCTCCTCTCATGTTGCCAGAGGGGCTGGACCTTGTTTCATATAGAAGGTTCCTATGTGTTGTTTTGCAGCGTGCAAAAAATTATATTTTTTTAGCCACCATGTCAGACACACCCCATATGCACAGTTATATTTTATTATTCTGATTGTTATTATTATTTAGAGCGTAATAGTAAGTTAAAAAAATTTGTAGGTATGATCGCTTTTTTTAAACTTCATAAAAAAATATAAGAATGTTTTCTAAAGTCCAATTTTGGTACCTTAAAATAAATAAATATTTGTTACTTATAAGATGTTCCCCAGGATATTAACCTATTAATTTAGATTTTTCTTTTATGTGGTATTTTATGAAATTAAATAGATTTCACATTTTAACCCTAATTGCTAGTGCACGCTATGGTGGTTTGCAACTTATAGATTTAAATCCGTTTAAAATGAATACTAGGAAATGCAACATATAGATGTTTTCTTTCAAGACTTTATTCATACAGCTATATAGCTAATGTGTGTTTGATTTGAAGTTACATTCACATCAGCAAGGTAACTGAACTTTATTTTTCAGCCAACTGCATAAGCAATGGCAGCATCACCATATCATTGGTTTTGATCTGGATTGCAGCATTGTTTTGGTCAATGGCTCCTCTACTAGGATGGGGAAGCTACAGAGGTAATGCCTGTTCATTCCTATACATCTCACAGGCTAAGTAAATTATGGATAGATTCATCTAAATTCTGCCAGCTATTTAATTGGGGAATAGGTTACATAGTTATGTAGTTAAACAGATTGAAGAATGGCTGCTGTCCATCAAGTTTAGCTTTCCACATATCCCTATAATAAATGTCGATCCAAAAGTTGGCCAAAAAAATCAACACTTAGTACAATACCAATTGTGCTCAAAAAGGATATAAATAATCCTTCTTTATTCCATAGTGACAATCAGGTTTCACCTTAGATCAAACAGCAACAAGCAATGTATTATAGAGACAAACTGTAAATAGGTATGAGCGCAAGCAATACAATATAGAGCATAACAGCACAGAGGTTGGAATATGTATCGCTCTACATCAACCACACACAAGTACCCTCTATCCCAAAAGAGATCCCTAATCTCTGGATAGAGATAAGATTAATGGTGAGACCCCCTGACCGACTGGGATTGAACCCTAATAAGATATGAAAAAAGGGATAGAAAGTGAAAAAACACTCCCTCTCCCTAGATAGACAGGGAGGTTAAAAACTTAACTTTATTAATGAACAATGCCAAATTTATATATTTTTTTCCTTTTTCCTTTTTTCATGCCCTCTATCCCAGATACATCAAAGTACATCCAAAGTTCTCCCACTGATGGAGCACTAGAAAGCATAAAAATATATAGTGCAAAACTGTTAAACACATATGTGTTTAACAGTTTTGCACTATATATTTTTGTGCTTTCTTTGAGGCCATCTGATCTAAAAGAACATTAAAAAGACCAAGTAGTGCTCCATCAGTGGGAGAACTTTGGATAAGCAATGTATTCTAATTTTAGTCTTATATTGGTTTATATCATATTTTACCAAACCTTTTTTAAAGGCATCAATTAAAAAAAATTTATCTCAAAATTTAGAAGTTTAGTCACAATGTGTATGTAATGGAGCAATGAGTGGTTCTCTTGTTATAATATGCTCACTTCTCACAAGTGCACTTACCCTATATTTTTCTAATTGCCTTGCCACTTCACTTTTTTCTCCTGTTGATATTCAACATTGTGGTGAAAAGTATGTACATGTAATTCATAAGGTTAACTAGAATGACATATGGCCTGTGAAGAGGAGATTGAAGGGGTTAATCACAAAGCAGCAAAATTTCGTTGCTTTTCACTTCGGTGCACAACGGTGATTCCATTTAGCCAAAACTAGGGTACATTCACTGTTCAACACAGGGTCACCGTAGATTGCCGAAGATTGTGTTGCTAAAGGCTCATGAAAAATTTGGAGGCCATAGCCAAAGCGCACCACAAACCGCCAAAGAACGGCGAACTGGCCTTGGTGAAATCTACTGAACTGAATTAAAAAAACAAAAACGGAACTCTCCTAATCGGTGTTTAAACCAATAAAAATGCCATTAAAATGTGTCTAAATAATAAAAATGGTCCTTCAAAAAATAATAAGGTCCGTTTACAAAATAAAAAAAAATGCCTTTTAAAAAAAATTTGAAAACTAAAATTTTGCCTACTAAAATACATAAAAGGTGTTCTAAAAAATTAAAAGGCTATTTGCTTAAAATGAAAAGAATATAAATTTTTTACATTGAATCCTATGGGATTCACCTGATTAAACCTTGTGAACCGAGTCACCGAAAATCATGTAATTTCGCTGACAATTCAGTGACGTTCAGTGTTCTGTGTATAGACAGACCATTCAATATAAGTGTTGGGAACTAAGAGCCCACCAATATCATGAAAGCTCAAGCACTCCCCACACACAGTGCTATTAAAGAAACAATAATAAACACAAAAATGAGCTTACAATGATGTAAACGATCAGTAGGTATCCACATGTATCATGAGAACGCCAATGTCCTTACATGAGCTAGTAAAGTGGAAAACATAAAAAACGCCACATAGCATAAAACAATACAGATTTAATCAACAGTTTAAAAACAGAAGTGGAAACACTCACAAAATAAGTGGCACACCATAAGCAAATATGTGTGCAAAAACAGCATAAGAAACACATGGGTAGTCACCACACGCCAAAGTCCGATCGAACAGCCTGTATTCTCTGATGAACTCAACCTGCAGATCAGGATGTCGTCGGGATGGCGGCTCTTTCAAAGGATCAGCTCCCAGAGAAATAAAAATCGACCACCAACTCGACGCGTTTCGTTTTTCAACTTCATCAAGAGCTTGGGGGGTCAAGATGGTGAATCCTCATTATATAGTCCCTGAGCAGTCATTATTGTAAAAGCGGAAACACCGGAATCGTTAACGGCACGCCGGAAGTGACGCAGTGCCATTCTGAGACATCCCACGGCGGCCCGCACCGGAAGTGACGTCAATGTTCTAAAACACCATCCTCGTGATGGGCAAACAACCAGACAAGTACTGGCAATATACATTTAAAAAGTACCATAATACAAACCACAAAATCTGTTGAACACTAATTGCCCTCCATACCTATAAAATAAACAACAGTTAGTGATGATTGCACAAAGGCTCACATGAATGATCCGACTAGACCGGGGAAAAAAGGGGTTTAAATATGTATATGAAGGAGAGCATTCCGAAAGACAAGATATATAGAGACTGTGCAATACATAAAGGAGTGTGTAACCTATAAAGGACCAAACCAAGAGTAGAGGGGGATATACAATCATAGTAATGAGTTAATGTCAAAATCGACATTCAAGCCAGGAAGCTTTAATGTCTCCATGTAATATATCCATTTGGTTTCAGCTAAAGAAAGTGATTTGGCTATATCGCCTCCCCTCCAATTCGGGGACACTTTTTCTATACCTAACCAAACAAATGTAGAGAAACTGAAATGTGGACAATTTCTCTTGGAGCTGATCCTTTGAAAGAGCCGCCATCCTGAGGTCATCCTGATCTGCAGATGGAGTTCATCAGAGGATACAGGCTGTACGATCGGACTTTGGAGTGTGGTGACTACCCATGTGTTTCTTATGCTGTTTTTGCACACATATTTGCTTATGGTGTGCCACTAATTTTGTGAGTGGTTCCACTTCTGTTTTTAAACTATTGATTAAATCTGTATGGTTTTATGCTATGTGGCTTTTTTATGTTTTCCACTTTACTAGCTCATGTAAGGACATTGGAGTTCGCATAATACATGTGGATACCTACTGATCGTTTACATCACTGTAAGCTCATTTTTGTGTTTATTATAGACAGACCATTATTTCTCTATGGGCCAATTTTGCGAACTGCACCTTACAGTATATCGCTGTCAATTCACCAGTATTTGGAGAATTGACAGATTTGTGAATAGGTGAACTTACACAACATTGCACCGTACGGTGAAATTCACCGTTCGGTGCACTTCGATGGCAAGTTTGTGGCTTAGTGACTAACCCCTAGAGTCTAATCACATAAATAGAAAACTGAAAACAGGGAAATGTTTATTAACGCCTTAAGGAGAATCACTGATGTGAGTGGGTGTTTAGGCTAGGGTCAGAGTGGGGCAGTCGGAACGCGCGTGCAGGCGCACTAAATCACGGCGGCAGTAGCAGCACATAACGGCCAATGACGGCCAATATACGCAGTACGTGCGTACAAAAGTGCGCCGACACCACGCAACCGGCAAATGAACGCATTTTTCTCAGAACGTGAAACCGCTGCTACAGACGTACAGAGTGCGCTGCGGCCGCATGGCAGCATGTGTGCGTGATTAGGAGACGTCAGACGCTGCTAGTGTGCGGCCTACATAACGTTCAAAGAGCCGGATTTCCCTAGAATTGCGTTGGTGAGTACCTGCGACTGTGCGACTGTGGTCGTCTGACCACTTAAGCGTATTCCGTGAAAAAATGCGTGCGCACGCATCGACATACATTTTGACGGTGGCCGCAGAAAATGCGCTCATCTGTCCCTAGCCTTAGTGGTATGGATTAGGAGATTGTCACAGTGAATTTGGTATTCCATTGCAAGGTTTAAGCCATAAGGGTAATTTATCCGCATCACACATATTCCTATGACTCTATTGCCACAGTCTTCTTTCTCGCATTAACCTAACATTTCTAACCTATTTTAGGATTATGCTCTATTTCTCCATATTTATTGGCCAAATTGCACTGTAAATCTGCCAACTTGCTGATATTATTAAAGGGGTTATTCGAAGAACATCGAATTGGCTACCAAATTGCATCGAAAAATGAATTGCCCTGTACGGTGCAATTTCATGGCCATTTTGGCTATTCAAAAAGCTGGCGATTTGCCAAAAATTGGTTAATTGCCAGCGAAATACGGTGACCTTCAGAGGCAGTGAAATTCCCGATAGAGACGTAATGGTTAATCTATTCAGAGGACGCCGAACAGCATCGAAATGTCAGTGAAATGCCCGCATTTTTGGGGCTTTCATTCAACATGTTTAATCAGGCGAATAACATAGATTTAAATTTTAAAAAAAATTGCCTTTTTTCATAAATGTTTATTCTTTTCATTTGCAGGAAAAAGTCTATTTATTTGTTAGGATTTTATCGCGACTTTCTTTGGCAAAAAGTGCTTTTTTTCTGTACCAGACCTTTTTATTGTTATTCATAGGACCGTATATATTTCCAGGCATTTTCATGCACTAGTCTTTTTTTCATAAAGCCTTTTTTATCCTTGTTCAGTGGCTGGTCAGCTTTCCTTCAGATGCGTTCAGTGGTCTGTTCGGCTGATCGTTGGATGCATTTGGCGGTTTTTCAGATCGATTCGACAGCTTTGCGGTAGTTTTTCGGATCGATTCAGAGTATTTTTGGCAGTTTTTCAGATTCGTTAGTTTTTTTTGGCGGTTTGCAGCTACATTCGATGGGATTATCGGCGACGTTCGGTGCATTGATTCAACATACTTCAGGGACCCTGCGGTGAATGTTGAATTCACCGCAGGGTCAGCAAATTAAGGGTGCTAAAGTGCATCTCTGAATCCCCCTTTAGTCAGCATTTGATTTACATTAATAAGGACATCACAAGTCATAAATTAGGTTATTCACAAAAAATACAATAGTTATTTTTCCACCTAAACAATATACAAACAACATACTTTACTGTTTCAGGTAAAGCAATTAAGAATCCATTAAATTTTTTTATTTATTTTTATTTATAAAAGGATTTTACCAGGAAGGATACATTGAGATTTCTCTCGTTTTCAAGTATGTCCTGGGTTCAAGAACATTGAGTGGTTACAGAAATACAAAATAGTAAAATGCAAGAAATTAACACAAGACCATGTTGATTCGCTTCTCTCAATGAATACAAAAATTCTGTGGGGAAAACAAGCGCACTCAGAAGGGGATATTGTCCCATTATCCAACTTGCCTGGGATAAAGTAAAATTATTTAGTACCTTTGATCCTGGGTTTATTCTGCCCCATAAATGATGAAGGGGCTCTATTCAGTCATGTCCTATCCCCTCCTAACTCTAGGTACTCATCTACTAATATTTATTTTCTATCCATTCAGAAATAGAATGCCAACTGTATTATGTATTTTCGAAAACCTTCATGAAAAGCTAACCAACCTATCACTCTTTCGTATTGTCTTATATGGCGAAGCTTTCAATAATTATAGTTTTATAAAAATATGACTAAATAGAATATATTTTCAGTCTGCAATAAAACTATTTTCTCTGTCATAAACGCATCTAATTTCCTTGCATTGTACAGATCGCATGTATGGAACGTGTGAAATTGACTGGACCAAGGCCAGCTTCTCCACAATATATAAATCCTACATTGTGTCTATATTTATTTGCTGTTTTTTCCTCCCTGTGATGGTCATGGTCTTTTGCTATGTATCCATTATTAACACTGTGAAATCAAGTCGCGCCTTATCAGATGAAAGTGATCTAACGGATCGACAAAGAAAAATGGAACGTGATGTGACAAGAGTAAGTTTTGTCTGGTTATACCTTCATGATTAGACTCATGCAATAATACTCTATAATTAGCTAAAATTTAAACCTGTTGTTAAATTTTAAAGATGCATTGCACTGTATCATCCTGATGTGTCAGCGCTGTATCATCCTGACAAATGGTTATGGCGGGGGCTAAGAGGGGCAGAAGCTGTCAGGACTACTGACTCAACGGCGTCTGGCTCGGCTGATTCCCTGCCCTACTGTGCTCTGGCCCAGCGTGTGGGGAAAGTGGCCGGCCCGACCGCCTAGCGGTCCTGGGGCACCATGGCTCACATCTCCGTCATAGCCTGGGCCCCAGGAGAGGTCGGATGCTGGCTCTGACAACCTCAGCCATCGGATTCTGTTAGAGTCTGAGGCTTCAAATTCCGAAAACTAGGCATGCGTGTGTGGTCAGTTTCTGCTAATATGGAGGCCGACTTGCGTCATGTACTCATGACATCACCAACGTCCTGAATGGCGGGGAGTGGCTACTGGGTTTTTAAATCCAGTTAGTTCACTCCAACCTCCCTACAGTATTGCAGAGGTTCCCTTATAGTCTACGTCCTCTACTAGCTCCTCTATTCTGACCCCCGGCTTGCTTCCCTGCTGCCAGTTCATCTCCAACTTGTCCAAGATATTAAGAAATAATATATATATATACACACACAAAATACACGGGGAGGGCAGCACTCAACCTTAACTAATCATTCAGTGTGGGTGCATCTCACTTAAAGCAATACAACAACCCAGAAGGAGAGCACACCAAATATCACATCCAAAGAGAACAGCAGCAGCTTTGAACATTTCTTACCCCCTTCAGGAGCACAGCAGTTATTAACCCATTCAAGACCCTTTGCAAGGTTTACCCTAAGCCCTGTTCCAATCCGAAATTTTGGTGCCGATCGAATAGGCGATCCAGATTGATTCGGATCAGTTACTTGTCTATTCAACGAAAGGTGAAAATCAGAATTGGCAGGAGAAGAGAAAATTCTAGACCAAATAGAATAAATGGGAGAATTTTTCTGATTTGGCTATTTTGACCTAGAATTTTCACTTCTCCAGTCATTTTCCTGAGTTTCACCTTTTTTTTAATAGACCTGTGTGTTTCTTGTTTTTATGACTTATTTCGTTTTTTTATTGGTTATTTAAGAATGCGAAGTAGATTACTGCCAATAGAATGAAAGTTTCTTTACTTATTTATTTTTATAAGGCATTTTTTTGGGTGAAATTGTAGGCTTCCTAACTTTTTTAAAGAAGCAAGGCTTTTTAACCCATAGGTTTCAACGCAGCATATCATATCCACACACTGCTGGAAAGCGCCTATCTGGAGTATAAATAATGCAGCATATGAATCTGCACACTGCGGGGCAGCACCTCTCTGCAGATTGATTTGGAGCGATTCATTTTTTGGATCAGTTTTTCGTCTTTTATAAGATATAAATAATGCAGCATCAGAATCCACACACTGCTGGGAACTTATTTTATAGGAGCACTGGATCTCCTCTTGTCCTCAGTTACCTCCTCAGCTAGTGCCATGAACACAAAATGTGGTAAAAATATTTTATTTATTATTTTAAAACACACAAATATAACATCAAAACATGTTTTGCCTTGATCAATGGCTTCCTCGTTGATAAAGTCAGAGTGTTCATAAGGTCCTTCTATAACTGCCAAAATTTGGCAAAATGCCTTCTCCCTGAATAGTTGAATGGCCCCGAAATGTCACCGTATGGGGAAATTCACTTGTCGGTGACATTTCAGGGCCAGATCGTCTCACTCTCTCTCTGAATAACCCCATTATTTTCATTACTGTAATCAATGGCGGGTCACTGTTATTTTCATGGCATTTGTGTAAAAACTAAATGCTTTTAATTGGTTTTAATAGCAGAATTGAGTATTTTCCGCATCTCATTTGGCTAATGGCTATATAATTCAGTTATGTTTTATTTTTTCAGGTGTCAGTTGTCATTTGCACAGCTTTTATCATTGCCTGGTCTCCATATGCTGTCATATCCCTGTGGTCTGCCTGTGGCTACTATGTACCCAATCTCACTAGCATACTCGCCAGCCTCTTTGCTAAATCTGCCAGCTTCTACAATCCTCTGATCTATTTTGGGATGAGTTCTAAGTTCAGAAAGGATCTCAGCATCTTGCTTCCATGTACAAAAACAAGCAAGGACCCAGTGAAGCTCAAACGCTTCAAACGTCTTAAACTGAAACATGAGTCTGGACGTCATGATAGATCACAAAAATATAACGAGCCACCGGCACAAGCCCAGCAGCATGTAGCAAGTGAAGACTCTGGTGTGGGTAGTCCTAGCAACAGCCCACCAGCAGAAATGAAGGATGTCTATACATGTCATTTAGACTTTGATTCAGACAGTCCTAATTATCAATGTGATCGTTTATGACTTTGTTATATGAGAGAAACCTGCCACATTTAATGTGCAAAAGTAAATATGTGTGCTGGGTATCTGAAGTATATTGCATGTTTTTTTATTAAGTATGGGATTTGTGTTATCAATTCAAAAATCATAGACATGCCTTAACATAAATAACAAGCATGCCTTCTAAGGCTGGGGTCAGACGAACGCAGTGTTAATGTCTGTGTTGCCCGCACATAAGTACGTCCGTGATAGCATACAATTGTGTTAAATGGAGCCCCACATACGAAGTACGTCCGCACAGAAGTGCGGGGGCTGATGGACGCTGCAAACGGACGCAGGTTAGGCAAGAACGTAATACTGCTAGAACGGACGTGCAGAGTGCGCCACGTCCACAACGCCCGCATAGCTTTGTGTGTGAGTGATGCAACAAGGTCAGACGGACTGCATTTATACGTCCAGCATTTTTGACGGACAGAATGTTTTTTCATTTTTATTTATTTTTCCTGCTACATCAGTCAAGAAATCCGTCAGTGAAAAAAATGGACTGTGTGGCCACTACCTTGTTGTCAGTCAGTAAGTACGTCCTACTGCACGGACGCACAGTCCATACAAAATGCGCTCATCTGACCCTAGCCTTAATTGGATATACTTAGCGCTGATAGCAAATTGTTTTTGTTTTCTTCATGTAAACAAAGTGACAACAGATTGTTAAAGGCTATAATTTTTGATACATTTACAATGCTGCTACATAACTGAAAACAATTCTGATGGAAGAAGACCCTTGGATACTATATGACAATGATGTGTGCCTGTAAAAAGGTGTTTTTAATATCACGAATCATGAACAGATAAAGAAATAAAGCAGAAAGTAGGCAAATTTGCTTACTTTTCATTCAGATATCTAGTTATGATTTGCTGGGGAATTATGCCTAGGATTGGCTTCAGGTATGAAACATGTTTTTTTGGACTTTCTCCATTCTGCCTTCTATCCCCTTCTCTACCGAGATCGAGATACCTGGAGACTTCAAAAGCACCATCGGGTATGGATATTGAGTTATCTCAATATGCAGCTCTGAAGGGCAAAAGCAAATGAAATTTGTTTGCTGCAAACTAATTGTGTTTGCTTTTGGGCTGCAGAAGGTGCCCCTAAAGTTTTAGCCCCGTGGGCATAGTGACCGAGGTGCTAAACCTGTTTAAAATTGGCTGAAGAATGACTTGACATACCGGGCTCGCAGCAGCTGATGCAGGGAAAAATTAGCTGCAGCTCAAATTGCTGTAAATATATTTGGCCAGTAGATGGCGACATCTGACTTCCATTTAGATTACTACAGTAAGAAATACACTGTGAATATGCCCAAATATTTCTTACTGTACAATTCACTAAAAATAATTTTTCAAAAAACCACTGGTTCCTGAGAATTATTTTAAGGAAACTCACTTGGTAGTGAAGGGGTTAAGCTAAAAGCAAGTATGTGTCCTCCTTCATCTGTTAAACCACTTCACTACCAAGTGATTTTCCAAAAAAAACATTGTCAGGAACCAGTGGTTATTTGAAAAATCATTTTACTTAATTACACATTTGGGAATATTCCAGTGTATTCCTTACTGTGATAACCTATTTGACAGGCAGATGTTTTCCTTTACTGGTTAGGCTAGGGTCAGACTAACGCATTTTTCACGTTGTCCGTGAAAATGTGCGTTCGAAGAATGGACGTATTTTTTCACGGAATACGCAATAGCGGTCATACTATGCGCAGTTTCATCCGTGATTTTGTACGGATCATCAATAAAACACTTTGTGCATCTGGACGTTATGTGGCCGGACATTAGCAGCGTCTGACATCTCCTAATCACACACACACGCCGCTAGCGGACGCAGCGCACTCTGTACGTCAGTACTAGTGGTTTAACGTTCTCGAAAAAATGCGTTCATTTTCCACTTGCGTTGCGCAGCCGGACTTTTGTGCGACCGTACTTCGTATATTGGCCGTCATTGCCTGGCACTTGCTGCTAGTGCGGCCGTGATTAAGTGCGCCAGAACGCGCGTTCGCACTGCCTCAGTCTGACCCTAGCCTTAAATGGAGATACTGCAGTTAGAGCTGCAGCTTGTGACTCCGTGTATGGGCTGCTGAAAGTCCGATAAGAACATTCAAATAGCCGATTTTAGACAGATTGTACAGTGAAAGAACACTCTACCATATCCTGAAAATTTGCAGTCACCACTTTATTTGTTATTCTTAATTAGAATTAAACAAAAATGTTTGTTTCGGCAACATTTAGGTGCTCTCTGAATAACCCTGTCTGTGTAAACAAAAGCACGACCAGGTAATAGCAGGATTAAAACTCCAAAGTATATCCAGTAATACAAGCCAATGTCTGGAATAGGAAAGGTAAACAAGAAGAGAACGGTAATAAAAAATGAGAAAAACACAAGGGTTATTCAGAGAGATTCAAAATGTTGCAGCACGTTTGGGGACCTTTCGTTCCTTGCACTTTGGGGCAATTCTAGTTTGCCGACCTTGCGTTGTATTCGGTAAGCACTGCAGGGCCCCCCGTAGTGCAGGGAAAACCCACCGCAAACCCGCAGAACACTCGCTGAAAACTGACCGAAAACCCGTAGATACCGGCTCAGAAACCCCGCCGATACCGGCTCAGAAACCCCGCCGTACGCGCCGGAAAAACCTGCCGAGCCGCTGATCACAGCACAGAGTAGCCGCCGGAAAAACCCGACACCGCAGACGAATGTGGGAAAATAAAAAAAAAACATAACGCTTGAAAGTTTCAAAATTGAAACGCTGTTTGCAAAAAAACTACTAAACGAAAATGTCTGGAATTTACACTTAAGGTCCAATGATTGATAATAAAAAGGTCTGTTATAGAAAAAAGAAAATATGATTTAAAAAAAAATGCCGACCAAATCCTGAAAAATGCCTAAAAAATCCTAAAAACATCTATAAAAGAGACTTTTTACTGCAGAATAAAACGATAAACAGTTTATTACATATTGAATTTAAAGCCTATGGGATTCACCTGAATAAACCTGTTGAATGGAAACCCCGAACAGCAGGGCATTTCTGCAACTTTTAACTGCTATTCGGTGTTCTCTAAATCAGGGGTGGATCTTGAAACAGGTTTGGGGGGGGGCACTCTACCAGTTTTGGCTAGTAGCTGGTGTTGGGTTTGCAGTGACAGGCAGAGATGTGCCTAATCGCAAGCTGTGCTCGTTACACTCACTCTCCCCAGAACATTGCACAGGGTCTGTCCTCATGTGGCTCATGCGCCCTGCGAACCCTTTTCATACGAGGGGCCCAGGGTACCCCCTCCTAGCACATACCCCTTGAAGCTATGCAGTGTAGGGTAACCCAGGTGCGGGCTGCCCAGTGCATCCTTTCCATGCTGGCAGGACAGTGACACACGTGGCAACCCATCTGCGCAGCCCTGCAAACCGTTTCCATACCATGAGCCCAGGGTACCACCCTCCCAGCTCACATGGATATTTATTGCCCCAGCCCAACTCACACATGGATATATATAGTGCCCCAGCTCACATGGATATATATTGCCCCCAGCTCACATGGATATATAGTGCCCCTGCTCACATGGATATATACATGGATATATATTGGCCCCCAGCTCACATGGATGTATATATTGCCCCAACCCTGCTCACATTAATATATATTTCCCCAGCTCACATGGATATATAGTGCCCCCAGCTCACATGGATATATATTGGCCCCAGCTCACATGGAGATATATTGGCCCCCAGCTCACATGGAGATATTGTGCCCCCAGCTCACATGGATATATATTGGCCCCCAGCTCGGATGGATATATAGTGCCCCAGCTTACATGGATATATATTGGCCCCCAGCTCACATAGATATATAGTGCTCCAGCACATATGGATAATATATATTGGCCCCCAACTCACATGGATATATCAGTGCCCCAGCTCACATGGATATATAGTGCCCCCAGCTCACATGGATATATAGTGCCCAAGCTCACATGGATATATAGTGCCCCCAACTCACATGGATATATAGTGCCCCAGCTCACAAGGATATATATTGCCCCAGTTCACATTTTATATTAATTGCCCCCAGCTCACATGGTTCCATCGGTCTCCTGGCTGCCATCTGCCCCCAGGCCAAGTAGGCCCCTCCGAATGCTTTGCGAGCGACTGCTGACATGAAGCTTGGCCGCTCGCAACACGCGCAAGCCGTGGTCTCGCAAGATCCCGGAAGTTCACGAGATCTCGTGAACTCCGCAATCTCGCGAGATCGCGACTCCCAGGCGAGTGGCCGAGCTGCATGCCGGCGGCCGCTTGAAGAGCACTCGCCAATATTTTCTCGGGGGGGGGGGCAATTCCCCATCCATTGAGATCCGCCCCTGCTCTGAATAGATGAACCATTTCTTCTCTATGGGGGATTTCACTACTGTCGAACAGCACCATACATGCAGGCAATTCGCCAGGTGAACTACCTGCTCGCTGAACAGCCGAACGGCCCCAAAATGTCCCCGTACGCTGAATTTCAGTGTCTGTTTACATTTCGTCGGCTACATTTCGGATCTGTCTGAATAACCCTACAACAGACAAACCAGGGTCAAGGAGTGTAGATGTCAGGAACATAGCCAAATCACTCAACTACAACCGCCCTTTTAAAAGTCTGCAATGATACCCAAGCCGGCATGGAACAAGGAGACCTAACTTGAGCCATCTTTCTTGATTTTAACACAGTAGACCATGCCTTTGACACAGTAGACCATGGCATCTTGTTACAAAAATTTAAAAACTCTGGCATTGGTGATCGTACGCTAACCTGGTTTCCATCTTATGTATCCGACCGATCACAATATGTGTCCATTTCTGGCATCTCCTCCCTCCCCCTCCCAGTTGCATGCGGTGTACCCCAAGGCTCGATACTCGGCCCCTTGCTATTCACAATATTCATAAATGATCTGCCCAACATCTGCAAAGTCTCAACTATACACATGTATGCAGATGACACCGTAATCTATACCAGCAAACCAACTCTCCCGCAGCTGGAGGCCGTGCTGCAAGAACAATTCACAGATGTAGAAAAGTGGATCAGAGATAACAAACTTTTCTTAAATACTGACAAAACTGTAACAATGCTTTTGGAACAAAACCTAAACTACATAAATTACAAAATCACCATATGTGTGTCAGGACAAATTCAAATGGCACGCTGACCACAGTCACTTCTCTAAAATATCTAGCTATGTGGTTAGACCCAAATCTATCCTTTGGCCCTCACATCGAAAAATCTCATCTAAACTTTATCCCAAACTAGGTGTCCTGTACAGAAACAAATCCTGCCTGAGCCTCGCAGTAAGATAGAAAATTGTACAACAAATGCATATGCCAGCCATTGAATACGGAGATGTAATGTATGCAGCTACCCCACAAACGCACCTTCAGAAACTTACTACATTGTATAACTCATTCTGCCGCTTTGTGCTACAATGTAACTACATGACCCACCATTGTGACATGTTAAAAGAGCTAAACTGGCCGTCGCTGGAATCTAGACGCACTCTTCACCTCTCCAACCTGGTGTTTAAGCGCTTTTCTGGGAAGCTACCACCCTACCTGAATAGGCTTCTTCCCCTAGCAGTTCCCTCATCCTATAACCTCCGATCCAGGATCTGCACCTTACTTACAATACCACAATACAAAAAGAAAGTGGCTCGATCCTCATTTTCCTACAGAGTACTGCAATTATGTAATAACCTCCCAGCCATCAAATCTTCACCCAGTCTTAAGTCACTCAAGAGCTTCCTATTAACATAATTCAATATGGAATGCACCTGTAAACATGCAACATACAGGGTTATTCAGAGAGCGTGAAAAGCAGGAGAATGACTGGAGAATGATTGGAGAATGAAAAATTCTAGGTCAAAATAGCCAAACCAGAAAAATTCTCCCTTTCATCTCACTTTCCAAATCGGCTATTATGACCTAGAATTTTTCATTCTCCGGTCATTCTCCAGTCTTTCTCCTGGTTTTCACGCTCTCTGAATAACCCTGTAGGTGAATATAATTCCTATATATTTATTTTACGTATGTATTAATCTGTATATTTGTGGTGTTTTTTTTAATATCTTGCATTGTATTACTTTGTATTTCTGTAGCGACTGTAACATTTAAATGTTCTTGAACCCAGGACATACTTGAAAACGAGAGAAATCTCAATGTATCCTTCCTGATAAAATACTTTATAAATAAATTAATTAATTAAGTAATGACAAGCCAGGGATCAAAAACCAGGAGGTCAAATCTAAAGAAAACACTGAACATACTGAAGGGTAGCTAAACCACAACAAGGCAAAGGCAAAGGGACATGGAAGTCCTTATAAACCTTGATTGGGAACCCCATTGTCCAGGGTATGAGGGGACGGACTAGAAGCACCACTGGACAGAAGATTAGAGGGGTGGAACCTCTGGTTCCAGTCCTTCCCAGACAGAACAGTATAATGAATGGCAGAATGTTGCATCTACAGTGATACTCTTTCAAAACATTAGTCTCTCTGGCCACTGGAGAGATGGGAGACTCGACAAGGTGTAGCGAGAACTATGAACCACCACTGGTGTGATAGTAGGTTGGGATTTTTTTGTGATCGTATCTAGATCATCGTCAAAGGAGATAATTGGAAGGGTTAAATGTGGACATATTGATTAGATTAGGCAAGGTCTGTGTGTTGGAAATGTTGCTAAACTAATGTAACGCATATTGTAATGGAGTCACGAAAGGATTCCTTAGTTGGTACTCAGTTACTCTGATGAAATATACACTATACTTTGCATAAGTACAGCTCCCCCCCCCCCCGAAAAATCTGTTTTTTTTTCTCATTTCCTTATGCGATAAGCCTTATGGACAGCCATTGCTGCTTGATAAACATGTATATATAAGGTTGAAAGGACAGCCATTGCTGCTTCATAAACATATACATAAGGTAGAAAATCCTTACTAAGTTGATTTATTTAAACCTTCCATTACTCAATTGTTTTCATTGAATTAATTTGTAATATACACTGATCCTGTGATTTCCCATTCCCAGTCAACTCAAGGTTTGTAGTATTGTTTCTATCTATGATAACAGCAGGCATGGAACATCAGCATATTCTGTATGCTAATACTCAGCTCTGTGCAAATGATTTTGACCCAATGACAGATTTGCCAGGCATTGTTCTTCAAGCGTGGGATGTTTTGACTAGATCTGCGACAAGCCGAGAAACAAATAACCCATTTATAGGAAGAAGCAGAGTGTAAAATGTTTCAAAATGTTTGCAAAGTTTACTGATACTGAGCCAGTACCCCCCTTGTGGAAGCGTCCATACTATTGGCGACCACCTCTCTTTCAACAATGGTTTCAATGAAGTCTGTTGTTGATTCATCAGGATTAACAGGACCGCTTTCATTTATGCATTCCTGGAGCCAAGTCTGTGGCTCTTTACTGACAATGACTGAACAGAAAATACTGCAATAACACTGCATGGGTTTTCAAGTTAATTTATTTGCTCAGAAAAATGCAGTAACAGGTTTCCGTTTCAAATTTTTATAACAAGACCATCCATAGAATATATAACCACAAAGGTTTGGATGATAAAATGTGAAAAAACATAATTGTCTTGCTGTAAATGATTTCAATATGAAAGGAAATTTACATTTTTCTTTACATTTTTTATTACAGCATTCTGACGGGACATGATGCATACACACAGTTATGATATATTTTGAATCTGACAAGTCTGCTGAAAAAAAGGATACAGAATTTTTCTGTGTCCCATAATAATACATGACTTCAAGTCACTTATAAACATAAAAAGCACAAAACGGTCAAAATTAGTTCAGTACACAGGGGTGAAATGGTTCAGCAGTGAAGGGGTTAAAGACACATATCTGTATGATTGTGTCTGAAAAGAAAGTTTTCCAGCCATTTTACTGGCCAGTTTTTTTCAGATCACTGGCCTATCAGCTCCAGACAAATTTTTTTAACTGTATCAGCCGCCTTTAAAAAATAATATTGGTCAGTTGTGTACCAAGGCATGGATGAGGGGGGACAGGCCACCCTGGGTGCAGCCGGGCAGGGGTGCATCTAGCAGGCTGTCACCCTTCAGTGCTGGCCCGTCCATGCAGCAATGCGGTCTGTGCTTCCATGAAGCACAAACCGCAAAGCATCTGGCACCGGCTGCCGGTCTGCCTCTCTGACTCCTCCCATCCTCCTGCACTTCCTGTCCTCACACTGGAGGAAGAGGAGTGAGGAGGGAGGGGAGCACTGAGCAGAGCTGCTGGAGGAGACATTGATGGGTAAGTGGAGGGGTGGGGTGTGTGTGTTTGTAGTGGAGGGGTGTTGTGAGAGTGCAGTGTGAGAGTGCTTTCTGTGAGTGTGTGTAGTGTCAAGAATGGTTGATACATGTGTAGGTGCAGTGTTAGAGTGTTTTGTGTGAGTGTGCAGTGTCAGGGGGGTGATTCACTTAAGTACAGTGCGAAAGTATTTTGTTTGAGTGTGCAATGTCAGGGCGTGTAATACATGCTTAGGTGCAGTTTGAGGGTGTTTTGTGTGCAGTGTCTGGCAGGTCCACCTGTCAGGTAAGATCAGCTGTCCATATAACCCCCCAGAAAAAAATGGCTAGTCCCCCCACAGCCTCCCCAAAGGGATCCGCCGAATGCATCCAATAAACCGCCAAACGCAGTCGAAAACCGCCGAACGGACCTCTCTTGACAAAACTGTCAATTGCTGCCAAAAAAAAGGCGATCAGCTGCCGAACAGGGGTAAATACGAAAAAAAAAAACACATAGGCACACACCACAATTTTTAAAAGGCTTTTAAAACAAAAAAATCCATGGAAATAATAAATAAGGTCCTAGGAATAAGAATAAAAAGGTCTGTTACAGATTTTTTTTAAAAAAGCCATTTAAAAAAAATTGAAATCAAAACTTTCTATAAAAAAATTCCCCAAAATGCCTAAAAACTTCTAAAAAAATAAATTAATAAAGATTATTCTTTTCACTTGTAGCAAAAATTAACAGTTGAATAAAAAAAGTAATAAAAACGGGGAATATTTTTAACATTGAAACCTATGGGATATGCCAGATTAAACCTGCTGAATGAAACCACCGAAAATCAGGCTATTTCACTGACATTTTTCTGTTGTTCGGCTTTCTCTGAAAAGATTAACCGTTACTTCTCTATGGGAAATTTCACTGCCGCCGAACAGACACAGTATTTCGCTGGCAATTCGCCAATAGTTGGCTAATTGCCAGCTTTCTGAATAGCTGAATGGCCACAAAATTGTACCATATGGGGAAATTCACTGTTCGGTGCAATTCGGTGGCAAAATTGTCTCTTTGAATAACCCTTTTAGTATGCCTTCCCCAACCCCCCCCCCCCCCCCAAAGAAAAGTATTTATATTATACAGTCAGGTCCAGAAATATTGGGACAGCGACACAATTCTAACACCTTTGGCTCTATACACCACCACAATGGAGTTGGAATGAAACAAACACAATGTGCTTTAACTTCAGACTGTCAGCTTTAATTTGAAGGTATGTACATCCAACTAAGGTGAACGGTGTAGGACTTAAAGCAGTTTGCAGATGTGCCTCCCACGTGTTAAGGGACCAAAAGTAATGGGACAGAATAATAATCATAAATCAAGCTTTCCCTTCTTAATACTGGGTTGCAAATCCTTTGCAGCCAATCACAGCCTGAAGTCTGGAACGCATAGACATCACCAGATGCTGGGTTTCATCCCTGGTGATGCTCTGCCAGGCCTCTACTGCAACTGTCTTCAGTTCCTGCTTGTTCTTGGGGCATTTTTCCCTTCAATTTTGTCTTCAGCAAGTGAAATGCATGCTCAATGGGATTCAGGTGAGGTGATTGACTTTGCCATTGCATAACATTCCACTTCTGTCCCTTCAAAAACTCTTTGGTTGCTTTTGCAGTATGCTTTGAGTCATTGTCCATCTGCACTGTGAAGCACTGTCCAATGAGTTCTGCAGCATTTGGCTGAATGAGCAGATAATATTGCCCAAAACACTTCAGAATTCATCCTGCTGCTTTTGTCAGCAGTCACATCATCAATAAATACAAGAGAACCAGTTCCATTGGCAGCCATACATGCCCACGCCATGACACTACCACCACCATGCTTCACTGATGAGGTGGTATGCTTAGGATCATGAGCAGTTCCTTTCCTTCTCCATACTCTTCTCTTCCCAACACTCTGGTACAAGTTGATCTTGGTCTCATCTGTCCATAGGATCTTGTTCCATAACTGTGAAGGCTTTATTAGGTGTTGTTTGGCACACTCTAATCTGGCCTTCCTGTTTTTGAGGCTCACCAATAGTTTACATCTTGTGGTGAACCCTCTGTATTCACTCTGGTGAAGTCTTCTCTCGATTGTTGACTTTGACACACATACGCCTACCTCCTAGAGAGTGTTCTTGATCTGGCCAACTGTTGTGAAGGGGTGTTTCTTCACCAGGGAAAGAATTCTTCGGTCATCCACAGTTGTTTTCCGTGGTCTCCCGGGTCTTTTGGTGTTGCTGAGCTCACCGGTGCATTCCTCTTTTTGATAATGTTCCAAACAGTTGTTTTGGCCACGCCTAATGTTCTTGCTATCTCTCTGATGGGTTTGTTTTGTTTCTTCAGCCTAATGATGGCTTGCTTCACTGATAGTGACAGCTCTTTGGATCTCATCTTTAGAGTTGACAGCAACAGATTCCAAATGCAAATAGCACACTTGAAATGAACTCTGGGCCTTTTATCTGCACATTGTAATTGGGGTAATGAGGGAATATCACACACCTGGCCATGGAACAGCTGAGAAGCCAATTGTCCCATTACCTTTGGTCCCTTAACAAGTGGGAGGCACATCTGCAAACTGCTGTAAGTCCTACACCGTTCACCTGAGTTGGATGAACATACCTTCAAATTAAAGCTGACAGTCTGCAGTTAAAGCACATTGTGTTTGTTTCATACCAACTCCATTGTGGTGGTGTATAGAGCCAAAGGTGTTAGAATTGTGTCGATGCCCCAATATTTCTGGACCTGACTGTATACCCCTTGGGGGGAGGAAGCAAAAGATCCCCCCCCTTATTTTTTTAAGGTGTTTTTTTTAATTTTTTCTGTAGCAGACCATTTTATAAATGTTTTAAAGGATCTTTTTTTTTTTAAGCATATCTTAATGCGTTTTTATTGATTTAAACCGCTATTAGGATAATAGCAGCTTTCCTTTTTTAGGGGGTGGGGGTTTCAGCAGTTCAGCTGCAATTGGTAGTCAGTTCGGCGGCTCCATGTCCTGCGCACTTTGGGGACGCTGTGGTGAATACTGAGTTCACCACAGCGTCAGTGAAATAGAATCGCCAAAGCGCCCTGAACTAGAAAGCAACAAAATTTCACTGAAAGTTCTGTGTTTTCTGAATAACCTTTTACAATATGATCGTGTATGATCATATCACAAGCTCCGCAGCAGTAAAGCTCACAGTGATGTGCAGTGTGTATGAGCGTATCAGCAGAGCTCCACAGCAATACAACTCACTTCCACACACCACACATTATTGTGAGTTGTATTGCTGTGCAGCTCTGCTGATACACTCATACACACTGCACATCACTGTGAGTTTTATTGCTGCGGAGCTTGTGATGTGTGTATGAGCATATCACAGAGCTCCACAGCAATAAAACTCACAGTAATGTGTGGTGTGTGGAAGTGAGGTTTATTGCTGTGCAGCTCTGTGATACACTCATACACACTGCACATTAATGTGAGTTTTAAAGCTCTGAGAAATGCATGGTTGTGATATTTTTTTTGGGGGGGCTCAGCAGTTCATTCTTGGATCCATTTGTGTTTTGCATAAAATTTTAATTCTTTCACCTCGTTGAGTAGGATCATTGAACTGCATTTTTGCTCGGTAGGGGGATGCAAAAGGGAGCATCTGCCCTGGGTGCCAAATACCCCAAGTACGCCTATGATATCGGCTGCTTACTCTTTCATAAAAACCGCCAATAGAATTAACTCAAGTCCCAAGCTGGCTCCTGGAGCAATGTAGAGGTCACTGGGGCCAGTACTGAGTGATCAGAATGTGTTCTAATTGAGAGCTCATTCAAATATGTTTAGAAGTAGGTTTGAAAAAAATGAGAAAAAAAAGATGAAATTTAATTATATGAAAATCTTCAATTGTTTTACTGAAAATTATGTAATGTCATTTTCGCAAACAAACCTCAGATGAAAGTTAATGAAAGACAATAGATTTTGTTCTTTTCTTTATGTTCTGTCTTTGGGTTTCCATTCTGGTACCATACTACCAAACAATCTTGCTTGTTTTTATGGGTCATTTTCTTGTTTTCACATCTTCTTTTTTGCTCTCTCCTACCTAATTATAACCCTTTTAATTTGTTCACCTTATTTCTTTTTTGTTTATTGTACACATTTTACTGGTAAGCAATAGTTTTTTCTTATTACCTGGCCCTTTCATGACTTTATAATGTCTGTAAAGTTGACCTTTGACCTATTTTGGCAATTTGGAAAAGTACTCATAAATATTAATGGTTCTCTTCTGTTTTTGGGTTGCTACTTCTAAATACATAAAAGCAACCCAATACATTACAGACATAAAATGTATGTCTCTGTTTTTTCAAAGCTTCAAATGCTGCTCAAGAGGAATTTGCCAGCAGCAGTAGGTGTATTATATATGAATGACTCACTCTATATAATATTTAGGAGGAGTGGTTTTATGTCATTGTGTTTAAAGAGATCTGAAAATGAGGGGATTGCCATATGTGACCTTGTAAAAGAAACATTATCTGTCTGTGCCTTTGGGAACCGGAAAGGTTAGTGATAATCCCTACAGGGCTGCAAGCACAGATTTGTCCATGGGAAAACTAGCTATACCCTACTCTATATACTCTGTGAACAAAAGAATGGATGGATAGCAATACCGTCATTAGGAAAACAAAGCAAACAACAATCAATCGCATTTTAGGGTTCTGCAAGGAGTTATGGTAAACCTTTAATGGTATTCTGCAACATTTAGCTGCAAACAGACATAATAGAGATATGGGACACACTTAATCCCTTCACTACCAAGTGATTTTCCAAAACACCATTGTCAGAAACCAGTGTTTTTTTGTAAAATCATTTTTAATTAATTATAAGAAATATTTGAGTTTATACCTATTGTATGTCTTACTATAAATAACATATTTTTGGCCAGTAGATGGCGCCATCTACTGCGAAATTGAGTTAGAGGTTTTGACAGCAGATCTATTTTCTTCTTTTTCGCCTGCGTCGGCTGCTGGCAGTTTCTGAAAGCCTGATATTTCAGAGCTTTGAGCTGCTGATTGTACAGTTTTAGCTCTTTGGACATTATGCCCACAAGGGCTAAAACGTTGGGGGTACTTTCTGCAGCTCAAAAGTAAACGAAATTTGTTTGCAGCAAACTAATTTCATTTGTTTTTGAGCTGCAGATCAGCATGCCGAGATATCTCGAAATCGGGCCACCAGATAGTGCCTTTGAAGCCCGAGCTATCTCGATATCAGTAGCAAAGGGGTTAATATAAATTTAAGACGTGTTAACCAAAACACATATTCGGTTTCTCATGTTTTATTTTTTGCGCCTTCCTTCGTGTTTCTAAAAATACATTGCTACATGTGAATTTTTTTTCATAATACAAGTACATGAGAACATTAATTGCAGCTGCTTGTTGATTGACCCTTTCAGTGTTGAGACATTCCATACCCTTTGCCGATATCTGTGTTCAGTCACCAATTTTAGCCACATTTCCCTGAAGTACCATTACGAATTCTACATTATTTTATTTCAGGAGAAGACCTCCTTCGTTTAGACAGTAACATTAATTTGGACACTGTCACTATATAGGCAAAAAGAAAAAAAATTGGGTAATTTTGACAGTGCATATGTTAAACAACAGCGTAGCATTCACTACTCATTAAATACTTCATATATACATGTTATGGTTCCGCAGTAAACATCACTTTCGCTTCAAACAAAATAAAATCTAGAATTATGTACCCAATTTTATTTGAAAAATACTAATTGATGTATTGACAAACAAATTTTTATCATTCTTAAAACGCTTGCAATTTTTTTTTTCATTTTTACGGAATAAGAGCCGGGCTAAAATATCTAATATATAAAAGTGAATGCTTGTATGTATGTTTGTGTCTAACCCCGCCCAACTGATTTTGTTGCTATGGTAACAGAAAAGCAACAAAGCTTTAGAGTTCCAAACTGAAGAGATATAAACACATGGCTAAGCCCTTGATCTGTATTAAAATTTAAACCAACCCCATAAACTTTATCATTTAGAACTCTTATCAATGGCTGAAAAATAAGGGTTGGTAGGCATATGTGAGATGAATTAAAGTGAGATCCACAAAATATAAATTAATCACTTCGCTGCGGAGAACACGCTCAGCGCGTTCAGCAACGCAAAACCTTGGCTGCAGAAGACGCGTCCTCCCTTTGCAGCCGCGATCGCCGGGATTCTGGCCAATCCCGCCCCCAGTGCTGGCTGACATCTTCGATAGTCCAAGAATAGCTCAGCCTCCGGGACCCCAGCGGGCAGGAATAGAGTCATTGCACTGGGCGCGATGATGTCTATTCCAGGCACCCCCTCACCAGTGTGGGGAAGGTGCCTGAAGGGGAGGTCCTTTGGACCTCTCTCCCTCCCGATCGACTTGGGACACGCACAAAAGGCAGGCAGCGCTTGGAAGGGCACAACCTGCCCTTCCAAGCGGTGGCTGCCTTTAACCCCTTCGGGGCGGGATCAGGGCCGAATTTGCACCTCAGGAGCCTGTAGGCACAGAAATGTAGAGCGCCCCTACCCCCCAAAACTGAAACTGTTTTTCTCCGTGCTCAAATCAAAAGAAGAGGCAGAATCTGTTGCCTTAGTTGAATTAGTTACAGTTACAAGTATTTAAAAAGCGTCAACAAATTCCATAGCACTGCACAATGGGAGAAACAGAATAACAAATATACATATATGTTACACACGCGGAACAGAAGGAGGAAGGACCCTGCTCGAGAGCTTACAAACTAAGAGGAGAGGGGTGACACATTAGGTGAGGATGAATAGGGTATTTGAAGTAGCGGGTTGCATGAGGACTGTATGGGAAGATGGAGTAGGAAATGACAGTGGGGGATCATGGAGTGAGCTGATAGGCATCTCTATAGTAATGCGTTTTCAGAGACTTCTTGAAGGACTGGAGTGACGGGTGAGTCTGATGTTGCGGGGGAGGGAGTTCCATAGAAAGGGTGCAGCTTGGGAGAAGTCTTGAAGCCGAGTCTGGCATAGGCGTTCATTACAGAGGCAGAATCTGGGATCTCTTAAGGCCAGAGAGAAGTAGGTTACAGTAGTCAAGGAGGGTGATAATAAGAGCTTGGATGAGCATTTTAGTAGAGTCTGGAATAAGAAAGGGACGGATGCGTGCAATGTTTTTTAGGTGGAAGTAGCAAGATTTGGTTAGAGACTGAATGTGAGGAGTAAAGGATAGATTGGAGTCCAAGAGGACCCTGAGGCAATGGAGTTTGAGAGGTAGAAGTAATGATGGCACCATTCACCTGAAGAGAAATTGGAGCAGGAATGGAGGTTTTAGAGGGAGTGAAGATGAGAAGTTCAATTTTAGAGAGGTTGAGATTTAGGAAATGGGAAGTCATCCAGTTGGAGACAGCCGATAGGTCAGCAGTAACACGGTCCAACACTGGAGGAGAGAGATCGAGAGAGGAAAGGTAGATTTGGGTGTCATCAGCATAGAGGTGATATTGGAATCCATAGGAAGAGATGAGGTTTTCCAAAGAGGCAGTATAGATCAAGAAGAGTAGGGGACTCAGAACAGAGCCTTGAGGTACCCCAACTGAAAGATGAACTTGTGGTGAAGAGACACCAGGGAAGAAGAAACTGAAGGAGCGAAAAGAGAGACAGGAGGATGACCAGGAGAGAGTGATGTCACTGAGGCCAAGTTGACGCAGCGTTAGGAGCAGGAGAGGGTTATCAACAGTGTTGAATGCAGCAGAAAGGTCAAGAAGAATAAGGAGGGAGAAGTGACCTTTGCTTTTGGCGGTAGCTAAATCATTAGTCACCTTGGTCAGAGCAGTCTCAGTAGATTGTTGGGAGCGAAAGCTAGACTGGTGCAGATCGAGTAGAGAGTTATCATGGGACAAAAGAGAAGAAACAAAACCGACTAAAGAAAAACAGGGAAAGAGCCAAAAAATTAAGGAAAGACCACAGAGCAACATGAGACCCGACTTTGCAAATTAACCACTTGGCTGCTAAGGACGTGCGGAGGAGGTGCCTCAAAGGGAGGGGGGAGGTCCTTCAGACCTCTCTCCCTCCCGATCGCCGGGGTCCTGCGGCTGAAGGCAGGCATGGTTTGGAACGGCACAGCCTGCCCTTCCAAACCGTACCTGTCTTTAACCCCTTGGGTGCCGGATCACGATTCGGCGCTGAAAAGCGCTGAATTGTGATGCTCTCCCGGAGCTGGCCGACATCTTGGATGTCGGCCAAGCTTTCAGGAATGCCCCCTGATGACTGGTGTCATCATGCATAGAACGAGACGCCAGTCCGGGAAATTAACCCCTAACTGCCACCAATGGTGGAGATAGGGGGTTCCATTTAACCCCCTATCTCCCGATCCGTGGCAGCTAGGGGTTAATGTTTGGTATTGCTGGATCGGCCAGAGCATGGCCTTTCCAATGATACCAAACATGACCATGTAAACATTAAACAAAAAAACAAAAAAAATATTAAAAAATTATAATAATAAAAAAAAAGGAACAAGTTTTTTTTTGTTTTTTGTTAATGCAGCAGTATTGTTCCCACTTCAATTATAATGTGAACAATGATGCTGCACTAACGATTTTTGTATGCGGTGCGTTTGTTAAAAATAGCGAAATATTCCCCAAAAAAATGTAATGAGACCCCATTTCTATTGACTCTCTGCCCAGCCTAGTGGGTGGGGAGAAGGTGGGGAATATACAGGAAGTCGGAGCTGAAGAAACACCTCGAGTTTAAAACAAGAAAATAAAGATTTTCACACATTTTTAAATCTATTATTGATCTATTCTAGTTTGTCTAAGGCTATAAAGGTGTTTAGCTGTCAATTTGAAAAGAAAAAATTCTAAACATGCGTCTCTCTTTAATGTACTAAATTTGCACTAAATTTTAAAACACAAATTGCCAAAGCAGTTAATAGTTATTGATGCTTTTCTCCATTATATCTATGTCTTGAAATGCCTAATTCCCCAGTTTATTTCCATCAATTCTAGATTCGTGAATAACTCTAAATTACTTAATAATCCCTATTAAACCTTGATAAATGGATGTGATAGGCCTAAAAATGGGGAAGGTCAGAGGGGTTAACATTACCCCTCCTGACCCCCTTCAAGCTCACCTTCATGTTTAATACTTTAGATTCCTTTTAAACTCAAATTGAACCCAGTCTTGGGCTCCCTCAGAACTGGACAGACATATCATGCTGCCAGCCTCGAGAAAGCTGCAGCATGTCACATAACTCTAGTGAGGCAGTTAAACATATTGAGAGCCATTGATGGGAGCTGGGTCCCCAATGGTCCCAAAATCCCAGAATATGAGAACAGAGATCAGGTTCTGAGGCGGCCTAATCCCCTGCACTGAGAGTGCTGTATTAGCCCTGTGAGACTCCTTGAGAATTGCAGAGAGAGAAGAGAAGGCATTCAGGATAATATATTTAATTAGTCAAATTTCATTACGTAGTCACAGTGCTTAGAGTGTAAGTTTTAATAAAATCAAATAGGTTTTAGAGTTATACAGTAGAATATTGATCATAAAAGTATTGCAAAGAAAGTGTGCAAGATATTAAGTGCATTAAAGGGGATGTCTGTCCTAGATGGGATTCATTAACACAAAATCTCCCTGACCTCCCCTGGTTTTTCTCATTCGTTGAAAGCGAATGCACTAAATCATGGAAGCAAAACTGTGATAATGTTAAACAAAATGTTACTTTTTCCCAGTACCTTACAAGGTCATATATGATATTGATAAGAAAAGTAGCAAAAAAGATAAACACAAGAGAAAGCACTGATAATGTCAACCTCTAGTTGAACATGGAACATGTCTAATCACTGCAGACAGGATGGGACTTGTGAGATCGAACAACATGTCTGATTCCAATCTACTGACATGTTGCACAATGTTCCCCTATAAAAGAGGGTTATATAACAAGGAGGAAAACAGGATTTGGCTGAATATTTAAAAAAGACCCGTAATTACCAAGGTGAGACTTGTTCTGGGGCATTGTTTTAATGAGTGCTATATTAAGATAAATCTCAGTAAAATATCCCAAACTCTTTTAAGAAGATTATAGTGTAAAATTGACTCAGTACAGAAAAAAAATGCATCGCCATCAGAGTTCCATATACATTGGAGTGCAACAGTACCATGGGTGGATCCAGACACAACGTTTTGACCATGTTAATTTATTTTCCCACGTGTCATCATCCAAACTTTGTGGATATATATTTGACAAGGTACCCTTTAAAAAAAACAACAATTTGGAGAACCATGGAAAGTATTTTTTCTAAGGAAATACACAATTATAACTAATATTTAATATTTAAAAATAAACTTTTCTGTTTTATTGTATTTTTTTCTACTTTTTGTACATACACCCTGGTCAGATGTGATAACATTGGACAGAGCAGGGTCTAGGTCTTCTAAAGTGACCTAACATGACCATATAGGCTACTCGGAACCGGGGTTACTGGGGTTCAAAAGTCCCTTGTATCTCTCACAATGGGATGGCCACTCAGTGTCACCTCCGCCGCTCCAGGGGGCTACAGGCTGCTCCAGGGGGGTTGTAGGCCGCTCCAGGGGGGTCCATGCACCCGGCAGCACCAGCCGTGCCATTAGTTGACCAGGTGCCAGGCGATGTGCCAGCTTCCATGGGTCGTGTGGCTGCTCGGGAGGTGAGGTGCGGCATTATGACGAGGAGCCGCTGGGTTTAAAGGCAGACAGCGCGATCTGGCTCATTGCCCTGTCGCGGAGTTAATTCCCCCAGTGCTGAATGCACATTGATCATGTACGATTCACTGATTCTTTTTGCGATTTACTGATTCGATTACTGATTTCTGACCCAGCTTGTATGAGAACCACCCCTTATGTACCAGTTTGGCGATCTTTGACTATTCTGACTCATATTGTGATTTGGCTTTGTATGAGAACCACTCGTACACTCAAGATACAGTACAGAGAGTGGTCATAAATGGTGAATTTTAAAGATGGACATCAGTGGTAAGTGGTGTCCCTCAGGGGTCTGTTATAGGACCAATTCTATTCAATATATTTATAAATGACCTTGAAATAGGCATCGAAAGTCATGTATCAGTGTTTGCAGATGAAGCAAAACTAGGAAAAGTAATACAATGTGAGTAGTATACTACTGAGCTGCAGAGGGATTTAGATAGATTGGGGGACTGGGCACTTAAATGCCAGGTGAAATTTTATGTAGATAAATGCAAAGTTGTGCACGTTGGAGTGAAGAGCAAACAAGCAGCTTATACCCTAAATGGTACTGAGTTAGGGAAATCAAAGCAGGAGAAGGATTTGGAAATAATTATAGACTTCACACTAAGTAACAATGCACAATGTCAAACAGCAGTCACCAAAGCCAGTGAGGTATTGACATGCATTAAAAGGGGAATTCAGTCTCGGGATGAGACATAAGTTTGCCTCTTTATAAATCAATGGCACCTTGAATATGCTGTGCAATTTTGGGCACCCGTTTTACGAAAGGATATTATGGCGCTTGAAAAAGTGGAGAGACGGGAAACTAAATTAATAAGGGGAATGGAAGATTTAAATTATGAGGAAAGGCTAACAAGCTTAAACCTGTTTAGTTTAGAGTAACCACACCTACAGTAAGAGGGGATCTGATAACATTATATATACGGGGGCCATTATAAACTATTGTCAGGAAAGCTATTCATTAATAGGCCTATACACAGGACACAAGGCCATGCATTTAGAGTGGATGAAAGGAAATTCAGCCTAAAGCATAGGAAGGGTTATTTTACGGTGAGAACAATAAAGCTGTGGAATTCTCTGCCTGTTAAGGTGGTTGGGTCAGAGACTGTACAGACTTTTAAAAAATGACTGGATGACTTCCTGCAGACTCAGAATATTAAGGGTCATAATATTTAATATGTGGGTAAGCTTCTTGATCCAAGGAGAAATCTGACTGCCATTCTGGGGTCAAGAAGGAATTTTTCCCCAGAGTGTTGTATATAACAACAGGGATGGAGCTGCACCACACAAGAACGAAAGTTTTAGACTTTAAAAAAACAGATTTTTCTAAAATGGGATTTTGTGTGAAGGAGTCATTATCAGACTGGAGGAGTTTAAAGGGAGTCCAGGAGAAATGGGATTATTTAAAGGAAGCATTATTGAAGGCCACAGGAAATTGCATTCAGCTTGTTAGCAAAAACAAAAAAGGGAAGAAACCACTGTGGTACTCTGCAGAAGTGGCCAAAATAGTGAAGAACAAAAAGATAGCATTCAATAATTATAAAAAAACTCAGAGTGAAGAAGATCGGCAAACCTATAAAATTAGGCAGAAAGAGGCAAAGCAATTTATAAGAGCTTCCAAAGCACATGCAGAAGAGAAAATAGCTCAGTCAGTAAAAAAGGGGGACAAAACATTTTTTAGATACATAAACGAGAAAAGAAAAGTAAAACAAGGATTAGTTAGATTAAAAACAAAGGAAGGAAGGTATGTAGAAGAGGATAAAAGTCTCGCTGACTGCCTCAATGAATATTTTTGTTCAGTCTTTGCAGAAGAAAAGGAAGGAAAGGGACCTCAGTTAGGAGAGAGCACTAAAGAGACATTTACATATCAGTTTACAGAGGAGGAGGTTCTACAGCAGCTGTCTAAAGTAAAGACAAATAAGTCAATGGGGCCTGATGGGATCCACCCTAAATTATTAAAAGAGCTCAGTGATGTAATAGCAAAACCATTAACAGATTTATTTAACCAATCCTTGTTAACGGGAGTCGTCCCAGAAGACTGGAAATTAGCAAATGTTGTGCCCATTTACAAGAAGGGTAGTAGGGAGTAATCGGGGAACTATAGGCCAGTTAGTCTTACGTCAGTAGTGGGGAAATTAATGGAAACCATGTTAAAGGAAAGGATTGTTGAACATCTAAAAACACATAGATTACAGGATCAGAAACAACATGGGTTTACCTCAGGGAGATCATGCCAAACTAATCTTATTGATTTTTTTGATTGGGTAACAAAAATAATAGACACAGGTGGTGCAGTAGACATTGCTTATTTAGATTTCAGTAAGGCTTTTGATACTGTTCCGCATAGAAGGCTTATCAATAAATTGCAATCTTTGAGCTTGGATTCCAATATTGTTGAATGGATTAGGCAGTGGCTGAGTGACAGACAACAGAGGGTTGTGGTAAATGGAGTTTATTCGGCGCAAGGTCTTGTTACCAGTGGGGTACCTCAGGGGTCAGTACTTGGACCCATTCTCTTTAATATTTTTATTAGTGATATTGCAGAAGGTATTAATGGAAAAGTATGTCTTTTTGCTGATGACACAAAGATTTGCAACAGGGTTGACGTTCCTGGAGGGATCAGCCAAATGACAAATGATTTAGGTAAACTAAAAAAATGGTCGGAGTTGTGGCAATTGAGTTTTAATGTGGATAAGTGCAAGATAATGCACCTGGGACGTAAAAACCCAAGGGCTGAATATAGAATATTTGATACAGTCCTAACCTCAACATCTGAGGAAAGGGATTTAGGGGTCATTATTTCAGAGGATCTAAGGGTAAGTAGTCAATGTAATAGAGCAGCAGGAAATGCTAGCAGAATGCTTGGTTGTGTAGGGAGAGGTATTAGCAGTAGGAAAAGGGAAGTGCTCATGCCACTGTACAGAGCACTGGTGAGACCTCACTTGGAGTACTGTGTGCAGTACTGGAGACCGTATCTCCAAAAGGATATAGACATCTTAGAGAGAGTTCAGAGAAGGGCTACTAAAATGGTGTATGGCTTGACGGAGAAAAGTTACCAGGAAAGGCTTAATGATCTTAACATGTACAGCTTGGAAAAAAGACGAGACAGAGGAGATATGATAGAAACATTTAAATACGTAAAGGGAATCCACAAGGTAGAGGAAGGGAGTATATTTAAAAGGAAACAAAATAGCAAAACAAGAGGACATAGTCTTAGATTAGAGGGGCAAAGGTTTAAAAGTAACATCAGGAAGCATTATTTTACTGAGAGGGTGGTGGATACATGGAACAGTCTTCCAGTAGAAGTGGTAGAGGCCAAAACAGTAATTGAATTTAAGCAAGCATGGGATAGGCATAAGGCTATCCTAAACAAAAGATAAATCCAGGTAAAGTATCCATGTAATTGGGCAGACTAGATGGGCCGAAAGGTTCTTATCTGCCGACATTTTTCTATGTTTCTATGTTTCTATATTGGCGAGCTTCAGACTGGGTTTTTTGCCTCCTTTTGGATCAACAGCAGTAGGTGACGTGTGAAAGGCTTAACCTGACCGACGCATGTCTTTTTTCAGCCTATGTAACTATGTAACACTCCTTGTGTAGCAGTTTTTGGCGATCTCTGACTATTCTGACTTCTATATATATTTTCATGATATATACTTACCACTGTTTGTGTTCTGTCTCTCCTTGTCTGTATACTGCTCAGGCAGCTCTTGTTAACCCTTCTTATTTGTACGTCTCTGCCTTAAGAAAATATCTGTGAAGGCCTGCTTGTGGTATACCTCCTGGGGCTTGTGAACCCTTATCTGTGTTTGTGTCCTAAGGAGAGATAGATTACCAGCCACTCAAGGATCGGGGGGATAGATGGGGAACTGTCTAAAGGGACCAGCGTCATAGCATACGGAGGGATTCGTGACACTCAGGGGTGACAAATGCCCCTTGTGTCCCCACCCTAAATCTGCCAGTGACCAGTAAAGCACACTACGTTGCACTGCTTACCATCTGAAGTGCTATAACACCCAACTTCTTAGCTAAGTTTAACTAGGGATGTGCAATTTGTTTCTTTCCGAATTGAATTTCGTACAGAATTTACCATTTTCGTTCGTTTGGAAGCATTTTCGAAACGAAATAGCGGTTGCCCGAAGTTACAAAATCCTGACTCAAAGTTTCAGTACAAACTAAATCATTTCGTTATGAGACCTAAGCGAAATAAAACAGAATGCAAATGATATGAAATGATGAAAAAATGTACCAAAACGATCAAAAACGAAATAAATATCGTAACGCAATGAACTGAAACGAAAAAAGCGGAACCAAATGATCTGACATGAAAAAAAAGAACAAAATGTTCTAAAACGTAAAATAAAACTGAACCAAAGGGTCTAAAACGAAAAAAAAAAGAAAAAAACAGATCAAGTCACTTTTTAATTATTGCAGATGCTAGGCTTTTTTTCCACCATAGTTTCAATGTTAAAAAAAAATCCCGTTTAATAATTTTCATTTGCAGCAAATAGCCATTTTTTTTATTTATTTTATATGGGTTTTTATGGCATTTTTGGGAATTTTTTGGGTGAAAGTTTAGGTTTCCTAACTTATTTTAAATGTAATAATAAAGTCTTTGCTGAACGCATGCAGCTGAATTATTTTCTTACAGTCTGTGTGCCTTCAGCGATAAAAAAAATGGCTTTTTGGTTTGCTGCCATTGAAAATTATAAATGGTTTAAGAAAAATTTAATAAAAACGGGGATTTTTTTAACATTGAAAACTATAGTGGAAAATTCGAATTGATATCAACTATCGAATTGATCTTAACTTACAATACAAGTAATAGTAAGCAAACGACTTTATGAAATAAATTAATTTTGTTTAACTGTTTAATTTGACTCAAATACTAAATCTGTGACACAGCTTAATATTTAACCCTAGCTTGTCTTTTAACAGCAAAATTTGATTAATTGGGGTTTTATTTAGCGATTCAAAATTAAAATTGATATCAGCTATCGAACTCATATATCAAATTATCAATTCGATATTTAATATATCAATTCGAATCAATATGAAATTTCAAATCAATCCAAAATGAAACGAAATGAAAATTAGCAACAAAATTCCGAAAACAAAATTATTTTAAAATGGAAAGAATCTAAACGAATTTTTCAACCGTGCACATCACTAAGTTTAACTATTACCGTGGTGTAGCCCCTCATGCACATAAATGGTTAAAGATAAAAATATTTTCATTTTTGTTTGCGTTGTATGGTGGAAACAACTGTGTTGGTGTTGAGGGCAACAGGTGATCTGTTTCACAAATTCGTCAAATATGTGGTGCAAGACAAAATTCTTCGTCAAGTTTATACCTTAGTACTAGTAATAATCAACTTGTAGCTATCTTACCCAAAATCTCAAATCCACTTGAACGCTAAGCTGCAGGGTCAAGGATATCTATGATTTTTTCCAGTACATTGCAGCTTCTCTCAACAGTGCTTAACTTGGATTTTCAATGTTGATGGAAGGTGAATGCTCGTTTCCAGAGAACAACATTGCCTGTCTCCTAGATGGTGGCTCTTTTGATCTCTCCTGACAACTAAAAATTGGCCACTCTAAAATGAGTAAAAATTACTCTCAGGGTTATCCAAAGAGATTCGAATTGCTTGAGAAAGGTAACCGAACGCTGAAAATCAGGGTTCGGTTACCTTTCCTGGCCATTCGGCTATCCAGAGAGCAGGCAATTCGCCAAATCCTGTCGAATTGCCTGCACATACGGTGCCTGTTCGGTGCCTGTTCGAGGGCAGTGAAATCCCCATCAAAAAGCACTGCTTCGGCTATTCAGAGAACACAAACCAGCAGTGAAAGGTTCCCCTAATGCCCTGCCATTCGGTGGTTTAATTCGGCAAATTTATTCAGGAGAATCCCATAGGCTTCAATGTTAAAAATATTCCCGTTTTAATTCAATATCTAATAAACCGTTCATTATAAAATTCTGCAGCAAAAAGTCTCTTTATTTATAGATTTTTTAGGATACTTTAAGCATTTTTCAGAATTTTTTTAAAAAAAATTAAAAGTCCGATTTTTTTTTTTTTTTTTCAGTTTGCTTATTTTTTTTGTAACAGCCCTCTTTATTATCATTCCCTGGACCTCCTGTGAAAATTTCAGACATTTTCGCTCAGTAGTTTCTTTGCAAACAGCGTTTCTTTTTCCCAGATTCATACAAATGGTTTTTCTAATTTATTCACTGCCTCCTCTACGTCACAGCTGCTTCGGCTCTGTGTGATTCGGCTCCTTTTCGGCTCCTGTTCGGCTCCTCTTCGAAGGTTAATCCAGATGTTTTTGCTTGTTTTCATAGTGCATTCGGTTAGTTTTCGTCAGGTTTTCGGCAGCTTTTCCCTGCAATTCGGGGACCCTGTGGTGCTTGCTGAATACACCGCAGGGTCACCGAAATGCAATCGGCAAAAGGAACCGAATTGAAGAGAACGAAAAGTCACCGAACGTGCGGTGACTTTTCGAATCTCTTTGGATAACCCTGTCTGTTATTGCTATCAGGAGGATGGAGGCAACCTGTTGGTAAGTATAACAAGTATGCATTTCGTTTCACAACTAAGCACAATTTGTCCGAAATTTGGCCAATTCATACTTCGGATCAATTTTGTCCGAATTGCATTTGAAACTAAATAAAACATTTTGTAACGAGTCGATTCGTTGAAACAAATCAATTTGTTATGATTTTTCGCACAGGAAAAAAGTATTTCCCTGTCAATTAATCTGTGCAGTGCTGAATCTATTGAATTCAGCACCACAGTCCAATTGACAGCAAAATACCGTGCACATATGAGTCATCCATTGAAAGGTTCTCTATTGGACAATTTCGCTGCTGCCGTAGTGTGCCGAACTGCACTCGTCCTTTGCTCACAGGCCAATTGACAGTGAAGTACGGTGCAGTTCGGCACAGTACGACACATTTTCGCGACAGCGAAATTGTTCCATAGAGAAACATTGAATGAATGTTTTCTACGTACAAATTGCTGAAGTGGAGAATAGGAAAGGGGAGGGGTGCTCCTTTGGAGCCATCTCCCTCCCAAACGGCTATACTTAGGTAAAAAAAGAAAGGTACCACTGGAGAGGGCAGAGTCTGCCTTTTTCAGTGGTGCCTCTCTTTAACCCCTCAGGCGCCAAATCGCGATTCAAACCCGGAAGTGGCCCCGGGTCCCCCCACCCACTAACGTCATCGCCATATGTGCGATAATGTCAGTGCACCAGTTAACCCCCTAGCTGCCAAGTGTAGATACGGGGATCCAAAAGATCCCCCTATCTCTCGATCCGTGCCACCTAGCGGGTCATGTTTGATATCATTGGAAAGTCCTGATCATGCATTTTCCAACGATACCAAATATGATTAGGTCTGGTGTAAAATATTTAAAAAATATATATAATAATAATAAAAAAATAATAATAAATAAAAATGTGGGGTTTTTTTTAAAATAAATTTGTCTGGGGGTATAATAAAATAGAACATCAATTGGCATTTAAACATTATGGGCATAAAACAGTCAAAATGAGCTCAGCGCACTCAGGTGATATGGCTCAGCAGTGAAGGGGTTAAAAAGCAAAAACATGTAAAAATTGTGTTTTTCTAATCGCAGGACAAAATTTTAAAACTATTTAGCCGGGGTCTTTTTTGGCGGTTGTAGATCTTGGGGATTAACTTTCAAAAAGTGTGTTTTTTCCATTTTTCTCATCATTTCATAATTATTTTTATAGTAACTTATAGGATATTATGGAAATAATGATATCTCTAGAAAGTCCATTTAATTGTGAGAAAAACGGTGTATAATATGTGTGGGTTGCATAAACGAGTAAGAGGAAAATTTGACCTAAACATAAACAGCACAGAAACGTAAAAACAGCAACGGCCACTTTCGGACTGACAATTGTAAAACCGCCCGGTCACTAAGGGGTTAAAACAAGAAAGGGCCATCTTGTGTGTTTCACCCTTTATACCACTAACAATAAACATCTTTAGTATCTGGATGACTATTATGATATGTGGACATGGCCGGCCCAAGACATTGTGCTGCCTGGAGCGAAGGATGAAATGTTGCCCCCCCAAAAAAAACACGCAGCGTGTATGAGCGTATCACAATGCGCCACAACAATAAAATTCAAACACTCATACACACCGTACAATAGAATTTTCTTGCTGTGGAGCTCTGTGATACAGTAATGTGAGGTGTATATAACTGAGCCCAGCGTCACATACCCAGCAGTGCCCAGTGTCACATACCCAGCAGAGCCCAGCGTCACATACCCAGCAGTGCCCAGCATCACATACCCAGCAGAGCCCAGCGTCACATACCCAGCAGTGCCCAGTGTCACATACCTAGCATCACATACCCAGCAGTGGATATATTTGCCCCCAGGCTCACACATGGATATATTTGCCCTAGGCTCACTCATGGATATATTTGCCCCCAGGCTCACACATGGATATATTTACCCCCAGGCTCACACATGGATATATTTGCCCCCAGGCTCACACATGGATATATTTGTCCCCAGGCTCACACATGGATATATTTGCCCCTAGGCTCACACATGGATATATTTGCCCCCAGGCTCACTCATGGATATATTTGCCCCCAGGCTCACACATTGATATATTTGCCCTCATGGATATATTTGCCCCCAGGTTCACTCATGGGTATATTTGCCCCCAGGCTCACACATGGATATATTTGCCCCCAGGCTCACACATGGATATATTTGCCCCCAGACTCACACATGGATATATTTGCCCCCAGGCTCACACATGGATATATTTGCCCCAGGCTCACACATGGATATATTTGCCCCTAGGCTCACACATGGATATATTTGACCCCAGGGTCACTCATGGATATATTTGCCCCCAGGCTCACACATTGATATATTTGCCCTCATGGATATATTTGCCCGCAGGTTCACTCATGGGTATATTTGCCCCCAGGCTCACACATGGATATATTTGCCCCCAGGCTCACACATGGATATATTTGCCCCCAGACTCACACATGGATATATTTGCCCCCAGGCTCACACATGGATATATTTGCCCCCAGGCTCACACATGGATATATTTGCCCCCAGACTCACACATGGATATATTTGCCCCAGGCTCACTCATGGATATATTTGCCCCCAGGCTCACACATTGATATATTTGCCCTCAAGGATATATTTGCCCCCAGGTTCACTCATGGGTATATTTACCCCCAGGCTCACACATGGATATATTTGCCCCCAGGCTCACTCATGGATATATTTGCCCCCAGGTTCACCCATGGATATATTTGCCCCAGCTCACACATGGATATATTTGCCCTCAAGGCTCACTCATGGATATATTTGCCCCAGGCTCACACATGGATATATTTGTATCTTAGCAACTGAAGTGAACCAATGCAAGAGCTCTTGCATTGGTTCACTTCAGTTGCTAAGTCTCTTGACTTCGATCTGAGTCCTGCCCTGCTGAGTATAACCACCCTTCAAGCATCTGTGTTCATCATAGGACTCTGCACAGCTACTAAGCCTTTGGATTTGGCAAAGCAGTACTGAAGACCCCTAACGAAGCACGATCCGGTGCAGAGTGAGCACCTAAAGAGGTTCAGGAGCTCACCGATAAGGAGCTCCGCATGCGTAACAGTTGAGCCTGGACCATTAAGGCTCCTGTATTGGTTAGTGTTACCTTTTCCCTCTTCTAACACATTATTGCAAGACTGGTATCATGCTATGAGAGCATTGTCTCTTCTCTATTCTTGTGTCCCCCGGCTGAGGTGGAGTAAGAAGACCTTTTAAAGAAGGGCAGTGACCACCCTATATTTAGGCACAAGGCGTTCCACTCCAAAGCCTGGATTCAATTAGGCTCTGGAATCTGTAAGTGTGCATTTTTTACTCTTCGTGAAACACACGTATAGATGTTTTTTTGCACTATTATCTCCCCTCTTTTTTTCCCCATTTATATCTCCTGCCGTGGAGCTCATCAAGACCAGAGGAACAGACACGTCCAAACAAGTCCGCTACATTTGTGGAAGGGGTAATATTGACATTAATCTCGAGCACTTTTGATGCATCACCCATCCACTTAGGAACCGGAAAACCAATAGCATAGACATTCTCGAACATTGGCAGACAGTCCTTTTTCATGGACTAGACTGGATACTATAGCCAGATCCTCGTTTTCACTATTGTACTGTTTTCATCGTTGCATTTGCACTTTATTTCCACTGCTGCATTTGCACTTTATTTCCACTGTTGCAATTGCACTTTAATGTGTTGCAAATCACAAAGGGTATAGATGATCACAGTAATCTGTATATGCATTTGCATTTTGTATTATATACTGAAGAATTGTATGGTACATGCAACTAGCCTTTGAGATATCGCATAAGGAGTAACCTGAATCACTGCGCCACTAGATACCCTATTTTTTCACTCATGGATATATTTGCCCCAGGCTCACTCATGGATATATTTGCCCCCAGACTCACACATGGATATATTTGCCCCAGGTTCACTCATGGATATATTTGCCCCCAGGCTCACTCATGGATATATTTGCCCCCAGACTCACACATGGATATATTCGCCCCCAGGTTCACTCATGGATATATTTGCCCCCAGACTCACACATGGATATATTTGCCCCCAGCTCACACATGGATAGATTTGCCACAGACTCACACATGGATAGATTTGCCCCCAAGTTCACTCATGGATATATTTGCCCCCAGGCTCGCTCATGGATATATTTGCCCCCAGGCTCACTCATGGATAGATTTGCCCACAGGCTCACTCATGGATATATTTGCCCACAGGCTCACTCATGGATAGATTTGCCCCAGACTCATACATGGATAGATTTGCCCCCAAGTTCACTCATGGATAGATTTGCCCCCAGGCTCACACATGGATAGATTTGCCCCCAGGCTCACACATGGATAGATTTGCCCCAGGCTCACATATGGATAGATTTGCCCCAGGCTTCCACATGGATAGATTTGCCCTCAGGCTCACACATGGATAGATTTGCCCCAGGCTCACACATGGATAGATTTGCCCTCATGGATAGATTGCCCCCAGGCTCACCTCTGCCAGGCCCCTCCGACGGGCAGATCCTGCGGCCGCCGCGTTCCTTCCTTCAACGAGCGGCAGCCTCATGAGTATCTGCCACTCGCCTGGGATCCACCCTCCAGCCTGCCGCGATCTCGCGAGATCACATGATCTCGATCGCGACAGGCTGGCTGATGGATCTCAGGCGAGCGGCAGATACTCATGCGGCTGCCGCTCGTTGAAGGAACGAACGCGGCGGTCGCACGATCTGCCGCCGCCACATGAAAAAATAGTGCAGAGCGCAGCAGCGGTGCCAGGGGCTGAAATTTGCCGCCCCCGAATTTCTGCCGCCTGGCGCCGCTGCTCCGCTCTGCACCATTGTCGGGCCGGCCCTGTATGTGGACTCATAACCAATGTGTCAATACCTAACTTCCTCATTCTATGACATTTATTTTATTTTGATCAACTATTATTCGTCTTCTTCAAACTTGCCTTAAATAGCAATAATAATAAATAGTATCCATGTCTATGTAAAAATCAAAAAGCTCTTTTAAAATTGGCAGTATTACAGAACTGTTAAATTTGTTTTCCTTTTTAAATGTCTATATTTTAAGCCCCCCTCTAATGGGTTACAGAACTTACAGTAAGACACCCTTGTGGCTTTTTACTGAAATGCAAAAAAGTGCTGGTGATTCATACCTTTAAACATATGATATGCGACATGATAATATGCAAAGGCTGAAGTAAGTAAACACTAAAATTCCAAATCACAATCTATGCTAGCTCTAGAATACATAGAATATGTATTAAATATGCATCAATAGTACTGTTTCATGTATAATTTACAGGGTTATTCAGAGAGAGCTGATCTGGCCCCGAAATGTAACCCTAAACTGAATTTCAGCGTACGGGGACATTTCGGGGCCATACGGCTATTCAGAGAGCAGGCAATTCGGCAAATCTTGGCGAATTGCCTGCACGTACGGTCACTACGGTGCCTGTTTGAGGGCAGTGAAATCCCCCATAGAGAAGCAATGGTTAGTCTATTTAGAGAACACGAACAGCTGAGGAATGTCAGTGTAGTCCCTGCCGTTCGGTGGTTTCATTCGTCAGATTTATTCAGTTGAATGCCATAGGCTTCAATGTTAAAAATATTCCAGTTTTAATTCAATATCTAATAAACCGTTTATCATTTTATTCTGCAGTAAAAAGTCTCTTTATTTTTAAATTTTTTAGGATCTTTTAGGCATTTTTTTGTTTTTTTTTTGTCAAATTTTTTTCCGCTCTTTTTTTAAATATTTTTTTCATTTTTCTGTAACAGCCCTTTTTATTATCATTCATTGGATCTTATATGTAAATTCCAGACATTTTCCTTCAGTAGTTTTTTTGCAAACAGAGTTTCAAATTTCAAACTTTCAAGCAAACTGTTTGGGGTTTTTTCACCTCGTTCGTCTGCGTGTCGGCTTTTTCCGGCGGCTGCTCTGCACTTTGATCGGCGGCTGCTCGGATTTTTCCGGCGTGTTCGGCTTGGTGTTTGTGCGGTTTCTGCGGGTTTTCGGTGAGTATTTGGTGAATGTTTGGCGAGTGTTCTGCAGGTTTGCGTCAAGTATTCCCTGCACTACGGTGGCCCTGTGGTGCTTGCTGAATATACTGCAGGGTTGGCAAACTAGAATCGCCAAATCACCCCGATGTGCGAGAACGAAAAGTCACCAAATGTGCGGTGACTTTTCGGATCTCTCTGAATAACCCTGATAGAATATGTATTAAATATGTATTAATAATACTGTTTCATTTTTAATTATTTAGTTTTTGCGACAACTTCAGGTCGATTTGCTTTATTTAATTTGTTGTTTGGGATCATTTCTTTTAAACACATTTGAGAATAAGATACAAATTTTACTCAGGACTACCCCAAACATATAGATACAGTATGTGTTCGTTGACAATTCTTCAAGACAAGGTGAGCAAGATGGGGCAAGATAATAATTCATGATGGAATGGAGCATGGCTATAAGATGAGGGTCTCAAGAGGCATCTACAACACTGTAATGGGACACCAAAAATGGTAAGATGTGTATCTTAAATTTACACTACCCCACCAAATCAGTGGTTTTGCTGAAATAAATTGCCAAGCTATCAGTGAATGCACAGGAAATTTTCTTGACACCAAAGAAGCCAAAAGAAAGGGCTATGTGACAGTGTGTGAAAGGAATTCCAGAGCTCACATGTATTCATACAGAATTGCAAAAGATTATGCAAGAACATTCGCACCAGTCAATGATTCCAAGGTTTGTACTGAGATGGAAGCAGGGGGAACTGCACATTGAAAAGAGAGAAATACATTTCTGCTTAAAATAATTTTAGTACTTCCCAATTCGGTAGATAGAATATTTTGGCTTACTCCCAACTCTTCAATAAATTAGAAAAAGTATAAGAATTCCTCTCCTCCAAGGGTTCCTGGATTAATTGCAAACATTTATCTGTGAAATGTTCAGAAAGTTAGGGAAATCTCTTGGGCATGTGGAATGTAGCTAGAAAGAAAACTATGATAAAGTGCTGAAAAGATTTTGCTATATTCTGGTTAACTGTGGCATACATCATAGTAGGTAACATGCATCCACAACTAAAGTGAGGGAATTGCCAGTGGTAGGCCAAAAGGGCATTTTAATCAAAAACTATTATTAGAAAGGGAACATCATCAGTTACAATCTTTATCAATTTAAGATAAGCCCAGTTATGCATGATTAATGTTTGGGGAGATGATCAGGTGACTTTTCTGCAGAGTCAAAAGGAGTTATTCAGAGAGCACCGAAATGTCTCCAACATGTCGGTACTCTCTCTCGTTCGTCGCACTTTGGCAAGTTAGATTCGCAGACCCTGCGGTGAATCCACCATTCACCGCAGAGACCCGAAGTGCGGCAAATCGACCTGGCGAGCGCATCCTCAAATGCCGTAAAACAGCTGAATCTATTCGAAAAGCAACAAACGCAGCTACAAACCCACCAAAAAAAGCCGATGATCCGTCAAGTAGACCACCAAATCCATCCTCAAACCGCTGTCGACCAACTGAACAGACTGCTGACCAGCCACCGGAATGAGCCAACCAGTCGCTGAATGAAATGAACAAACGGTTGAATAAATATTTAAGAAAAACGAGGATTTTTTTTTACATTGAAACCTATGGGATTCGCCTGCTTAACCCCATAGTGACCGTGCAGTTTTGCCATTGTCTGTCCAAAAATACCCACTGCTGTTTTTACATTTCTGCGTTGTTTGTGTTCTGCTCTAATTTTTTTCTCTTACTCGTTTATGGATCCCACACATATTATATACCGTTTTTCTCACCATTAAATGGACTTTCTAAAGATACCATTATTTTCATCATATCTTATAATTTACAATAAAAAAATTTATGATATATGATGAAAAAATGGAAACATCACACTTTTTCAAACTTCAACACCCAAAATCTACAACTATCAAAAAAGACCCCGGCTATATAGTTTTAAAATTTTGTCCTGAGTTTAAATTTAGATTTAAATATCAAATTTTTACACGTTTTTGCTTTTTAACCCCTTCCCTGCAGAGTCATTTCACCACTGTGTTCTGGGCTCATTTTGGCAATTTTATGCTCATCATGTTTAAACGTGATTTAAGGTCACGTATTTTTATTTTTTTTATTTTTCATTTATTTTAAAATAATTATTTTTGCACCAAACATGGTCATGTTCAGTATCATTGTAAAGGCCACGATCAGGTCTTTCCAATGATACCAAACACAAAACTCTAGCGATCCGGTACTTAAGGGGTTAAAGAGAGGCACCGCTGGAAAGGGCAGACTGCGATGCCCCTCTTTTATTTTTATTTGCAGTCGTTCAGGAGGGAATGGAGTCCAAGTGACCCCTCTACTTTCAGGCTCTTCCCTGCAGGTGCCAGAGGGGGCACCTGAAACTGATGTCATCGCGCCCGGCGATGACGTCAGTGCGACAGTCCGGGCCCATAAAACCGTCGGCCTGGCTTCAAGGAAGCCAAACTAACATGGGACCCCGGCCAGAGAGGTGATTATGGGGAGGAAGAGGGGTTAAAGGACCAAGATGTACATAGTACGTCCTTGGTCCTTAAGGGGAATTTTCCCTAGGACATACTATGTACATCAGTGGTCCTTATGGGGTTAAACCTGCCGAATGAAATGACCAAAAATCTGGGCATTTCACTGACATTTTGGTGCTGTTTGGCGTTCTCTGAATAACCATTACTTCTCTATGGGGATTCCACTGCCGCCGATGGTCACCGTATTTGCCGAATTGCCACGAAATTGCACGGTAAGGGGAAATTTGTGGCCAATTCAGTGTTCTTTGAATAACAAGTGGAAGATCAATATCTTTACATAGCTTCAAAGCTGTTTCTATTAGTATAACACAAATGGTTTACTATCACTATGGTGCCACTTTGTGGTCACTGCAGTGAATCACGAAGCACTAAAGTTGCATTTTAAAAATGTGTCCTAACATCAGGATGTTATCAGAAAAAAATTATTAATTAACAAGAAAAATTGCATACTTGCTTAGTTTCATACTAGTGCCATTTTACAGAGATTGGTGTTAGTTTTAACAATATAGTTACTTTTTAAGCAAAAACTATTTTATGAGAGCACTGAGATTGGGCAGTGGCATATATGGTCTGCCCTTTGTTGAGTACTTGCTCAGGCCTTGTTACATAGTTACATAGGCTGAAAAAAGACATGCGTCCATCAGGTTCAGCCTCTCACACATCACTTACTGCTGTTCATACAAAAGAAGGAAAAAAAAACAGTCTGAAGCTCGCCAATATGCAACACACTGGAAAAAAATCCTTCTTGATGCCAGAATGGCAGTCAGATTTCTCCTTCGATCAAGAAGCTTACCCACATATTAAATATTATAAACCTTAATATTCTGTGTCAGCAGGAAGTCATCCAGTCGTTTTTTAAAAGTCTGTACAGTCTCTGACCCAACCACCTCAACAGGCAGAGAATTCCACAGCTTTATTATTCTCACCGTAAAATAACCCTTCCTATGCTTTAGGGTGAATTTCCTTTCGTCCAGTCTAAATGGGTGACCTCGTGTCCTATGTATAGTCCTGTTAATGAATAGGTTTCCAGACAATGGTTTATAATGGCCCGTATATATTTATGTAAGGTTATCAGATCCCCTCTAAGGCACCGTTTCTCTAAACTAAACAGGTTTAAGTCTTTATTCATAACTTAAACCTTTCATTCCCCTTATTAATTTAGTTGCCCGTCTCTGCACTTTTTCTAGCACTATAATATCCTTTTTTAAGACAGGTGCCCAAAATTGCACAGCATATTCAAGGTGCGGTCTTACCATTGATTTATACAGAGGCAAAATTATGTTTTCATCCCGAGAGTGAACTCCCCTTTTAATGCATGCCAATACTTTGCTGGCCTTGGCGGCTGCTGTTTGACATTGCACATTGTTACTTAGTTTGAAGTCTATGATTATTCCTAAATCCTTCTCCTGCTTGGATTTCCCTAACTCCGTACCATTTAGGGTATAGATTGCTTGTGTGTTATTCACTCCAAAGTGCATAACTTTGCATTTATCTACATTAAATTTCATCTGCCATTTAAGTGCCCAGTCCCCCAATCTATCTAAATCCCTCTGCAGCGAAGTAACATCCTGTTCACATTGTATTACTTTTCCTAATTTTGTGTCATATGCAAACACTAAGGCTGGGGTCAGACTAATGCATTTTTAACGTGCGTTTAGGCGCACTTAATCACGGCCGCAGTAGCAGCAAATGACGGGCAATGATGGCCAATATAGAAAGTACAGCCGCATGGAAGTGCGGCCGCGCAACACAAGTGGCAAACGAATGCATTTTTTCAAGAACGCAAAACCGCTAGTACTGACGTACAGAGTGCGCTGCGCCCGCATAGCGGCGTGTGTGCGTGGTTAGGAGACGTCAGACGCTGCTCATGTCCGGCCAACATAGCGTCCAGACACCCAAAGTTTCCTGGTTTGGATCCGTAACAAATCACGCACGAAAATGCACATCGTATGATCGTTTTCACGCATTCTGTGAAAAAATACATCAATGCGTTCGGACACACTTTTTGACGGTCACTGCGAATAATGCATTCGTTTGACCCTAGCCTAATACATGACTTTCAATGCCTAGCTCAAGGTCATTTATAAATAAATTGAATAGAATTGGTCCTATAATAGTCCCGAGGGACACCACTTACCACTGATGTCCATCTTGAAAATGTACCATTTATGACCACTCTCTGTACCCTATCTTTTAGCCAGTTTTCAATCCAAGAACAAGTATTTTCATCTAGACCAATTTTTCTTAATTTAAATAGTAACCTCATGTGAAACTGTGTCGAAAGCTTTGCCAAAATCCAAGTAAATCACATCCACTGTGACCCCTATAATTCTATTTACTTCCTCATAGAACGTAATTAGGTTAGTCTGACATGATCTGTGATTCATAAAACCATGCAGATTTTTACCAATTACATTATACCTCCTAATAGATTCCTAAATATTATTCCTTAGTAACCCCTCAAATACTCTCCCAGCCACAGATGTTAAGCTCACAGGTCTATAATTCCCAGGCACAAATTTTAAACCTTTCTTAATTATAGGGACCACGTCAGCTTTTTTCCAATCCTCTGGCACGATTCCTGAAAGAAAAGAATCTTGAAAGATTAAAAACAGAGGTTTACATATTTCAACACATAGCTCCCTCAGTACTCGCGGGTGAATTCCATCTGGCCCTGGGACTTTATTCACATTCACATTGTTTAATTGTTGCAAAACCTTGTCCTGAGTCAACCAGTCACTTTTTATTAGTAAGTTTTTATCAATGAATTGCATGTCTCTGATAAATACTGAAGAAAAATAATCATTCAAAATTTCTGCCTTATCTTGATCTTCAGTTAACAATACCCCTGACTCAGATTTTAGTGAAACTACGTTATCACTCTTGGGTTTTTCAGAATTTAAGCACCTAAAGAATCTTTTAGGGTTAGTCTTACTCTCTTTGGCTATTTCTTTTTCCTTTTCTAGTTTAGCCCATCTAACCGCTTTTTTACATGCTTTATTGGCTGCCCTATATGCTTTATAGGATGCCTCAGAATTATCAGATTTTAAAAGCTTTAAATTCCTTCTTTTTATTTTTCATTTCCTTGGTTACCATCCTACTAAGCCACATTGGTTTCAGTCTGTTTCTTTTATATTTATTAACCAGTGGAATATATTGTGACGTGTACTTTTCTAGTGTTAGTTTAAAGATATTCCACTTATCCTCAGTGTTTTCCCCATGAAAGAGTTTCTGCCAGTCAATGACATTGAGAGCTTCCTTTATTTTAATAAAGTTGGCCTTTTTAAAATTATATGTTTTAGCATGACCCCTATGAATGTGTTTTTTTGAGTTTATTTCAAAAGACACCATATTATGGTCACTGTTTCCCAACTTGTCTTGTCATGGTTCCAGAAACCACAACTCTAAAAAAAAAAAAGAGAGCAGAAACCCAAACCTTAATCTTAACCCTCATGATGATAAAACATGCATAAATAATAACTCAACACCTTATACGAACTCTAATGCTAACTGGAACCCTAACCCCAAAGTCAACTTTATTAGCATCAGTAAAATGGTGGGATGGTGATAAATAATTGAAAAAACTATGCAAGTGCGCCAACTTTTCATGTCAAACACAATTTTTTCCTAATGTTCTAATTAGGGATGAGCCGAACACCCCCCGAGTTTGTTTCGAGCCCGAACCCGAACTTCCCATTTGTTCAGGACCGAACCCGAACCCGAACTCCCATGCTGAAACTTTGGTTTTTTAGAGTGCCCTCCAAGAGGGCATATATGCTACATATTTGCCATAAAAGGTGTATGGGGGTCCGGGTAGTGCCCTGGGGGACAGGAAACAAGGACAAAACGTTTTAAACAAAACGTTTTTAAAGGGACAGTGAGTTTTCCATGGAATAAGGGTTAAAAATAAAAACGAAAAATTCCTTCAAATATCATGCCTAGGAGGTCCCCATAACCTGCCCGTGAAGTGGCGGATTTCTAGGATGTATAGAAACACTTAAAAACAAATAAATGAGGTTTCATATGACGGTAAATGCTTTTCCTTTAATCTATCCATAAACAACTGCTTGGGGCGGCAGCCTGTATGAAAAGACATTTTAGGACGCGCAGAAAAAGTTTAGTGTTCTTTTGGGCTAAATTATTGTGAAACTTATGCAGGCTTTGGATGAAAGTAACAATAGGTGCTTTACAATTGGGCTTTTAGCGTCGGCAACAGTGCCGTCACACCGTAACCCCTCTGAGGATATGAATCTGATACAGGCGTCAATGGCAGTGCACCCAGATATTGTGCCTTTAGTGCCAGGCATGCAAGTACTATCATACAGTAACCCCTCTGTGGTATTGTGGAAGAGTGCAGGGGTGGACCATGTGGTCCTTTATTGAAAAGTTTTTGATCTGGTAATGGGCGTCAGTGCACCCAGATATTGTGCCGTTAATGCCAGGGCAGCAAGTATCATCATACAGTAACCCCTCTGTGTTATTGTGGAAGAGTGCAGGGGTGAACCTTGCGGTCCTATATTAAAAAGATATGCATCTGGTTAAGGCGTCAGTGCACCCAGATATTCTGCCTTTGGTGCAAGACTGCCAGGGCAGCAAGTATCATCATACAGTAACCCCTCTGTGGTATTGTGGAAGAGTGCAGGGGTGGACCATGTGGTCCTTTATTGAAATGTTTTTGATCTGGTAATGGGCGTCAGTGCACCCAGATATTGTGCCTTTAATGCCAGGCCATCAAGTATCATCATACAGTAACCCCTCTGTGGTATTGTGGAAGAGTGCAGAGTTGGACCCTGCTGTTCAAAAAATTAAAATGATATAAATCTGGCACAGGCGTCAGTGCAGCCAAATATTGTGCCTTTCATGGCAGCAAGTGCATTCACACCGTAACCCTTTAGTGGTATTGTGGAAGAGTTCAGTGCTGGAGGTTTTGTGCATGCAGAAGACATACCCGATCTATTCCGTTACTTCGGCATCAGGGGATTGATAGCTGCTGATCCAGGACTGATTCATTTTTATAAATGTCAGCCGGTCTACAGAGTCGGTGGACAGACGCACTCTTTTGTCTGTGACAAAACCTCCAGCGGCACTGAACGTCCTTTCGGAAAGCACGCTAGATGCAGGGCAACCTAGTAGCTGCATAGCATATTGGCTAAGTTCTGGCCAGTGATCCAGTCTCAACACCCAGTAAGCCAGTGGATCATCTGCTGGAAAGGTATCCAGGTCTGCCCTTGCCCCTAGGTAGTCCTGCACCGTATGGTGAAGACGCTGGCAATGGGTGCCTACATTTGACGTCCCTGGGCGTTGAGGACTAAAAAAATTTAAAAATGCATCAGTCAAGTGGCCCTGGCCTTCACCGCTATTCCTCTGATCACCTGCAGCCTCAGAAGCACGTATGTCAGCACTTGGTAATCTAACAGTGCCTGGAAAGGTGTTACACAAGTTTCGCTTTAGAGCGTCCTCAAGTTTTGTCATCCTGTGCTCCCTCTGTGCGGGCAAGATGAGCTCTGCAACTTTCCGCTTGTATCGTGGATCAAGAAGGGTTGCCAACCAGTAATGATCCCTCTCCTTGATAGCACGAATCCTGGGGTCCTTTAGCAGGCTTTGCATCATTAGGGAGCCCATTCAGCGTAGGTTGGAGGTGGCATTAGCTGCCGAGTCTTCCTGGTCAATGAGGATGACCGTATCGTGCACTTCCTCCTCCCAGCCACGCACAAGCCCTTCTGTTTCTGGGCACACAAAACCCTCCCTTGAGGAATCCCCACCTTCAATGCCCCCACTACTTAAATAGTCCTCCTCCTCCTCATCCTCCTCCTGTCTGATCTGAGTAGGACCCGCTGGAATGCTGTCTGCGGAAAGACTGGGGCCTTGAGAGCTAGGGAAGGCCTCCTCTTCCTCCCGCTGCTCTGCCTCTAGAGCCACATCTATAATTCCCCGCAGAGTGTGCTCCAGCAGGAACACTAAAGGAATTGTGTCACTGATGCATGCACTGTCCCTGCTCACCATCCTCGTTGCCTCCTCAAATGGTGACAGTACAGTGCATGCATCCTTGATCATCAGCCACTGCGGGGGGGAAAAAAAACCAAGTTGACCTGAACCTGTCCTTGTGCCATACTCACACAGGTACACGTTGATGGCCCTCTGCTGCTTGTGCAGACGCTGCAGCATTGCTAATGTTGAATTCCACCTGGTGGGCATGTCACAGATCAGACGGTTTGTGGGAAGGTGGAATTCTCTTTGAATTTCTGCCAGGCGAACGCTTGCTGGGAATGACCGTCTGAAGTGGCTGCAGACTTTTCTGGCCTGGATGAGAAACTCTGGCAGCCCTGGGTAGTTGGTTAGGAAACGCTGTACCACCAGATTTAGGACGTGTGCTAGGCATGGTACATGCATCAATTTACCCTTGCGTAGGGCGGAGAGAAGGCTGCTGCCATTATCGCAGACGATCATTCCCAGCTCAAGCTGGCATGGTGTTAACCATCTCTGCACCTGCCCCTGCAGAGCTGACAAAATTTCTGACCCGGTGTGGCTCCTGTCCCCTAAACAAACCAGCTCAAGCACAGTATGGCATCTTTTTGCTTGAGCCATTGCGTAGACCCTGTCAGGCGTCGGTTTAACTGCCACTTCGCCAGAGACAGAGACAGAGACAGAGGAGGAGGAGGAGGAGGAAGAGGTGGTGGTGGTGGAGCAGACAGACCTCATACAAGCAGCTTTCTGGAGGCGTGGTGGATGAACAAGCTCCAGCACAGAGCCCCGTCTTGGATCCCTCCCAGCTGCAATCAGAGTTACCCAGTGTGCCGTGAAGGAAATGTAACGACCCTGTCCATGCTTGCTGGACCACGTGTCTAAAGTGACATGCACCTTGCTGCTGACTGCCTTTCCCAATGACTGGATAACATTGTCTACCACGTGCTGGTATAGTGCTGGAATGGCCTTGCGTGAAAAGTAATGGCATTTTGGAACCTGCCACTGTGGTACAGCGCATTAAGCAAATTCACGGAAGGGAGCAGAGTCCACCAGCTGGAAAGGCAGCAGCTGCAATGTGAGTAATTTTGCTAAGCTGGCATTTAGACGCTGTGCTTGGGGATGGTTGGGACTATATTTTTTCTTTCACTGCAGCAGCTGCGGCAACGTAATCTGACTGCGTAAATCTTCAGCTACTAGGATGATGTCACATTGTGAGGAAGGACCTGCTGGTACATCCATTACTGTAGCATCATCCCTGTCGGTGGAGGTTGTAGGCAATTGCATGGCAGGACATACAGTGTGGGTAGAGACAGATGAGGAGGAGGAAGACCTACGCAAAGTTTTGCCCCAACGGGATGTGTGGCACTTGTTCATATGTCACCTCAAGCACGTGGTACTCAAGTGTCCGGTGTTTATCCCACGCTTCAGCCTCATCTGACATAGATTACAAATAGCAACGGTGGGGTCTGCTGCACATTTCTTAAAGAACTCCCAGACAGCAGAGTTCCTGCATGTGTTCTTTGAGACAACAGCGCTCTGCACCGGAGCAGCTCTGACATGTGATGCCTTGGACTGGCTAGTGCTACGGTTGGTCACAGAGGATGTTGTGCTTCGTGTTTGCTGTGCCTCCTCCTCCTCGCCCTCCTCCTCACTTGATTCCTCAGTTCGATCTGGCACCCAGGTGGAGTCAGTGACCTCATCATCATCAATGTCATCTTCACCCCCTATCTCCTCATCACTGGAGCCAACTTGGCAGTATGCTGCAGCTGCTGGGGCAACATGAGTGCCAGTTATTTGTGTGTCATCACTGGCACCCCCTTCCTCTAGTTTGATTATACTCCCTTGCTCAACCTCAGAGATTGAATCAGAGCACTGTACTTGCTGCACATCCTCAAGCAGCATGTCACTCTCATTGTAGTCACACAATTCAGCTGACTCCTCCGTGTGTGATAGCGAGGCTACGGCAGGAGTAGCTGTGGACATGGAGGCTGCATTAGATGCTTTGGCAGCTGAGGTGGACTGTAAAGCACTAGAAGCCTGGCTGGCAGAGGACTCGGAGGATGAGGATAGCCTGGTTAGCCAATCCACCAAGTCCTCTGTATGTTGCTGCTGCTTAAGACGGCCAGCACCAGTTAGAAAGGACAAGCGTGCCCCTGCAGAGGATGCACCACGTCCACCACGACCAGAGACACAGCCTCCCGACACAGGGGCTGCTTGCCCTCTTATCTGTGGCTGGGAGCGTCTGCCTGTCCTTTTTGTTCTTTCAGACATGGTGAGTGATATATAGATTAATATATACAGAACTCTGATTCAACTCTGGTATAAAGATTTAAATAACTTTGGTATAACTCAGTGAGACACACTGATAGCTGGCAGCCAGTGACAAGAGACAGATCACCTTAATTCACAAATGTTTTAAATAAATTAGTGAGCCCCAAAATACAGCGTGGTACTGTATGTATGACGAGACACAGATCACCTTAATTCCCAAGTGTTTTAAAGAAATTAGTGAGCCCCAAAAAAAATTGCTGGCTGTGTGACGAGACACAGAAGATCACCTTAATTCCCAAGTGTTTTAAAGAAATTAGTGAGCCCCAAAATACAGCGTGGTACTTTTTGTATGACGAGACACAGATCACCTTAATTCAAGTGTTTTAAAGAAATTAGTGAGCCCCAAAATGCAGCGTGGTACTTTTTGTATGACGAGACACAGATCACCTTAATTCCCAAGTGTTTTAAAGAAATTAGTGAGCCCCAAAATACAGCGTGGTACTGTATGTATGACGAGACACAGATCACCTTAATTCCCAAGTGTTTTAAAGAAATTAGTGAGTCCCAAAAAAAAATTGCTGGCTGTGTGACGACGAGACACAGAAGATCACCTTAATTCCCAAGTGTTTTAAAGAAATTAGTGAGCCCCAAAAAGATTTGCTCGCACAGTGACAAGACACACATCACCTAAATTCAATGATATTTGGTATAAATGAGACCCAAAAAGACTTGCTGGCACAGTGACAAGACCCAGAAAATCACCTCAATTCACAAATGTTTTAAATAAAGTTGTAAATCCCAAAAAAACTTGCTGGCACAGTGACAAGGCACACATCACCTAAATTCCCTGATATTTGGTCGAAATGAGACCCCCCCAGTAGCGTGGCAGACCGGCAGTAACAACACACACAACTATCTGCTTTGAAATCTCCTCTGAAATGCGTGCAGAATCGGCGCGTTGAAACCTTATATAGTGTGCTGCGGGACTTAGCTCTGTGAGCCCATGATTGGGCAAAATTTGCCCAATCTGGACTCTGAGCGGTGATTGGCATAGTGTTCAACCAGTCTTGCAACAGACCTGTGGTCAGGTGCAAGGCTGTAGCCAATTACGAGCTTCAGGCAGTGGGAAAATGCATTGTGGTCCATTGTGGTCGAACATGCGCCGAACACCCGGAAATGTTCGGGGTTCGCAATCCGCCCAAACAGGCTAAGTTCGGGTCGAACCCCGAAGCGTCCGAACCCGAACAGCTCATCCCTAGTCCTAATGTTAGAAAACTTTTCTAAAAATGACTTTATTGATGTGTTGTATCCCTTGACAGTCAAAAGGTGGCAACTTTACAGCAGCTACAGTATATCCTTGTAAACACCAGACTCAAGAGATTCTCACAGTTGTATTATCTGCATTAATTGATCATTCTAGATAGTAGTAAATGACTATGTGAAACCATCTAGTAGATTTAAACTATGTCATATTACATAATTCCAAAATAGTTCATCCCCAAAATTCATCCACCATTTTTGTCATGGAGTCTTCCATGTTATAAAACAATATTGAAGATAGCCGGACACTAAAAAGATAGGACTTAGGCGGTATTGAACAGCAACTTAAGAAAACAGAACCTATATAAATTATGATTCCCCCCATTTTTTTAAAGGAACTGAAATTGGTATGTCCCTAAACCGTGTCCCTAAACCACATAACTTGAATGCCGCGATCCCCAGGGATGTCTTAATCCGTATTCATTTCTACCACACTAAAGATTCCTTAATGGCAGCTATGCGGAAGGCTCCGGATCTACCTGCTCCTTATGCTGCAATCTCCTTCTTCCCTGATTTGTCTGCGGCTACGATGCAGAGACGTAGAGACTTCCTACCGGTTATGAAGGTACTCCGCAACCATAAGATCCCATACCGCTGGGGCTTCCCCATGAAGCTGCTTGTCACCTACCAGGGAACTTTATCGGTTATTCGTTCCCTTCATGACGGAATCTCTACTCTTCGTAAGTGGGACCTGATGGGGACGTGACCCCACCACACCGTGCTCCTCCCTCACGACTAAAGACTCCCCAGAGTGGCATCGCGTACGCACCGCTCCGTAAGGAAATTATGTGGACCATGTGTTCGTATACTCTTCAGTTCAGTTGCTGTTGCCCTTTTTGCCAAGTTTTCTGATCCTAACTGTCTGGCTCTGATACTTGAATCGATCCTCTGGACGGGCCGAATGTGCTGGCTGGTTATCAACTCTCCCCGCTCCTTCTCAGTGGCAGATGTGTAACATCGTCACCTGGCACTTCCCCCCATGGCTTATGGGGTTGGCCCGGTGACTTCCAGTGTCCATAGAGTCATTTTTTGTACACCGAGCGGTTGCCTGTTGCACCATCTATGGCTTTTCTTTTTTGCTTTTTTGATTTTTTCCCCCTTTTTCTTTCCCCTCCTCCCGGTTGCACCCTTATCTGGAGCTGCCTTTAGACTAACTCTGGTGTTTTTGCACCCCACTGGGTCTGGGTTACTCATGGACTGCCTCCTTGGTTCATACTTGCATCTTTTGACTGTCCTTTTTATGTTTTTGGGGTAAAGTATGAAAACTGTATCCATAAATGTTAAAGGTCTAAATATTCCTCACAAGCGGCGCTCCCTATATGCGGATCTCCGCCATAATCCCCCGGATGTGATATGCTTACAAGAGACCCATTTTAAGCATTCTGTCCATCCTACATTGTACCTCCATACTTATTCCCACCATTTTCACGCCACTGCCCGGGTCAAGGCGCGAGGAGTTTCTATCCTCGTAATGTGTCCTTTGCTCTCCATAGATCTAACCTTGACCCCAACGGCCGCTTTCTGTTCTTGATTTGTGAGATTGATCGAATTACCTATACATTTGCAAATATTTACTGCCCCAGTGTAGTCGAAATTGCCTTTTATAAATCTGCTTTTCTAAAATTGACGCGGGTATGTACAGCTAAACTTGTGATTTGTGGCGTCTTTAACCATACACTGGACCTCTCGCACCCGACCTACTCACTCCCAGCGGGTCTCAGTGCAGAAATTTGCAACTTTATTGTCGAAATTTCAGCTCTTTGATGTTTGGTGTCTTTTTCACCGTTCTGAAGTAGATTACTCTTTTTATTCAGGTGCACATAAGACGTATTCCAGAATTGATCACTTTTTTCTTCAATGAGACTTATTGCCCAGTGTATCTGGTTGTGACTTGGGGTCAATGACTTAGTCAGATCATGCCACCATATCGTTGACTTTCCAGGCAGCTACTACTGTGAAGAGGTGTGCTCCCTGGAAACTCAACAAATCCCTTCTTTCCCATCCCAAAGTGGTTGCTGAGGTCACTCAGACTATGACTGACTACTTTAAAAATAACTCTACCCCTGACATCTCTCCATTAATGCTTTGGCAGGCTCAAAAAGCAGTAGTACGGGGTGTACTTCTTAAGTGGGGTTCTCATTTTAAATTTTTTTATGTTTCTCATAGATTAGATCTTCTTCACCAGATCCATGAGGCCACTTCTCACCATAAACGACATGCTAACGTGACTTCCCAGGCCCTTCATGACCTCCAGTCTCAGCTGACCGACATGGACAAAAGGGATTATTTATGGACGGCCCGTCGCTTGCAGGCTACTTATATGGTAATAAATCAAGTAGACTGATGGCTAATAGACTCCGACACCGCGCTGCTAAACAGAGTAGAAAAGATGACCACTAAATCTGGGGAGACCTGTTACCGCCCTAAACAAATTGCTAATTGCTTTGCAGAATATTATTCTGAACTTTATGATTTGCGATCCGATTTACAGCTTGCCCAACCCTCCTTGACGGACATTGTCCCCTTCCTACAGCGTCTACATCTCCCCACCCTTTCTGAAGCTCATCACCTTCATTTGACGACCCCCATCTCCCCCTTGGAACTCACAGCTGCGATAACTTCCCTTAAACCTCGCAAATGGATGGGTTCACGGCACTTTATTACAAATCCTTCCAGACCCAGTTGAAGCCCCATCTTTTATCTATGTTTCACCATATCTTTCAAACTGGCCACGCCTCCCCTGATTGACTTTCTGCCACCATTGTTACCCTCCCTAAAACTGTCCCTCTGGCCCCAACCTGCATTAAATATAGACCCATTTCCCTCCTTAATACTGATACCAAATTATATGCAAAAATTTTGGCCAATAGATTAGTGGAATTGATGCCCTCACTGATCGCAGGTGACCAGGTGGGCTTCATTAAACATAGGCAAGGCCCTGATAACACCATTAAAACTATTTCTCTCATGGATGCGGCTGTCCGCACAGGTACCCCAACCCTGCTTTTAGCCCTTGATGCCGAAAAGGCTGTGGATTGCCTACATTGGCTGTTTTTAGAACACACTCTCCTGAAATTTAATTTCCCTCATGAATTGATAACTGCCGTTATGGCCCTCTACTCGAATTCGACTCCTAATGTGACGGTACTTAATCCTGGTTTTCTCTCCAATCCATTTGACATCACTAACGGTACCAGACAGGACTGCCCGCTTTCTCCACTGCTATACGCTCTGGCCCTTGAGCCCCTGGCGCAGGCAATCTGACAGGCCGATCTAGTAGAAGGGTTACCCATAGGCCCGACATCCTTTAAATTTAGCCTATTTGCTGACGATATCCTGTTGACCATGACTAATCTGCTCACGCCCCTATCGGCCTTGCAGAGGATACTGGATGAATACAGCAGATTATCATACCACAAGATCAATGTGACTAAATCCCAAGCCATACCATATGCTATTCCTAAATCAGAGGTGTCCTTATTGCAACGTCTTTATCCCTTTGACTGGAGGACGCACTACCTGTCTTACCTAGGGATTAAATCATCGTTCCCCACAGCGAACCTCTATGACCTGAATTATAAGCCCCTACACTCGTTGACGAAGACGCTCTGCCATCAGTGGTCTAAGGTGGAACTCTCCTGGGTGGGTAGGATCCACACCATAAAATGATGTTGTCGAAATTGCTATATGTGTCTAGATCCCTTCCTTTACCAGGTCCCCTAATGTTTTTAAGTCCATTATCTCCTCCCGTTCCCACTTTGTATAGCGAGGGAAATGACTGCGACTCAAAACAGACATTCTCCCACAACCCATTTTGCTTGGTGGCCTAGGTCTTCCGAACATTTTGCTGTATTATAAAGCGACGGTATTGCTTAATCTTGGCCGCTTATTCTCTCAAGTCAATTTGCCCCAGTGGGCGATGGTGGTCCTCCCACAGTCCCTCCCTCATAATTTTATTACATTGACCTGGACACATTGACCTGGACAAATTTCAAAGGCCGCAGGTTAACCTTCTGCCGACCTTTCTCCAACTACTGTTGACTTTGTGGGATAAGACGCGAACGATATTGTCTGTAACTCACCCATTGGCTATGGCATCTCCTTTATCAATTTTCTCGTATCTAATCCCCAATTTTAGTCCCCGCCACTGGTATGGGAAGGGTGTTACGCGCCTATGTCACCTATGCGATTCCCAAAGATTCTTGCCTTTTCAGAAATTATTGGTGAGCTACTCCTTGCTGAGATAATATCAACACCTGAGACTCTCCTACTCCAGATGTTTCCTGACTCCCTCTCCTGACATCAACAGCAATCTCTGGCTCATATACTATCTGTCACAACGACTCTGCTGCTCGATGGAAATCCCCCACACTTCCCACTTTAAAAGATATAACCACTAGACTGCGCGAGTTGAGACTTCTGGATGGAATAGCTAGGGAATTGGCGGGTGTCCCACAGAGCCACAAAGACCATTGGTTTATATGGGATATTTATTCTGTCACGATATGATGTGGATTACATGTGTTTCGTTCCCGCATTCTAACTGTAATGTTTGGTTGCAACGTACCTCTTTACCCTTACCCTCCCTTTTCTCTTTTATGTACCCCTTTCTTCCTTTGTCCTTTTTTCCATTTGAAAATAATAAAAACTTTATACCGTAAAAAAAAAAAAACAAACACTGAATTATATGAATATCCTCTGTTTTCAATGAGGTTTTCATTGTATTCAATGATTTTTTTTTAGAATGGTTACACCAGAGAGCTGTGGTTATTTAGTTCTTATGTAAGTAATTCAAATAGTAACTTAAATATTTTTATTACACTACTATTTGGCTTGTAATTAATCATTTATGAACTAAAAAAACATTTGTGGACATTTGCTGACCTTCAGTTTTCATAACTTATAGCCCTAAGTTATATTACATTAAGTTCTTAGCACAATGAAAGCATAAGCTAACCAAATATGAAGCATATGGAATGGATAATGTTTCCTTGACATTTCAAGGGTACAGTGGAATATTGTCTTTTCTCAAATATTCCATCAAAAACCCAAAATAAGCCACAACCAAGTCAAGCAGTTTGTAATGAAACATAGATCTGGAAATGGCTGAAATCGAAGTAGACAATATACAATCAGATTCTTTACCCTCACCTATGATATCCAATAGCTTTAGGCTTGTTTTAACATGTCTTTTGCCAAGGTTTTATACAAGCTTACTCAATATTTTTCACTTGTAGACCTTGATGGAAACCTGAGAACTTGTCACAATCCAGCTTTCACATGTTGAACTTTTAAAGTGTTGCAGTGGTTGATCAAACATTTTATTTGACAGTCTCTGAAAATAGCCCTACTACAGATAACTGAGCTTCAAGAGCAGAAAACAACTTTGGTTCTGGGGCCAAAGCTTGAATGCTCCCAGGAATTAGTTGAGCTCCACTTATAAAGACCTTGTAGCCTGTTTCTATTAAACAATTTTCACATATGCTATTTGCATCTACATTTGCTCATTAAAATAATATATTATAATGAAAAAAATTATTATACCATTCTGAAAGGTCATTAACCTGTGGGTCCATGCATGGAGGACCAAGTGAATGGTGCATACACTTCATTGTTTCCAGCCAGTGTATCAGTAAAAAAATAACATTACAGACCCAGTGCCTACCACAAGGCTGACTCCAATGTCATTGTCATCCAAAGAAGCTGTGCTCATCCACCAATTAGATCCCAGTATCCCAATGCTCGAATGGTGCTCTGCTCAAATGAGGGACGCAGGAATTCCTCCAAGTACAATCAAGCAAAAACCAGCAGGCCACATACGTCAAACAGTGCTGTGAGCCTATTGGTAGATAACAAATCCCAAAAAATCATCATCCAAACATAAGCTGCATAGAGAGAAACACTGAGAACATACAACAAACTAGAAATATATATAGAAAACACTTACACACATATATTTTCAAATGGGCACATGTCATTCTCATACACAAAATAAAACAATACAGGTCCTATTCCAAGGCTAATGCAAAAAAGGAGGTGGCAACTAAATCTTCATCTGCAGATTTAATTTACGGTCTCCCTTTTTTTGTGCCTATTCCAAGATAGGAGCTAAATAACCACCTAGCCCCGGAGGGAAGTGTAGCTCAAGCAGTACAGCAGATGGCAGATGCTGGGGTTGGCTGGGTAAGTGACTTATTTTCAGTGACTTCTTATGGACATTGATTTAGCAGTGAGACAGTTAAAACTATAATTCTCTCTAACCGTGGAAGCCAGCCATTTTGGGTCGTCTCCCAGGTTAGTGTCCTGCAAAGGGGGGAGATGTGTGTCACTTTGAACTTGGGGTACATGGGCCTAGAAATGTATTTGGCAGGTGCAGGCCTCATGTTATTTATTATTTCCCTGCACTCTCTTCTGTTGAAGTTACCCTGAGCCATAGGGTGCACAGTGTTTGTGTAATCTGTGTTATGTATGAATAATGTTATTGTTTGTCTATCGTTATGGTCCATGTCTATCTGTTGCTATCTGCTGATATGTGGACTGGCTGGGTTATGTTTTTTTTTAACAGCTAAGGAATGTGTGATAATCTGGTGTATGTTTGAGTAGCCTTGTTGATCTACCTTGTCAAGCAAACAATGCCAGAATGTGTGCTGTTTTAGACTGTAGTCTTGTTTTCCACCAACGACTGTCATTTCTACAAGTGTTAAGTAATGTTTATTCCCTTGTCTGCATTAAGTTATTCTTTACTTATGTGACTTCTCCTCTGTTATTTAATGTATTCAGACAGTCTGATGCTCAGGCTCTAATTACATGACATCATATTGCTTCATGTCTGGATATGTCTTTTTCACTTGAGGCTGGGGGGGCACCAGGGTGTAATCTCTCATTGGTCTCTGGCCCCTCCCGGGACTGTATATATATTCAATAAAGATGTTCAGTGTGTCTGTTTCAGCAAAACCCTCCAGTACCGGCTGGGTGGAGTAGAGGTAACATCACTGCTCTATAACCATGGAGAGAGACTGTGGAGACACAGGTTTGATCCCAGCAAGAGCACCTCTCCAGTCAGTGTCCTTGGGCAAGACGCCTAACGGTACATACTCACCACCCAGGACATACTTGAAAACGAGAGAAATCTCAAAGTATCCTTCCTGGTAAAATGCTTTCTCAAAAAAACAAAAAACAAAAAAAACCTCCAGATACAGCGTTGTCTTATTTCTGGGGATGGTAATAAGGCTCTCTACATTTACCTGTCTTTAAGCTTAGTCTAAGGACTGGAGAAAGGCACGAAAGCCTGCTGGGGAGAACTCTGACGTTCGGTAAGGAAGTGGCATTGACAGGTGTGACCCAGTCAGGATACTGAGATCTGTTACAGGCACTATTACAATCTTAGCTAGTATTAGCGCATAGTTATGTTAACGTTAGCGCTAGGATAAGTGACTTTAATGCATGCCCCCTATATTACATTTGCAAATGCTAATGAGTTAAAAAATCTGTTAGCGCATTGGTGATTGCGCTCTTTGCACAAGTTTACTGTAACTGCCTATGCTTAACATGGGGAACGCATTCAGTAACTAGCATTAGGATTACAAAGTCCTAACGCTAATTAACGCACCGATGTGGTAACTAAAAGTTAACCAGAGGTAGAAGCTGGAGCTAACTGAAAAAGGGTTAATTAAAATTAGCCTTGGCAGGATAGCGAACCAGAGATATTCAAAGGGTTCTGTTGCATTTTTAGACCTTGATTTAGATACAGCTCGAACGAGAGAGATAAAAAAGGAGACTGAAACAAAGTTTCTTTTAGTCAGGCATCTTTCTCTCTGATGAGTTTATCTCTTGCATTGTCTTATGTAGAATATGTGACCAATAGCATACACTTTACGTCAGAGGTGATTTACATAGTTGCACTTAACCATATATGGTAAAAGGTCAGTTTATCACGTAACTGTTGACAGAACAAAGAAAGAACTATATTTCTTTCTGCTCCGCTTCACACTTCATAGTATAGTCAGGGGGGGGGGGTGCTTGAGTCACATAACGGCTTGTTTAATCAGCATCCCACATTCCTGAGACTTTCTACAGCGAAATAGCCTGCAGTTAAATTTGTTGAGAAAAAGTGTTATTAGCTATGGGGTTATTATTTGGATCACCTTATATATATAAATATGATACAGGGAAATTAAAAAGATTATTTAACACTAACATATACCGTTTCTGCACAATCATATAGCACCAGCAGCACAACTCTGTGAAGTCCTATGGATTCAGGGATCAGGGAGGGTTAGCACCGTGTTACAGGACAGACTGTTGTATTAGCGCCTGCTCTGTAAAATGGTGCTAAAACAGTTTAGCACCATAAACTATGTGCCCATAGTCTATGGAGTTGTTAAGTTTACAACAGCTATGGATAAGTTAGCACCAACTTTGGAATATTTCCCTATGTCTTTTTTCCACATTTGTACAATATATGTTTTGTGGCATTTTGAGATGACATTCATAGACCTCGTGTGTACAATGATTGTGAAAGGCAGATAATTGCATTGTAATCTAAACTATTTTTTTCAGCAGTATACCATATTTAGCATGCAACCCAGTGGCCCACTCCATTGTGGCTATGGCGGGGATGCCTCACTCCCTTCATTTTAGCTGTTACAAATGTAATTTTGTCATTGAATCAAAAGCTCTAATGTACTATCATTCTTTTAATTATATTTGTTCCAAAAATTGCAGAAATTGGAAGGGCTTTGACTATTTGCACCCAATACACCGAATAATAGGCATGTAATAATGGAGCCCTTCGTTTTACTAGATCTCAGATATAGGTAAATGAATCACTATACAAAAGCAATGTGTATCAATGTGGTTGTACACAAGATGGGTCCTTTATTGTACAGACTTGCAGTCTGTGCCCAAGCTATGCCAAAAGTAAATTTCTAAGAATCATTGTTTTCATTCCAAAAGGAGCTTTAAAGAATGCATTGCCTTGTGTCTCTGCTGTTCACATTAGTTCCTGGCAGTCTGTTCTAAGATCCAATTAAAGTCTATGTCACAAAATAATTATTATTGTACATCCCATTTTGACTTTATCTGCATTGAAGAAAATTTGCTTCCCTTATCTTAATGTAATCATAATATTTCATCACATGAAGATAAGATTAATGAAATAAATTCAAAAGCGTATTCTCATGTGGAGTAATTTTGTTTTTCTAAAAGAATACTACTTCTGTCATTGTAGTTGTTGCTAATTTCTTCAGTCCAGTGGATGTAAGGGCTGAATTTTGGTCCTAACTTTTTAAAGGAATACAATTAGCATTATATGCAGTTGTTGGCATTTGTGTCAGCGCATCTGAGAGGTTTAACGGCTTTAGATTTTAACGACCCACTGGATAGATAATGGGTATTTGCCTGTCCAACGCAGCCTTCCGGTCACTTACTAGACCACAATATGACTGGTCAACTATGAACACCGGCACACTGACTTGGCTGGATGGTGTATACCACAGGCAACAGGCAATTGCATTCGGCTTGTTAGAAAAGACAAAAAAAGGGAAGAAACCACTGTGGTACTCTGCAGAAGTGGCCAAAATAGTGAAGAACAAAAAGATAGCATTCAATAATTATAAAAAAACTCAGAGTGAAGAAGATAGGCAAACCTATAAGATTAGTCAGAAAGAGGCAAAGCAATTTATAAGAGCTTCCAAAGCACACGCAGAAGAGAAAATAGCTCAGTCAGTAAAAAAGGGGGACAAAACATTTTTTAGATACATAAACGAGAAAAGAAAAGTAAAACAAAAATTAGTTAGATTAAAAACAAAGGAAGGAAGGTATGTAGAAGAGGATAAAAGTCTCGCTGACTGCCTCAATGAATATTTTTGTTCAGTCTTTGCAGAAGAAAAGGAAGGAAAGGGACCTCAGTTAGGAGAGAACACTAAAGAGACATGTACATATCGGTTTACAGAGGAGGAGGTTCTACAGCAGCTGTCTAAAGTAAAGACAAATAAGTCAATGGGGCCTGATGGGATCCACCCTAAATTATTAAAAGAGCTCAGTTATGTAATAGCAAAACCGTTAACAGATTTATTTAATCAATCCTTGTTAACGGGAGTCATCCCAGAAGACTGGAAATTAGCAAATGTTGTGCCCATTTACAAGAAGGGTAGTAGGGAGGAATCGGGGAACTATAAGCCAGTTAGTCTTACATCAGTAGTGGGGAAATTAATGGAAACCATGTTAAAGGAAAGGATTGTTGAACATCTAAAAACACATAGATTACAGGATCAGAAACAACATGGGTTTACCTCAGGGAGATCATGCCAAACTAATCTTATTGATTTTTTTGATTGCGTAACAAAAATAATAGACATAGGTGGTGCAGTAGACATTGCTTATTTAGATTTCAGTAAGGCTTTTGATACTGTTCCGCATAAAAGGCTTATCAATAAATTGCAATCTTTCAGCTTGGATTCCAATATTGTTGAATGGATTAGGCAGTGGCTGAGTGACAGGCAACAGAGGGTTGTGGTAAATGGAGTTTATTCGGCGCAAGGTCTTGTTACCAGTGGGGTACCTCAGGGGTCAGTACTTGGACCCATTCTCTTTAATATTTTTATTAGTGATATTGCAGAAGGTATTAATGGAAAGTATGTCTTTTTGCTGATGACACAAAGATTTGCAACAGGGTTGACGTACCTGGAGGGATCAGGCCAGGAGGGATCAGCCAAATGACAAATGATTTAGGTAAGCTAAAAAAATGGTCGGAGCTGTGGCAATTGAGTTTTAATGTGGATAAGTGCAAGATAATGCACCTGGGCCGTAAAAACCCAAGGGCTAAATATAAAATATTAGATACAGTCCTAACCTCGACATCTGAGGAAAGGGATTTAGGGGTTATTATTTCAGAGGATCTAAGGGTAAGTAGTCAATGTAATAGAGCAGCAGGAAATGCTAGCAGAATGCTTGGTTGTGTAGGGAGAGGTATTAGCAGTAGGAAAAGGGAAGTGCTCATGCCACTGTACAGAGCACTGGTGAGACCTCACTTTGAGTACTGTGTGCAGTACTGGAGACCGTATCTCCAGAAGGATATAGACATCTTAGAGAGAGTTCAGAGAAGGGCTACTAAAATGGTATACGGCTTGAAGGAGAAAAGTTACCAGGAAAGGCTTAATGATCTTAACATGTACAGCTTGGAAAAAAGACGAGACAGAGGAGATATGATAGAAACATTTAAATACGTAAAGGGAATCCACAAGGTAGAGGAAGGGAGTATATTTAAAAGGAAACAAAGTAGCAAAACAAGAGGACATAGTCTTAGATTAGAGGGGCAAATGTTTAAAAGTAACATCAGGAAGCATTATTTTACTGAGAGGGTGGATACATGGAACAGCCTCCCAGTTGAAGTGGTAGAGGTCAAAACAGTAATTGAATTTAAGCAGGCATGGGATAGGCATAAGGCTATCCTAAACAAAAGATAAATCCAGATAAAGCTAGATGGGCCGAAAGGTTCTTATCTGCCGACATTTTTCTATGTTTCTATGTTTCTATACATCTCCCAAAACAATCACCCTTTATCTTAATTGTGACCACAAATAAATTGCATAAACAAACCTTCTGCCCAATAGGGGGAAATGTTTTTTCGAGTTATGGAGCATATGTGGCCCTGGCCAGACTAGCACTCATTTCCCCACATTGTTCTGGCCAGTGTTTAAAGTGTTTACACAATATTGTGTATCTCTTTCATTGCATGTGGGCGTGTCTGTTTATTACCCTATTTTGGAATGAAGTTCAGAGATTTGGTTCCCACAAACTACAGATATCTGCCACCCCAGATTAGGCATTATTTAATTTTCTTTCAGACTAGGAAGCCCGTTCCCTATCTGGGTCACAAAAAAACCCTTTAAGGTGTTCTCTGTGACCGCAAAAAAATCTATTTTGGGGCAATGGATTTCCTTTTACCCTCCCACGTTCTCCATGCTTTTATTCTCGTTCCTATGCCATTTTCCAACACGACAGCGTGGAGACCGCTCTAAGGAACACAAGGTTTGAAAGTTTGTCAATATTTGGTTGGTGTTTATGTTGTATTTACCAGAGAATGTAATCTCTACTCTTCGTACTGACTGTGAGCATCCATGTTGGCATATGAGACACTTCCTGTCAGGCCCTCCTTTATTGCCAACCACCCTGACTTCTAGTATGGCCTTATACCTACTGTCCTTGTATGTTTCTCCACTCTCCTTATGCGACTTTATATTTTGAACGTGGAGGTAGGTTGGTGTTGTCTTTGTATCAATTGTTGGAATTACTGTATCGTTGGCCTGAATCTATAAAGTAAATACAATTAGCACATTAATAAAACGATACAAAGCAAATTACCTATTAAATAGGTAGAAGACTAAAGGGGTTATGCACAGAGCAGATATTTCAGTGCCCTCTCGTTCCCTGCACTTTGAGGAATCAAATTTCCCGACCCTGCAGTGAATTCAGCTTTCACAGCAGGGTTCCGAAAGTGCAGGGAAGGGACAATAAAAACCTGCTGCAAAAGAAACGCAAATCTGCCGAAAATCCGCTGAAAAACACAGCCGATACGATCCAAAGTATTGGATCATTTGGAACTGCCACAAAAAACACGCCAAACACAGCAACACAAAAAGTCGACAATCCACCGAAAGCAGTGCTGACAAGCTGCCGGAAAAAGCTGACAAGCCGACAAACGGTAAAATAAAAACAAACGGAAAAAAACATTGAAAGTGTCAAAATTGAAAGGCTGTTTAAAAAAAAAAAAAAAAATGAATTACCCTGATAATGTTAATTCCAGACATTTTCGTTCAAAGACAATCGAAAAGTCACCGCACGTTCGGTGACTTTTCTTTCTCTTCAATTCGGTTCCTTTTGCCGATCCCATTTCGGTGACCCTACGATGTATTCAGCAAGCACCACGGTGACCCCGAATTGCAGGGAAAGGCTGCCGCAAACCCGACGAAAACTAACCGCAATACCCGGCGAATGCACGCCGAAAACCCGCAAAAAACACGGACTAACCTGAGCAGGAGCCGATCCCACACAGTGCAGCCGCCGCAAAAAGCCGACACCGCAGACAAGTGAAGTGAATAAATTAGGAAAACAGTTTGTTTGAATGTTTGAAAAGTGAAACACTGGTTGCAAAGAAACTACTGAGCGAAAATGTCTGAAATTTACATATGAGATCCAGGGAATGATAATAAAAAGGGCTGTTACAGAAAAAGTAAGTAAACTTAAAAATAAAAATCCATAAAAATGCTTAAAGGAACACTCTAATCAAAAATCCGCCCCCTTTTTTTACATTAAACTATACCTATTCCCTCACTAACTAGGTAGGTATTTCCTTTTTTTTTAACTGTAATTCTTAACCTAAAATCCACTTTTTTCCAACGGCGTCTTTTTTTTATTTTTTATACTCACCTCCCTCCTCTTCCGCTCCCGTCCTTGTTAGTATCACTTGGCTAATGGTTTAGGTGAGAAGCTCGCATGCGCGCCTCTCACGTAAGCCAGACAATCAGCAGGCTTCCTCCTGGGTCCATCTTCTTAGATTAGTGTTGCGCGCAAGAGGATGCGCGCAACACTAATCTTCAGCCGCTGCCGCCAACTACTGCGGCAAGTTGGAGACGTCATCTCGCTGAAAGCGCGATGACGTCTCATACTCGGCAATAGTCGGCAGAAGCGGGAATTATGAATCCCGCTCTGCTGACTGACAGCTGGGAGGGCGGAGTAAACTCCTCAGCGTCTCTCAGCTGTTTTCAGCTTTTTCAGCCGATTGGCTGAGCGGAGGGAGGGGGGACAGACAAGGGCATACTCAGGGCATCATGACCACCTAAAAAAAGCTTAGGTGGTCATGTTGCCTAGAGTATCCCTTTAAAATATCCTACAAAATCAATAATAAAGAGACTCTTTACTGCAGAATTTTATAATGAACGGTTTATTAGATATTCAATTAAAACGGGAATATTTTTAACATTGAAGCCTATGGGATTCCCTGAATAAATCTGCCGCATGAAACCACCGAATGGCAGGGCATTAGGGGAACCTTTCACTGCTGGTTTTTGCTCTCTGAATAGCCGAAGCAGTGCTTTTTTATGGGGATTTCACTGCCCTCGAACAGGCATCGAACAGGCGCCGTATGTGCAGGCAATTCACCAGGATTTGGCGAATTGCCTGCTCTCTGGAGAGCCGAATGGCCAAGAAAGGTAACCGAACGCTGATTTTCAGCGTTCGGTTACCTTTCTCAAGCAATTCGGATCTCTTTGAATTACCCTGATAAGGTCATATGATAATAAAAATGTCTGTTTCAGAAAAAAGAAAAAACGCTATTTAAAAAAAGGGGGAAAAATTTCACTGATAAAATCCCAAAACATGCCTAAGAGATCCTAAAAAATACATCATTTTTTTTTTTAGATATTGAATAAACATGGGAATATTTTTAACATTGAAACCTAAGGGATGATTCGCCTGAATAAACCAGCCGAGTGAAACCACGAGCATCAGGGCATTTCGACAACTTTTCACTGGTGTTCAGTGTTCAGTGTTCAGTGTTCTGTGAATAGATTAACCACTGCTTCTCTATGGGGACTTTCACTGCCGTCGAACAAGCACCGTATTTGCTGGCAGTTCGCCAAAATTTGGTGAAATGCCTGCTTTGTGAACAGCGGGATCGCCACGGAAATGCAACGCAGGTGGAAATTCACTGTTCGTTGCTTTTTCGTGGCAAGTTTGGATCTCTGTGAATAACCCTGTAAATTTGATCTTAGAATCTGACAGAAAACTCCACAACTGTGTTTCCTACTTGTGGTTCTCTTAACTTCCATTTTTCAATCTTTTTCATGCATAATAAAAGTTAATAAAGTTCACTTTCTGATTATAAATCATACTATAATAAATTATTATATTATAGTGAACAAGCAATTCATATAAAATACATTCTGCGCTCACATAAAAACCCATAAAATTGTAATGTTGTGAAATCTGTCAGCACTATAATATTGCAATAATTTAGGCTATGTTTGAAGTTAATTAGGATCATCAAACTGATACTGACTGGTATTTAATTTATGTACGGTTATAAGTAGCAAACAATGAATAAAGAAGATAAGATCTGAAGGACAGGAGCATAGTTGGCTACATGCCACCCACACACAGCCAGTGAACACACACCTTCCAATTTATTATGTTGAACACTAACAGGGTTATTCAAAGAGAATCGAAAAGTCACCGCACGTTCGGTGACTTTTTGTTCTCTTCAATTCGGTGCGTTATGGCGATCCCATTTCGGTGACCCTGCGGTGTATTCAGCAAGCACCACAAAGCCGTCAAACTTGGGAAAAGCCGCCGCAAACCTGACGAGTAGGGATGAGCCGAACGGCCCCTTGTTCGATCTCGAACAATTTCAAAAGTTCAAGTTCGAACTCGAACACGATACGAACTCAATGTAAATCCATGGGACCCAAACGTTCAACTTTTAGAGTGCCCTACATGAGGGCATATATGCTAGATATTTGCCATAAAAGGTGTATGGGGGTCCGGGTAGTGCCCTGGGGGACAGGAAACAAGGACAAAAAGTTTTAAAAAAAACGTTTTTAAAGGGACAGTGAGTTTTCCACAAAATAAAGGTTAAGAATAAAAAGGAAAAATTCCTTCAAATATCGTGCCTAGGAGGTACCCTTAACCTGCCCGTGAAGTGGCGGATTTGTAGGATGTATAGAAACATTTAAAAACAAAAAAATTACATTTCAAATGACGGTAAATGGTTTTCCTTTAATCTATTCATAAACAACTGCTTGGGGCGGCAGCCTGTATGAAAGGAGGAGACGTTTTAGGACACGCAAAACAAGTTTAGTGATTTTTTTGGCTAAATTATGGTGAAACTTATGCAGGCTTTGGATGAAAGTAACAATAGGTGCTTTAAAATTGGGCCTTTAGTGTCGGCAACAGTGCCATCACACCGTAACCCCTCTGTGGTATTGTGGAAGAGTGCAGGGTTGGACCCTGCGGTCAAATATTAAAAAGATATGAATCTGGTAAAGGCGTCAGTGCAGCCAAATATTGTGCCTTTGGTGGCAGCAAGTGCTTTCACACCATAACCCTTTTGTGGTATTGTGGAAGAATGCAGGGTTGGACCATGCGGTCCTATATTAAAAAGATATGAATCTGGTAAAGGCGTCAGTGCAGCCAACTATTGTGCCTTTGGTGGCAGGAAGTGCCTTCACACCGTAACCCTTTTGTGGTATTGTGGAAGAGTGCAGGGTTGGACCCTGTGGTCCAATATTAAAATGATATTAATATGGTACAGGCGTCAATGCAGCCAAATATTGTGCCTTTGGTGGCAGCAAGTGACTTCACACCGTAACCCTTTTGTGGTATTGTGGAAGAGTTGCTGGTGGCAGTGAGAACACAAAGATTACAACAATTCCAAGATATTTTGTAGAAATGAGACCCTCCACAATTGCTGGTGGCAGTGAGAACACAAAGATTACAATAATTCCCAGATATTTTGTAGAAATGACTGACCCCCAAAATAGTTGGTGGCAGTGAGAACACAAAGATTAGAACAATTCCCAGATATTTTGTATAAATGAGACCCCCACAATGGTTGCTGGCAGTGAGAGCACAAAGATTACAACAATTCCCAGATATTTTGTAGAAATGGGACCCCCAAAATAGTTGCTGGCAGTGAGAACACAAAGATTAGAACAATTCCCAGATATTTTGTAGAAATGAGAACCCCCAATAGCTGCTGGCAGACTGGCAGTGAGAACACACACTAACACAACAATCTCCTCTCAAAAAACACGTGCTGAAGGCTTGTGTGAAGCCTTATATAGTGTGCTGCGGGACTTAGCTCTGTGCAGTGGCGTAGCGTGGGGGGGGCAGGGAGGGCCGTGGCCCCGGGCGCAGTTTTGTTAGGGGCGCATAATTTCTTTTGAAATTATGCGCCCCTAAAACTTGTGGCCCGACTGACCCGCCCAAGGGCCCTCGGGCGCCGCCCAAGGGCCCGCGGGTTGAGGGGACCCAGCTCCCGGGCAGCGGGAGTGCCTGCCGGCTGCCCGGTCCTGAACAGTGAGTCGAGTCCGTCCTGTTCATTGAAGGGGATGCGGCTGCGTGCAGGCGCAGGTCACGTGGTCCGTCTAATCAGGTGGTACATAGACTCAGTACCACCTGACTGGCCGGACCGCGTGACCTGCGCACGCACGCAGCCGACTCCCCTTCAATCAACAGGACGGACTCGACTCACTGTTCAGGACCGGGCAGTCGGCAGGCACTCCCGCTGCCCGGGAGCTGGGGCAATATCCAGGTGAGAGCTGGGGCATATCCATGAGCTGGGGAAAATCCATGTGCTGGGGGGCAAATCCATGAGCTGGGGCAAATCCATGAGCTGGGGCATATCCATGTGCTGGGGCAAATCCATGAGCTGGGGCATATCCATGTGCTGGGGCAAATCCATGAGCTGGGGCATATCCATGTGCTGGGGCAAATCCGTGTGAGCTGGGGCAAATCCATGAGCTGGGGCAAATCCATGAGCTGGGGCATATCCATGTGCTGGGGCAAATCCATGAGCTGGGGCAAATCCATGTGCTGGGGCAAATCCATGAGCTGGGGCAAATCCATCAGCTGGGGCAAATCCATGTGCTGGGGCAAATCCATGAGCTGGGGCAAATCCATGTGCTGGGGCAAATCCATGTGCTGGGGCAAATCCATGAGCTGGGGCATATCCATGTGCTGGGGCAAATCCATGAGCTGGGGCAAATCCATGAGCTGGGGCATATCCATGTGCTGGGGCAAATCCATGAGCTGGGGCAAATCCATGTGCTGGGGCAAATCCGTGTGAGCTGGGGCAAATCCGTGAGCTGGGGCAAATCCGTGAGCTGGGGCAAATCCATGAGCTGGGGCATATCCATGTGCTGGGGCAAATCCATGTGCTGGGGCAAATCCATGAGGTGCTGGGGCATATCCATGTGCTGGGGCATATCCATGTGCTGGGGCAAATCCATGTGCTGGGGCAAATCCATGAGGTGCTGGGGCATATCCATGTGCTGGGGCATATCCATGTGCTGGGGCAAATCCATGAGGTGCTGGGGCAAATCCGTGTGCTGGGGCAAATGTGTGAGCTGGGGCAAATCCATGTGTGAGCTGGGGCAATTCCATGTGTGAGCTGGGGCATATCCATGTGTGAGCTGGGGCATATCCATGTGTGAGCTGGGGCAAATCCATTTGTGAGCTGGGGCAAATCCATGTGTGAGCTGGGGCAATATCCATGTGAGAGCTGGGGCATGATAACGTGTCCACAGGTTGGGGGGGCGCACAATTCTTGGCTGGCCCCGGGCGCTGACAACCCACGCTACGCCACTGGCTCTGTGAGCCCATGATTGGGCAAAATTTGAATGTTTAAAAAGTTAAACGCTGTTTGCATAGAAACTACAGAACGAAAATGTCTGAAATTTACACATAAGATCTAATGAATGATAATATAAAGGGCTGTTACAGAAAAAAGAAAAAAACAAAAAACCCCAGAAAAAAAGTTTCTTAAAAGTTGCTTAAAAGATCCTAAAAAGTCGAAACATAGAGACTTTTTACTGCATAATATTATAATCAACGGTTTATTAGATATTGTATTAAAACAGGAATATTTTTAACATTGAAGCCTATGGGATTCGCCTGAATAAACCTGACGAATGAAACTACCGAACAGCAGGGAAATTCGACAACTTTTCACTGATGGTTTTTGTTCTCTGAATAGACGAAGCATTGCTTCTCTATGGGGATTTTACTGCCCTTGAACAGGCACCGTATGTGCAGGCAATTCACCAACATTTGGCGAACTAGTACTACCTGCTCTCTGGATAGCCGAATGGCCAAGAAAGGTAAGCGTACTCTGAATTTCAGCATTCGGTTACCTTTTGGCCCCAATTAAGATCTCTTTGAATAACCCTGTAAAAATATTCATAAATAGGTTAACCCCTTCACTGCTGAGCCATTTCATGTCTTAAAAAAACACGTTTTTCTATTTTTTATTATTATATTTATTATTTTTTTCTTTACTTTAAACATGTTTGGTATCATTGGAAAGGCCATGCTTTGGCCTTTCTAATGAAACCAAACATGACCCTGCTAGCTGCCAACAGTCGGGAGATATCGGGGTTCAAAGGAACTCCCTATCTCCACCCCTTTCTTTCCTTAGGAGTCAATGAGGACGTTCCCCACACGTCCTCAGCAGTGAAAAATTTAATTATCATAAGATAAATAATATTGGACACATGTTGTGGTCTCAAGGAACAATCTTTGTGTAGCTTTTTCAGATTAAATATAGCACTACAATGAATAAAATAAGTCTAAATGCCCTAGGAAATTGCAGGTTTTTAAAATATAAAGACAGACAATGATGTACATTTCAGAATATTTCCATCTGTAATGCGATCTTTCAACAAGCAAAAGCCCAAGGAAAAATAGTCAATTATTAGAAAATTTTTAAATAGGACAAATAACGATGTGCTAATTGCATACATTGAGCAGCTCCCAACAAATTTTTGTGAAAGCACCTTTTGCATTTATTACAGCAGCAAGACTTTAAATAACTATCTCCACCCACAAACCCCTACCAAGAGTAGCAAGTGGGGGCTAAAATACAAGTCCCAGGGGAACGCGTCAATATCCTCCCCTTCCCTCCCACCCATTGCGTCAGGTGGATTGGTAAAGGAAAATGTGGAGATAGACAGATTTCACTTCCCCTCCTAGATATAATGTCTGATCTCTGTACACAGACGAGCTATCCTACACTGCCGATCCTTTAGGTGGCTGGAATTTCTACCTATTGCTATATACAGATACACAAGACCAAAGGTAGATGTAAAACAGAATGGGTTAACAGACACCAGGTTGCTCATAAACAGAGCAAGTCATCAGTCAAATGCCAGGGGTCGTTATGTTAAAGAGGGTCGTCATCCAAATACCAGGGGTCATTATGCCAGAGCGGGTTGTCAGCCATATTCCAGGGGTCGTTAATAGCAAGGAGAATCATCAAAGAACACACTGAGAGGAGTGAATAAAGTCAGGGCAAGGAACCAGGGCTCAGGCGTTTCATTTTAACCTCTCAGTGACCTGGCGGTTTTACGATGGTCCGTCCGAAAGTGCCCGCTGCTGTTTGTATGGTTCTGCGCTGTTTGTGTTTAAGTCAAATCTTCCTCTTACTTATTTATGCAACCCACACATATTATATACCGTTTTTCTCACCATTAAATGGATTTTCTAATGATACCATTGTAGCGCTGCTTTAAAAACACTTTATTCTGGTGCATTGAACTATTGCTGCCACCAGAGGGAGACAGAGACATTGTTAGACTATGCTGGACAAAACCGAACTACATGTATCCATCATCTTTTGCGTGAGGACAGGAAGGAGGTGGTACAGGAAGAGGAAAGAGATCAGCAGCCTCGTGCAAGGCAGAAGCAGAGTGAGTGGAGCAGTGAAAGGTGGAGGACGCACGTTAGAGCTATCAGGGATCGCAACCAGGCCGGAGTACAGACGCTGTCTTACGGGTGCTGGAGATCGGGACAGTAATCGCGTTGAGACCTACCTGCGCAGCGCTGAGAGGTCTGGAGGAAAAAGCTAGTTCCGGCAGGACCCCGTGTTAGGAGGCTGCGCTGATCGATTGGGAGTGCAGGCAGCGGATCAGTGTATAGTTGCGGATATTGGGCAAGCTGAGAGCAGATTCAGTAGCACAGAGTCCCAGTACACAGCGGAGAAGATCTTGTGGTCTAGGCATTGAGAGCTGGACAGTTTCGTTCATCGGATTGGTGAGAGACCTCCAGGCCGCAGTTCCAATACAGAAACGCACGCTGCAATATTGTTTAAATTCACAGGGCCCCAACGGTGACTAGTCGAAGATTGTTTTGTTTCATTCCCTGGCCAGTTGAACACAGTACCCGGGTACCCTAGACAACACACATACATATTTTTGAGCTATTATTCACGGGACTTACACTCCAGAACTGAGAGGGGGTTAACCGTTTCTTTTACCGCCGCGTGTTTTTTCCGCGTTACGAATTCTTGTCATTCAAATACCGTATATGCGTAATATATGCTGCTTTATTGGAATCAGTAAAGAATATATTATATAAAAATCCACAACAGTGCTGGTGTATAGTTATTTCCTAGTGCGGTGAGACTAACCCGAGGTTTATTCAGCGGCTCCTCCGGGAGTGAGCGCTACACCATTATTTCCATCCTATCTTATAATTTACTACAAGAAAAAATATTATGAAATATGATGAAAAAATGAAAAAAACGCACTTTTCGAAATTTAATCCCCAAAATCTAAAAAAAGACCCTTGCTAAATAGTTTCAAAATTAGAGATTAGAAATACCCAATTTTTACATGTTCTGGCTTTTTAACCCCTTCATTGCTGTTCACCTCTGTGTGCTGTGCTCATACTGTTTACACGTAAATTGAAGCCCTATTTTATTATACCCCAGACAAGAATTAAAAAAAAAAAAAAAATTCTTTAATGTTTTTTTACACCAAACCTATCATGTTTGGTATTATTGGAAAGGCCATGATCAGACCTTCAGACCTTTCCAATGATATTGAACATGACCCTCTAGCTGCCACAGATCAGGAGATCCAAACGATCCCCCTATCTTCACTTGGCAGCTAGGGGGTTAACTGGCCCACTGACGTCATTGCACTTATGGCGACGATGTCAGTGGGTGGGGGGTGACCTGGAGGCTTGGCTGACATACAGGATGTCAGCCACGTTGGGTTTGAATTGTGATCCGGCACCTAAGGGGTTAAAGAGAGGCACCACTGAAAAGGGGAGACTCTCCCCTTTCCAGTGGTACCTTTCTATTTTTTCCTAAGCCTAAGCCACTTGGGAGGGAGAGGGTGTAATGGTATGCAGGGATTCACAGATACAAAGACCGGAGAGACCAGCATGGCAGCCATCAGAAATGATGGGGCCCCTTACTGAACCTCAATATGGGGCCCCCTACCGTAAACTTCCTCAAACTTTAACAGCTTTTCGCCCCCATCCAAAACAAAAAAGGACATAACACAGTTCCACATCAATAAAACTCACAGCAATGTGCAGTGTGTATGAGCGTAACACAGAGCTCCAGAGCAATAAAACTCACAGTAATGTGCAGTGTGTATGAGCGTATCACAGAGCTCCACAGCAATAAAACTCACAGTAATGTGCGGTGTGTAAGAGTGTATCACAGAGCTCCACGGCAATAAAACAGTAAACACACAGTAATGCGCGGTGTGTATGAGCGTATCACAGAGCTCCACATCAATAAAACTCATTGTAATGTGCAGTGTGTATGAGCGTATCACAGAATCCACAGCAGTAAAACTCACAGTAATGTGCTGTCTGTATGGTGGCCTTTGGGCTTGGCTGGGCCTTGGGGTCTGGCTGGGCCTTGGGGTCTGGCTGGGCCCTGGCTGGGCCTTGGGGTCTGGCTGGACCTTGGGGTCTGGCTTGGCCCTGGCTGGACCTTGGGGTCTGGCTGGGCCCTGGGGGTCTGGCTGGGCCCTGGGGGTCTGGCTGGACCTTGGGGTCTGGTTGGGCCTTGGGGTCTGGATGGGCCCTGGGGGTCTGGCTTAACCCTGGCTGGACCTTGGGGTCTGGCTGGGCCTTGGGGTCTGGCTGGACCCTGGGGGTCTGGCTGGACAATAGGGGGTCTGGCTGGGCCCTGGGGTCTGCCTGGGCCCTGGCTGGACCTTGGGGTCTGGCTGGGCCTTGGGATCTGGCTGGGCCCTGGGGGTCTGGCTGGACCTTGGGTCTGGCTGGGCCTTGGGGTCTGGCTGGGCCCTGGTGGCCTGGCTGGGCCCTGGCTGGACCTTGGGGTCTGGCTGAGTCCTGGCGGTCCGGCTGGGTCTTGGGGTCTGGCTGGACCTTGGGCCCTGGCTGGGCCCTGGGGCCCTGACTGGACCTAGGGGGTTGGCTGGGCCCTGACTGGACCTTGGGCTCTGGCTTGGCCCTGGGGGTCTGGCTGGACCTTGGGGGTCTGGCTGGGCCCTGGGGGTCTGGCTGGACCCTGAGGGTCTGGCTGGACCTTGGGTTCTGGCTGGGCCCTGGGGGTCTGCCTGGACCTTGTGGTCTGGCTTGGCCCTGGGGGGTCTGGCTGGGCCCTGAGGGTCTGGCTGGACCCTGAGGGTCTGGCTGGACCTTGGGGTGTGGCTGGGCCCAGGGAGTGTGGCTGGAACTTGGGGTCTGGCTGGGCCTTGAGGTGTGGCTGGGCCCTGGGGGTCTGGCTGGGCCCTGGCTCACCACTCCGCCATCTTCTGTCCCTGTCCTCTGCTCCTCTCTTCTTCCTTCTCTCTTCTTCTTTTTTTCTTCTCCCGGGCCCTCTTTCTTCTCTGCACTTCTCCCGGGCCCTCCGTCACAGGCGTCACACACGAGACTGGAGGGGGCGGCGCCAAAGCAGCGTGCTTGGGAGGCCCATGCACACTGCTTGGCCTGCCCCGCCAGTCAGAGCCAGCCAGGAAACAGTCAGCACCGGATTCGGACTCATAGAGTCCGATACTCGAGCTGTTAAAAAGGGTGCTGCCGCTGCCGACAGGGCCCCAGCGGGCCGGGACCCCGAGGCCCGGACCCCTTACAGCAGCATGGGGTGTACTGTCCTGATGGCGGCCTTGGGGACCAGGATACGTGGAATAGGCCTTGGGTGGCAGACAAGCAGCAAAGGGGGAACTCCAGACAAGGTACAGATGGGCACTCCAAAAGAATAGTCAGCGGTCTATAGATCAGAGGCAGGCAGAAGGTGGTAGTCGTTGTTCAATGCAGGGGGTCTGGTACATGGGTGATCAAATAGTCAATATCAGGGAGCTCAGGGAAACAGATCTAGTTAGAACAAAGCTAAGTACTGTAAGGCAGGAGCATTGCTGAATGGGGAAGAGAGTTTTATTCTGGCTGGAGGGTGTGGTGTATGTTTGTGCTTCACTATGTACTTGAGCATGGTGCAGAACATGGGGCAGCACTTTACATGTGACTGCCTGAGCATAGATGGTATGCAAGATACAGTCAGCAGCGTGGGCATGTCAGAGGGCTCCAAAGGAGTCCCCCCTTCCCTTTCCTAAACTCCACTGCAGGCACCGGGGGCGCCTGGTGATGACGTCATCACGTTGATGACATCATTGCAACGGCCGGGCCCCATGAATAAGCTGGACAGACTCCAGTCTTGCCAGACTGCCATGGGAGCCCTGTGAGAGAGGCGGGTATAGGGAGGGAGGTTAGACAACCGTGACATACATAGTCCGTCCGCAGTCGTTAAGGGGATTCCCCCACCGGATGTACTATGTACAGTTGTGTTCAAAATTATTCGACCCCCACTGAAATTGAGTGTTTTGGCCAGTTTGACATTGATTTTGATCATTCAGTCATCTTGCTTACAATTAAATCAAAGAGGCACGTGTAGGTCAGACAAATATAACATAACATTTATAATGAAATAACCACAAATGTCTTTTCTGTGCTCACATCATTATCAGTTTTATTCAACCCCCAAGTGACATTCAATCTTAGTACTTAGTACAACATCCTTTTACAGTGATAACAGCTTTTAAATGTGAAGCATAGCTTGACACAAGTGTCTTGCAGCGATCTACGGGTATCTTCGCCCATTCGTCATGGGCAAAAGCCTCCAGTTCAGTCACATTCTTAGGCTTGCGCACTGCAACTGCTTTCTTTAAGTCCCACCAGAGGTTCTCAATCGGCTTTAAGTCAGGTGACTGCGATGGCCACTCCAAAATGTTCCAGCCTTTAATCTGCAACCATGCTCTAGTGGACTTGGAGGTATGCTTGGGATCATTGTCCTGTTGAAAGGTCCAACGTCTCCCAAGCCTCAGGTTTGTGACGGACTGCATCACATTGTCATCCAATATCTCCTGGTACTGAAGAGAATTCATGGTACCTTGCACACGCTGAAGCTTCCCTGTACCTGCAGAAGCAAAACAGCCCCAAAGCATGATTGACCCCCCCGCCATGCTTCACAGTAGGCAAGGTGTTCTTTTCTTCATAGGCCTTGTTCTTCCTCCTCCAAACATAGCGTTGATCCATGGGCCCAAACAGTTCTAATTTTGTTTCATCAGTCCACAGAACACTATCCCAAAACTTCTGTGGTTTGTCCACATGACTTTTGGCATACTGCAGTCGACTCTTCTTATTCTTTGGAGACAGCAAGGGGGTGCGCCTGGGAGTTCTGGTTTGGAGGCCTTCATTACGCAGTGTGCGCCGTATTGTTTGAGCTGAAACTTCAGTACCCACATCTGACAAATCTTTTCTCAGTTCCTCAGCAGTCACACGGGGACTTTTCTCCACTCTACGCTTCAGGTAGCGCACAGCAGTCGAAGTCAGCATCTTCTTTCTGCCACGACCAGGTAGCATTTCAACAGTGCCCTTTACCTTGAATTTGCGAATGATGCTTGGTCTCTCTTGGTATGTTTAACATCTTTGCAATCTTCTTATAGCCATTGCCCTTCCTGTGAAGAGTAATCACCTCTTCTCTTGTCTTCCTGGACCATTCTCTTGACTTCACCATGTTTGTAACCACACCAGTAAATGTCTAGAAGGAGCTGAGTATCACAGTCATTTTAAAGCTGCCTAATTGGTGCTTATTATGCTTTATTGCTGCTCCGTGACATCCACAGGTGTTTTCAATACCTGATTGAAAACACTTGAATGAACCTCTGTTCTTCAGAGTGGTAGTCTTTAAGGGGTTGAATAATTGTGTCAATGAAGAATTCACAAAAGAAACATTTACTACTGTATTACAAAACCAACTGATGTAATTTTAGTTGCATATGGTTCTTTAAAAAGTCCTTGTAGGATTTCATTCTGAATACAATTACAAATGTACACTAAATTCCCTAAAACCCTTTACAGCATTGGGGGTTGAATAATTTTGAACACAACTGTATATCACCAGTCGGGAAGGGGTTAAACCTGGCAGCACCACGTCATCACACCGCGCCGTGCCCACTTTGGGCTTTATCAAGAGTGTCACTCTTGATATAGCCCAGACATGGCGAAACACGTCCACTGGTACTTAGTTTTTAACAATATCATATTAGGTGGGATAATGTGACTGACAGTAATAACTGCATGGGTGAAATCTGTATGAAGGAAATTAATGAGACCTATTGATTACGTGTAGGGTCTGCCCAATTGTTTATTGTGGCTAGGTAAGCCAATGGCGACTGTCACTGGTTTGTACACTATTAAGCTCTACAATAGTTTGGCCCTTCATGCGGTTTTTACTTGGTAATGTTGATATGACCACTTGCAGTTCAGGCATTCAACAGTCTGCCCGTTTATTGGTCTGATCTGAAATATCCTTTCTTTTTCTACATATCTCAATATGTTGTGTGTTATTTGTGTATCAGGGGGGTTTCTTTTTTGAATCACTATTGGGCACAATGTTATTAGTCCAATGTATAAGGACTTATACATTCCAAGACATACCAATTGCAAAATGGAAACTCTGCCATGTTATATGGTGGATTTTAATCTTGGTAGTCTACCAATATTATAGTGACACTTACAACTGAGGGTTAGAAAGTTGAGGGGCTTAAAGAATATCTAACCCAAAGAGAATGTCGATTGTATGTTCATTCACTCTGATATTAATGGAAGATGCCATGCACTGCATCCTGTAAGCTTCTTCTGGTGCTGCTGAGCATTACCCTTTTGTATTTGCTCATCATAGATGATGTTGTACTTCTACTCTTTTTTTGTGTACTGCATTGAGTTTGATGAATCGCAAATAAACCCTGGATTGACACTCACCCTCTCATACATGTGGCTTTCCAACACTTTGGTTCTCGATCAATCTAGTGAGGGGTTATTCAAAGAGCTCCGAATTGTGGCCGAAAGGTAACCGAACAGTGAAATTCAGCATATGGTTACCTTTCCTGGCCATTCGGCTTTCCAGAGAGCAGGCAGTTCGCCAAATGTTGGCGAATTGCCTGCACATACGGTGCCTTTTCGAGGGCAGTGAATCCCCCATAGAGAAGCAATGCTTCGTCTATTCAGAGAGCACAAAACAGCTGAGAAAGGTTGCCAAAATGCCCTGCCATTCAGTGGTTTCATTCGACAGCTTTATTCAGGAGAATCCCATAGGCTTCAATGTTAAAAATATTCCCGTTTTAACTCAATATCTAATAAAACGTTTATTATTTTATTCTGCAGTAAAAAGTCTTTTTATTTTTAGATTTTTTAGGATCTTTTAGGCATTTTTCTGGATTTTTTTTGCAAATTTTTTTTCCGTTATTTTTTTTTAAATCGTTTTTTAATTTTTCTGTAACAGCCCTTTTTATTATCATTCATTGGATCTTATATGTAAATTCCAGCCATTTTCATTTAGTAGCTTCTTTGCAAATAACATTTCACTTTTCAAACATTCAAGCGTACATTTTTTAAATTTTTTTCACTCCATTCGTCTGCGGTGTCGGCTTTTTTCCGCCGGCTACTTTGCGCTCTGATCGGATCCTGCTCGGATTCTCCGGCGTGTTTAATCCAGATATTTTTGCGAGTTTCAGTGTGCGTTTGCCCGGTTTTGCGGTGAGTGTTCGTCGGGTTTGCGGCTGCTTTTCCCTGCACTACGACGGCCCTGTGGTGCTTGCTGAATACACCGCAGGGTTGCCGAAATGGGATCGCCAAATCGCACCGAATTGAAGAGAACGAAAAGTCACCGAACGTGCGGTGACTTTTCAATTTTCTTTGAATAACCCTGCAAGTGAGAACAGCAAGCACATTAACAGTTAAATGTGTATAGTGCTTAAAATATCATGAGTACAAGTTGAAAAAAAATCTGAAATAAAATAAAGGAAGATGTTTCATCTCAAACCATTAGTGAATTCACCACAAAAGTAACATCCCTTGCATGATGATATGAATTCAACTTAAATTGAATTACACAAAACCATTTCCGCAAATGGGCAAAGATAATTTTAAATACATAGCAGAGGACCTTCTGCCCACAGAATAATTGCAGAGTATTATAAAGTTTTGAAAATGCATTCAGTATTCTATTAGTGAAGGAAAGTATAGTCAAATGCAGTTTATAAGGAATAGCTTCCAACGGTAATAGAATGAGCATATTTTAAAATTATTTTATTTCCTGGAAAATTTCAACTTTTACTGTTTTAGTAAACCAAAAATGATCAAAGTATGGCCCAGTATGGCCCGCAATTCTGCCAGAACCCAGTGAGAGATAAGTAGGACATTGGTTAAGGAAATCCCATTCAAATGGTAGCAAGCAGTGTGGCAGCACCACTGGTATTTGCATGTTGACTGGAACAAAAACAAGTTCAACTATTAAAAAAGTGTCCAACTCATAAATGGAAACAATCAGTGAAGGAATCCGCACACTTGGGTGCGTGGTCTTAGGGTCCCTTGAATCCCATACAATGAGTAAATAAATGATGATCATGCAACAAAAGGCATAAAAAAGGAGAGCCTTTATTCCACCCAAGTGGGTCAGGTAATGTTTTGTCTCTAAATAAGTCTTTGTCAAACATTAGACCTGATAAAGGCTCGTTTGGAGTAGAAATAATGCTTGGTTCACTTGGGTGGGATAAAAGATCTTCTTTATAACTGGTGTTGCATTATCATCATTTATCAACGCATAAATGAGGCGGTATTAGGACCTGCAAAATAATAAAGGCTTATGCTGGATATTTGACTTTATAGCTCCGTACTACACTTAAAACTGGGACTTGAGTTAGCAATGCTACTACACACAAATACAATGCTACACTGAGGGGTTTACACAGGTTCACTGTTCTTCATTTCTTCATCCCACTAAAGACTGTTCAAGTGTTTATTCAGCTCAGAAATGCTTTTGTTGGTTAAATTAAAACAAATATGCCCTTGTACTTCCAGGCTGATGGGTGGAAGGAAGTACTTTATGGAGGGCTTATAATGCAGAAAGGAGCATGTAAGTACATATTGTACTTAATTATCGCAGTTTTCTATATATATATATATGTGTCCTGATTTAAAAGTCCAATAAACATTTTAATACAGTGTTATTTCACAGTGGATCAACACAGAAGAATGTTGCTGGAGTGGGGTGGGGACTTGCAATTTAAATCTCCTGAGTGTTGGTGTGGTCAATGGTGGCAAGTATTTATTCAGGCTTTGCTAGCAGCTTATAAGGTTACATTTTGAGCATATATAATTTTCTCATTAAATTTAGTTTTAAATTTCCATTTCCACGCCACACTAAACCGTAGATGAATTTTATAAGTCTGATATTTTTCATGGCTTGAACCATAACTCAAAAAGGTAGACTAATCAGGCTGTAAACTGACAATGACCATAAAACAATTTTATTGAAAATCGACAACATACACAATAAGTTTGATAAAAAACATCTAATGGTATAAAAAAGGATCAAAGCTACCAAGTCCTATACGAGAGGCAATTGGAAAGAGAATCTATTCCAAAATAAAAATCAATGGCACCACGCGAATAACTGGACTAATGCTAGGTTATTAATTACCCTCAGTAGAAATAATATGTATTAAAACCACCAGTAGGTACAGATTAAAGATGTAGAGGCAGGAACCAGGACTAACTGTGCTAAGCCAAAGAATGTGTTCTAGCGTTACGCCTGTGGGTTCATACAGCATAAGCAAACCAGGACAAGGTCATTGCTTACTGGACTGGCATTTAGGCTTGGCATTAGTTTAGTTAGTCAAACATAGTAAAATTAATAGCAATGTTCTAAAAAGGGTGACCATATTTGGAGAGTCTACACCACTGGAATTTCCTTAGACAACCTGGAGATAGAACAAACATTCTTAAAGAAATAACAGTCATGGACTTGATTTTTTCTTGTGTGTTTAAATATAAAATGCAAACACGTATGGCATTATTCATTCAATCTGAAATTTTAAATAATTGATTAAAAAATTCAGAGTTTTCCTCACAGACCTACAAAACATCAGGTAGAATCACTGTGTAATATAGAAAAATACATACCGGTTCCTGTTGACAAATTTTGAAGCTAGGATCATTACAAAACCCACTTCATAATATGTTTAGTAAAGGTACAAAACATTACCTTGTTATCTTGATTGATTCTGAGTAGCAAGGTAGCAGGTTTCTCCCCTAAAAGTATAAACAAGCATTTACATACAGTGTGACCTTTCCTTGAATATATGCTGAAACTGATGGTCACATTAAGAAAGTTCTCAAGGCTACCACATAAACACAGTCTCAAATTGCACATCCTCCATATAAACAAAATATCTTTGAATATTAGAAAAGGGAGGATTAAACTGCCAGAAACATACATAAATGCCTTTTTCATAAAACCAAAATGTACATTTCTAAATCAGTTGCTTATGGATAAATCAAATATTTGTTCCTCAACTATATAGTTTGAGGCCAGAGGAAGGTTGTTTCCCAGAGATGTTTAGAAAAGTGCTGCATTGTGCTCATTAAAATATGAAGGAAAACATGTTTAAGAGGAATATACACGTTATCAATGAAAACCGTATGTATCTGGCAGTGCTGACTATCCAACAAGTTAAAGAATATAACTTCTTTTTAGTGTAACCTAAAATGTAGATATTTATGCTTCTCCTCTTTGGATAACTGCTTGGATTCTGTAGAATAAATAATTTGATTTATGCCTCACACAAAAAAATCATGAAAAGAAAAACATACACACATTGTAATGCAGGAGTGCTCAACCTTGGCCCTCCAGATGTTTTGGAACTACATCTCCCAAGATATTCAGCTAGTCATTATGTCACAAAAGCCTTGTGGGAAATGTATACCAAAAGACAAAGATCCTAAAATCAGGAACAACTGCGTCAATGTAGTTTCAGAACATCTGGAGAGCCAAGGCTGAGCACCCTTGTTATAAAGTTTATGGGCCATATTACATAGTTAACGCTAACGTCAGCGCTCAGCTGTGTGAACAATAACGATAGCTTTGGTGGCCCTACCATGGGCCAACAATATTACATTTCAAATCGATACAAAATTTTGCATCGATCTGAAACGAAATAGGAAGGGAAATTAGTTACGAAATTCCGAAAACAAAATTATTTAAAAACGAAATTAAACAAAACAAAATTTTCAGCCATGCACATCTCTAGAAAATACATGGGTAAAACAATATAAATATATATCCTCCAAGTTTCATGGTTTCAATGAACTTTCAGCGGAGAATATCTTCCTCTGCCTTCTACTTCCATGAGTAACTGGTCCCCTTCCTTCACTTTACAAATGATATGCATAGGGCTAATAGAAGAAGGTGTCAGTCCCTCTCATTCTCGTAGAATGTTATTTCCCTGTCACTATCGAACTTCATTGTTTTAGCCATTTTTTTCCGATATGCTGAGTATGGAAGAAGGAAGTATTAACCATTCAGTAAGACGTTCAGTAAGATGAGAGGAATGGAATAACAGAACTAGTTATAGATGAGACCAGACATTTTTTTAAATTAATGGTGCTCTGTTCCAAGTCAAGTGAAATTCACATCCATGAAAGGTTGGACAAAGACATCTACCATGCTTTCTCCACTGGAGGTAACATTTGAAGACCGAAGGATTCAATAAGGGAAGATGGCATTCAGGCCTCTCCTATACCCAGTGGTGTATTTAGGCTTTGTGCTGCCCTAGGCCTGACTAAACTCGTGTACCCCCTAATTTAAATTTGAGGCACCCCTTCCTGTCAAAGGCACACCTCTTCCTGGTTAATCCCCACCCTTTCTCTTTAAGCTCCACCTTTTCCTCTTAGAGCTCCGCCTTTTCCTCTCTTTATATTAAAAGTGGATACCAAGTGCCTACTTGTATATTGTGTATACCATTTCAAATGTATCTATTGAGATAAATAAAATTATGAAATGTTTAAATTCAAGCATTTTTACAAAGAACAGTCACGCATGTCAAGTATACTGGATCACAGCCACTCTAATTGGTTGACCAATAAAATCCACAGAAACGTGCACTGCATATGAGCGTATCACAGAGCTGCACAGCAATAAAACCCACAGAAATGGGCACTGTTTATGAGCATATCAGAACTGCACAGCAATAAAACTGACAGTAATGTGCAGTGTGTATGAGCGTATCCCAGAGCTCCAATGCAATAAAACTCACTGCAATATGCAGTGTGTATCACAGAATCCACAGCAATAAAACTCCCAGCAATGCAATGTGCAGTGTGTATGAGTGTATCAGAATCCACAGCAATAAAACTCCCAGCAATGCAATGTGCGGTGTGTATGAGTGCATCAGAATCCACTGCAATAAGACTCCCAGCAAACCGAGTGAACATCCGCGGTAGGGCTGTGTGCAGAGTCAGCAGGGACTGTGTACGGACTCAGCAGGAGGTCCCTCCAGGCCACGTTAGGATCGCGGCTGTGCCTGTGTGTGGAGCCATCTTGTCAGCAGTGGGGTGCCACTGCCAGAGGGTGCACCGTGGCTTTGATTCTCTTCCCGGTGGGTGTTCAGTCCAGAATAGAGTGAGAGTCCGTGTTAACGAAAGGGCGGGCAGCTGCATGCATGCGTGCGTTTCACGTTGGTCAGCCAGTCTGGTGGTACTGAGACTCAGTACCACCTGACTGGCCAGACCGCAGGGGCGGATCCAGGGGGGCAATGGGGCAATTGCCCCCCCCGAGCAGTGCAGATGCCAGGCTGACCTCCAGAACTCAAATTACGATGTGTGCAGTGAATGCAGACATCGCGATTTGCAGAGGCACACACTGCGCAGAAGCACTGTGGATTCCCCCTCCCAGTCATGTGTCAGGGGCATGTCACGTGGTGATCCTTTTCCCGGTGACCATGTGGCTGAGCCTGTCTCCTTCCATGCCTGCCTGACAGCCACAGGAAAGGGCTGGATCTGAGGCTGCACTGAGCAACAGGATCAGAGGAGAGAGGGGCTGGAGCCTCCATGCAGGGACACCAGGGAGGTAAGTAATGGGTCCCTGAGAGTTTGATCCTTCCTCCAGGGTGTATAAGAAAGGTAGAGCTGCACAGTAATAAACCTCTCAGATATGAGTCTGTAAACTGCTCCTCTAGATTGTAAGCTCCTGGGTGCCCTCTGCTCCTCTAGATTGTAAGCTCCTGGGTGCCCTCTGCTCCTCTAGATTGTAAACTCCTGGGTGTCCTCTGCTCCTCTAGATTGTAAGCTCCTGTGAGCTGGGCCCTCTGTAAATTCTCGTGAGTCGGGCTCTCTGCTCAACCACCTTATTTTCTGTCAGTGCCCCTCCCGAGACTAGTCTCTGGATCTGCCCCTGCCGGACCATGGGACCTGCAGGCATGCAGCCTCACCAGGAGCCAGGCAGCTCAATGACAAATTTCTATCACTGCAGTGCTGGTTAAGGAAAGGTCCACTTTAAACAGCAGTAAGCAGACAGGGCTTCATATTCTGCTGATACCCCCCTTTACCTGCCGTTTACTGTCATCTTCTCTCTCTGCACACAAATCACATCCCCATCACATCCCCCTCCCCTCTCCTAGAGCTGCTGCGGGGCAAGGGAGGAGCTATGGAGGGAGGAGAGGGGGATTTTTATTCTATTCAATTTTATTCCGTATACAAACACCCTGCTCCGCTGCTGTTTGAGAACACAGCTCAAAGCTGACACACAGTGACAGTGGCACCTCCTAGTACCCCCTAATGACACCACAATAATCACTGGTACCTGGGGCGGCACGCCCCCCGCCACTCCCCTAAGTACACCACTGATCTGTGATATGCTCACACACAAGTTTGGCGAACTGCGGTTTGAAGGCAGTGCAAATCCACATAGAGAAATAATGGTTAATCTATTCAGAGAACACCAAACAGCAGAGAAATGGCAGTGAAATGCCCTGATGTTCGGTGGTTTCAATCAGCAGGTTTATTCAGGCGAACCCCATAGGTTTCAATGTTAAACATATTCCCGTTTTTATGCATTATCTAATAAACCATTTATTATTTTAATCTGCAGTAAAAAGTCTTTATTGATTTTTTTTACTACCTTTTAGTAATGTTTCAGATATTTTTTTGGCAAAATCCCCCCCCCCTTTTTTAATAGCGGTTTTTCTTTTTTCTGTAACAGAACTTTTTATTATCAATCATAGGATCTTATATGTAAATTCCAGACATTTTCGTTCAGTAGTTCTTTTGAAAACAGCAGGCCACGGGTTTGCGGTGGCAGCATTCAGCGGCCAACTCCATGCACTTTGGGGACCCTGCAGTGAATGGTGAATTCACTGCAGGGTGGGGAAATTTTATTCCCCGAAGTGCAGGGAACTACAGAACACCAAAATGTTGGCGTAATTTTGGTGCTCTGTGAGTAACCCATTTAGTGGTGAGGTTTTTTGCTGCCCCCTAGAAAGTGAAAGCCTAGGCCTTGCCTACCCAGGACATACTTGAAAATTAGTGAAATCTCAATGTATCCTTCCTGGTAAAATACTTTACAAAAGTAAAAAAAAAAAAAAATTAATTTTTTTTAGGGGTGGGGCCACCCGGTGCGGGCCGCCGCCCCCTGGAAAGTGCCGCCCTAGGCCTAGGCCTTGTTGGCCTAGGCCAAAATACACCACTGCCTATACCCATAATTCATGATCTACCCACCTGTTCAAACCCCTAAACTCTACCCCACTTTATACTATATAGCGTATGTCCCCTAACCGGTATTAACATGTGTCAATTTCCAACTTTCCTAGCCCTAGCATTATATCAACTAAAATCCCCCTAATTGTTCTCTCTTGGTGTCATAATATATAGCATGTGGCATTAATAAAAAAATCCTAATAGCTCACTGTTTACAAAAAAACAATCAGAACTCCAGTTCTTTTTCCCACTCCAGTGGCCAATGCTTCACATAAAAATGTAGTTCTGAGTTTTTTAACTTTATTTTTTATTGAATAAAGTTTATTAAAATACAGCATGAGGGGTGCAGAAAACAAGCAAATGGGAAGAGAATTATTATGGGAATATTTTATCAGGTCATAATATACAGTATAGCAAGTGGCATTTTGTTTGTGAAAGGATTTTACCAGGAAGGATACATTGAGATTTCTCTCGTTTTCAAGTATGTCCTAATAGCTCATTGTTTACAAAAAAGTATGCAGAACTCCAGATCTTCTTTCCAGTGGTCAATGCTTCACAGGTATTTCTGTGGTTTTTTTACTTTATTTTTTATTAATTAAAGTTGATTAAAGTAGAGAAGAGAAGGATGCAGAAAACAAAAAAAATGGGGAGGGGAATAAAATCATACCAACAATCAAGTCATATGGTAACAATATGATCTCTTATTGAGCTTTTATTTCATATTTATTTTTTTAATTTATAATTGTTTATTGTAGTACATAATACAGTTAATAACAAACTTTTTAAGATCTCATGTGACTTCAATTTCACAAATCTTATCATTATTCTATGATCCCAAATTCACACCAATAGTACATTTTTATAACATAGCAAAAAGCAACAAAAAGAAAACACACAAAAACGGACATCCTAAAAAAAATAAACCAAAAAAAAATCAACAATATCTCTGCGGTCAACTCAGTCTGTAATTACTCAATTCAAGTAGACGTGCCCGAGGATCTATAGGACATCCATCCCAACCACCTATTTTGATACATAGTCATTAAATCATGTACTTTTGCAAACATTTCTTCATATTTACAATTTACCTATCACTTCAGAAACCGTAGGTGTCAGAGTCGACTTCCAGTGGCCAGCCAAAATGGATTTAGCCACTCCTAATATTATTGATATAAAACCTCTAATAGGTAAGGGCAAATTAGTAGGAATAATATGTAAAATATAAACTTTGGGAATAAAGGGAATGGTCACAGATATACATTCATGAATCAGATGACTAATAGCTCTCCAGTATGGAGCTAATTTAGTACGTGACCAAAACACATGGGAAAGAGATCCTTTGGCCAAGTGGCATCGCCAACACTCACCTTAAACACCAGAAGTATGTGCTAGACGTGCTGGCGTAAGATACCATCTGTAAATCAGTTGAAGATGAGATTCTCTTATCCCTGTGCTTTTAGAATATCTATACACCGATGATGTAGCATAAAACCAATCCTCATATGATATTAAGAGATCCAAATCTTTTTCCCAGTTTAGCATATATGAAAGGTTTTTTGCCATGTTTTTAATCGCTAAACCTTGATAACATAATGATAGTGGTTTCTTAGAGCTCTTTTTTCCAAAGCATAATTTGTGGAATGCCGTAGCCTCCATATCGGAAATAGTTCTTACATCTTGACTTAAAATGATATATTTAATACGCAGAAAAATACAATTTAAAGGGATATCAAATTCCTTAACTAAATCGGGAAAAGATTTTATTGTAGACTGAGTGAGCAACTGTTGAGTATGAATCACACCTTGGGACTGCCAGGGGGTTATATGTAAATCGGGAGAAAGATGCCGCATAAATCGTAAAGTAGAAAAACTCATCAATGGAAATGGTTTAAGTAATGGTATGCCCCATTGTCGCCAAATTGAGATAGATAAATAAGAAGAGGGCAGCATTACCTCTTTTTTCCTCCCAAAAGGGTATCTATACCAAATAAGGTCATGCAGAGTATAAGGTGCTATTACCGCATTCTCAAGTTGTAACCACAGTGGCATTTCTAAAGAGTGTAAGGTAGCCAGTAATTGGGCCAATACTGAAGCTCTATAATATCTCTTTAAATCCGGAAGTCCCAGTCCCCCCATAGCAATCGGAAATGTAACAGTTTTTGCTGATACCCTGGGAGGTTTACGTTTCCAAATGTGAGCAAACAATAATCGTTGCAAGCGTAAGACATGGTATGCTGGAAGCATCACTGGAATATTACAAAAAAGATATAATATTTGTGGTAAGATAGTCATTTTTAATGATGCAATATGACCCATCCAGGATAGAATTACTAAGCGCCACACCTGCATCTGCCTCTCTAACCAATGTATTAAAGGGGTGTAGTCGTGTCGGAGGGCGGAACTCCTATGCCTCGACACAACCACACCCAGATATTTAATTGAGTCTGATCGCCACTCGAACAAATATTGATTTTGGAGGATACTGTCCTGCATGCGACGGCTTATAGATCTAGCTTTACGGGAAGGAGAACGACCCTGAAAGCCCTTAGTATCTATGTCAGGCTGAAGTGGTATATTGAAATCCCCACATATATACAAAGTGCCTTGAGATATTGAACGTATTTTAGCATAAGCTTTATGAAAAATCTGGATCTGATTAATATTAGGAAAATATAAATTTACAATAGTTACTGGTATATTATTAAGAGATCCCTTTAAGATTAGGATCCTACCCTCTCCATCTTGGTACTGTAATGTGCATTGGAATATCCAATCTTTGTGAAAGAGAATGGATACTCCTTTGGACCTTGTCTTTGCCATAGAGTGATAGGAATCAGGATATAGCCGAGATTGAAGACGAGGAGTGTCCCGAAGTCTAAAATGTGTCTCCTGCAGACATACCACTGCTGGGTGATGTTTGCATAGGTCACGAAATTAACAGTGATGTTTAAATGCAGTGTTCAAACCCCTAACATTCAAAGAGTAAAGCAACATTTCAGAAAGACCCATAACTAATTAGAAAAAAATACAAGTCTTAAACAGTTACTGTGAAAGATACCCATCTTATCTATTCCTAGTATACCATCAGGCAACATGATAGAATATTACAAACTGTCTGGAAAAAATACATATATAGATAAACCTGACTGAGAGAGAGAAGAGAGAAAAAAAAAAAGAAAGAAAACACACACAGTATAAACATACAACAACCGGCTGCGTCTGGGCAAGAAATCGTTGATAAAGTACCAAAAAAATAAAGGCTATGTGCCCATGTAGGGGTTGTCCTTGGTCTCCCAGGTAGACAATGGGGACTCATGAACTGTGGAAGCGGGAAGTTCTAGGCCATCCCAAAGGCTTCCAGCCTGTATCAGGAAAGGAAAAAGATCCTCATAGTTCGCAACCTATTGCAAAGGCCCCTTTGCTTCAAAGTCCGTATTGATTTTCATGGCTTTAGGTTGAAAAATTTCAATCACATCTTTTCAACTGCAGATCAATCTTTGCTTACTTAATTCCTTATTTTGGTTTAACTCGGTGCCACTCAGGCGATACTTTAATCGGGGATGATGTGGTAGTACTAGGTGATGAATATTCCTGTATTATCGCCCATTCTATAAGAAGCCGCATTCCAGTGTTAGTATCAGAAATTGTGTGTAGCTTCCCTTCTCTCCAGATTAAAAGCTTAATAGGAAACCCCCATCAGCAAGCCATGCTGTTATCTCTTAAAAGCTTTGTTACCGGTAAGAATTCTCTTCTTTTTGCCAAAGTAGCAGCAGACAGATCAGTAAAAAATAATAAGTTGGAATAGTTTTGGTAGAGTAGAAGTTTTCCTAGATGCTGAGATGCCGATTTTTCAGTTATTGGCGTTGTATCAGAGGAATGCAGTTGATCAAAATCTAAATCTGTACCTGAAGCAGCACCTGATACACCAAACGCTGTGCTGTGAGTTGGGACCGAGAGCCCGAAGTGGGAGATCCGTCATCATGATCTTTAGGACCTCTCTCTGCACCTCTCTCTGCAAGGCTTGCACGAGCGGCGTCCTGGGGGCGCTGGATCTTTGAGGGAGCCATTGTGGGCTTGTTTAGAGCTTGGGCATAGTGGGTGGCATATTGGTGGGGGCCCTTTGCCGGGTGAGAACTGTGGGAATTGCTGGGTTCAGCCGCTAATTAAAAATGGGCTGGGCACTGGACACCAAGCAAGGAGCTCCTACTCCATGCGTCCGGTCGCGCCGCCGGCTATTTAATATTTATAGGTGTAGACAGGGCTGGACTAGGACAAAATAAATTTAAAAAATAAATTAAAAAAAAAAATCGGCCCTGGACTTTATCCAGACCAGCCCACTCCGATTATGCAAACACGCAGGGCAGGATTAAGATCTCTATAGGCCTGGAGCTAAAGATTTTGTTTGGATTTTTTGGCATTTAATGAAATGAAAACATATTTTATTTTAAATTGCGTGCAATTTCGGCACTCTTCGGTATTCCATTTCACCGAAAATACAGTGAATTTACTATTTAGAGAAGATTCACCATGTTTTGCTGAAAATGGAGTCGCGGAAACAGTTATTGGACGTCAGCGAAAAACAGAATTGCGGCAATAATTGTTGAATCGCGCCGAATTGGCATTTGAAAATACCTCTGAACTGAAAAAAAGTTTCCTATTCTCCTAATAGGAGCTTAAATCAATAAAAATGTCTAAATAATAAAAAAAGTCCATTAAAAAATTTCAGCGTTTCGTTACCTTTCTCCAGCAAGTCGGATCTCTTTGAATAACCCTGTTAGAATTTTAGGAAATATACTACTATGGTATGAGGCTATATTGTGAATTAGGCCTTTCCCTCTAGAGAGTCAAGTACAAAGGTGAGAAAGAACAATCACAGGGGATGTTACTGAAATGTAAAAACTATCACACCTTCAGTGACCTTGCAATGCTTCTCTGCATATTCCAAAGAAGCTGGAGGGCAGCATTTTTCTTTTACATTCTTTATTTTCTGTTGAATATCACTGCAACTTCTCAGCTCAGACTGTACCCCTAAAGTCCTGTAAATCTCAAAACCAAAATGTAGCGTAAAACATGCCATTTGAAGTAGTAGCAACACCGGCATCAATGGGTGTGTGTATTTTCCAGTATTTGATATGTAATTGTAGTTCAGCTGTAGTTTTCTATTTAATGATATTTTGATTATTTTTATTCTGAAAATTTTTGTTATTTAATTTTTATTTGTGTGAGCTCTTGGTGTGTGAGTTATTGGTGTGTGAGTTCATAATGGCAAAATACTTTTGGTATTTTACTTGTGACGATATTGTTTCTAGAAGTGTGTTATCAATAAACGGTTTACATGACCAACTTAAAAGAGGCTAGGAATGAGTGTGAAAGACTGCAGACAGGTGACAAAAGTTAAAATATATTGGGCCCTATTACATCCTTCACGCTAAAACGGGGACGCTAGGGAGAAAATCCTGCGCCTACGTAGTTATCTGCAGAGAGAGACTGGGGGACTTTTTCCCCCAGTCTCTCCTGCTCCCGGCGGACAGAGGAGGCGGTTGGAGCCGCGCTCCTCGCCGTGGGATGGAAGGTGAGTATCTCTTTCATTTGGGGGGATTTTTGGCTGGTGCTGACGGATTTTTGCAGCAGTGGGATCCGTTAGCACCAGGTCCTGCCTGTGATTAACTGTCGGTTTAACCGCAGCCGGACAGTAATTAGCGTTCGTATAATGTAATACTAAAGCTAATTAACTCTTTGTGCTCCCCATGCTAAGTATAGGGAGCGCAAAGTACAGTAACCTCACGCTTAAAAGCGCAGGATACCAATCGCTAACGATTTTTTAACCCGTTAGCTTTTGGATTGCAATATGGTGCGCTAGGGCCACCAGAGCTAACGTTAACGCTCACACAGGTGAGCGCTAACGTTAGCGCGAAGAATGTAATAGGGCTCAGAGAGATTGGGCCATATTACATTCCTAACGCTTACTTTAGTGCTCAGCTTTGTGAGCGTTAACGTTAGCTCTGGTTGTCCTAGCGCGGACGGACCATATTACAATCTGAAGGCTAACGGGTTAAAAAAAAGTTAGCAATTTGGATCTTGTGCTTTTCAGCACGAGCTTACTGTACTTTGCTCTCCCTATGCTTATCATGGGGAGCGCAAAGTGTTAATAGCGGTAGGATTACAAATTGCTAACGCTAATCACGCTAAGCTGCGGTTAACTCAAAAGTTAACCACAGCTGGGACCTGGTGCTAATGGATTCGGCAATATGTCCTATGGACTCCATTGAGGGGATGCTTGCGGTGGCGCTTAGCGCTGCCGCAACCATCCTGAGGCTTAGCGCCGTGTTACATGCAGGCTGCTGGTTTAGCGCCTGCAGCGTAATATCACGCTAAAATAGGGACGCTAAGGAGAAACCATAGCGTTAAAAACGTAATATCAGTCAGTAAAAAAGGGGGACAAAACATTTTTTAGATACATAAATGAGAAAAGAAAAGTAAAACAAGGATTAGTTAGATTAAAAACAAAGGAAGGAAGGTATGTAGAAGAGGATAAAAGTCTCGCTGACTGCCTCAATGAATATTTTTGTTCAGTCTTTGCAGAAGAAAAGGAAGGAAAGGGACCTCAGTTAGGAGGAAACACTAACGAGACAATTACATATCAGTTTACAGAGGAGGAGGTTCTACAGCAGCTGTCTAAAGTAAAGACAAATAAGTCAATGGGGCCTGATGGGATCCACCCTAAATTATTAAAAGAGCTCAGTGATGTAATAGCAAAACCGTTAACAGATTTATTTAACCAATCCTTGCTAACGGGAGTCATCCCAGAAGACTGGAAATTAGCAAATGTTGAGCCCATTCACAAGAAGGGTAGTAGGGAGGAATCTGGGAACTATAGGCCAGTTAGACATTGCTTATTTAGATTTCAGTAAGGCTTTTGATACTGTTCCGCATAGAAGGCTTATCAATAAATTGCAATCTTTGAGCTTGGATTCCAATATTGTTGAATGGATTAGGCAGTGGCTGAGTGACAGGCAACAGAGGGTTGTGGTAAATGGAGTTTATTCGGCGCAAGGTCTTGTTACCAGTGGGGTACCTCAGGGTCAGTACTTGGACCCATTCTATTTAATATTTTTATTAGTGATATTGCAGAAGGTATTAATGGAAAAGTATGTATTTTTGTTGATGACACAAAGATTTGCAACAGGGTTGACGTTCCTGGAGGGATCAGCCAAATGACAAATGATTTAGGTAAACTAAAAAAATGGTCGGAGCTGTGGCAATTGAGTTTTAACGTGGATAAGTGCAAGATAATGCACCTGGGACGTAAAAACCCAAGGGCTGAATATAGAATATTTGATACAGTCCTAACCTCAACATCTGAGGAAAGGGATTTAGGGGTTATTATTGCAGAGGATCTAAAGGTAAGTAGTCAATGTAATAGAGCAGCAGGAAATGCTAGCAGAATGCTTGGTTGTGTAGGGAGAGGTATTAGCAGTAGGAAAAGGGAAGTGCTCATGCCACTGTACAGAGCACTGGTGAGACCTCACTTGGAGTACTGTGTGCAGTACTGGAGACCGTATCTCCAGAAGGATATAGACATCTTAGAGAGAGTTCAGAGAAGGGCTGCTAAAATGGTGTACGGCTTGAAGGAGAAAAGTTACCAGGAAAGGCTTAATGATCTTAACATGTACAGCTTGGAAAAAAGACGAGACAGAGGAGATATGATAGAAACATTTAAATACGTAAAGGGCATCCACAAGGTAGAGGAAGGGAGTATATTTAAAAGGAAACAAAGTAGCAAAACAAGAGGACATAGTCTTAGATTAGAGGGGCAAAGGTTTAAAAGTAATATCAGAAAGCATTATTTTACTGAGAGGGTGGTAGATACATGGAAAAGTCTTCCAGTTGAAGTGGTAGAGGCCAAAACAGTAATTGAATTTAAGCAGGCATGGGATAGGCATAAGGCTATCCTAAACAAAAGATAAATCCAGGTAAAGTATCCATGTAATTGGGCAGACTAGATGGGCCGAAAGGTTCTTATCTGCCGACATTTTTCTATGTTTCTATGTTTCTATATAGCCCATTGTATTCCAAGTTCAAATACACAAGAAGAATGAGAAAGTGTATAGTAACAATGTAATGTTACAATGTTGCGAGTACAATATAAAAACCTTTATAAACCGGTCTGTTAAATGTTTTAAGGGGTGCACATTAGAAAATACAAGTTTCCCATCTTATTTTCCTCTTTAAGAATCTAGTTTGTTTTTATATTTGCTCTTTAACCTATTGAGGGAAACTCTCTCATTTAGTTGTCAGTTTTATAAAGGATTCCTGACAAGGGAGAGGGGGGAAAAGTGGGAGGGAGTGGAAATTTAAAAGAGGACTGCCTTATTCAGCAGCTAAATCAAAGTGAGCAACATAGTGTGTCAGGACAGTGTGCCTTTCACTGTGGGGAGACATCAGTGGAAATGTCTGATTAGATTTTGTTTTATTTTATTCGGGGAACTACCAGAAATTGCATTTAAGTGGCATCATTTTGGAAACACGTTTGGAAAAACAGTGGACATAACAATCTATGAAAGGAGAGAGGCATCCTGCAAGCAATACTTATTTTGTTGTAAGGTAAGATTTGTGGTCCTTGGGAAGCAGAGAGAATTTTTGTGGGTGCTTTTAAAAATACATAGGTAGTTAAAATAAAGCAAGAATATCTTATATCGCTTACACTTTTTAGAGGTGGTAATGATTTGCTATATTAAAACTACAAGTCATGAATGTTTTTCTCTTATTCATAAGTTTTTAGAATTGGTGCAAGCACCTACTGCTTAATCTTTTAAATTCTTCTGTGTTTTGTTTGTCTCGGTAATCAGACTCTTGTGACATGGGAAAGCTACTTATAAAACGCTGCCTTCGATTGTGTTATAAATTTCAATGCACTTTGATCACAACTTTTTCTTTTAGTAGCTTAAAATGAATTTTCGAGTATCTACACACACTCATGCAAGAGTTACATGTTCTGGATGGATAGACAGAAAGATACATTTAGATAGATCCCTTTATAGGTAATAATATAGACCGAACATTTAGACTGACAGAGATATAGAGATAGACAGAGAGAAAAACAGGCTTATTGACTGTGATGGACAGATAGATAGAGATAGATGGATGGATGGATGGATGGATGGATAGATAGTTAAATGGGTAGATATTGCTACCTATATGTCTGTATATCTATAAATATAGCTGCACAAACATAAGCACAGATACTGTATGCACAGAAAATATACATTTTCAGCTATTCCTTGATAGGCATTTTGAAACAGGTGTATATAATATCTTGTAGGTTAATTTATATATTAGATTGTTTACAATTCGTGGCATGTCTGTCCGTATCTTTAGGTATATATGGGTTCACAGACATATTTATATAGAAATACAAGGAGTGACACATAAATGCTTGCTAAATCAATGTCAATTCTGAACACTATGGTCATTATCATGTTAAAATAGAATATCGAATACAGAATAAGGTAGAGCTGTAATTATTATTATTATTATTAATAATAATGATATTAAACCTTTGTGAAATCAAGATCATCTTCGGATTCACCCAGTACATTCTGGTGTTTTCCAGACGCTAAACATTCTGGTGTTTACAGACGCTAAACATATCTCGTATATGTATACAGTGTACACAGAAGTGCAATAGTTGATAAACACATCTGTCTCAGTGGAGAATGTAAAATCAGGATATAATGAATCTAAAAAGCAGCTGCTCTCCTTGCCTGCTACCAGATTAGATTTATGAAAGATCTTTAAAATGTGAGAAGTGTCCAACTAGTAGAAACATGAAGCGATGCCTTAAGCAAACAATCTGAAAGTGAAGACTTTGGAACAGCAAGAACGGGCTTTGCGTCTGGAAGCTGTGAGGGCTTCTGCCAAACCATAAAAGAATTAAAAGTTCTTGAGTGTGAATATAAATGGTATTGTGTCACGGTACGGAGCACCTTGTCAAAATGTAGCAAAGCTGTGACAAAACCATTGCATTGCATAACAGACTTATTTATAATGTGTATAGGAAGAAGTTATGAGGCTTTTTTGGGGTTTTCTGTGTTTTGGTTTGGTTATTACAAAATAAGAATATATATATCTCCTACTTTTGTAACAAGAAAATGTTTTTTTGTTGTACATTAATATAGTTTCATAATTGATTCTAGTCCGATATTTTGCATTCCTGCAGCTGTTGCTACTAGTATACCTGGATGCGGAGATATGTTGTACATAACTCATATACAACTTGCACAGAGCTGTGTTGAAACATCATAAAGTTAAAGCAAATAAATATTATTACAATTTTTTAGACATATAGGGCCCTATCGAGGTGTTATTCTGACCCTGGGATAGGGAGTTGCTTAGTGTTCATGGACTGGTCCTATGCTTAGTATAGGTACCGTTACTAACGACTTATCAACAGAACAGTGTGCTATTCTGTTGTAGCTCACTGTTCTCAGCTCAAACCGATATTCTACAAAAACACCAACTCTCAGAGTCCAGTGTTCAGTGATTTTGTTTCTACAATAAATACATTTTATTTGTTGACTACAATAAATACCTTAAAAAATGCTATACTTCCCTTTGATCTGACAGTGCAGAGGGTGAATCTATCTACCATGTCCACTGGCCACTTGCAGCAAAACACTGGAAACAAATAGTTCCCAGTGTGCTTCCACAGCCTTAGTATGACTTTGCAAACACAAGCTCGCCCAGAGCCTTGCTTGGCTTCATGGAGCCCCATCAACTCCAGGAGCCGATAACATTGACATGCGTGGTGTTGCAAACAGCATCTTCTTGCAACTCTCAAATATTTGAGATGCTAATACAGTGCCTCTGTTGGAACAAATTCGGTAACAAGGAGATGCAAGGATTCCCTGTTACCAATCAGGACTGAATAGAGGCCATACATGGTTCAAGTCAAGCAGGAAAACATGAGATCGCAGTTACTTACTTATTTTTGTAGGGGGAACTGAGAGTTCCCATTGATCCCTCACACTATAAAGCTTGTATACAGATGTTCAATCATATGCTTTTTAAATTGCAGTATATGATTTATCATACATTTTCATTGAAATCCCAGTGTATACACAGTATCTCACAGGAGTGAGTACACCCCTCACATTTTTGTAAATATTTTATTATATCTTTTCATGTGACAACATGAAGAAATTACACTTTGCTACAATGTAAAGTAGTGAGTGTACAGCTTGTATAACAATGTAAATTTGCTGTCCCCTCAAAATAACTCAACACACAGCCATTAATGTCTAAACCGCTGATGACAAAAGTGAGTACACTCCTAAGTGAAAATGTGGGAAAAATTGGGCCAAATTAGCCATTTTCCCTCCCCGATGTCATGTGACTTGTTAGTGTTACAAGGTCTCAGGTGTGAATGAGGAGCAGGTGTGTTAAATTTGGTGTTATTGCTCTCACTCTCTCATACTGGTCACTGGAAGTTCAACATGGCACCTCATGGCAAAGACCTCTCTGAGGATCTGAAAAAAAGAATTGTTGCTCTACATAAAGATGGCCTAGGCTATAAGAAGATTGCCAAGACCCTGAAACTGAGCTGCAGCATGGTGGGCAAGACCATACAGTGGTTTAACAGGGCAGGTTCCACTTAGAACTTATTGGGTTCAGATGGTGTCAAGCATGTTTGGCGGCATCCAGGTGTGCTCGCTTCTGTGAGATACTCAAATTTATATATATTGTATATATACAGTATGTGTGGTGGGTTATGATAAAGATGACAATTGTTATTTGGGGGGCTCTTACTGAGTTACCACACTTATTTTTATGGTACTGACCCCCTGGAACCATTGTTAGTTCTGTAGCTGTTAGTGACTTCATTATATTTCCACTAAAATTGTTCGTGTTTTGATAAAAGTAGTAGTAAAAAAGGAATTAGTAAACGTTTTGGAAAAGTGTGTAACACTGTCTTATTTATTGAAAATAGATCCTGTAACATAGATAAGCAAGCAACAAATAGTACAATCATATATTAGCACCTTAAAAATAATTCTGTAGTATCTGCACATGAATTGAAAATATAAGCATTGAACTTAAGTATTTTATCAGAATCTAAATTTAAATTCATATATTGAATTTTTTCAGTTACTGGCAATTTGTGATACAAATATGCTTATACCTTACTGTTATTCACTCCTTTTACAAAAAAAAGGTGGAATTTGATGCTTTTTTAGCCATAATAGTAATAATATGAGATATGTTTTAGACTTTTTGGTACATGTACATGCTGAAAAACCTTTAAAATAAATATACACTTGGTAGCTGGAGCCAAAAAGAAAGAAAGGAGGTTATGTTTAGGGTTACAGATTTCTATAAATATCCACTTTTTCCGGAATATCAATGAATTCTATTATTGTTCAGAACTCAAAATCCAGTACTCTGGTGGATTGGCACTATGGATGTTTCTCAAGATGTTTATTAAATTATTATTGGGAGCCAACAGTGAGCCTTCACATGGAGTTTGTAATTTTCATTAAAATATGGATGTGTGTGGATAAACATTGGACTTTACCCTACTGTATAGGGACTAATTATATTGGTATTTGATTAATTTTGTTAGGATTTAGTGAAAGTGAAATCAAGATCCTGCCTTGCAATTAGCTGTGTTTTTGTTTGAGAACGTGTGAATTGAAAAGTGTAGGTATAGTGCTAATAACTGATGTCTAGGCTACCTCTACTTTAGCTAGCATAATAAGCTCCATTAAGCTAATGGTATTCCAAGTCAGGTCTCAGGACCATAGTATAGAGCAGGTATTCAAGAGCTGATGCCTTCAACACAGACTCCTCTTTCATTAGTATGGGCTGATGTGTAAGAAGGACTGATACACTGATTAAGTCGTCTAAGGAGGAAATCCTGAACCCTTGTTATGGGGATTCTGTGACCTGAGTAATCCATTTTAAGCTGTTCTCAAGGTGTATGTGATTGCATGCTAGTTAGGAATCCTTGGACTCTATTCCCTCATTGCCGAGAACAGCAAGCTACCAGAGAAGAGCTAGCTGGTCTCTTGCTGAACCATCATTAATGGCAAAGTATAGGAGCTGTTAATGTGCAGTAAGGAGCTGCTAATGCCAAATGCAAGGTTGGAATACCACCTTGAGCCACTAAATTAATGGCTGGGTCTGTCTTGGGCCTCTTGTTTTAGTTCATTGGGCCATTACTTTAGTTTACGTATCTTTTCACAAGTGGCCAAGACTTTGTGTCATTATCTGAAGGAGTTGTTCAGTGTTCATATTGTATAATGCTATATTTTCTAAATACTATCAGCATTTTTTTGGCTTTTTCTGAAGTACATGTAACATTGGAATGTATGAAGTGATAACATAAAACCCATATTACGCTCTATGAAGAATCCGGCTTAAGTGACCACTAAAGTGTGTGGTATTCATTACAATTTTCCCTCCCAATCAATTACAATATAATTCATCCCTGGGTCTTGGTACAAGCTTAATGTAATATGCCATAGGATAGATGATGTATGGAGTATAAGATTACTGTCTGGTCTGACATCATTTTTTATGACAATATTTAATGTTATGTACTCTAAGCTAGCCACCTACTACTAGACAATGTTTGCTATAATGAGGGTAAACTGACCCTTCTTCAAATACAACTTCAGAGGGTATTTTAACATCAACAAAAGAGACCACAAAGGAAGATGGGATTATGTAACAAGGTGTGGATTTACGTGGAAGTTATTGAATTCAACAGATTTGATTTAAGCTATAATAGGTTTGGGTTACGTTACTACAGATAATATCTTTCAAGTACAAGTTAGCAAATTTCTTGTCTAATACTGTATATCATGGTCAGATTCACACACATGTCTTATCATGTCCACTACAAACCCCATAAGCTTTATTACTTTATTTCTCTCATACTGACATGTATCCAAGAATTCTTCACAGACATATATTCTGTCTCCTCATCTCCATTTCCTTATTCCAATATTAGCACCCTTGTTTCATCTTAAAAAACCACTTCGCTGCTGAGGACGCGCTCAGCGCGTCCTCAGCATTCCCGCTGGTATGCGGAGGACGCGCTGAGCGCGTCCTCCCATTGGGGTCAGCGTTCGGCCGGGTTCCGGCCGATCGCTGGCCCCTCCGGTGCGGGCTGACATCCTGGATGTCAGCCCGGCATCCGGAACAGCAGCCGCCGGAATTTGGTGTCATCGCGGCAGCGCGATGACACCAAATTCAGGCGCCCCCCCGCATGTGCGGAGGAGGCGCCTGAAAGGGAGGGGGGGGAGGTCCTTTGGACCTCTCTCCCTCCCGATCGGCGGCTCTGCGGGGGTTAACCCAGGCATCATTTGGAAGGGCACAGCCTGCCCTTCAAATGATGCCTGGCATTAACCCCTGGGGAGCTGGATCGCGAATCGGCGCTGAAAAGCGCCGGTTTGCGATCCTTTCCCGGAGCTGGCCGACATCTTGGATGTCGGCCAAGCCTCCGGGAACTCCCCCTGAGGACTGGCGTCATCGTGCGTAGCACGATGACGCCAGTCCTGGACTTAACCCTTAACTACCACCAACTGTGGAGATAGGGAGTTCCAATGAACTCCCTATCTCCCGATCCGTGGCAGCTAGGGGTTAAATTTTGGTATGGTTGGATCGGCCAGAGCATGGCCGTTCCAACTATACCAAACATGAAAGTGAAAAATTTTGTAAAAAAAAAAAAATTAAAAATAAAAATAAAAAAAATTAAAAAAAAAATTATAAAAAAAAAATAAACACTTTTTTTTTCTTTTTTTTGGTTTGTTAATGCAGCAATATTGTTCCCATTTCAATTATAATGTGAACAATGATGCTGCACTAACGATTTTTGTATGCGGTGCGTTTGTTAAAAATAGTGTAATTTTCCCCCAAAAAAAATGTAACGAGACCCCATCTCTAATTTTTTTAACAAGCGCACCCCATACAAAATATAACCGCAATTGCTCGCATGTTAAAATGTGAAAAAAAACACTTTACACATTGTAAATTATTGAAAATACATATTTTATTGCATTTTTTGTTATAATATACAGACATGACATAACGTATACATATAATAATGACATATTATGAATCTACCGAGTCTGACGGAAAGAACGATATATAATACGTCTGGGTCATATACTAAAATAAGCCTTCAAAACACGTTTAAACATGATGAGCAAAACCGGTAAAAATGACCTCAGCACAGGGGCGGGAAAAGCCTCAGCAGCGAAAGGGTTAAACTGCCAATCCTAACTTTTACAGGATGACTGCTCGGTAAATACATTTTCAGTTAGTTAATTATTTAAAAAAACATGCCTGACATTCTGGAGGCGGTCGATCATAATGGCTGCATTTTACCATTCTCCTGCAGTTGTGATTTGTTAAAATCATTTTGTGCACAATATCAACGCTAGACATCTGTGTCTTCCAGGCTCTCAGATCAATAGAGGCCAGATACCGGTGAGCCAAGTTTGCCCTTTCACTTGTGGATTGTGTCTTTAATACTTCCATAAGGTCCCAAGGCTGCAAGTAGGCCGCAGAATCCCTGCGATACAGCACGGGTTATAACCCACCTCCCAAAGACAAGCAGGGTCCTAATCTTTCCTGCAGCATTCAGTGCCTGGTGCTGGAGAGGCACTTTGCAGCTGATCCCTGCACTCTTTCGGGTCCCTGCTACACCGGCCACTGTTGTCACCCACTATTTTGGCACCTGCACAGTCCATGGTGTCAACTAGGGATGAGCCGAACACTCCCCGAGTTCGGTTCAAGCCCGAACCCGAACTTCCCATTTGTTCGGGACCGAACCCGAACCCCCATGTAAGTCAATGGGGCTGAAAATTCGGTTTTTTGGAGTGCCCTCCAAGAGGGCATAGATGCTACATATTTGCCATAAAAGGTGTATGGGTGTCCAGGTAGTGCCCTGGGGGACAGGATACAAGGACAAAAAGTAAAAAGAAAAAACGTTTTTAAAGGGACAGTGAGTTTTCCATGAAATAAGGGTTAAAAATTAAAATGAAAAATTCCTTCAAATATCGTGCCTAGGAGGTCCCCATAACCTGCCTGTGAAGTGGCGGATTTCTAGGATGTATAGAAATATGTAAAAACCAAAAATTGACATTTCAAATGACGGTAAATGCTTTTCCTTTAATCTATCCATAAACAACTGCTTGGGGCGGCAGTCTGTATGAAAAGAGGAGACATTTTCGGACACGCAGAAAAAAAGTTTACTGATTGTTTTGCTGTGAAAAGCAGGAGAATGGAAACTTCTAGACCAAAAAGCCGATTTGGAAAGTGAGATAAATGGGAGAATTTTTCTGGTTCGGCTATTTTGACCTAGAATTTTCCATTCTCCAGTTATTCTCCTGAGTTTCACCTTTCTCTGAATAACCCTGTCAGGGTTATTCAGAGAGCGGTGAAGAGCAGGAGAATGACTGGAGAATGGAAAATTCTAGGTCAAAATAGCCAAACCAGAAAAATTCTCCCATTTAGGCTAGGGTCAGACTAGCAAATTTTTAACGTGCGTTTAGGCGCACTTAATCACGGCCACACTAGCAGCAAATGACGGGCAATGACGGCCAATATACGAAGTACGGTCGCACGAAAGTCCGGCTGCGCAACGCAAGTGGAAAATGAACGCATTTTTTCGAGAAAGCAGAACCGCTAGTACGGACGTACAGAGTACGCTGCGTCCACTAGCGGCGTGTGTGTGTGATTTGGAGACGTCAGACCCTGCTCATGTCCGGCCAACATATCATCCAGACACCCAAAGTTTCCCGGTTTGGATCCGTAAAAAATCACGCACAAAAATGCGCGTCGTATGACCGTTTTTGTGCAATCCGTGAAAAAATACAGCAATGCGTTCGTACACACTTTTTGACGGTCGCTGCGAAAAATGCGTTAGTCTGACCCTAGCCTTATCTCACTTTCCAAATCGTTCTCTTTTCCTGCCATTCTCCTGGTTTTCACCTTTCTCTGAACAACCCTGAGAGAGAGGTGAAAACCAGGAGAACTGGCAAGAGAAGAGAACAATATAGACCAAATAGCCGATATGGAAAGTGAGATAAATGGGAGAATTTTTCTGGTTTGGCTATTTTGACCTAGAATTTGCACTTCTCCAGTTATTCTCCTGCTTTTCACCGCTCTCTGAATAACCCTGTGAATGTTTAATCCCGAGGTGAAAAATAACATTGCTTTAGATTTTTTTCAAACACCAGTTAAATGCAGCATATTAGGATGTTTTAGGGAAATTAATTCTCAAATCTCAATCAGAAGCAGACACCACCCCACCCTCAGTATATTGTACAATGTATCAAATTGATTACCAGACTAAAAACACCTGGTGTTATGCCCGTTTGTGAACAGAGGTCATTTAGGCTAGGGTCAGACGAAAGCAGTGTTAACGTGCGTTTAGACGTACGAAATCACGGCCGTGCTAGCAGCAAATGACGTCCAATGCCGGGTAACATACGAAGAACGGCCGCACGAAAGTTCGTCCGCGCAACGCAAGTGGCAAACGAACGCATTTTTTCTAGAACGTCAAACCGCTAGTACTGACGTACAGAGTGCGCTGCGTCCGCTAGAGGCGTGTTTGCGTGATTGGGAGACGTTAGACGCTGCTAATGTCCGGCCAACATAACGTCCAGACACAAAAAGTGTTTTATTGATGATCCGTACAAAATCACGGACGAAAAGGCGCATCGTATGACCGCTATCGCGTATTCCGTGAAAAATGCGTCCATTCGTTCGAACGCACTTTTTCACAGACAACGCGAAAAATGCGTTAATCTTTCCACGTACACATTAGTTTTTAGTTCAATATCTAATAAACCGTTGCTTATAATATTCTGCAGTAAAGAGTCTCTTTATTTCTACATTTTTTAGTATTTTTTTAAGCATTTTCTATACTTTTTTCAAAATTTCTTTTTTTTTTTTTCGAACCCGAACCGAACACGCCCAAAAAGTTTGAAATTCGCGAACTTTCGAACTGCCAAAGTTTGGGTCGAACTCCGAACCGTCCGAACCCGAACAGCTCATCCCTAGTGTCAACCATATGTAGCGCTCACCCCCGGAGGAGCCGCTGAATAAACCTCGGGATAGTCTCACCGCACTAGGAAATAACTATACACCAGCACTGTTGTGGATTTTTCTATATTATATTCTTTACTGATCCCAATAAGGCAGCATATACTACGCATATACGGTATTTGAGTAAGAAGAATTCATAACGCGGGAAAAACACGCGGCGGTAAAAGAAACCAGATGACCCCCTCAGTTCTGGAGTGTAAGTCCCGTGAAAAATAGCTCAAAAATATATATGTGTGTGAGGAGGCGGAGCTGACTGTCGACGAGTGTGGACACGTTCTTGCAGAGCTCCCTGATGACCTGGACTTTTCTATGTTGTTTTGCGTGTCCCACCGTCCAAACTGAATGCTGCCCTGACGATTTGAGTTCCTGCTGTGCTGAGGAGGTATTAGTTGCACGCGGCGTCTGTCTTCTGCCGCTCACGGTGGTGCTTGGACACTGTGCTGGTTCACGCGGCCTAGCTGACGGCGGCCATCTTTGGAGCCTGCTCGGAGGTTGCAGACGTTTCCCCTGCGTGCTCTGACTCTTACCTGCTTTGTGGAGTGGTATGACGGTGAGAAGAGGCGGCGGTGAATCCTGCTCGGCGGAGGGCCCCTGCCGGTGGGACACCGGAGCGTCTTTTGAAGGCGGAAAGCGACAGGATGATTCTGGCCCACTCACGAGGGGTGACGTCAGGCACCTGATGGAGGAGTTCCGTGCGCTCTGGACAGCGGAGTTTCGAGCTGTGCGAGGAGTGGCTGCTGAGATGGGATGTGTAGTGGAGAAGGTACGGGTACCGACAGACCAGGCTGAAGAGGAGCGGGTGTGCCGGGCGGAGGAGGCTCCGGTTGATGCAGTGGGCCGGTATGACGGTGTGGCTGGGGCTGTGCTGCCTCTGCCCATGCCGGCTAGTCGCTCCGCTGCAGAAGAGGATGGAGAGTGGAACCCTGGGAGCGGTGACCGTGGTGCCGTGGTGCCGCGGGGATCTCAGAAGCTGGCGGGTGATGTCCTGGTGCACCCAAAGTTCCTGCCTGAAGTGGGAGATCCGTTGGCTGTATCGCTGGACAGCGGGACTGCGGCGGTCCTCACCTGCCCACAATGGTCTGCAGTGGTGGTCTTGCATCTTTCCTTGGCCCCTGAGATGATCCTGTCTGCCATACTACGCGAAGAGGAGCCTTCCCCCGCTGTGACAGCCCGCCATGAGGATGGAGCAGGTCCCCTGCTGAGCCTCCCCAAGTTGGCTGCTCGGATGACTCTACCCATCCCCATATTTTTAGATGCCGGCTAAGCCCCCTATCCACTTTAGCATGCTCTCCGGAGCTCTTCGTTCTCCGGGCTCGGCAAGTGAACGTGCCTGGGGCTGCGTATTGCCCCCCCCTGATCTGAACCCCGATGTCTTACCTCTGAGACTTACACCCCCCTGCGGACACCCCTTACGAGACTTTCTCATTTTTTCGATGCACTGCCTAGTGTTTTACAGCCCTGAAAAATGTAGAATCCCCCCCCCTTCTTTGAGACGTGCCCCTTCTTTGCTTCCCGCAAATATAGAGACTACCTGCTGACACCCCCCCCTCTATTTCATTGTCTCATGTTTGATTGTTTCATCGATGTTGATGACACCCCCCACCCTGATGAATACCCCCCTAATACTCTGAGACCCCCCCTTTTTTTTTTTTTTTTTTTGAGGACATTTCTGTCTATTCTTGTGTTCCTACCCTTTTTCATTTTTGTTTCCTCCCCCCTTTTTATGTACTCCTGAACGATTTTGTGGTCCTGCTTATAGACTTTGTAGGTTCATGTTGTTCGTCTGTTGGAGCACTGGGACTCCCTATCCCCTTTTTTTTTTTTTTTTTTTTTTTGTGTGTGGGACATTGGGAGGTAGCCTGGGAGAGCCGCTAGGGTGGCTACCTAGGCTCTGTACACCCTTTTGGCCCCAGGTCTCCTGGCCACGCGGCCCCTTCCATGGCCCTCGGTTCCCTTTGGGTTGCTGGGGTGAGCCAGGAATGCCACGATATGTTTGGCAGTCCCTCACTACCCTTTTTATCCCTTTTTTTTTTTTTTTTTTTTTTTTGGTTTTGTTTGTTTCCCTGGTGCCCCATCAGCGAACTCCATCGCTCTCTTTTGTTTTTGCAGGATGACCCTCCTGACGAGTTTCTACACCCCCCCACTATTTTCGATTTTCTGTAGTTTCCTATGTGGACCCCCCCCCCTTATGTTTTCTGTGCTTTCTTTGTGAGTATCTTATTTGGCCCTGTGAGGCCACCTGACTGGTCGGTTTGTGACCTTGTGTTTATTGCAAAATAAAAAATTTTGAAATACAAAAAAAAAAAAAATATATATGTGTGTTGTCTAGGGTACCCGGGTACTGTGTTCGACTGGCCAGTGAATGAAACAAAAACAATCTTCGAATAGTCACCGTTGGGGCCCTTAAAGAAACAATAAACAAGTGCGCAATGTTCTGCGTTTTCACCAGGCCGAAGCCTTCTCACCCATCTGGTGTAACCGCTTGTCCTGGACTGATGAACGCTGGAGAAAGGGATCTCTCTCAAGAGGATCTGTCCTTGCTGCCACTTGGAACTCGATGCTGTTAACGCCTGCACTCCCGATCGGGTTCTCCTCTGCCAGAAGATGAACACATAGGCCGCCAGCACTCCTCTCCAGTTTGCAGCCTCTCCTCAGACGATGTCCCTCTTCTCCCAAACCGCACTTTGTCAAGAACAGTTCAGCGTAGTACACAGCCGGCCGATGCACACTCTCTCTCCGATCACTGCAGCAATGGATGCCGCCGTCTCTCTGCGCTCCAACTCTGCCAGGATCCCACCAAGTGTCACCTGCGACTGTTCTCTATCTCTGCTCGCTCTGTACTCTCAACGCTCAGGGAACAGCACGATCTTTAACAGGACTGTAGCAACTTCCACACTCCGGCCTGGTTTCAAACCATAACAGCCCCAGCATGCGTCCTACGTCTCTCGTGGCTCTGCTCACCCTCCCCATGCCTTGCATGAGGCTGCTGATGTCCTTCCTCCTCTTTGTACCACCCACTTCCTGTCCTCACGCAAAGGGTCCGTTTTGCCCAGCATAGTCCACAATGTCTCCTTCTGGTGGCAGCAATAGTTCAATGCACCAGAATACAGTTTTGAAGCAGCGCTAAACTCCCCCCCCCTAAACTCTTGGGTCTCTCCAAGGGAGTGTAACAGATACATAACATTGCAATATTTACATCAATCAATACATTCAGGCTCAGTAGCAGACATATAATGGGTCAGATATACTTCCTCAAGCTGACTCATTTCCCTAACTACCTCAGCTAGCGTAGCAGACTCCTTGGGCAGCCCTCGCACAACAGTAACAGCTTCTTCAGTACTATGTCCCGGTGAATCATAGGTAAGTCTCTGAGGGGGCCGGATCAAACGTTTGGGCTTTGATTCTGTGGTTCACAATGAGCCTTCATCCATGCAGGGTAACAATATAGCTCAGGAATACCCGCAGCCATGACTCTCAGTCCCTCTGCTCCAATCACTCCTTTGGTTCTGTGCAGTTCAACTAGGCCTCTCGATGAAGCTGGTCTTGACCTTTCTCGAGAAGGCTTACCATCCTGGAGATGAATGCAGTGTTTAGTGCTCTTGGAGGATGAATTTTTTGGCTTGAGTATTGGAGACTGAACCCGCTTCTTCTGCTTGAACGAGATAGGAGCATCTTTAAGGTAGAACTGTTCAACTGGAATAGCTTTATTCACTCCCCCTCCTAGATCGGTAGTGGAGAGGGGCTTAACAGAAGCCACTCGCCCGATTGACATCCGTGCCTTCAAATTTACTGAAGAGTCAGACACATTACATACGCTGACAGAAACTCTTCCACTTGTCCGTTTCAAAACTCTTGCAGAGATTATTTCAGGGACTTCTCCGAACTGTATAACCTTCTCTGTCCCTTCTGTTTTCCTCAGCCGCCTCACTTCTGCAGAGGCTCTCTGTTCTTTGACCATCCGTTGACAGACCGGTCGTAACATCGAGTGCGACTTTTTGGGAGCATGATTCTCTTCCTTCACCAGTGGGGTTAGAAGACGTCTCACTAAGTCAGTGTTCGTCCCCACTATCATAGAACTTCGACTAGCTCCCGAGGGCCGAGGACACACAATGGCCAACGTGTCACATACTCTTGGTTGTCCAACGGTCACGGAGCTGAATTCCAACTTCACCTGTAGATATCCATCATAGGGAAACCTCTAGGTCCCCATACCCCAGATTTCAAGATCCTTCAACTTCTTCAGGGGTATATGTTTCAAGTATTTCTGATAGAAGTCTCGGTAGATCAGAGTTACTTGAGCGCCTGAATCTAGAAGAGCCTTGGTGTAGATCCCTTCTACTTGAACCGGAATGATGGGCGAAGGACCTATCAGCTTAACAGGGAATATCTCCATAGTAGTAGGAAGCATAGGCCCAGTCTGTTGTAACCCAACCCTCGTCCTCATTCGCGGTGATTGAGGGCGTGCATGGTTTTCCCGTGATGTAGGACCGGAACTCCAGGGAGAGGATCTTCTATTTCTAGCAGGTCCATATTCAGACCCTCCCTGCCTCCTATTTGGATCTTGGGAATCGTAGTAGTCTCCAGCAGTTGGGTACCCAGTTTGTTCTCTCCACCGGGGTTCTCTGAAGTTTCCCACCTGTGAGGTAGATAACAGTCCTTCTAAGGCCTTTAAGAACTCTTCAACTGTTTTCCTTTCTGGCCTTCGGTTCGTACACTGACCCAATGACCCAATTCTCCACAGCTGAAGCATCTCTTCTTTGAAGACGGAGCCGCACTTGCTTGTGGTGATTTGTTTGAAGGACCCTAGCCAGATGCCACAGCAACTCCCGTTGTCTGCATATCATGAGGAACTTCTGCATATCAGTCTGTGTCTCTGCCACCTTCAAAATTACCTGGCACAGGTCCATGTGCGCCTGTTCCCGTTCAGCTTGAGCTTCTTGCACCTTCTTAACAGTCTTTTGTATCTCACTATATGCCGGGAATTGTTGACTCTTTTGCAGCACTCTCTGTGGATATAGGAACAACCAGCTGCTCTTGTCTGTCAACTTCGGACCCATAGGCATCCAATGAATCATCTTCAGTTGGCGAATATTCGTTATGTCTCACGGGTTGTGCGTAAGCTCTTTCTCCTCTTCTTAAGGATTTTTCTTCCAACAAAGCCTCTTCATCTCTAACATCTCTAATCAGTTCCAGATATTTCAATTCTTGGTTACCTTCTCTTGTTTTCAGCTGTAACATCACAGGATCTAGAGGTTGAGTGCCCCTCAATATCTGCTGCATTCTGATTTTATCTATTGTGGCTGGTTCGGCCCCTTTCTTAAGAAGTATCTGGTGCAGAATCTTATCCAGGTGCCTTATATATTCAGTCATTTTCTCACCCTTTCACTGGTAGGTGTGTTCATACTGGTACATGAGCTCAGCAGCCTTTTCTGTTTACCCGAAGACTTCCTGTAGTATATTTAGGTAATCTAAAGCAGTACAGTCTTGCTTACTCAACTTCAGGTTTCTGACAGCCTCTGATGCAGGTCCCTTTAGGCTCTCAGTAATCCTTTGCTTCTTCTGCGCTTCAGGGACGTCCCACTCATCCAGAGCCTGCATCGCCTGTTCCACCCATTCTTCGAAGGTTTCTTCTCCCGCCGGAGTTGGTGCGTTTCCTGAAAAATTTCTCAACCGTCGGTAACCAAAGTTAGTGAGGAGGGCTTGTTCTTTGACATTTAGCCAGCAAATCTCCGATAGCCACGATGAACTCAGGCCCTATCATGGCCAGCGGACTGGGCACTTGGCTGAATCAGTTGAACTTCCACATCATCGGTCAGCTTTATACTCGCGCCCTGAAAACACACTGGAACACCCTTTCTCCACTCAAAAAGAACATATGTGTGAGAAGTCTCTGGGTTTGCTTTAATGTCCAGAATTAACCCCCGATGATCTGGTGTCAGCATGGCCACGGCCCGGCGAATCTGATCTTCGGCCCAAGTGTCTGCAGGAATGTCCATGACTATGCTTAACCCTGTCTTGCTATTGTGCTCCTCACACCATTTGGCAGCAGTGTCTGGATCCATATTTAACCCTTTAATTGCAGTATTCACGGAGACTGGAATCCCGTAACGAGCCCCCACGTGTACGCGCTCACCCCTGGAGGAGCCGCTGGATAAACCTTGGGATAGTCTCTGATTTGCGGCGGTTCAGATCTCCATGGTGCCGTTCAGTGCAGTTTTGGCAGCAGTGAAATTCCCCATAGAGAAGTAATGATTAATCTATTCAGAGAATGCCGAACACCACCACAATGTCAGTGAAATGCCCTGATTTTCTATGGTTCAGTTCGACATGTTTAAAACAGGCAGCGAAGCTGCTCTCCATGGCGCTGAATAGGTTTCAGCACCAAGAAAAGCTGCTGTCCTTGGTACTGAATAGCTTTCAGCACCATAGACAGTCCCCGCCAAACACAGCAAGACTGGAGGAAAGAAAAAAACGCTGGGCAGGGTATTATGTACAGAGCAGTCAGCTCGTCCATAACCCGTGTGCCTTTAATTTTAGCATAAACTTTAGCCATCCTTGGTAAACATGGTTGTCTCCAAACCTATGCTACCGCCCGCCTAGCAGCCAGTAAAATTTTAGCCATCAATCAATTCTCGTGAAAAGTAAAATGTAAAAGGACAACAGAAAAACCCACAGATCCAAGGGAATAGGGTTAGGCAGCACTATCTGCAACAAATCCCGTATTTCCAACCAAAAGATACAATAAGCAGACAGGACCACCACATATGATACGGTATGGTAAGAACCTCGCTTGTTACATAACATCCAACAATCATCAAAGACATTCGGGTACATATGAGACAATTGAGCCAGGGTAGCGTACCAGCACATTACAGTCTTGATTGATTGTTCTTGTAGGGAGGCACATACAGATAGCGAACTTAACATATCCCATATATCCAGCCAATCTCGGAATCCAAAGTTTTGCCGATATCCACTTCCCAAGCTCGTATGTAAGATAGCACCTTCCAGTCCAGCATCAACGTCAATTCCCTGTATATGTAGGAGATCATGCCTCTCGGGTATGCGCCATTCTTCCAAAGGCACTCATAGAAGGTTGGTTTAGCTACAGCCACGGCTCGAACATAAGGGCAAGTAGCATAAGATTTCAACTGCAGGAGGTGCAGAAATGAGAAGCCTTTCCCCTCCAGACTTCCAGCAATTTCATCCATGGGGAGTAATGTCCCCTTGGGGTAAAGATGGTACAACCTGCACACACCAACATCCAGGAGGCAATGGAAAGGGCCGGTGTTGAGTCCAGGCTCAAAGTCCCTGTTACCACAAATCGGGGTCAGCAAGGAAGGAAAGGAGGTTAAATCACATTTCAACGCCAGGTTATGCCAGATCCAAAGGGAATTCAAAATTGGTGGACAAGCCGTAAGCAGGGCTTTTTTCAGTGGGTACTCAGTACCTGCACCTCACCACTCAGTACCGGCACCTCACCACCAGGCAGAACTAACAGGAGAGAGCATGGTGCTCTTCCCTCCTCCTGCAGCGGCAGGCAGAGAATCGGAAGCGCTCAGCAGCTCATGTTGCTCCTGAACCCTTCCGATTGTCAGGATTCTTGAGAAGAAGGGATTCGTGGCACATAGGAAAAGAATATAAATCAAGTAACAAAAGTTCCAGAATAATAACAAAATAGTAATGAAGGTGGTAGCGTGGTCGATACAGCAATCCGGGTCGATGGGCGGAAGAAGGCAGCGTGGTCGATATGGAAATCCGGGTCGATGGGCAGAAGAAGGCAGCGTAGTCGATATGGCAATCCGGGTTGATGGGCAAAAGAAGGCAGCGTAGTCGATATGGCAATCCGGGTCGAAGGTCAGGAGAAGGCGGCATAGTCGATATAGCAATCCGGGTCGATGGGTAGAAGAAGGCAGCGTGGTCGATATGGAAATCTGGGTCGATGATCAGAGAAAGGCAACGTGGTCAGGAATACGAGGAGCACTAGGAAAACTGAAGTGGAAGGCAACAGTAGAACCTGGTTAATTTGTTGAGAAGGGCGGCGGATTTAAATAGGGTTCAAAGGATCATGGGAATACCTGTCACCTGGGTATCGTAGGTGGAGTTGAGGTACCTGAGCTTTTGGTAGGTCAATGGGAGGAATACGAGGATCTCCAGAACAGATGTCAAGCAGTACCCCTAATCGGCCAGCCGAGGGCGCCAGAGTACCAGATTTTACATTACTTAGGAAAGCTTGTACTCGCACATGCGCGCTTTCACTTTCGGCATTCGGATTTGGCCGGCGGTGTGGTGCGTCTCCTGGGTTCCTCTCTCTCCATCCTGCGGACCGGAAACTTGGAGCAGCGCGCCACGAGGGACCTCGGGTGAGTATAGTATCTCTCCCAGCATGGCGGTCCGGACCAGTAGCGGGCCGCGGAGCGGAGCATGACAATAAGATAGAAGTGAAGGCAGACCCAATCCGCACAATGCTCTCTAACGAAATAGCATGTGTCTCGCCACTTGACGGCGCTTTCCTGCCCATGTAAACTGAGCAATTGCATGCTGTAAAGCAACAAAATCAGTGGTAACCAAGGGGGTGGGAAAGGTTTGAAAAAGATATCATAAGCGGGGCAACACATTCATTTTAATGCAATTTATTCTGCCTAGCCATTATATGGCATACTTGTCCCATGTCTTCAGTTCCCCTTTAATAGTCGCTATTAGATAATTTGCGTCATACAGTTTGGAAGGACATGATGGTAAACAAATTCCTAAATATGTAATTCCCGACTCAACTATCCGTATTGAAGAGGAGAAGGTAATGTCAAGAAATACAGGCACGGCAAGCGCTACTGGAATGGCCTCAGATTTACCCACGTTAATTTCGTGGGTTAATCTCGGTTAATCTCCGAGAAATCATGCGGCCTTTCCAGTACCCGAGGCAGGGAGTCCTGGGGATTCGTCAGTGTGATAAGAATATCATCTGCGTATGCTGACAGTTTCAACTGTAAATCCCCCACCCAAAACCCTTTTATATTCGGGTCATCCCTAAGTGTCTGCAAGAGAGGTTCCAGGAAGAGGGTGAATAGTGCCGGGGACAAAGGACAACCCTGACAGGTACCATTCCATACACGAAAAGGGACCCTATCTGTCCCTGGAATCGATATTTGGGCTCCAGATGAATCATAAAGAGCAAAAATAAGTCGTATAAGGGGGGGTCCTGGTGCGTCAGCAATTTGAATAGAAAAGGCCACTCTGCTCTATCAAAGGCCTTTTCAGCGTCCAGTGAAAGGAACAATAAGGGTGTACCACGCGTATGAGCCAAACAGATAAAATCTGCAGCTCTGCAAATATTTTCATAAGCCTGTAGTCCCTGAATAAATCCCACCTGATCTGGTGATATCAGTGAGGAAAGAACTGGATCCAGGCGTAAAGCAAGGATTTTCGCCAGTACTTTTACATCAGTATTTATAAGAGATATAGGTCTATAATTAGCTCCTTCCCCGGCTTTGGGAGGAGAATTATTGATGCTAGTAAGGACTCCGAGAAGGGGTCCCCCCCTTGCTTCATTAAATAGGCGGCATATAAAAACGGTGACAACGTGGACAAAAATACTTTATAATATAGGCCCGTGAAGCCATCGGGGCCAGGGGCCAGGGGCCAGGGTCCATGTTTTTCTTTAAAAAATAATAATAATTAGGAATCCAGAAATTTCACCAAAAAAATCCGGAAAAATGCCTAAAATATTGAAAAGTATAGACTTTTTGCTGCAAGCGAAAAGGTTGTTTAAATATTTAATAAAAATGGGGAATCTTTTTTACATTGAAACCTATGGGATTCGCCTGTTTAAACCAGGGCATTCCGCTGACATTTTGGTGGTGTTTGGTGTTCTCTGAATAGATTATGTTGTACGGCTGGTATTTTTATTGTAGTACAGGCTGTATTTTATTTTAGTACCATCTGGTACTTTCTTTTAGTACCGGCTAGTATTTTTATTTTGCATGACTGGTATTATTATATCCCAAAAAATGCCTAAAAAATAAATAAGAGACTTTTTGCTGCAAATGAAAAGAATAAATGTAAACGGTTAAATAACTTTTGATAAAAAAAAATTAAAATAACTTTAAAATTTTTTTTAATAAAAACTGGGAATATTTTTTACATTGAAACCTATGGGATTCACCTGTTTAAAGCTGTCGAAAGAACTACCGAAAATCAGGGCGTTTCATTGACATTTCAGTGTTGTTCAGCGTTCTCTGAATAGATTAACTAGCCACTACTTGTCTATGGAGAATTGAGTGTAAGTGAAATTGTTTTCATTCCGTTTCGGTCCGAATGCATTCGTTTCGGACCAAGTCGATTCATTTTTCCGACCGTTTCAGATGGAACCGATTCGTTTTTCAGAAGCACTTCCGAAAAACAAACCGTAAATTTCATCCGAATTTTTGATTCAAAACGAAACGCACATGTCTAATGTCAGCAGTTAGGAACCTTTCGACTCATTTAGTCTGCCTAATTATATGGATACTTTTCCTGGATTTATCTTTTATTTAGGATAGCCTTATGCCTATCCCATGCCTGCTTAAATTCAATCAATGTTTTAGCCTCTACCACTTCTATTGTGATAAGATACTATGTCCATCTTATCAACTGTTAAAATAGACTTCTTGGTGTTACTTTTAAACCTTTTCCCCTCTAATCTAAGACTAACAGGTCTATTCCCTACAGGTGAACTGGGAGGAGAAGTGAAAATTCTATGACAAAATAGCCAAACCAGAAAAATACACCCATTTATCTCACTTTTCAAATCAGCTATTTGGTCTAGATTGTTCTCTTCTCTTGCCAACTCTCCGGGATTTCACATTTTAGTGAATGGACCTGCATGTCCTCTTGTTTTGCTACTTTGTTTCCTTTTAAATATACTCAATTCCTCTACCTTGTTGATTTCCTTTACATATTTAAATGTTTCTATCATATCTCCTCTCTCTTATCTTTCTACCAAGCTGTACATGTTAAGATCATAGTTTGGGATGTCCCTTTAAATAAACAATATATTCATGTTAATAGTATATTTACCTTAACCCTTTCGCTGCGGATGACGTGTTCATTGACTCCCGCTATATGCAGAGGACATGCCCCACACGTCATCCGCTTGTGGGATCCCCGGCGGAGATACTCACCTCTCTGTCCGGAGTCACACGGCGGTCTGACTTCAGCGTCCATAGACGCTGAAGTTAAGCCCCTCCCTATGTCAATGACATCATCGCACCATGCGCGATGACGTCATTTACAGGCGACCCCCCCCGGCAGTGCCGGGAGATCGCCTGGAAGGGAGGGGGATCCTTTTGGATCCCTTTCCCTTCCGATCAGGATGGTTTACGAAAAAAAAAGGCACCGCTTTGAAGGGCAGTGTCTGCCCTTTAAAGTGGTGCCTTTTTTTAACCCATTGCATGCCAGATTGCGATGCAGCACCGTTCGGCGCAACATCGGAATTTAGCTCCGGTGGGGGCCGCCATCTTGGATGGCGGCTCCACCTCCGAGTTTCCCCTCGCCTACTGACGTATCACGCATAGCGCGATGATGTCAGATGGCTGGGGATTTCCGAAGGAAATCCCCTGGTGGAGATAAGGGGTTCCTTTAAACCCAGATATCTCCAGAACCGTAGCAGCTAGGGCCTGAGCATGGCCTTTCGAATGATACCAAACATGACCATGTTTAAAGTAGAAACAAAGTAAAAAAAATAATAATAATAAAATAAAAAAACATTTTTTTGTGTGTAGTTTTTATTAATGCAGCAATATTGTTCACATTTCAATTATAATGTGAACAATGATGCTGCACTAATGATTTTTTTCTATGGGGTGCGTTTGCTAAAAATCACGTAATTCCCCCAAAAAATGTAACAAGTCCCCATTTCTAATTTATGTACTTGCGCACCCCATAGAAAATATAACCGTAAACGCTAATGTGATAAAATGTGAAAAAAAACACTTTACACGCTGTAGATGATTAAAAATTCACATTTTATTTAATTTTTTGTTATAATATACAGCCAGGACATGACGTATACATATAAAAATGATATATTATGAATCTGCCGGAAAGAACGATATATAATATGTCTGGGTTATATGATAAAATGTGGCTTCAAATCGCGTTTAAACATGATGAGCGAAAGTGGTAAAAATTAGCTCAGCACACAGCGGTGAAATGCCTCAGCAGTGAAGGGGTTAATAATGCAATTAGCTTTGAATTTTAATTACTCAGGATCTTTTTCCAGTGGAGCCACTAATATTTATGAGTGACCTGTTGATTATAGCAACCTATTGTAAAAGTTTGACTCCTGGTGCAGCACAGCTTGGTTGTCAGGTCACTGTACCGATAACCTATACTCCCTTTATACTTTTTACAGGATTTTCAAATGCACTTGGGAAATGTGACTAAAGTGCTATGTGAAGTTGCTAATTATTCAAGTGTGCAGAAAAAAAACTTACAGACTCCCCAGATCTGGTTTTAGCTGATTTTCCAAATGCAAAAATCATTTAAAGATGTAAAAAAGAAAACCCATAAAACTTACTTCTGGTCTTTGAAGAGGTGCAATCTGTTGCCTCCCCTTTGTCTCCACTCCCTGAAAAAAATGAAGGAAACAGAAAACAAATAGCTCATCAGTGTCCTGCAGCAAAGAGCCATACAACACTATCCCAGAAGCATGTGTACATGTGATCTTGCACAGGGCTTTCACTCCTCTTCATGGAGTGCCCTGCGGGAACAATTATGAGTCTGGCCCTATACTAGCGGACTACTCCTAATTGAGCGGTTGTCGAGGCAACGCAAAGCCATAACGATTCACACTAAATGTATGTCTTTGGGCTTGCTAAAACTGCCCTAGCTTGAACAGGATTTTGTTTTTCCCAAATAAGGCAGCTGGATGTTGTAAATATTATGAGGTCATATAAGAAAGAATGCTACGAAATGGAAAGTTAGGAAAAAGGGCTTAGTGAATATTACTTTGAAGTGGAAGATTGTTAATACCACTGAATTTATGAACATGTTGTGCAAAATTAGGAGACTTACCATGCTGTTGGTTGTGACAGTAAATGATAAGTTGATTGTTTTTTGGAATAGATTGAAATCGGTCCAGATGTAGTTTGAATATCTCTCTAAATTGGGGCATGTCTGCTTCGTTTAATTACCTGTCAACTGAAAAAAAGCCTTTCTCTGTGTTACGATATGAGGAGCGGCTGGCATTCAGTCAAAGACGCTTCTATCAATGATATGAATATCATTCCTTACCCCTGCTTGAGTTACATTTTTTCTGTAACTGTTGGCAAACTATTCTAATCACAAATGATGGATGATCTCTTTACAAATTAAATTCAATGCAGTAGATAGAAGGATGAGAAATGGTGCCAGGATTCTTTTAACCCTAGCAACATATTGTTTCAGTTGATGTATACGTTGTATCTTTTTTGTTGTATACGGTTGAAGATGACACAATCTTGGTAGCAAAGTAGATATCTGTATTGCATGCATTTACAGTGTTACGAGTAAAGGATGGAAGGACTAATACTTTCATTGATAAGAAAAAGGCAGCTGTGTCTATTACGGTCAGTCTATACTTCTTGCTCACTTATACGCTTCATATTGTTTGTGAATTTCATACACACAGGGCGTACACTACTGAAGTAGTGGTAAAGATTAATTCATTTTCTTAGACTCTGGATAGCAAGGGAAATAAGTAACACTGAAACCCCCCTGTGAATGTCTTAACATATTGTCAAGGTGGATGTGCACATAAATCAAATGATGGAATGCCAGTAAAATGGTTATCTTTGTACCTTCGCTCATGGTGCTCCTTACTAAGGAAACCTACTTTAACTTAGTTATGTGTCACAACACCAATTTAATCAATCTTAATTTTCATAAAAACATTATCAGGGTTATTCAAAGAGAATCGAAAAGTCACAGAACGTTCGGTAACTTTTCGCTCTGTTCAATTCGGTGCGATTTGGCGATCCCATTACGGCGGCCCTGCGATGTATTCAGGAAGCACCACAGTGCCGTCGTAATGCAGGGAAAAGCCGCCGCAAGCCCGACGAACACTTACAGCAAAACCCTGGCGAATGCACACCGAAAGCCGCAAAAACATCTGGATTAACCCTGCCGAACATGCCGGAGAAACCCGAGCAGGAGCCGATCAGAGTGCAGAGCAGCCGCCAGAAAAAGCCGACACCGCAGACGAAGGAAGTGAAGAAAAAAAAAACCAGTACGCTTGAATGTTTGAAAAGTGAAACGCTGCTTGCAAACAAACTACTGAGCGAAAATATCTGAAATTTACATATGAGGTCCAATGAATGATAATAAAAAAGCGGTGTTACAGAAAAAAGTAAAAACGATTTAAAAAAAAAAAACAGGAAAAAAATGTTTGCAAAAAATCCCAAAAAATGCCTAAAAGGTCCTAAGAAATCTAAAAATAAAGAGACTTTTTACAGCAGAATATTATAATGAACGGTTTATTAGATATTGAGTTAAAACGGGAATATTTTTAACTTTGAAGCCTATGGGATTCGCCTGAATAAACCTGCCGAATGAAACCACCGAATGGCAGGGCAATGCGGCAACTTTTCACTGCTGGTTTTTGTTCTCTGAATAGATGAAGCATTGCTTCTCTATGGGGATTCACTGCCCACGAACAGGCACCGAACAGGCACCGTATGTGCAGGCAATTCGCCAGGATTCGGCGAACTGCCTGCTCTCTGGATAGCCGAATGGCCAGGAAAGGTAACCGTACGCTGAATTTCAGCGTTCGGTTACCTTTCTCCAGCAATACGGAGTTCTTTGAATAACCCTGTATGATGCCATGATCCAAGTGATATTTTTTTTCTAAATGTCCTTTCAATTACTGTATGTAATAATGGTACAAGAGGTAGCAGAAAAAACAATAAATAATTGCTGTAGTAGATTATTACTGCATGTAGAATATCTTTATCATCATTATTCATGCCTGTAGGGTGGCTGGATATCATGCGCTTGAAATAATTATTTTCCTTTAGATAATATTAATAGCTAATTTATATTTCTATGTATAATTCGATAAATTATGATTTTTTTATTTAATTTTTTTTAGCAGTGCTTCTGCTATTCCTCTCTTGCTTTGTTTATATTGGATACATCTGTGTATGGCGTATCTGGAGAACCGTCTCTTGTTCAATACATAATAGACTTGTGCGATTTGGTTTGGAGCATATTGATATTGCCCCAAGTAACAACGATTCGGAATATCGTAACCATCCGAAAATTTGTATCGCTGACTCGAACCGGAATGCATCCAAATAAAATATTACCAAATTAATTCAGATCAACCTAGTTTTTGATAAATTCAGATGCGATCGATAAATTCAAATATGTTTGCTGTTTAAAAGTTATCGTTGAATTAGACTGTAGGGCATACCTTTTCATGTCATACACATGGGACAAAACAGCTAAGAAACTTCGCAATCATACAATAGGGCAGTGTGCATTGCAAACTTGTACACAGGGCATGAAATATAAAAAGGGCAGTCATTTTCATGCACTGATATTTTTTTATAAAATCTAAAGCATTCAAATTTATCAAACACACACAAAATTTTGCAGTTCCGAAATATCAGAAAGTAAAATCATTCATATTTGCTTGAGGCCCCCGATTAACATAGGGACTATTGGAGCTGCAGCTTCAAGCCCCTGCCCCATAATAGGCACATGCAATGGCGACTCTAGGAACAATATATAGGGGGAGCACATAAGATACCACAGTCAAAACTGGGGGGGGGGCATTAATAATTTTTGCCATTAAAGCATACCACTGAAAAAAAACAAATAAGTATATATACATAAGATTCCATAACTCCAAAGTAATGTGGTGCAATGATACCTTTTTGTTTTACTAACCTGTTACAGAAATTCAATATTTTATTTGCCGCAATTGGGCGGTTTTTGCCGATGTCCGACGCTTCAGCGACTACAATTTTCGCAAATTACGGTGACCATTCGCTAACTAGGAAATTTACTGTATTTTTGGCAAAATTGATTCCACGAAATGTGACAAAAAGCAAAGGATCTAAAGATGAATAGACCCTTTAGTTTTTAACTTTAATAATAACCCCTATAATGCCATAAACCCAGGGAAGTACAATAAAAATAATAGTGTGGCATGTATTAACCCCTAAAATGCCATTAATCAAGGGAAAACATGAAATGAATAGACTGAGGCATGCAGCCTACCCATTAACCACTAAAACGCCGTTAATCAAGGGAAAACATTAAATGAATAGACTGTGGAGCATGTAGCCTATCCAGTAACTCCTAAAATGCCAGTTATCAAGTGAAAATGTGAAATATATACACTGTGAGACATAGCGCCTACCCATTAACCCCTAAAATGACAGTAATCAAGTGAAACTATGAAATGTATACACTCTGAGACATGTAGCCTACACATTAACTCTTAAAATGCCATTAGTAAATGAAAAAATAAAATGTATACTGTGAGGAATGAAGCCTGACCATTAACCCAATTATTTTGTTTTATTATTTATTATTTTGTGTTTACACTGAATATGGTTATGTTGGGTATCATTGGAAACGCCAGACTCTTCTCTTTCCAATGACACCTCGATTGACCACATGTGACACATGGGGCTGGAGATACGTTGGTCCGAATATGTGGGGGGAGCTGGATGCTGAATCCTGGTGGGGGCCAAATGAATAACCTAGGGGGCAATTGCCCCCCTGCCCCCACAGAGATGCCTATGGGCACAGGGAAAGGATAACTATCAGGGTTATTCAGAGAGCGGTGAAAAACATGAGAATGACTGGAGAATGGAAAATTCTAGGTCAAAATAGCCAAACTAGAAAAATTCTCCCATTTATCTCACTTTCCAAATGGACTATGTTGACATAGAATTTTCACTTCTCCAGTCAATCTCCTGCCTTTCACCGCTCTCTGAATAACCCTGTATGTCTGCCTTGTAGATGATTTGGACCCCTTTATCTCCAGACCTGTAGCAGCTACAAGGCCATGTAAGGTATTATTGGAAATCATTTCCAAATATTCCAATCATGACCAGGTTCTATGTACAAATAGATAAATATTTCCTTTTTTTTCCTTTCTAACACAGCACTACTTTTCGGTGCCCTTTCGTTCCTCACACTTCTGGGTGATTCGGCAATTCTAGTTCGCCGACTCTGTGATGTATTCAAGTACAACCGCAGTGTCCCCTTAGTGCAGGGAAAACTCACCGCAAACCTGACAAACACCTGCCGAACACAAACCAAACACTCACAGAACACTCACCGAAAACCCGTAGAAACCGCTTCAAAAACCACACCGAACACAACGGAAAAAGCCGACGAGCCGCCAATCACAGCCGACACGCTGCCGAACGGGGTAAAAAAAAAAAAAAACAGTTTGCTTGATAGTTTCAAAATTGAAACGCTGTTTGCAAAAACCTAATGAACAAAAATGGCTGGAATTTACATATAAGGTCCTATGAATGATAATAAAAAGGTCTGTTACAGAAAAAATGCTTTAAAAAAATGGAAAATTATTTTGGTGAAAAAAATCCCGAAAATGCCTAAAAGATCCTAAAAAAATCTAAAAATAAAGAGACTTTTTACTGCAGAATAAAATAATAAATGGTTTATTAGATATTGAATTAAAATGGGAATATTTTTAACATTGAAGCCTATGGGATTCGCCTGAATAAATCTGCCGTATGAAAACACCGAACAGCAGGGAATTTCAGCAGCTTTTCACTGCTGTTCGGTGTTCTCTGAATAGATGAACTGTTGCTTCTCTATGGGGGATTTCACTGCCGTCGGACAGCACCGTACGTACAGGCAATTCGCCAAAATTTGCCGAACTGCCTGCTCACTGAATAGCCAAATCAGGGGCGGATCCAGAGCCTATTCTCGGGAGGGGCACTGACAGAAAATTATTTATCATGAATTTTTCCCGAGTCTGATGGAAAAAAGGTTATGTGTCTGGGTTGTATAATAATCAATGACTTAAAATCACATATAAACATGAGCAAAAACAGTAAAAATTAGCTCAGCACACAGAGGCGAAATGGCTCAGCAGTGAAAGTGTTAATTCAAAAAGAAATAAATCCGTTTTTTGTTGGAAGGGGGTTTATGGGTGGCCAAATAAAGTATTTTTTGCTTTCTGGAGGGGGTCAAATAAACTCAGTTTGACAGGCTTGTGTTTTTGGTTTTTTTTGCTGGGGGCAACATTTTTTTTTATGAAGCAGGGGTCGGGGTTCTTAGCATTATGCTGTACATACAGGCTGCCGCTGGGCGCTGGCACACTCCCAGCAAGCATGCAGGTACATGCCCAGAAAGCACACAGGTACCTTGAGTTGGGCTATGGACAGTCGGGCTGGGCGACGGTTGGATCGGATGCCCTGGTTCTGTGTCTCATGTAGGCCAGGCACACTCACTCTGCGAGTGCGCACACAGCAGCCACGCCGCACTGGTCTTTCCCGCCCACGTGACAGCAGCCTGGCGCAGGCGCACTGCGTCACCGGCATCACGCGCCTCAGCGCCTCCCAACCTCAGGCCCCTGAACAGCCCCCTGCACAGTGTCAGAAGGCACATGCTGCCTCGCTCCGTTCGCAGACTCGCCCCCTGTACACAAAGCACGCCAAAAACTCCTCCTGCACTGCCCTCTGCACCACAGTAACAGCGGAACGTTTCGTCATCTGACCCTCAGGCCCGCTATCGGGGGAGTCGCGTCACGTGGCACTGGCAGGGAGCCCCCAGGAAGGTCCGTGGAGAGACGGAGCGAGGTACAGCCCGGGGGCTCCGTATGCTCTGCTGTATGGGCCGCCTCGCTCACTTTGTTTGGGCCGGCGCCGGCAGCAACAAGCCTGGCCCAGCAGCCAGCGTGTCACAGAGAGAGATGATAATGGGCAGGCACTGGCAGGCAGTGCGCGCCGCGGCCAGGGCGCGCGCTGCTTCAGTTTGGCTGGCCCGGCAATGCACTAAGTCAGTCTGTTGCTGAGATGAAAGAGGCAGACCAGTAAAAGTAAATTTATCAGAATCTCGGGGGAGGGGCAATTGCCCCGTTGCCCCCCCCTGGATCCGCTCCTGAGCCGAATGGCCCCGAAATATCACCGTATGCTGAATTTCAGTGTCTGGTTACATTTCAGCAATGTTTCGGACCTCCCTGAATAACCCCTCATGTGACAAGTCAATCATTCAAGATTCCAAGGTAGACATTTCACCTATTAAGCAATTGCAGTAGACATATGGAAATAGGTCTCTGTGCTTTTGTTGGTTTTGTAGAGACAAATAAATTTAAAAAAATCATTTTTATGTAAGTACCTGCAAAGCTACTGACACATTTAATGATCTCTTCTCTTTAAATTAGTTTTTAACATCTTATCACATACATCTGAACTGTGGAATTTTCAAAAGTAAATACCGACAAAAAAAAAAATCTAAAGCTTGTTACAAAGATCAACTGAATGGAAATTCTGAGTTTCAACACCCTGGATGTAAAAGGCTAGATTTAGGATTTACCCCAGGATAAGTACACCTTTTCTTTAGGTGGAAAGAAACTAACAATGTTTTTCCTGTCAGGTGAAATCAAATAGCACATACATCAAAACCTTTATTTTCTTTTGGATAGAATTTCTGTAGAAAGGTTTCCGAGAAATATGCATTTTTTTTGTGCAGAGGATTTCTTGCATATAAAATATGTGCTTTGTAAATAAAACATGGTTGTGTTATTTCCTTAATGTCAGGGTTGGAATTCCAACAATAGACAAATATATATTACACTAAAGCAGAGGTATAGGTTCAGCTATGCATAGATGGATCATAATTATAGAATGTTATAGAAAATGACTTCACAGAAAATACACAAGCTTTATCTCACCTTTAGTCCCCAACAGTGTTTAAATGGACTTATTTTATATATGCCAGTATTTGTTATTTGCCAAGACTCTGCAAAAGATCATTTATGTTCCAATCACCATGCTTTGCATCAATTCATATTTTAGAAGCGTAAATTATCATGAGAAGAGCCTACTGTCATGAAGCCAATGCTTTTACTACATACCCCACTAACAGGGTTATTCAAAGAGAATCGAAAAGTCAAAGCACATTTGGTGACTTTTCGTTCTCTTCAATTCGGTGCGATTTGGCGATCCCATTTCGGCGACCCTGTGGTGTATTCAGCAAGCACCACAGGGCCATCGTAGTGCAGGGAAAAGTCGCCACAAACCCGTCGAACACTCGCCGCAAACCCGCCAAACACAAACCACAAAACCTGCCGAACACTCACTATTAATATTATTATTATTCTTTATTTATCACTAAAAAACCCGCAAAACATCTGGATTAACCCCACCGAACACGCCGGAGAAACCCGAGCAGCCACCGTTCACAGCGCAGAGCAGCCGCCGGAAAAAGCCGACACCGCAGATGAATGGAGTGGGAAAAAAAAAAACAGTACACTTGAATGTTTGAAAAGTGAAACGCTGTTTGCAAAGAAACTACTGAACGAAAATGTCTGAAATTTACATATAAGATCCAATGAATGATAATAAAAAGGGCTGTTACAGAAAAAAGAAAAATCGATTTAAAAAAAAAAAATTGAAAAAATTGGCCAAAAAATGCCTAAAAGATCCTAAAAAAAATCTAAAAATAAAGAGACTTTTTACTGCAGAATAAAATAATAAACGATTGATTATATATTGAATTAAAACAGGAATATTTTTAACATTGAAGCCTATTGGATTCGCCTGAATAAACCTGTCGAATGAAACCACCGAACAGCAGGGCAATTCGTCAATTTTCACTGCTGGTTTTTGTTCTCTGTATAGCCAAAGCATTGCTTCTCTATGGGGATTTCACTGCCCTCGAATAGGCACCGAACAGGCACCGTATCTGCAGGCAATTCGCCAACATTTACATATAGTTAGATTGGCTGAAAAAAGACATGGGTCCATCGGGTTCAGCCTCTCACACATCACAACATTTGGCGAAATGCCTGCACTCTGGATAGCCGAATGGCCAGGAAAGGTAACCGTATGCTGAATTTCAGCGTTCGGTTACCTTTCGGTCACAATTCGGATCTCTTTGAATAATCCTGTATGTCCCATGGCTTGGTCGTCTCTTCTGGAGGGTGCTACAAGAATCAGACTGCTGCTGCACCATTTGTACTGACCCCTACAGGTGCATTGCAATCTCCTAAGGATCGATACTGCCCCTACAAATTTTGATCCAGAACTCACCTCCTTGTGTCAGTTATATCACACTTCTACTTGGAATCACTATAGGGACGCCGATGCAATGTGTCTTTACACACATACACATTTTGGTGTACGAAAAAGACACCAACCAATAACACACTTGCTTCTGCTTTATAACCATGCTCCCTTTTCCTTCTCACCCTGTCGTTGTCTCTTATGAATACTCAATAACGCATATACTGTATATCTATCTTGGTTTTCTGTTATTTGACTCAGCTGTCTCCTTTTGACCATTCTTTTTCTCTGTGCTCCTGATCCAGCTCTGCATACTTGATATTGTACTTTTTGGGATCCTTTACCTTGGTTGTTATTGACTGTTCACTCTTACTTTGTCCCTTGTCTGTGTGTTTAGTCTGGCCATCACAAGGACCAGTACCTTTTCTATGTACCTTGGGTCCTTACTCATGTGCCACTTTCCCATTCCTTGTATGTGTATTTTGACAAAGCCACTAGAAGGACCAGAATTAGGTAATACACGTGCATTTTCAGGGTCACCCACGATGACACCTACGTCAACGTGTCATTGATTTGAAATGCTATATAGCTCTGTATACTTTTTTTGAATTTTATGCCCGACATTTTGGGAGAGATGTACAATTGATGCTTTTGAAACTCTTTATCTTGGACAAATTTTTGTTGGCTATGAAACGTTTACGCCATATTATTATTAGTCATACAGATGTTTTTATCATATAATATAATAATAATAAAGCCAATTTAAATGTCCTATTTTTAAAGTGAATTTGTCATCTGCACCATGAACCAGAATCACCCAAACCTTAATCCTCCAACTATGCCCTTAAATGCTATTCTAATACTTTAGATCTATTTTAATCCTACCTCTAGGTTTGTCTAAACATACTCTTCATACTCATCAGATGTCAACTGATGATTAGTAGACTTAAGACCTACCCTAAATTTCCACAGCCAAGGGCATTTAAAGAGTTTGTTACAGTTGTATTTATAATCCTCCTTTTCATTTGGATTAAAAAGGAACACACCAGGGTTTTTCAAGATTCCATCCTTTGAATAAGATGGAATTTGCTTCATGAACACGTCATTTATTCAGTAATGTATTTCATGCAATGAAAACATTTAAAATGTCTACGTTTATTCATAAAATAATATATCAATCAATGCAGTTGAACCAACATTACTTTTTATACAAAGTTAACATTCAATGACAACCTGGCAGTTAAGATTTAGGAATTTAGAGTGGAGTTCTCTAATAATAACATTTTAGTGTAGCTATGATCGTGGCACTGAAGAAAAGTCACCTGCTTCTTAATGGGATTGAGATACCCTTTCCACTTGCGATCTTTACGGATCACAAAAGTGGATACATGCGGGTAAGAGTGGATCTGCCAGCAAGTCTATTGGTTGTTGTTCCAATCATATTTTAATTATGTGACTCACAGAAATTTGTAGATAAATGTCTGGGAGATATCACTAGTTTATGAATTAAATGACTACCACGGTTCTCCAAAGAGAGCCGAACTGGCCACCAAATTGTACCGAACAGTGAATTTACCCGTAAGGTGCAATTTCTTGGCCATTCGGCTATTTAAAAAGCTGGCAGTTTGCCAAATATTGGGAATTGCCAATGAAATACTATAGTCTTCGACGGTAATGAACTCCCCATAGAGAAGTAATGGTTCTATTCAGAGAAGAACGAACAGCTCTGAAATATCAGTGAAATGCCCTGATTTTCGGTGCTTTCATTCGACAGGTTTGATCAGGCGATTCCCATAGGTTTCAGTGTTAAAAAAAAATCCCTGTTTTTATTAACTATTTATTCAACTGTTCATTCTTTTCATTTGCAGCAAAAAGTCTCTTTATTTATTTATTTTTAGAGATTTTTTTCAGCAAAAAATTTTTTAAATTGCGTTTTGTTTTTTTCTGTAAGAGACTTTTTTATTATTATTCATAAGACCTTATATATTGTTTCCAGGCATTTTCATGCATTAGTTTAGGATGAACCAATGCTCCATCACCTCCACATTTGATCTTGGCGTGGGATATGAAAAGGTAAGTTAGAGCAGTGGCATTGTTTGCTTTACAAGTAAGGCTAATGTCAGACGAATGCAGTCAGAGCGCACTCTTTGTGCGTGCACAACGGACGGACGTACTGACGGAAGATACTGTAGACACCACACGGTCCGTTTTTGTTGACGGACGTAGAAAAAAAAAGCGACTTATGGGAAACAAAATTAATATGAAAAATTATAAAAATTTGAAAAGGATAAGAAAAGCCATTCTGTACGTCAAGGTGCTGGACGTCGCAAATGCACTGCGTCTGACATCTCATCACTCACACAGAACGCTACGCGTACGTGCTACACTCTGCGCGTCCGTCTAGCAGTTTTAGGTTCTAGCCTAACTTGCATCTGTTTGCCACGTGCATTGTGCGTGCGCACTTCGGTGCGCACATTCTTCGTGTGTGGGTCTCATGATTCTATGCTATGACGGATGTTAAACTGCAGCAACACGGACGAGATCACTGTGTTTGTCTGACGCCGGCCTAAAAGTACATAGTGCCACCACCTTTCCTCGTCTCTGGCCACACCCCTCAGCTAGGGATGTTTCTTCAGCTCCCACTTTTTGCCTATTCTCTGCCTCCTCCCCGCCCACTACTCCACCCATCAAAGCTTCACATGAACTAGCTCAAGTTGTGCACGTGAAACCCGGTGCACGCAACAGGACCTCAGACTGGGGAAACTGAGGAACTGAATATTAGCATCTCTACAACTGTAAAAGCAAGACTCACTCACCCGCTGACTCGCTCACTCACCCGCTGACTCGCTCACTCACTCACCTGCTGAGTTGCTCACATACTAACTCACATGCTGACTCGCTCTTCCACTGACTGCTTCACACACTCACGCTCACTCACCTATTGACTCACTCATGCTTACTTACCCACTGACTCGCTCACACAATCACTCATCTGAGATAACGATCTTATCTTACCAACTGAATTTATATCAAGCACATAACACTCACAGCCAGCCTTATGTAAAGAAAGGGTATGTTTATTGCTAAACCGTTTCGGAGTATATATACAGTATATATTCAAAACATGCACTTAACAGCTATTAATTGCATCTCACAATTGGCATGTTTTCACTGGATTAATATGTTGCTATAAGACATACATGGTTTTTCAAAGAGAGCTGAATTGACTACAAAATTGCACCGAAACTGTGAATTTCCCCATACGGTGCAATTTCAGAGCCATTTGGCTATTCAAAAAGCAGGTAGTGTGACAAATATTGTCAAATTGCCAGCACAATTCGGTGCTTTTCGACAACAGTGAACTCCCCAAAGAGAAGCAACGAGAAGAGAAGATTACCATATACTTTGTATACGAAGCACAAATGTATTGGGAACCAGGGAACAACAAGCAATTCCAGTGTCACACGTTATTCTCATCTGCAGCCAGTATTAAAAATTGCAACTTTCAAAAGATGTTGAAGTGATTTTGCATTTGCAAGCCCACTTAAAAATAAATAAATAAATAAACCACTCCTTACTTACCTTTGGTCTTATGGTGCATAAGATAGTTTCCTCTCACCAATAGCAGAACAGATTGAGGCACACATGATCTCGGCGAGGGCTCGCTCAACTCCATGGAGTCCTATGGACTCCAGTAGAGGCTTCCAGCAGTACTGTATTGTGTTGCTGCCAGTAAGTGTTAGCACTGTAGCTCCCATATATTATAAAATGAGCCACTATAGTTTCTACTCAGCAGTGACGTGCGGTGAGGTCAGTGGCTGGTGAGGCACTGACTTGTATCAGAGCCAGATATACACGAGTTACGTAGGTTCAGGTGCAGCGCTCCCCAGAAACTGGCTGCTGTCCGTGCTCCCCAGGATCTGGCTGCTGCCAGCGCTCCCCAGGATCTGGCTGCTGCCAACACTCCCCAGAAACTGGCTGCTGCCAGGGCTTTCCAGGAACTGGCTGCTCTCCCAGGGCTCCCCAGGATCTTTTGCTGTTCTCAGGCCTCCCCAGGGATCTTTTGCTGCTCTCCAAGATGTGTCTCCAGGCACACAGTCCGGCGGCACACCCCCATGACTGACCAGGACAGTCACATGACTGTCCTGTGTCAATCAAAGCATGGGAGGCCTGCCTCACATGGATGCGTTTTTTGAATTGCTTGAGATCAATGGCACTTTCCCATTGGTCCAAGCAATTCCATTGCTCTCAGTGCCTCTGCGGCACTGAAGAGCGTAGATTCAGGAAGTTGGCATCACCAGACGTGCGCTGCAGACTTCAATGAATCTATTAGCCAGCTTTAGCTACGCAACTAAAACAAATAGCGAAGGAGCAGAGACAGACGGCGGATGTGAACTTTTATTTTATATAACAGCAGGTTTTATTTAAAAAAATTACAGTCCCCACTTAGTGGAATTATGGCAGGTGAGGCCCTGCCTCACCTGCCGCCCCTGACTGCACGTCCCTGCTACTCAGTCATAATGGGGCTGGTAATTAAGCTACAAATTCTGCCATTAGTGGCTCCCTATTACAGTTCGAGTGGAATTGAGATCTTGATATTTTTCTTCAGCTTTCACCATAGAAAAGACATACAGGGTTATTCAAAGAGATTCGAAAAGTCACTGCACGTTCGGTAACTTTTCGTTCTCTTCAATTCGGTTTGTTTTGCCGATTCCATTTCGGTGACCCTGCGGTGTATTCAGCAAGCACCACAGGGTCCCCGAATTGGAGGGAAAAGCTACCGCAAACCCGACGAAAAGTCACCGCAAAACCCAGCGAATGCACACCGGAAACCCTCAAAAACATCTGGATTAACCTGCCGAAAACCACAGAAAAACCCGAACAGGAGCCGATCGCAGCCTTCAACACAGCAGAAGAGGCAGTGAATAAATTAGCAAAACAGTTTGTATGAATGTGTGAAAGTGAGACGCTGTTTGCAAAGAAACTACTGAGCGAAAATGTCTGAAATTTACATATGAGGTCCAGGGAATGATAATAAAGAGGGCTGTTACAGAAAAAATAAGTAAGCTTAAAAAAAAAAAAAAAAAAAATCTGACTTTTAACCCTTTCGCTGCTGAGGCGTTTCACGCCTCTGTGCTGAGGTCATATTTACCTGTTTCGCTCATCATGTTTAAACGTGTTTTGAAGGCTTATTTTAGTATATGACCCAGACATATTATATATCGTTCTTTCCGTCAGACTCGGTAGAGTCATAATATGTCATTATTATATGTATACGTTATGTCATGTCTGTATATTATAACAAAAAATGCAATAAAATATGTATTTTCAATAATTTACAACGTGTAAAGTGTTTTTTTTCACATTTTAACATGCAAGCAATTGCGGTTATATTTTGTATGGGGTGCGCTTGTTAAAAAAATTAGAGATGGGGTCTCGTTACATTTTTTTTGGGGAAAATTACGCGATTTTTAACAAACCCACCGCATACAAAAATCGTTAATGCAGCAATATGGTTCCCATTTCAATTATAATGTGAACAATGATGCTGCACTAACGAACCAAAAAAAAGAAAAAAAATTATTTTTTTTTATAATTTTTTTTTTAAATCTATATATTTTTTTTTTTAAAACTTTTTTCACTGTAGTGTTTGGTATCGTTGGAACGGCCATGCTCTGGCCGATCCAACCATACCAAACATTAACCCCTAGCTGCCACGGATCGGGAGATAGGGAGTTCCAATGAATTCCCTATCTCCACCGTTGGTGGCAGTTAGGGGTTAACTCTAGGACTGGCGTCATCGTGCTACGCACGATGACGCCAGTCCTCAGGGGGAGTTCCCAGAGGCTTGGCCGACATCCAAGATGTCGGCCAGCTCCGGGAAAGGATCACGAACCGGCGCTTTTCAGCGCCGATTCGCGATCCAGCTCCCCAGGGGTTAATGCCAGGCACCATTTGGAAGGGCAGGCTGTGCCCTTCCAAATGGTGCCTGGGTTAACCCCCGCAACGCCGTCAATCGGGAGGGAGAGAGGTCCGAAGGACCTCCCCCCCTCCCTTTCAGGCGCCTCCTCCGCACATGCGGGGGGGGCGCCTGAATTAGGTGTCATCGCGCTGCCGCGATGACACCTAATTTCAGCAGCTGCGGTTCCGGATGCTGGGCTGACATCGAGGATGTCAGCCCTCACTGGGGGCCCCAAAGGGAGGACGCGCTCAGCGCGTCCTCCGCACACCAGCAGACATGCGGAGGACGCGCTGAGCGCGTCCTCCGCATCGAAGTGGTTAAAAAAAAAATCTGAAAAATGCTTCAAATATCCTAAAAAATCTATAAATAAAGAGACTCTTTACTGCAGACTTTTATAATAAATGGTTTATTAGATATTGAATTAAAACGAGAATATTTTTAACATTGAAGCCTATGGGATTCTCCTGAACTTGCCGAAGTAAACCACCGAATGGCAGGGCATTTCGGGAACCTTTCACTGCTGGTTTTCGTTCTCTGAATAGCCGAAGCAGTGCAATTCCATGGGGATTTCACTGCCCTCGAACAGGCACCGAACAGGCACCGTATGTGCAGGCAATTCGCCAGGATTTGGCGAATTGCCTGCTCTCTGGATAGCCGAATGGCCAGGAAAGGTAACCGAACGCTGATTTTCAGTGTTCGGTTACCTTTCTCAAGCAATTAGGAGCTCTTTGGATAACCCTGATAATTTTTTAGATGAAGAGAGAGTAACAGTGCAGCCTCTTTATTACTTGAAATCCTTTTTTGTGCCAGGACCACTGGTGTATTTTGGCCTAGGCCAACAAGGCCTAGGCCTAGGGCGGCACTTCCAGGGGGCGGCGGCCCGCCGGGTGGCCCCACCCCTAAAAAAAATAAAAAAAACATTTTTTTTTTTTTTTTTTTTACTTTTGCAAACTATTTTACCAGGAAGGAAACATTGAGATGTCACTATTTTTCAAGTATGTCTGGGTAGGCAAAGCCTAGGCTTTCACTTTCCAGGGGGCAACAAAAAACCTCACCACCAATTGGGTTACTCACAGAGCACCGAAATGACGCCAACATTTTGGTGTTCTGTAGTTCCCTGCACTTCAGGGAATAAAATTTCCCTACCCTGCAGTGAATTCACCATTCACTGCAGGGTCCCCAAAGTGCATGGAGTCGGCCGCTGTATGCTGCCACCGCAAACCCACGGTCTGTTGTTTTCAAAAGAACTACTGAACGAAAATGTCTGGAATTTATATATAAGATCCTATGATTGATAATAAAAAGTTCTGTTACAGAAAAAGAAGAACCGCTATTAAAATTAAGGGGGGAATTTTGCCCAAAAAAATCTGAAAAATTACTAAAAGGTACTAAAAAAAAATCAATAAATAAAGACTTTTTACTGCAGATTAAAATAATAAATGGTTTATTAGATATTGCATAAAAACGGGAATATTTTTAACATTGAAACCTATGGGGTTCGCCTGAATAAACCTGCTGATTGAAACCACCGAACATCAGGGCATTTCACTGACATTTCTCTGCTGTTTGGTGTTCTCTGAATAGATTAACCATTACTTCTCTATGGGGATTTGCACTGCCTTCAAACAGCACCGTACTTGCTGGAAGTTCGCCAAACTTGTGTGTGAGCATATCACCAGAGCAGTGGTGTACTTAGAGGAGTGGCGGAGGGCGGGCCGCCCCAGGTACCAGTGATTATTGGGGTGTCATTAGGGGGTACTAGGAGGTGCCACTGTCACTGTGTGTCAGCTTTGAGTTGTGTTCTCAAACAACGAGCAGCGGAGCAGGGCGTTTGCATACGGAATAAAATCGAATAGAATAAAAATCCCCCTCTCCTCCCTCCATAGCTCCTCCCCTGCCCCGCAGCAGCTCTAGGAGAGGGGAGGGGGTTGTGATTTGTGTCCAGATAGAGAAGATGACAGTAAACGGCAGGTAAAGGGGGGGGGTTATCAGCAGAATATGAAGCCCTGTCTGCTTACTGCTGTTTAAAGTGGACCTTTCCTTAACCAACACTACAGTGATAGAAATTTGTCATTGAGCTGCCTGGCTCCTGGTGAGGCTGCGTGCGTGCAGGTCACACTCGGTCCGGCCAGTCAGGTGGTACGGAGTCTCAGTACCACCTGACTGGCTGAACCACGTGACACGCACGCACGCAGCTGCCCGCCCTTTCCTTAACATGGACTGTCACTCTATTATTTATTGAACACCCATCGGGAAGGGAATCAAAGCCACGGTGCACCCTCTGGCAGTGGCACCCCACTGCTGACAAGATGGCTCCACGCAGAGGCACAGCCGCAATCCTAACGTGGCCTGGAGGGACCTCCTGCAGAGTCTACACACAGTCCCTGCTGACTCTGCACACAGCCCTACCACGGATGGAGGCCGGTAAATGTAGAATAAATAATTGCTGTGTGCTCATATACACTCGGTTTCATGGGAGTTTTATTGCAGTGGATTTGATGCACTCATACACACCACACATTGCATTGCTGGGAGTTTTATTGCTGTGGATTCTGATACGCTGACACACACCACACATTGCATTGCTGGGAGTTTTATTGCTGTGGATTCTGATACGCTGACCCGCACATTGCATTACTGGGAGTTTTATTGCTGTGGATTCTGATACGCTGACACACACCACACATTGCATTGCTGGGAGTTTTATTGCTGTGGATTCTGATACACTCATACACACTGCACATTGCATTTCTGGAATTTTTATTGCTGTGGATTCTGATACGCTGACACACACCAAACATTGCATTGCTGGGAGTTTTATTGCTGTGGATTCTGTGATACACACTGCACATTACTGTGAGTTTTGTTGCTGTGCAGTTCTGTGATATGCTCATACACAGTGCACATTTCTGTGGGTTTTATTGCTGTGCAGCTCTGTGATACGCTCATATGCAGTGCACGTTTCTGTGGATTTTATTGTTCAACCAATTAGAGCGGCTGTGATCCAGTATACTTGACATGCGTGGCTGTTCTTTGTAAAAATGCTTGAATTTAAACATTTCATAATTTTATTTATCTCAATAGATACATTTGAAATGGTATACAAAATATACAAGTAGGCACTTGGTATCCAATTTTAATATAAAGAGAGGAAAAGGCAGAGTTCTAAGAGGAAAAGGTGGAGCTTAAAGAGGAAGGGTGGGGATTAACCAGGAAGAGGTGTGCCCTTGACAGGAAGGGGTGCCTCAAATTTAAATTAGGGGTGCACGAGTTTAGTCAGGCCTAGGGCAGCACAAAACCTAAATACACCACTGGCCAGGACCCTGCCTGGATCAAGGACAAATCTACAGTGGGATTCACATTTTTATTAAATATATGTGTCACATTTGTCCAATCACTTGCCTACAATCCTCAGACTTCCAATATACCGGATGGCATATAAAGGACGCTTACTCACCGATTTGTTGCTCATTCGGCTCCTTGTCCCTCCTGAACTGACACCAACTCACATAATTTTAATAGTGCTGTTGATATGTAATGTTCCAAGTGTAAACCTATTTATAGCTATTATAGCATCATTACATGCATGTATATTCTGATGTACAAGATTGACACCAGCCAATGAGCCTGCCCGTATATAAACCTCCAGGCTACACTCAGTCCTTGCACTATTGTAATTGTAGCCAGACCCTTTAGTTTACTACTCTTGTAATTTGAAGCTCTAGTACAGTGGTTCCCAACCGCGGTCCTCAAGTACCCCCAACAGGCCAGGTTTTGAGGATCACCTTGGGGAAACGCAGACTGAATCCTGCAATCACTGAGTAGCAAATCATATCACCTGTGCTGTGCTTTGGATATCTGGAAAATCTGACCTTTTGGGGGTACTTGAGGACCGCGGTTGGGAACCACTGCTCTAGTATATTGACCCTTGTTTGCTGCCTACTCTTGACCTCTGGTATCTCTGGCTTGGCTTTGTCTATTCAACATTTTGTGCACTTCTTTTGTCCCTTGATATCCGCTGGCTTAATTGCCCATTCTGTTTTTTGTCTCTGTTCCTTTTGTCTAGCCCAGCCACTACAAGCACCGGTTATCGTTCCTTTGTTCTCTTGCATGTTCTCCCCTGTCTATCCTTTGTCTTCCCTTTGCACCTGTACCTAGGCTGGCTGTATGGATCGATATAAGTTTTGTTCTGGTGCTGTTTAATCATAGTCTGCGTATTAGGGCCTATACTAACCGTGACAATATGGAACTGAAATGTAGTGGATGACCTTTTGTGTGCTGATCATTGAATTTTGCTATCAACAGAGCATTGAACTACACAGTTAAAAGGAATTTACTCATGCCCATACTTATTGTGTTTAATTTGTTTTCAAATTATGTTGAGTTGTTTCTAATGAGTTCTGCAATCAATACTCTGATTGAAAGGCAGATATTCCATACTGTTTCTAATACTTGGCAATCTTTTAGTATGTGGAACATAAAATCTGAATATTACACATCACGTTGGTGAATTTTTCCAGCATTTACACAGAAATAATGACATGGGAAAGTGTATTTTTTCATGCAATGAGAATGTTAAGTCTTATATCATTTAATTAAGTATAGGGCAATTCAATTTAAATTTACATTCCCACATTTCTTGGTAATCTACCAAGGGATATACTGTATGTTTGAAACAAAATCATGGACATCAAAATTTTTGCTTCTTTACTCAATGTTCAATCAAAAGGATAGAGAAGAAATAATAATAGTCTTTTTTTAGAATTCATTTTACTGCAATGACTTTTCTGTCTTGCAGTTTAAAAACGTCTGATTCATGTATACACATTATTCAAGCATCTGTGTGTTAGCGCCAACAATGGAATAGAGACCATTTTCTTTCCTCCATACAGTAAGATTTTGGATTCAGTAAACGTTATCATTCAATACCCCTGTATCCATCTCAAGATTCCTAGATTCCTGATTGTAGCTAAGTTTATTTTTTAGTTCAAGAGATTGTATCGTCAGTTCTGAATGGTTGAAGCTGTTCATAACTTAACTTTTCTGCATCTGAGGTTCATAAATCACAAACATAACAGCATGTACAATATTTTCATTTCCCCCGGCTACATAGAAACATCATGAACATTTCAATATGATTTACAGGATCTCAGAATGCAAGACTTTGTTTGGTTTTACTACCGTGGTTTCTTTTCTAACACTAATAATTCAATGTCGCATAAAAAAAAATCATTGTAACCTACTGCAAGTAGCAACAAACATTGAGGTCATAGACTGAATGTGCATAATTTCCAGGGCAAGGTAATGCACTGACTAACGTGTCAATTAGTAAAATTTTTTATTGTTATTCTAACCCTGAAAAACTGTGAGCCGATTGTATGGAATGATATATATGATTCTTATAACTATATGTGTGTGTATATATAATTTATTTAACGGGTGCAAATAACATTGCATTCATATGAAACATTGGGTGCATACTTAATTAAAAATCAAGGGTAATATAGTAATTTTGCACAGAGATTGTTAAAAGATTAAAGTAATGTAAATTTGATAGTGTTATCCTTCCTGAGGATTCTGGTGAAGTGAAAGGTTCTGAGCTGTAGATGGTGCCCTTTAGTTTGCAAAATTTCACACAGAGTCTGCATTATCAGCATACAGACAAAATAGTCTTTGTGTCAAATACAGTAAATGTGATGAAGATAGATAATAAAATGGTCAGATATCGTCTTATGGATTTTTGCTTATTGGGATTTGTAGTGATCATAGTGAGTTTATTAGCAATGCAGCCTCCATACATTACCTATAAAATGTAAAAATAACACCTGTATGTGGCATAATGCCTATATGTTAGAGTATCTTCCTTATATCTGTACTGTACAGGAATTCTCAGCGATTATAACCCGCTCAATCTTATCTCTGTAGTACAGTATGAGTGACTGCAGAGCTTTCCCTGTATTCTACCCTTGCTGTTACATAGTTACATAGTTACATAGTTATATAGGCTGAAAAAAGACATGCGTCCATCGGGTTCAGCCTCTCCCACATAACCTACTGCTGTTGATCCAAAAGAAGGCAAAAAACCCAGTCTGAATGCTTGCCAATATGCAACATACTGGGAAAAAATTCCTTCTTGACCCCAGAATGGCAGTCAGATTTCTCCTTGGATCAAGAAGCTTTTACCCACATATTAAATATTATAACCCTTAATATTCTGTGTCTGCAGGAAGTCATCCAGTCGTTTTTTAAAAGTCTGTACAGACTCTGACCCAACCACCTCAACAGGCAGAGAATTCCACAGCTTGATTGTTCTCACCGTAAAATAACCCTTCCTATGCTTTAAGCTAAATTTTCTTTCTTCCAGTCTAAATGGATGACCCCTTGTCCTGTGTATAGTCCTGTTAATGAATAGGTTATCAGACAATGGTTGATAATGGCCCCGTATATATTTATATAAGGTTATCAGATCCCCTCTAAGGCGCCTTTTCTCTAAACTAAACAGGTTTAAGCTTGTTAGTCTTTCCTCATAACTTAACCCTTCCATCCCCCTTATTAATTTAGTTGCCCGTCTCTGCACTTTTTCTAACGATATAATATCTTTTTTTAAGACAGGTGCCCAAAATTGCACGGCATATTCAAGGTGCGGCCTGACCATTGATTTATACAGAGGCAAAATTATGTTTTCATCCCGTGAGTGAACTCCCCTTTTAATGCATGCCAGTACTTTGCTGGCCTTGGCGGCTGCTGTTTGACATTGCACATTGTTACTTAGTTTGAAGTCTATGATTATTCCCAAATCCTTCTCCTGCTTGGATTTCCCTAACTCCGTACCATTTAGGGTATAAATTGCTTGTGTGTTCTTCACTCCAAAGTGCATAACTTTACATTTATCTAGATTAAATCTCATCTGCCATTTAAGTGCCCAGTCCCCCAATATATCTAAATCCCTCTGCAGCGAAGTAACATCCTGCTCACATTGTATTACTTTTCCTAGCTTTGTGTCATCTGCAAACACTGATACATGACTTTCAATGCCTATCTCAAGGTCATTTATAAATAAATTGAATAGTATTGGTCCTATAACAGACCCCTGAGGGACACCACTTACCACTGGTGTCCATCTTGAAAATGTACCATTTATGACCACTCTCTGTACCCTATCTTTTAGCCAGTTTTCTATCCAAGAACAAGTATTTTCATCTAGACCATTTTTTCTTAATTTAAGTAGTAACCTTTTGTGTGGAACTGTGTCGAAAGCTTTGGCAAAATCTAAGTAAATCACATCCACTGCGACCCCCTGATCTATACTTCTACTTACTTCCTCATAGAACGTAATTAGGTTAGTCTGACATGATCTGTGTTTCATGAAACCATGCTGATTTTTGCCAATTACATTATACCTCCCAATAAATTCCTGAATATTATCCCTTAGTAACCCCTCAAATACTTTCCCAGCCACAGATGTTAAGCTCACAGGTCTATAATTCCCAGGCACAAATTTTAAACCTTTCTTAAATATAGGGATCACGTCAGCTTTTCTCCAATCCTCTGGTACTATTCCTGAAAGAAAAGAATCTTGAAAGATTAAGAACAGAGGTTTACATATTTCAACACATAGCTCTCTTAGTACTCGCGGGTGAATTCCATGTTGTAGGGCAGCAGTTAAAATATAATAGTAATAAAAACGGTGGAAGTAAAATATGCATAAAACCTGTAAGCACCAGGTCCGCAATACAAATGGATGGGAGGATTTAGAAGGAAAAAGATCAAATATATGTTGAGCACCTTTTATATGGAATGCACAGGACCCCAGATTCCGGATTATGTTTTCTCCTGGATTTCAGAATCCGGGACAATCCGATGTTTTAGAGCATGGATGGAGAACCTTTTTGGGTCCAAGTGCCCAAACTGGATCGCTGAACCAACTTATGTGTCTTAAAGTGCCAACCCCGCAATTAGACCTGAACACTGATTTATTTTAGAAAAAACACTTCATACGAGACTGTCTGAACTAATTATGTGCTTAAGTCTTAGAAGAAAAATACAGTATAAGAAGATGGGTAGATAGCCCCCAGCTCACATTTGTATATATTTGCCCCCAGCTCACATTTGTATATATTGCCAACCGGTCTTCCCTCTGCCAGGCACCACCGAGTGCTCTTCTTCCCAGTGGCCACCGGCAAAGGATGTAGCCCGACTGCTCACCTGGGAACCACGCACAAGCCGCGGTCTCATGAGATCCCAGAGTTAACTCCACGATCTTGCGAGATCGCGGCTGGTGGAACTAGGTGAGCGGCCGGGCTACATCCTTTGCTGGCGGGAGGAAGAAGAGCACTCGGAGGAGCACTGAGGCAAGTTAGCCTATGACTCGCATGCCGACACAGACGGTGCCGCATGCCAGCTGTGGCACGCATGCCATAGGTTTCCCATCACTGTCTTAGAGGAATAAGATTGTGGCAGGGGAGTGTACTCACACTGGGAAAGCTGTGCAGCCTTCCTTCATGTACATGCTTCCCAAAGTCAGCATGCCACACAATGGTACCAAAGAAACCGATGGGCAATAAGCATGCCCAGGGCTGGCCCAAGACATTGTGCTGCCTGGAGCGAAGGCTGAAATGCTGCCCCCCCCACCCTGTCCCCTAAAATACACCCACGTCCATTATGTTATATCAGTATAGTAAAATACGCAGCTCATTTGGATATATTGGCCATGATAACATCACACTGACTCACCAGAGCATATACTCCCCAGCAGCAGGGACCAGTATGTGCTAGGCTTTGTTCATGGGTATGAAATGCCTGCATTAGTCTGGGAAATGGAGATGTAAGCAGTTTTGCTAGAGGCACTGGCTAGTATCAGAGCCAGATATTCACAGGTTACGTAGATTCAGTGCTTACAAGGATCTGGCTGCTCTCAGTGCTGTCAAGGATCTGGCTGCTCTCAGTGCTGTCAAGGATCTGGCTGCTCTCAGTGCTGTCAAGGATCTGGCTGCTCTCAGTGCTGTCAAGGATCTGGCTGCTCTCAGTGCTGTCAAGGATCTGGCTGCTCTCAGTGCTGTCAAGGATCTTGCTTTAGGCAAGCAGGAGACGGTGATGTAACTAGGAGGCGAAAATAAAAATGATAACCTGCTGTGAACAGAAAATAAAAAATTGCTGCGCAAAGACGGACAGCGGGGGAGCGTGGAGCAGGTGAGTTTTTTAACTATTTTATTATATTTTATTATCATTTAGTACTAGTGAATGATTTAATGGCAGGTGAGCCCACTTAATGGCTGCCGCCCCTGACTGCACGTCCCTGCTTCAGATGGCTACAGGGCCGGACTGGGGATAAAAAAAAAAAAAAACAGCCCTGGAAATAAATTTCACACCATCCCCAGTAATGTTTGAGGGTATCACAGAGCTATAAAGTAATGTGTGGTGTGTTTGAGGACATCGCAGAGCTATACAATAATGTGCGGGGCGTTTGAGGGCATCACAGAGCTATACAGTAATGTGCGCTGGGTTTGAGGGCATTACAGAGCAATACAGTAATGTGCGGTGCGTTTGAGGGCATCACAGAGCTATACAGTAATGTGCGCTGGGTTTGAGGGCATTACAGAGCAATACAGTAATGTGCGGTGCGTTTGAGGGCATCACAGAGCTATACAGTAATGTGCGGTGCGTTTGAGGGTATCACAGAGCTATGAAGTAATGTGCGGTGTGTCTGAGGGTATCGCAGAGCCGTACAGTAATATATATAAAAAGGGGGGGTCCGCAGCACAATCCAGTGTGCCAGAGAGATTATAAAAAAAAACACTAGGGGTAACAGAAAAAATCCCCAAAAAGGAGTCATAAAAAGTGGGGGAAAGTCTCAGATAAACAAAAAGTCGCAGCTGGCGGGGGAAGAAGGGTGATCAGCAGGTCAAAAACTCATCTGAAAATGACCCAAAGACCGCTTCAGCCTGTGTCTATCCATGGCACGGGGCTAGACACCCCGCAGTGGATTTGCAGTCCCTCAGCCGTCACAGTTCCCCCTCCAGCAGTGCCGCTGCTGCAGCAGGATTGCGTCCAGCTCAGCACCGCAGCAATGGCCGGCCCGAGAGACCCAGAAGACACCCACGGGAAGCCACCGCAACCATGCCGGCCACTAGGGATGGGCCAAACACCCCCGTGTTCGGTTCGCATTCAAACTCGATCATTTGAAAAAGTTTGAATTCGAACGCGAACACGATTTGAACGCAATGCACGTCAATGGGGCTCGAACATTCAAAAATTAAGCTGCCCGCCAAGAGGGCATATATGCAAGATATTGGTCATAAAAGGTGTATGGGGGTCCAGGTACTGCCCTGGGAGACAGGAAACAATAAAAAACAAATTTTTTTTAAAAAAAACGTTTTTAATCAAAAAATGTTTTTTTGAGCCATTTCACCGCTGTGCGCTGAGCTATTTTTTACCATTTTTGCTCACGTTTAAACGCGATTTGAAGCCATGGGAAATGTTTGAGCAACAACGAGTGGGAAAAATTACGATCTTAATGCAAACGTTAACGCTCACTTGCATTCACCGCATATTTGTAACGATTCCCCAGGACAGACCTGGTAGGATCCCTGGTAACAGACCTCTAACCATCCGATCCTTAGAATGGTCGGGACTCGGGACCATTAAACCTAACCTCTAGCAGCCACACAGGCCAGGGAGACAGCACCAACAATATACACCACAGACTGAGATCAATATATGTTTGTACTGTACTATAGTATATGGCAGGATGGAAGCGCACCAGCAGTAACAAGCAGCGGAATATACCAGACAGGGGCACAGAGCGAGAGTAGTTGTTATAACAAAACGGGGTCAGCAACGTTTAGGTACTGTGCTACTGGATATGGTGAGAATCGGCGCACACCAGTAGCAACAGGAGGCAAACAGAACAGGCAGGGAGTACACAGAGAGAATAGTCAAATTGCAGGCAAGCTGGGTAAGTAACAAGTATACAAACTGATTCGGTAAGCTAGCGATGCGGGAATGAAACTCCACGGCAAGGCCAGGTGTAAGCGCGAGCTCCTGATTTAAAGGTCCCGGCGGTCCCGGCGTCTCCACATCATCACGCCGCGCCCTGCCCCCTGATCACTCACAGCTGCACTGGGTGCCACCGGAGCGCCTGAGATTCGGCCAGCTGGTGGCACCATGCGTCCGGGGGCCCCCCAATCGCCACTCGGGGCCCTGGATGTCACAATATTACAATCCAAATGCAAACGGGTTAAGTAACCAAATTTGTAAGAAGAATTATTAATGCAGCATATGAATCCTCACACTGCCGCACAGCACCTCTACAGTCTGACGCTAGCTTTAACCGGCGCGTTGTGTGCAGCTTCTGAGAAGATACGCTATTAGTGTAGCAAGGAAGCCAGCTGCGCATTTTGAATCGCTCCCTCTACACTAATAGCGTATCTTCTCAGAAGCTGCACACAGCGCGCCGGTGTATGCAGCGTCTAACAGCATGGGAGACGGGAGTCTGCGCTTGTTGGTGGATCCAGGAATCAGGTGAGTAATAGAAAGAAAAAATTTTTTATTTTATTTTATGTTCCTTGGGACATTTAAAAATGTCCTCGGATTTTATTTTTTTTAGAAATGTGTCGCCTTACCTTAGCCTGGTGGTCAGTCAGTGGAGGCTCCCTGGATCCTGGTTGTGGGGGGGGGGGGAGACTGCCGTGGCCGCAGGTGCAGTGGCTCCCTCCCTGCATCACCTCTCTGCCACATGCACCCGGCTGGCCTGCCCGCACAGTCGCAGCTCTGTCATCCGGTGGCCGCATGCTCCTCAAGGGATCCTTGGGAGGTCCCGGCCGGCTGCCCTCTACAGTGCCTGATTAGAGGACCTCATCTGCCTGATGTTTTAGCAACAAGATTGTTTTATCCCATAGGCTTCAATGTTAAAAATATTTCCATTTTAAATCAATATGTAATAAACCGTTGCTTATGATTTTCTGCAGTAAAGAGTCTCTTTATTCTTAAATTTTTTAGGATTTTTTAAGCATTTTTTAAAAAATAATATATATTTTTTTTTTTCAAACTTTTTGAGAATGGCCTGAAAAGTTTGAAGTTCGCGAACCTTCGAACGGCCGATGCGAACATCGAACCGATTCGAACCGGCAGCCTATCCCTACCGGCTAACTCCGCAGCAGACTCGAGCCCACAGACACCGGCACCACATTATCGCGCAGATCCGGCATCACTCCCGAGGCCTCGGGATCCCGGACCAGCCTCCCAGCCGGATCACCAACACAACATCCACTCTCAGTCCACCTGGTCAAGGGTGTGATCCCTGGACGGGGCCTCCGCAGTCACCATCAGAGTCCCCCCTCCCCGGCAGGTCCACAAAAGGGTGATTAAATCATGTAATGGCAGGGCAGCCAGGCACATACCTGGTCTGGGGGCTGGCTGTTCCCCGGCCCGGCGGGAGACAAAAACAAGCGCCTGCAGGCTGAGGATCCGCCGCCCACATGACACGCGTCTCAGTCCCGCGCTGGCCCATGTAGATGCATGCGTGTGGGCGCGGTCAGCCGGCGCCACGTAGTAGTACCCATGCACGTTTGCCGGTCACCAAATTAGGTGCTGATGCCGGCGCTAAAGAAAAAATAGTGCGGTGGCAGTGCAAAAATTTTTTGCTGCTCCATCGTCGGGCTGGTCCTGAGCGTGTCCTATGTAAAGGTGAATAATGAATATATATTTTTCAAACTTTGAAATGTGCTGCTTCTTATAAGAGTCGTATGGGATTTATCCTTCAAATAAATCTCAAGGAATACACGCATACAGTGAAAATGGTTCGTAGGAGCACACAAATTATATATGGCACGTGATATTACAATGTTATTCATACACACGTGGTAATCATGTGCTCGTGCAACAGTACTAAAAAAATGAATACGTATTTCAATCTGGACTTGATCCAAATGTCACTCAAAAAATAAAACCGAAAAAAGAATACACTCATCATATTGCAATACAGTAAATACAAGTACAAGGAATAGTGGGTAAAATTGGTAGTGCACACTCACATTGTCCAGAGCCACAAACGTTGGCTCTGTGTTTATTGCATTGTGTCAACTTGCGGAGTGAAACAGTCCACTACGCCAGTGGTTCCCAACCGCGGTCCTCAAGTACCTGTAACAGGCCTGGTTATTTATTTTTTTTATTTATAAAGGATTTTATCAGGAAGGATACATTGAGATTTCTCTCGTTTTCAAGTATGTCCTGGGTTCAAGAACATTGAAGTGTTACAGAAATACAAAGTAATACAATGCAAGATATTAAAAAAAAAAACACAAATATACAGATTAACAGAAAATAAATATGTAGGAAATATAGTCACTAGGTTACATGTTTACAGGTGCATTCTGTATTGAGGTATGTTAGTAAGGAGCTCTTGAGTGACTTAAGGCTGGGGGAAGATTTGATGGTGTCTGGGAGGTTATTCCATAATTGTGGATCGGAGGTTATAGGATGAGGGAGCTGCTGGGGGAAGCAGTCTATTCAGGTAGGGTGGCAGCTTCCCAGAAATGCTCTTAAACACCAGGCTGGAAAGGTGAAGGGTGCGTCTGGATTCCAGCGATGGCCAGTTTAGCTCTTTTAACATGTCACAATGGTGGGTCATGTAGTTACATTGTAGCGCAAAGCGGCAGAATGAGTTATACAATGTAGTAAGTTTATGAAGGTGTGTTTGTGGGGCGGCTGCATACACTACATCTCCGTAATCAATAGCCGGCATAAGCATTTGCTGTACAATCTGCTTTCTTACCGCGGGACTCAGGCAGGATTTGTTTCTGTACAGGGCACCTAGTTTGGGGTAAAGTTTTTAAGGTTTTAAGGATCACCTTGGGGAAATGCAGACTTAATCCTGTAATCACTAAGCAGCAAATCATATCACGTGTGCTGTGCTTCGGCTATCTGGAAAACCTGACCTGTTGGGGGAACTTGAGGACCGCGGTTGGGAACCACTGCACTACACGATATTCAGGGAGCCGCAAATAAATTAGGCAAAATAATCATAGTGCAGTATATCAATCCTTGGATACTATTGCAAAATTGTAAAAGATGCTCCCAATCACCTGGGCCTGAGCCTATGAACTGTTCTCAAGTTGATGTGCATCCAACACCTTTATTCAGGGAGGTGGTCAGTCCTTTGTAGTAGTGGATCATCTTATAATTTCGCAATTGTAATTGAGGATTGATATACTTCCCTATGAATATATGATTTTTTTAAGGATTCCTGAATAAATAAACTATATTTAAGGATCCCTGAATATAATGTAGTGGACTGTGCCACTCTACAGGTAAGCAGAAGGCAATCAACACAGAGCCGATGTTTATGGCTCTGGACAATGTGAGTGTCCATTACCAGTTTTGCCCAGTATTCCTTGAGTACTTGTATTTACCATATTGCAATATGAGTGTGTTCTGTTTTATTTTGAGTGACATTTGGATCAAGTCCAGATTGAAATATACGTATTACTTTTTTATTGCTGTTCCACAAGCACAACATTACCACATGTGCGCATATAACATTGTAATATCAAGTGTCACGTATAAATTGTGTGCTCACGAGAACCATTTTCACTGCATGCATGTCACACGATGGGGCTGCCCAAAGGCTTCAGCATGTGCGGCAGTCTGCTACAGATCTCAGGGCCTTGTTCCCGAGTGGCAGCATACTGTATGTCCGGAGTGCCCCTAATCCAAAATTAGTAAAATCTGGAATCTGGACGGCTCTGAAAAATTTGCTTTTTGAAATCTTCCAGATTTAAAAATTCTGGATAAGAGGTACTCTGGAATTAATCCAATGTTATAGCCCTATCAAGTATTTAATAACATAGTTTATATGAATAAAATATGCCCAGTGAAATGCACTAAGTGAAAAATGATTGCAGTTATATGGCAATCATACTTAGAACTTTTCATATTCTAATATGAAAATATGCATATAAAGTATATTAAACATTTTTGGGATGTGAAATGTCAATTAGACATAAAATTTTTGGCTTGATTTCCCGTTTTACTTTTCCAATCATATGCAAAGCCAAGCTAGTAATCACATCTTTGGAATCCATAAAAGTGTGAAATGTGGGGATGAAAATCACCTTATTGTGATTTTAAGGGTTTCAATGGAACCAGCAGGGATTAGCCGCCTTCTTTTATTCTCCAAGCTCCTCTGCATTGTGGATTCAGCTTCTTCTAGCATACCATACACCAGTGGTTCCCAACCGCGGTCCTCAAGTACCCCCAACAGGCCAGGTTTTACAGATCACCTTGGGGAAATTCAGACTGAACCCTGCAATCACTGAGCAGCAAATCATATCACCTGTGCTGGGCTTCGGATACATAGAAAACCTGACCTGCTGGGGGCACTTGAGGAACGCGGTTGGGAACCACTGCCATACACTGATGTTAAGGGTTAAATTGGACTAGATTCCCTTTTTTTAAATAATTATTATGTAAGTGCCATTTATTTGCATTTCAAGCTATTTGACAATATTTCTTCTTTGACGACTGTATCTGGACAACATCAGTAATAAATGTCAAGAAATATCCTAGTAGTGTTCAATGAAAGACTAAATTTATTCTGCCTACTATCGCCTGTATGATGATTCACTTTACATTTTATGTTATCAATGATCGACCGATGCTCAGAAATACAGAAAGTACTTCACCCTATTGCAAATAATGGAATAAGGGGCAGGACACTGAGTTTGCAGTAACTTGAAGGCTGGGAATACATAAAATTAAAGGGACATTGTAGGGTAAAAATGGGAGGAGGGGATTGCAGATGAACAGACATCTTAAATACTTATCTTTTTCTGACCACACATCCCACAACCCCAGTGTTTAAACATAGAGGGCTAAATTACGATCTTAACGCAAACGTTAAGGCTCACTTGCGTGAGCGTTAACGATTGCTGCAGTGTTCACCGCATAGTACAATCCAAACGCAAACGGGTTAAGTAACCCGTTTGCGTTTGGTATCTTGCGCTTTTCAGCACGAGGTTACTGTACTTTGTGCTCCCTATGCTTAACATGGGGAGCGCAAAGTGTTAATCAGCACTGGATTACAAAGACCCAGCGCTGATTAACGTCCGGCTCTGGTTAGCGGAAAGTTAACCACAGCCAGGACTTGGCGTTAACGGATTCCGCTTCTGCAGAATCCGTTAACACCAGCCTTAAAAATAAAAAAATTAAATCACATACTCACCCTCTGTCCCGCGGCGAGGACCACGGCTCCAACCACCTCCTCCGTCCGGCGGGAGCGGTGAAAGACTGAGGGAAAAAGTCCCCCCAGTCTCTCCCTGCGTATCACTACGCGGACCGGCCGGATCTTGCAAGGCGAGATCTGGCTGGTCATGTGACAGGCAGGGGGGAACTCAATGGAGTCCTATGGACTCCGTCGAGTGGATGCTCGTGGCTGCGCTCAGCGCTGCCGTGAGCATCCAGAATTCTTACGCGCGGTAACAATGCAGGCAGCATTTATTGCGCCTCCATTGTAATCCAGCGTTAAAACGCGAGCGCAAGTGGGAAAACTATTGCAGCTGTGAAGGGTGCAATGTGTTCACACTGGGAGCCATTGGGTGGTTAGGAATGCATGAAGTTTTGGCATTCCTGACCTATTCCTTGGAAGGCTAATCAGCTCAGCTTCATTGACAGCTTTCTGGGCAGGGGGGAATCCTTACTGTTACATAGTTATATATCACAAAAAAAGGGAGAGATCTGATTTCATTTTACTCCCGATGAAGCCGGTGTGGTGACCGGCGAAACACATGCCTGTGTTGAGTCTGTTTTTAATATGTCTTTGAGCTGGAGCTAACTAGGCAATAATTGTGAATTGGTGTTATCGAGCAGGGTTGTGGCTACTGGCTAATGTTATTCAATTGTTTATATGATATACATTGTGTTGTCTTGGCAAGCAAATATTTACAGGATATATAACCTATATTGTGGCATTTGAGCCAGCTGGATCAACTGTTTTGTTAGGCATTTACATTTAGACTGCCCTATGACTGTCATATCTCCCTTGGCGATCTGAATTTCAATTCTTTCTTCCTGTTTTGCGCTGCCAAATGCATACAGCTATGTCTGCAACAATATGGCCATTTGTGGCAATACCCATGTATGGTGGTTACTAATTAGTATTAAGCCAAGTGTGCAAACCCAGACCATATATCGCTGCTACACCTCCAATAATCCCATTGATTTAACCTCAGCTCTGCATCGTGTATATGTTTTTTTATATGTCTGTCCGTCTAAATCATTGTAATTATTAAAAGTTACGTTTTATAATTCAGCACCCTGATGCTCTTTTGAGGAAGGCTCCGCTTTCTCTCCCTTTTTTTGTGATATTTAGTCTACCAGGTTTAATCCTTGTTTAGGGTGTTCACCTCAAGTATTACAGCTCATGAGGTGAGGTGACTGCTGTGTCTTCCTACTAGCCTGCGGGTTGTGTGGGTACCTTTCGTTTTTTACATAGTTATATAGGCTGAAAACAGACGTGAGTCCTTTGAGTTAAGCCTCTCCCGCAGTCAGCTAGTGTCATTGATCCAAAAGGAAGCAAACAACCCAGTCTGATGCATTCGCTGAATGTGCAACATACTGGGAAATAATTCCTTCTTGACCCCAGATGTTGGTCAGATTTCTCCCTGGATCAGGCAGCTTTTTACTCACATATTAAATACTATAACCCTTAATATTATGTTTTTAAAGTAAGTCATCCATTCGCTGTTTAAAAGTCTGTACAGACTGACCCAACCACCTCAACAGGCAGAGAATTCCACAGCTTTATTGTTCTCACTATAAAAACACATTCCACAGCTTTAGGCCTTTCACCTTGTGCCCCATGTATAGTCCGATTAATGAACAGGTTTCCAGACAATGGTTCATAATGGCCCCGAATATATTTGTAAAAAGTCAAAGGGCTGAATCAGCCATGCACTACCTATTTAACTCCTTGTAGGCCTCAAAATGCTAAAATATTTATTTTGTCAGGGTGAATTTTAAAGACTTCAACACAATAAATGTGCATACTACTTGTATAGATTATGGAGTGAGAAGGACTACTGTCCTGGTAACCCCACTCACAGATACTTATAACTGCAATGACATAAAATAAAAGAATGTATCTTTAAGCAATAACTTCAAACAGTGTTATCAGTATTTAAAGGATGGAATATGATACTATTGTAGTAGCACTATAAAATGGTGTAATGAATTTTATATTTCAGTGTATTAAAAAATCTTAATATATTGGTGGCAATAACTAATTAGTTTATGGAATAAAACCAATACATTAGTATGAGCAATATTATTTTGTTATTGACATGGTGTAAATAACTAGGCACAGATGATTATCAGAAAGTAGGAAAATATTAATTCAACTTTGTGAACTCTGCATTGACAGCTAAATTTGGCATGGGATATAGTTCAAGATAAACAAGATTGCTTCATATTAATAGCTTTAGCCCCGGGCATATTGATCTTACTAGGGGTGTTACGCTCTACAGCCAAGCAGATGCTAAGACTATATCAAGCAGGAGTTGTATAATAAGTTCAAATGTCAAGTCATTATACAATTTTGAATTAAAATACTTTGATTGACATGTACGGGGTTTGTCAAAGTTTCAAACGAATTGAAAAAAATATTCCTTAACAAACTCTGAGCTAGATACATTAAAACACTCTTTTCTATCCACAAATCCATGCATGAGTTATCATAAGGACTTTAAAAAAATATTTTAGGACTGTTATCATAGTTTTTATTTGTCATAAGATGTGAGCACCAATCTTAATACTATACCACGTAAACAAATTCAAAGTCTGAGCTGTGGGTAGAATCACCAGATGCTGTTAGAAAGAACGTGAAAGTAGAAAAGGTATCTTGCAGCCAAAATGTCGTATATTTTGACAAAAAAACTTGCAGTTAAAATAAATGTTTATAATTGTTACAAACATTGAAGGAAAAATGAATAATTAAAATCTAATTCATAAGAAATCTACCTTGACTGTACAAGGAAAGAGCTGGAGAGGCTGCCAAAGAGCAAACTAGAAGAACAAACATGAGGTTTGTATTGAATTTGATGTAGAAGAAGCAAGAGAATAATAAGCAATTCCACTTGTTATTCTTTGTTACAAACTTTAAAAAGAGACCTGTTTCCAAAAGCTGTTTTTTCACTTTTTTTTTCACTTGCCAGTCTCTTTAAATATGTAAAACCATGTACAATACAGACAGACATTAGTTAGGGATCGCGCTGTACAGTATGTGGGTACAGTGCGGTATACTGTAGTTTATAACACAGCGTGTGCGCTAATGCCTTCCTTTGCTCTGTAGCGCCGTATTAGAAAATCATAGTAATACGAAGCGATGTAAAGCAGGGTATGCTGGTACTTGCCTTGTGGAGTCTTGCAACATTTCCCTTGGAACTCTATGGACTCCAGAAGGGAATAACAGCATTTTTTTTATCTCGGTAGCTCCATAATATCTGTGTATGCGCAAAGCTCTGATCCATTGTTCTGCGCATACAATATGAAACTTGTATACATAAAATTTGCAAGTCTTGTAGCGGTGCACGATTTGCAGTTCCTACTCTACTCAAGTTGCGTAAGAGCTTATATTGCGTACAAAAGCTACCGGGACGTCCGGGTTTTGGAGCCTCTGAGCTGAAGATGGGAAGCAGCAGTGTTGAGGGACAAAAGGTGAGTAAAATAAAATAAATAATTGGGCAGAGGCTATCAGCAGCCATTAAGTTGACCTCCGAGACACCTAAAATAGAGTTGAGGTTAACATGAAGCCGGTCTCACCACACGACAAAAGCACATTTAGCAAATGTTAGATTGGTTTGTTTAGCGCTTTGAAGAACCTGAAGAACACTCATGGAAGGTTTTGCCTATCGGGTGATCAACAAGCCTGCAATCCAGAATGAGACACCCAAAGCAAGAAAAATAGATAAAAGCAAACCTGACACATGTGTCCTATGTAAGTTAGGCTGGGGTCAGACCAGCGCACTTTTAACGTGCGTTTAGGCGCACTTAATCATGGCCGCACTAGCAGCAAATGACGGGCAATGAAGGCCAATATACGAAGTACGGTCGCACGAAAGTCCGGCCGCGCAACGCAAGTGGAAAATGAACGCATTTTTTCGAGAACGCAGAACCGCTAGTACTGACGTACAGAGTGCGCTGCGTCCGCTAGCGGTGTGTGTGTGTGATTTGGAGACGTCAGACGCTGCTCATGTCCGGCCAACATAACGTCCAGACACCCAAAGTTTCCTGGTTTGGATCCGTAAAAAACACGCACGAAAATGCGCATCGTATGACCGTTTTCGCGAATTCCGTGAAAAAATCCGTCAATGCGTTCGGACGCACTTTTTTACGTTCGCGTGTAAATATGCTTTCGTTTGACCCTAGCCTTAAACACACCTGCTCATGTCACTTTATAACACGCAAGCTGAAAAAAAAAAAAAAAAAAAAAAAAATCACATAATGAAATGCCTGTATCTACATAAAAGTTGATTTGACATAGGCAATAATGGAATCCGAGTTGTGAGATTATGCATGCAATCATCTGAACTGTCACAGTGAGTGGCAGGCTATAGTTTCTAGTACGAAACTGTATATGGCTTTTTCAAGGCTGTTACTTTCAATTCAGAAACAATTAGCTTACATAATAGAGATACACACAATCACTACAAATTATGTAATTTAAAAAAGGAAAATATTTAGAATAGCCTTATTTCTAAAAAGAAACTAGGGATTAGTATATATTAACATGTCTATTCAATACAGGTGAAACTCAGGAGAATTGCCAGAAGTGAAAATTCTAGCAGGGTTATTCAAAGAGATCTGAATTGTGGCCGAAAGGTAACCGAACAGTGAAATTCAGCGTACGGTTACCTTTCCTGGCCATTCAGCTATCCAGAGAGCAGGCATTTCGCCAAATGTTGGCGAATTGCCTGCACATACGATGCCTGTTCGTTACCTGTTCGAGGGCAATGAAATCCCCATAGAGAAGCAATGCTTCGTCTATTCAGAGAACAAAAACCAACATTGAATAGTTGCCAAATTGCCCTGCTGTTCGGTGGTTTCATGCGACAGGTTTATTCAGACGAAATCCCATAGACTTCAATGTTAAAAATATTCCTGTTTTAATCCAACATCTAATAAACCGTTGATTATAATATTCTGCAGTAAAAAGTCTCTTTATGTATAGATTTTTTTTGGATCTTTTAGGCATTTTTGGAGATTTTGTTGTGAAATTTTTTTTCCTTTTTTTTTAAATCGTTTTTTCTTTTTTCTGTAACAGCCCTTTTTATTATCATTCATTGGATCTTATATGTCAATTCCAGACATTTTCGTTCTGTAGTTTCTTTGCAAACAGCGTTTCACTTTTCAAACATTCAAGCGTACAGGTTTTTTTTCCACTCCATTCGTTTGCGGTGTTGGCTTTTTCCGGCGGCTGCTCTGCGCTGTGATCGGCGGCTGCTCGGGTTTCTCCGGCGTGTTCGGTGGGGTTAATCCAGATGTTTCTGCGGGTTTCGGTGTGCCTTCGCTGGGTTTTGCGGTGAGTGTTCGGCCTGGATTGAGGCGGCTTTTCTCTGCACTATGACGACACTGTGGTGCTTGCAGAATACACTGCAGGGTCGCCGAAAAGGGATCGCCAAATCGCACCGAATTGAGGAGAATGAAAAGTCACTGAACGTGCGGTGACTTTTCGATTCTCTTTGACTAACCCTGTAGGTCAAAATAGCCAAACCAGAAAACATATCCCATTTATCTCACTTTCCAAATCGGCTATTTGGTCTAGATTATTCTCTTATCCTGCCAGTTCTCCTGGTTTTCACCTTTCTCTGAATAACCCTGTATGTATTAGGGATATATTTTGACATCTTTGGGGTTGTCAGGGAGTTAAGGTGATATGATTTTGATCTAATTAAAACGACTTTAGGTGGTGGCGTGTGCATGTCATGCCGAACGCCGCCTAAAAAAAGCAGATCAGCTGCCGAACAGGGGTAAAAAAAAAAACCTGCAGTTTTTACTGCAGAATAAAATAAGAAACGGTTTAATAGATATTTAATTAAAATGGGAATATTTTTAATATTGAAGCCTATGGGGTTCATATAAACCTGCTGAATGAAAACACTGAACAGCAGGGCATTTCGGCAACTTTTCACTACTGTTCGGTGTTCTCTGAATAGATTAACCATTGCTTCTCTATATTCGAACAGCACTGTACTGGCTGGCAGTTAACCAAAATTTGCCGAACTGCCTGCTCTCTGAATAGCCGAATGGCCCGAAATGTCACCGTGCGGGGAAGTTCCCTGATTGCTGTCATTCAGATCAGCTCTCTCTGAATAACCCCTTATATTTCTGTTCTGTGAAAATTCTGAATAGATTGAATTGTGGGAAAAAAACGAAAAAAATTTAGACTAGCTCTAGCAGATTGCTTCAGGATTGAAACGATCCTCATATTTGTTTTGTGTCTTTCTCAGTATGTGTAGGTGCATTTGAAGTTTTGTGTAGACATGCACATAGCATAGAAAAAATGTACAAATGCATCCCTCAGGTAAAGATAAATGTCTGAGCAAAACTTGAGTCTGGGACGTAAATTCTTTTCCCCACCCACAACACGAAACGTACCTGCGGGCTGTTAAAGTCTGTACCATGAACTGTATTTTATAACTATCTCGGTAATATGGCAGGGAGCACTATAAACACAACCCAATGGCATCTGACTCTTGACTTTAATTAAAGGAGCGTACATATCATGAAAACATTTGGAACACAGATTAAAGTGTTTAAAATCAGCTAAATTCCATTCTGTTTATTCCAAGGAAGTTTCCAGACCTGTTTACACTTGCTCGGGACAAAATTTATAGACTAAAGCTAAACTAATGTGATTTACTTTTAATTATATCATAATTATTCTTCATCATTTATCTGTAGTTGTTGAAATTATTGATATTGTGATAGCAATCAATGTGATACTTTAAAAAAACTTTATTTAGCATAAGAACAAATGCATTGCAACAGGATTCTACTCTAAATCCAACCGAATTAGGTTAACCCTTAGGCTGGGGTCAGACAAGCGCACTTTTAACGTGCGTTCTGGCGCACATAATTACGGCCGCACTAGCAGCAGATGACGGGCAATGACGGCCAATATACGATGTACGGCCGCGCAAAAGTCTGGCCGTGCCACGCAAGTGGAATTTGAACGCATTTTTCTGAGAACGCTGAACCGCTAGTACTGACGTACTGAGTGCGCAGCTGCGGCATAACGGCGTGTTTGCGTGATTAGGAGATGTCAGACGCTGCTAATGTCCAGCCTACATAACGTCCAGACGCAAAAAGAGTTTTATTGACGATCCGTACAAAATCACGCCCGAAATTGCGCGTCGTCTGACCGTTTTTGCGCATTCCGTGAAAAAATACGTCAATGCGTCCGGACGCACTTTTTCACGTTCGCGGGGAAAAATGCTTTTGTCTGACCCTAGCCTTAGCCCGATCCAACAAACTCTGCTCCATATTACGACGCAATATTCACTACAATCCTATCGTGCTTGCTTCAGTTTTAGGTCAGAGATTCTGCTGTTTCTTTTGACGGAAAGATTTATGCGAGTATGGTGCTAAATTGCACTGAAAAAACAAGGCTAGTGGCACCATTTTTTCCCCATAAACTAACTTTTCATAGCGACTAAATTCACGCTACTTTTTAAAATCCACTGTATTTTTATAACATCATTATTATCGGTGGCCACAAGGCAACGACTTGCTGACAGTAAAACCGCCCATCTGGAATTGCGCACATGAGTCAAATGTCTGGTGTATGATCGTGTGATGGTCATGAGATTATTTGGGTCAAGAGGGGAGCCCATATGACTTTAGGGTTACCATACTACAGGCTATTATACAGGGATATTTCTTACTGTCCCTTTGCTTCCTTATTGGTGTGTGATTTGCAATCTCCAAATGCATCAGAGCTTTGCAACTGGGTTATGTAAACAAAGCATTCTTATATAGAGGTTTAGCCACATTGTTATAAAAGTATCCAGGGCCGCATTTAGATCTCTATGGGCCTGGAGCTGAATATTTTGGTGGGCTTTTTTTGGAATTTAATGAAATGAAAACATATTGTAGGTTATTTAATAGCACAGATATCTAAACAGTCAGTTACTATGTGATTAAAATATTGAAATCTGAATGAAAAATTAAAGAGTGTAAATTTATTTTTTCCCCATTCTATCATCCAAACCTTTGTGGTTCTATAGTCTATAGGGAATTCTTGTTAAAAAAAAAGTGAGATGGAAACCTGTTACTGCAAAAAAATATGCAATTTAAAAAAAAAAAAAAAAAAGGAAATATTTTCCTTGTGTTTTGGAGGATGGTGTTTTATGAATAATATGACTATTTATAAAACACTGGCCTTGCTCCCGGCATGGGAAATTGAAAGGTGAGTAATGGCAGCGGTATTGCTTATTTTATACTTGACAAATGGACAATGCCATCGCTTTGGAACTAAAAACAGGGGCGTCGTAATGTGAGCTGCTGGGGCTGGGCATATCCATGAGCTGGGGCAATATCCATGAGCTGGGGGCATTATCCATGAGCTGGGGGCATTATCCATGAGCTGGGGCATTATCCATGAGCTGGGGGCATTATCCATGAGCTGGGGGCATTATCCATGAGCTGGGGCAATATCCATGAGCTGAAGCATATCCATGAGCTGGGGCAATATCCATGAGCTGGGGCAGTATCCATGAGCTGGGGCAGTATCCATGAGCTGGGGGAATTATCCATGAGCTGGGGGAATTATCCATGAGCTGGGGGCATTGTCCATGAGCTGGGGCAATATCCATGAGCTGGGGCATTATCCATGAGCTGGGGTATTATCCATGAGCTGGGGGCATTATCCATGAGCTGGGGCATATCCATGAGCTGGGGCAGTATCCATGAGCTGGGGCAGTATCCATGAGTTGGGGCATATCCATGAGCTGGAGGCATTATCCGTGAGCTGGGGCAGTATATCCATGAGCTGGGGCATATCCATGAGAGCTGCTGGGGCATATCCATGAGAGCTGCTGGGGCATATCCATGAGAGCTGTTGGGGCATATCCATGAGAGCTGGGGCATATCCATGTGAGCTGGGGCAGTATCCATGTGTGCTGGGGGCAGTATCCATGTGTGCTGGGGGCATATCCATGAGAGCTGGGGCAATATCCATGTGTGAGCTGGTCTGGGGGCAATATATCCATGTGTGAGCTGGTCTGGGGCAATATATCCATATGTGAGCTGAGGCGCAATATATCCATATATGAGCTGGGGCAATATACAGTTGTGTTCAAAATTATTCAACCCCCACTGAAATTGAGTGTTTTGGCCAGTTTGACATTGATTTTGATCATTCAGTCATCTTGCTTACAATTAAATCAAAGAGGCACGTGTAGGTCAGACAAATATAACATAACATTTATAATGAAATAACCACAAATGTCTTTTCTGTGCTCACATCATTATCAGTTTTATTCAACCCCCAAGTGACATTCAATCTTAGTACTTAGTACAACATCCTTTTACAGTTATAACAGCTTTTAAACGTGAAGCATAGCTTGACACAAGTGTCTTGCAGCGATCTACGGGTATCTTCGCCCATTCGTCATGGGCAAAAGCCTCCAATTCAGTCACATTCTTAGGCTTGCGCACTGCAACTGCTTTCTTTAAGTCCCACCAGAGGTTCTCAATCGGATTTAAGTCAGGTGACTGCGATGGCCACTCCAAAATGTTCCAGCCTTTAATCTGCAACCATGCTCTAGTGGACTTGGAGGTATGCTTGGGATCATTGTCCTGTTGAAAGGTCCAACGTCTCCCAAGCCTCAGGTTTGTGACGGACTGCATCACATGGTACCTTGCACACGCTGAAGCTTCCCTGTACCTGCAGAAGCAAAACAGCCCCAAAGCATGATTGACCCCCCGCCATGCTTCACAGTAGGCAAGGTGTTCTTTTCTTCATAGGCCTTGTTCTTCCTCCTCCAAACATAGCGTTGATCCATGGGCCCAAACAGTTCTAATTTTGTTTCATCAGTCCACAGAACACTATCCCAAAATTTCTGTGGTTTGTCCACATGACTTTTGGCATACTGCAGTCGACTCTTCTTATTCTTTGGAGACAGCAAGGGGGTGCGCCTGGGAGTTCTGACATGGAGGCCTTCATTACGCAGTGTGCGCCGTATTGTCTGAGCTGAAACTTCAGTACCCACATCTGACAAATCTTTTCTCAGTTCCTCAGCAGTCACACGGGGACTTTTCTCCACTCTACGCTTCAGGTAGCGCACAGCAGTCAAAGTCAGCATATTCTTTCTGCCACGACCAGGTAGCGTTTCAACAGTGCCCTTTGCCTTGAATTTGTGAATGATGCTTCCTATGGTCTCTCTTGGTATGTTTAACATATTTGCAATAGCCATTGCCCTTCCTGTGAAGAGTAATCACCTCTTCTCTTGTCTTCCTGGACCATTCTCTTGACTTCACCATGTTTGTAACCACACCAGTAAATGTCTAGAAGGAGCCGAGTATCACAGTCATTTTAAAGCTGCCTAGTTGGTGCTTATTATGCTTTATTGCTGCTCTGTGACATCCACAGGTGTTTTCAATACCTGATTGAAAACACTTGAATGAACCTCTGTTCTTCAGAGTGGTAGTCTTTAAGGGGTTGAATAATTGTGTCAATGAAGAATTCACAAAAGAAACATTTACTAATGTATTACAAAACCAATTGATGTCATTTTAGTTGCATATGGTTCTTTAAAAAGTCCTTGTAGGATTTCATTCTGAATACAATTACAAATGTACACTAAATTCCCTAAAACACTTTACAGCATTGGGGGTTGAATAATTTTGAACACAACTGTATATCCATGGGTGAGCTGCTGGGGGCAATATATAATTGTAAACTGGGGCAATATATCCATATGTGAGCTGGGGGCAATACATATCCATGGGTGAGCTGCTGGGGGCAATATATCCAGAGCTGCTGGGGGCAATATATATCCATGTGTGCTTTCACTGCCTTCGAACAGGCACCGTACTTGCTGGCAGCTGGCAAAAATTTGTGTGAGCATATGAGAGAGCTCCACAGCAATAAACCTCACAGTAATGTGCGCTGTGTGTATGAGCATTCAGTGTTTTATGGGAGTACTGATTTAGGAGTAAGAGTAGTTAAAAAAAAATCCGTAAAACTCGGGGGGGGGGGTGACACCATAAGTTACCGCACCGGGTGACACCAACCCTAGTGACGCCACTGACTAAAAATGCAGCGTTTTTTTCTTTTCTTTTAGATTTTACATGGTCACATTTGGTATCAATGCAAAGGCCAGATTATGGCCTGTCCAAAACACCTCACCTGACCTTGTGAGGTGTAAAGATTAGTGATGCAGGGGTCCAAAGTCCCCCTCAGTGCTCTTCGCTGCATTGCTGCGGTTTAGGGTTTTGATGTAACAATTCTTAACAACGGATTGTGCCATCACCTCCACACTTTTTGGTGACATGAGAAATGTGATGGTGAGTTATTGCAGCATCATTGTTCACTTTATAATTGAAAAGTGAAAAATATTGCTTTTAGAAAGAAAAAGAAAAAAAAATAGAGAAATATTTATTTTTATTGTTACATAAAACCTGGTCATGTTTGGTATCATTGGAAGGGTCGTGTTCTGGCCTTTCCAGCTATACCTCACATGACCCTGTAGCTGCTATGGAGTTGGAGATACAGGGGTCCAGGCTGCTGCTCCATCTGTCCCTATGTTAATCCGGCCCTGAATGTAGCCTAGTAGAGCAACGGTTTCCAGCCCTGGTCTTCAAGTAGCATTAGGCTGTGGTCACACGAGCGTTATTGAGAGCGGAAGGAACATCTGTGAGAGTAGACGTTCCTTCCAATCTGACGCCCGTGTGGTCACTGGTCACCTCACTGAGCATAGCTAGTGCGCTCAGCGCTACAAAGCTCGATCCTCCGTACGGAGGATTGCACTTTGTAGCCCCTTCCTACGTCCATTGTAGCTTTTTGACAGGAGGCTGAAATCTAGTGCATCTAGTGCGCACGCTAACCTTTGTGGCCCTCTCCGTCGAACAGCCACAAAGCTGCGACAGACGCAGGGAAGAGCGGTCACACGGATGCACTCAGTGCACTCGTGTGACGGCAGCCTTAACAGGCCAGGTTTTCCAGATATCTGAAGCACAACACAGGTGATATAAATTGCTGCTCAGAGATTTCAGTATTCGGTCTGTATTTCCCAAGGTTATCCTTAAAACCTGGCCTGTTAGGGGTACTTGAGAATTGGGGTTGTGAACCACTGTTCCAGGGGACAAGCACCATCCTCCTGCCTGAGCTGATTCCCAACCTTAAAAAACCCTGACCCTATCTTGGCTTCTGTGGAATCTCAATACATCATTGAACACCATTGCAACAGTCCATTTTTTTGGTAATAGCAGTTAGAGGGTTCTGGTTATTTTTGTTGAGAATTTGTTTTACCAATTTCTGTTTTTTAAAGTGAAAATACAGACCATGTAAGGAAATGCGTTCACAATATCAGAATGACTTATTACTTATTGGTTATATCTCTTTTAAAATTTTCATGTTTCAAAGCAAGGTTATGCACTTTGGAGTGAAGAACACACAAGTAATTTATACCCTAAATGGTACGGAGTTAGGGAAATCCAAGCAGGAGAAGGCTTTGGGAATAATCATAGACTTCAAACTAAGTAACAATGTGCAATGTCAAACAGCAGCCGCCAAGGCCAGCAAAGTACTGGCATGCATTAAAAGGGGAGTTCACTCTCGGGATGAAAACATAATTTTGCCTCTGTATAAATCAATAGTCAGACCGCACCTTGAATATGCTGTGCAATTTTGGGCACCTGTCTTAAAAAAGGATATTATAGCGCTAGAAAAAGTGCAGAGACGGGCAACTAAATTAATAAGGAGAATGGAAGGGTTAAGTTATGAGGAAAGACTAACAAGCTTAAACCTGTTTAGTTTAGAGAAACGGCGCCTTAGAGGGGATCTGATAACCTTATATAAATATATACAGGGCCATTATCAACCATTGTCTGATAACCTATTCATTAACAGGACTATACACAGGACAAGGGGTCATCCATTTAGACTGGAAGAAAGAAAATTCAGCCTAAAGCATAGGAAGGGTTATTTTACGGTGAGAACAATAAAGCTGTGGAATTCTCTGCCTGTTGAGGTGGTTGGGTCAGAATCTGTACAGACTTTTAAAAAACGACTGGATGACTTCCTGCAGACACAGAATATTAAGGGTTATAATATTTAATATGTGGGTAAAAGCTTCTTGATCCAAGGAGAAATCTGACTGCCATTCTGGGGTCAAGAAGGAATTTTTTCCCAGTATGTTGCATATTGGCAAGCATTTCAGACTGGGTTTTTTGCCTTCTTTTGGATTAACAGCAGTAGGTGATGTGGGAGAGGCTGAACCCGATGGACGCATGTCTTTTTTCAGCCTATATAACTATGTAACTATGTAAAGCGCATGAATCGCTATTTTTGAAGGATAATAAAAAGGTAATCTACATTATCTTTCAGTCACATTTTTTACATACTGTATGAACAATTTTGTTTAAAATATATTTTTTAAGCAGTGTAGTACTATACTATCAGTGTCAAACATATCAACCTGGAAGAGAGAATAAAACACAACTTCAAAGCTAATCTTTCCTAAAAAAATGAGCAAAATACACAAGTCTACATGGCTCCAACTGAGTAAACTGTTTCTATCTTTTGTGTCAATTAAAAAGAGCCCTGATCCATGGTAGAATGAAAACTGAAAAACATAGTTTTAAGAATGCAGGTATAATTATCTTCAAAGGAATTTTACACTTGATATTTTTGGTAGATAATACTTAGGCTTCTGCACAGCAAAAAAATAATTGCTTTAGTATGAAATTCAGATGGTTTGGTTCCTCCAAATAGTTTTCATGCTTTGATTATGCCTTCTAGAATTTCTGCCACTAAACTTGTTAAGGACAAATCGTGGCATGAAAACCACATATTTTGATGGCCAATGCAAAAAGTGAATGAATAAATAAAAATGAAACCACATGGGGTTCAGCATGCTCCCCTATGGCACTGCATGGCATGGCACAGGTGTGGACATACTCTCTAAACTGCTGTCTCAGCGGTGCTGGGGTTATGTATTAGGAACTGAGCAGCTAATGCTGCCCAGTCCCTAATAATGAACAGGGGAGACCTCTGTGGTTGCCTTGGCTCCCTTCCATAGATGTTGCGTGGCGGTACAGACCATGAGGCTGACATGGTGGTGTCCACCCTCCCATCTCCCACTGTAGCTAGAACCTGCTCTAGTCTCACTTGTAATGGTAACCATACCCCTAATCGTCCCCAAACCCTCACCATGCCTGCCCCTTATTATTATTATTATTATTTATTAAGCGCCAACACATTCCGCAGCGTTGTACAAGGTGTAATGGGTAAAGACAGGACAATTCTACAATACATACAGGAGACAGGTCAGTATTCCTGCCAGCAGATACAGGAGGATATTAACATTACCCCTAAATGCTTTCACTTTGAACCATTACTTTAACATTCCAAGAACCTAAATCTAATTAATTCTTGCCATTCTTATGATCTTTTAAACACTAAGGACCCTATTACGTTCTTCACACTAAAACAGGGATGTTAAGGAGAAAAACCTGCACCTGCAGGCTTCTCCTTAGCATCCCCATTTTAGCACGATATTACAGGGGCAGGCGCTAATCCAGCAGCCTGCCCCATGTAATGCGGTGCTAAGCCTCAGGGTGCTCGAAGCAATGCTAAGCGCCGCCGCGAGCATCCCCCAATAGAGTCCTTTGGACTCCATTGAGACTTCCACTGCTGGTCACATAACCTGCAGGATCTCTCCTCCCGTGAGATCAGTCAGGTTGGCGGAATGATTGTGGAGGGAGACTGGGGGACTTTTCCACAGTCTCTCTCTGTTCCCGGCAGCAAGAAGAAGCGGATCGAGCCGCCGTTCACGCTGCGGGATGAGAGGTGAGTATCTGTTGGTGTTTTTTTTAGCCGTGCTGACTGATTCTGTAGCAGCGGTATCAGTTAGCACCAGCTCCTAGTTGTGGATAACTTTTGAGTTTACCGCAGCTGGACGTAATTAGCGTTAGGACTTTTTAATCCTAATGCTAATTAACACTTTGCACTCTTCATGTTAAGCAAAGGGAGCGCAAAGTACAGTAAGCTCGCACTGAAAAGCGAAAGATCCGAACCGCTGTTTTTTTAACCCATCAGTGTTTGGAATGTAATATGGTCGGCCCATATGGTAGGTACGCGCTAGGATCACTGAACCTAACGTTAACGCTCACACAGCTGAGCGCTAATGTTAGCGTTAACAATGTAATAGGGCCCTAATTGTCTCAAAAATTTACCTCTAATTATCACCTAAATCATGTAACTAACAGATCTATTCACTAAAAGGTGAAACTTGGAAGAACTGGCAGGAGAAGAGAACAATCTAGACCAAATAGCCGATTTGGAAAGTGAGAAATCTGAGAATTTTTCTGGTTTGGCTGTTTTGACCAGGATTTTTAACTTCTGACAATTCTCCCGAGTTTCACCTTTTTTGAAAAGACATGTATGTATTTATAGTTTGTATTTATACTCAAAGTAAGCAGTTGACAAAGTTAAAACATTGTATTGCAAGTGTGCAGAAGAACTCAATAACTTCAGAAGAATTCTAGAAACCTATGCCTTTGAGGCACTGATGTACTCAAGCGATGGCAAACACCAAGCACACACAGGGCCGCCATCAGGGCATTACGGCCCATGCTGTGGTATCGGGCCCGGGGACTGAGGGGGCCCACCATCGGCAATTATGTAATGTTTACTTTAGGCCACAGGCCTCGGAGAAGGTGCTGCGGCTTACCTGGGAAGGGACTCCAAGATGGCGGCCGGCAGCTGACGGGTCCCCTCTGATGATGTCAGGCATGGGTGGATTCAGCCAGCCATTCAGCCGATAGAAACCTCTTGCGCAGCCTGCTGTGTGTACAAGCACTCGAGCAGGCAGCCACTTGTGCAACCTGCTCGAGTGCTTGTACACACAGTGCAGGCTGCGCGAGATGTGGGCTCCTCCTCTGACAGTGTTTCCACGCAGAGCACATGCCCCTGTTTCGCACACTCTGTCTTCAGCTCCTCCTTCCCGCTGCCACGGCGCGTAGCCACAGACATAATTCCTTCACGTGGGAAGGAGCAGCGGCTGTGAGCGTGCCGCGCCGGTTACAATATGTGCATGCAGCAGCCTGGTAGAGCCGGATTCGCTCGCAGCCTCTACCCGGCTGCCGCACGTGCATCCGACCACTGCTGCGCGTGCCGCGGTGGTTACAGGATGCGCACGCAGCAGCCGGGTAAAGGCTGCGCACGGATCCTGTAGAGCCGGATGCGCTTGCAGCAGATGGCTATAGGCTGCGCGCGCATCCAGTAGACCAGGATGCGCGCGCAGCCTATCGCCATCTGCTGCGAGCGCATCCAGCTCTACAGGATGCGTGCACAGCCTCTAACCGGCTGCTGTGTGCGCATCCTGTTCTCCTGGATGCACGCGTGGCCGACAGGTAGAGGCTGCGCACGCATCCAGCATCTGAGCTGGGGCACTTATACCCATGGGAGCTGGGGGCAAATATACCCATGGGAGCTGGGGGCAAATATGCCCATGTGAGCTGGGGCAAATATACCCATTGGGAGCTGGGGGAACCTATACCCATGGGAGCTGGGGCAAATATACCCATGTGAGCTGGGGGCAAATATGCCCATGTGAGCTGGGGCAAATATACCCATTGGGAGCTGGGGGAACCTATACCCATGGGAGCTGGGGCAATTATACCCATGTGAGCTGGGGTAAATTTTACCCATGTGAGCTGGGGCAATTATACCCATGTGAGCTGGGGCAATTATACCCATGTGAGCTGGGGGCAATATATACCCATGTGAGCTGGGGCAATATATACCCAGGTAAGCTGGGTGCGATTATACCCATGTGAGCTGGGGGCGATTATACCCATGTGAGCTGGGGCAAATATACGCATGTGAGCTGGGGCAATTATACCCATGTGAGCATGGGGCAAATATACCCATGTGAGCTGGGGCAATATATATATCCATGTGAGCTGCTTCACTTAACAATAGACTGTCCTCTGGGCAGGCTTTCCACCTAGTTCATATATAAAAAAATAACGGAGGACATGCTAGAGCAAGTTTGGGACACGCTGGTGAAAGAATTGTCACAGAAAGGGCATCAACATGCCCCATAGGAAATAACCCAAGTTCTCATCGTTCTTACCTTTCATTCATTAGCCACCATGTTTGCATTAATATGCTGTATAAGCAAAGTGAAAACACATTTAAGCTTCTGTTTAGAAGGGAAGCTATTTATTATTACTGAGTTCATCTTTCAAAGTGCTATGTAGTGACTGTCATATCTTGTTATTTTAGGCTAGGGTCAAACGAAAGCATTTTTACACGTGAACGTAAAAAAGTGCGTCCGAACGAATTGACGTATTTTTTCACGGAGTGCGCGAAAACGGTCATACGATGCGCATTTTTCGTGCGTGATTTTTTCAGATCGTCAATAAAACTCTTTTTGCGTCTGGACGTTATGTAGGCTGGACATTAGCAGTGTCTGACGTCTCCTATTCACGCACACATGCCGCTATGCCGCAGCTGCGCACTCTGTACGTCCGTACTAGCGGTTCGGCGTTCTCGAAAAAATGCGTTCGTTTTCCACTTGCGTTGCGCGGCCGGACTTTCGTGCGACCGTACTTCGTATATTGGCCGTCATTGCCCATCATTTGCTGCTAGTGCGGCCGTAATTATGTGCGCCAGAACGCACGTTAAAAGTGCGCTGGTCTGACCCCAGCCTTAGCCTTGACAGCTTTTCTCTGCCTTTCAGTTGACGCTTTATTTTCTGGAGACAGAAACGGAAATACGATATTTACATGGACCTCACAAAGGACAAGCAAGCCTCAGGGTCAAGCAGCGATTTTTTTAATAAGATACAGTTTGTGGGATATTTCTCACAATTACATATCAGTAGAGAAAGACAACCGAATGCCGGCAGCTCCTTACTGTTATCTTCTCTTAATTTCTGCCATCCAAGAAGAAGTGTATATCAGTTGAGATGTTTAAAGTCAACTAATGGTATGAAATGTAATCATAATCCCTCCGTGACAGGATATGTAATTTGTATTTACATCAGGACGGATGATATGTCTTGTTTTGAGTATCCAGGCAATAATCTCCACTGCATTGCGAAAATGGGACTTGATTGCTTGTTTGTGCAGGATACCTCTGATATGAGATGACCCGAACTGACTTTTTTGGCTCCCCAAGGCATCTGATTGCTGAAGCAGAATGTGTCAGACATTGGATACCCCAACCTTGCAGTCAGGACTGTGAGCATCTTCAAGGAGGGGTGCAAACAGAAAATCATAGTGTACTCAACTGCTAAATGTGATTTTCTTATCAAAGGTATTCAGTACTTCAAATTCTAATGCCCTTACTCCCCACATCTGTTTTGTGGATTAAGCTGGCAATCATACTGCAACAGGGGACACAATGTATTTGGCTCTCACAGCAATCATTTATGTATCAACATTATGAGTAGACTAGGTTTATGGGTTATGGGTAGCATTAGATTTTAGGGTTAAGAATATCAAGGTAAGGATATGGAAATAAATAATCTGAAAAGTCCATACAATAGTGGTACATGTCAGTTCTGTGAAATTCATCTCAAATTTGTAATTTGAGCCTGAAAAATACACAAGCAAAATATAAATAACTAAAGGTGTTGAGAAAAGGGAAAGCGCCCCAACATCATAAATACCCATGGTATAACAGGTCAGGCAATCCTCTTTTTGGGATCTCTTAATCCTAGGGTTGGAGTTCATCCTCAGGTGTCAAGGGACCAGTGACTCAATCAACAGGGACTGGAAGTCTGAATATGAATATGGATAAGTCCACCATTTGACTGTATAAGTAAAACATACAAAAAAACAAACCTATCAGGGTTATTCAGAGAGAGATGAAAAGCAGGAGAATTGCCAGGAGAATGAACAATCTAGACTAAATAGCCGATTTGGAAAGTGAGATAAATGGGAAAATTTTCTGGTTTGGCTATTTTCACTTCTCCAGTCATTCTCCTGGTTTTAACCTCTCTCTGAATAACCCTGCATGTGTATAAACCTATATGTTTACATCTATTATTCATCAACTCAGGGAATACAATTGACCACAAATATTAATTTATTAGTAATCTTTTTTGTTATCCTACATTGAGATTGGAACAGTTCCCACAAACCATTATTTGGGAGTGTGTTCTCACAAAACAGCAAAAAAATTAAATTTAACCAAATTATTTGACAGGGATTGTGATAAGTGATTAAGTATAAACCTATCACTATAGGGGCTATTCAAAGAGCACCGAAATTTCAGCTCTTTCGTTCAGCGCACCTCGGCGAATTAACGCACTAGACGATCCTCCGAACAAACCGCCGAACACGTCCAATCAGCCACCGAACGCCACCGAAAAAGCCGAACAGCCGCCGAACTCAGCCGAAAAAAGCCGACCATCTGCCGAAGAGGGTGCCATCTACTGCCAAATTGAGTTACATTTGTTGCAGTGAACCACGGGCTGCAACTGCATCAGCTGCTGAATGTCCGATGTCAGGAGGACATCCAGTTAGCTGATTTTACAATTTTAGCTCTTTGGGCATTATGTCCACAAGGCTAAAACTTTGGGTGCACCTTCTGGAGCCCAAAAGCAAACATAATTTCTTTGCAGCAAACAAATTTCATTTGCTTTTGGTCTGCAGAGCTGCAGATCGAGATATCGAGATATCGGGTACCTGATGGTGCCTTTGAAGCCCGAGATATCGATATTGAAAGGGTTAAGCTTATAAACAGGACTTAGCAAGTTTTATCTTCAAACCATTAAGTCCACCATTGCCTTACATTCACTATAGGGGTTATCCATGAAGTACCAGTGTTTGCTGGTATTGCAAATACTGTCAATAACTGCGTGTATTGCAGGACCTAAATACACGGTCATTTCTCAAAACTAAAATCCAAACCGCAAAAGGAGACACTGCACAGTAAAGCTTCTCCTTTTGCTGTTTGAATTTCAGTTTTGAGAAAAGCCTGTGTCTGTTAGCACTGCAATACTGGCCGTTTTGAGAATGCTGGCAAACACTGGGACTTAGTGGATATACTCTTATGTATTGTAACAGGAAAGATGGTGATGGTGATCATTCATGTTGTGAGGAGTAGGGATGAGCCGAACACCCCCGAGTTCGGTTCGCATTTGAACTCGAACTTTCCAAATGTTCGAATTCGACCTCGAACTCAATACAAGTCAATGGGGCTGAAAATTCGATTTTTAGAGTGCCCTCCAAGAGGGCGTATATGCTAGATATTTGCCATAAAAGGTGTATGGGGGTCCGGGTAGTGCCCTGGGGGACAGGAAACAAGGACAAAAAGTTAAAAAAAAAACGTTTTTAAAGGGACAGTGAGTTTTCCATGAAATAAGGGTTAAAAAAAACCCCGAAAAATTCCTTCAAATATCGTGCCTAGGAGGTCCCCATAACCTGCCCGTGAAGTGGCGGATTTCTAGGATGTATAGAAATATGTAAAAACCAAAAAATTCCATTTCAAATGAGGGTAAATGCTTTTCCTTTAATCTATCCATAAACAACTACTTGGGGCGGCAGCCTGTATGAAAAGACATTTTCGGATACGCAGAAAAAGTTTAGTGATTTTTTGGCTAAATTATTGTGAAACTTATGCAGGCTTTGGATGAAAGTAACAATAGGTGCTTTAAAATTGGGCCTTTAGCGTCGGCAACAATGCCGTCACACCGTAACCCCTCTGAGGATATTTATTTATTTATTTATTTATAAAGGATTCTGATACAGGCGTCAGTGGCAGTGCAGCCAAATATTGTGCCTTTGGTGCCAGGTCAGCAAGTGCCATCATACAGTAACCCCTCTGTGGTATTGTGGAAGAGTGCAGGGGTGGACAATGCGGTCAGGGCCGGGGCTAGACTATTTTGCGCCTAGGCAAGACCAGCTACTTGCACCCCCCCCCAAAAAAAAAAAAAAAAACGACACAACATGAAACTGCTAAATTTCTTTTTATTTAAGAATAAAGTTTGAAAAGCACCAATAGTAAAGGTAAAATAAATATAAATAAACTGTATTAAAACGTTTTAAATTAACTCTATTAAACAAATTAAAATTAACTGTATTGAACAAATATAAATTAACGAAAAAAAAATAAGAGTTATCACGTAAGTTTCAATTTCAGACACATCAAAATTTCACTTTGCGTGCCTTATCCTTTGCAAATTTTCATCATGCGTATATATATATATATTGTCCAGGCCAGCTCACATCATGCGTATATATATTGCCCAGGCCCAGGCCAGCTCACATCATGCGTATATATATTGCCCAGGCCCAGGCCAGCTCACATCATGCGTATATATATTGCCCATGCCCATGCCAACTCACATCATGCGTATATATATATATTGCCCAGGCCAGCTCACATCATGCTCACAGACAGTCACAGATGCGCCATCATGCGTATATATATTGCCCAGGCCAGCTCACATCATGCGTATGTATATTGCCCAGGCCAATTCCCTGGTGGAGATAGGGCTTCATTTGAACCCCGATATCTCCAGGCATCTAGTGGGCCTGAGCATGGCCTTTCGAATGATACCCGACATGACCAGGTATAAAGTAAAAAAAAATAACATATATATTTTTTTGTGTTATTTTTATTAATGCAGCAATATTGTTCACATTTCAATTATAATGTGAACGATGATGCACTAATGATTTTTTTCTATGGGGTGCGTTTGCTATAAATCACGTAATTCCCCCCACAAAATGTAACAAGTCCTCATTTCTAATTTTTGTAAAAGCGCACCCTATAAAAAACATAACCGCAGACGCTCATGTGCTAAAATGTGAAAAAAAACACTTTACACACTGCAGATGATTAAAAATTCAATTTTTATTGCATTTTTTTCATAATATACAGCCAGGACAGGACGTATACATATAAAAATGATATATTATGAATCTGCGGAGTCTGCCGGAAAGAACGATATCTAACATGTCGGTCATTTAATAAGATGTGGCTTCAAAATCACGTTTAAACATGAGCGAAAGCGGTAAAAATGAGCTGAGCATGAGCACACAGCGGTGAAATGCAGCATATTAGAAGAAGTTTTAGGAGGGAAATTAACACTTCTCACTCAGAAGCAGACACCACCCCACCCCCTCAGTATAGTCTACATACATACAATGTATCAAATTCATTACACCAGACTAAAAACACCTGTTATTATGCCGTTTGAAAAACACAGGTCATTTAGAGGTGAGAATCTTTGCACGTACACATTAGTTTTTAATTCAATATCTAATAAACCGTTGCTTATAATATTCTGCAGTAAAGAGTCTCTTTATTTCTAGATTTTTTTAAGCATTTTTTATACTTTTTTCAAAATTTCTTTTTTTTTGTGAACTCGAACCGAACACACCCAAAAAGTTCAAAGTTTGCGAACTTGCGAACGGCCAAAGTTCGAATCGAACTCCGAACTGATCGAACCGAACAGCTCATCCCTAGTGAGGAGCAACTTGAAATTCACAGTACATCTCATATCCTTAATGTGTGAGTGTAGCAGCCTGGAAAAAAATGCCAAACGTAGTGGTCACATTAGATAGTATAACACGCCATTCACCACTATATTTCAGATGATTACATGCACGGTCTCTTGGCTGGGAAAACCCTATTATTTTATGCTAAATTTATTTTATATGCTAAATTCAATTTTGTATTCGTACAGATATTTTGTTTTGTGCTTTTGGCAAATTGCATGCGGAAAAGTGACATTTGCAGATTACAGTATTGTAGCTTGTTCAGATCTAGCCATTTTCTTATTCTGGTCTCCTTGTTCTTCATAGGTAAGTTCTCTGACCTTGTTGTTCCATCGATGGGAAGAAAATAGACATTCGAAAATAGACATTCCATGCGTTCCCCAGTTTTCTCACAACATTAATTGGGCCAATCCCAACATTAACTAAATTGTTCTTTTGTCTTGTGAGGAGGCCAGCTTCATGACTGAGGATCAACACTTTGGAGTTGCATTTTATGTTTTTGTAGACGTGTTGGAGATTGGTTTTTGTGCTTTATTTGCTTCTCTTCCAGCCACAATAGGATGATTTCATTTCTGAGGTTTTAACCACAATCCTGGTTTGTGTGGGGTGTATGTTAACTTGCACCTGCCAGTGATTGTGGGTTCCTATATGTATTATTATCCTTTATTTATATAGTGCCACAAATTCTGCAGCGCTTTACAAGATCTGAGTACAAGGAGTTGATACATTACAATACCACACATGGATGATGTCCTGATTCAGGGGGACCCCGTTCCCAAGGGAACTTTCAATCTATGAGATATAGAAGTATTTTGTGAGGTCCATATTGTTAGATGTTCTGGCCAAAGACACTTGCTGGTGACATCTTCTGAGTGGGATTGGGGTTGTTTTTCCATGGCTGTAGAGCAGCGTCCTGGTGGTTAGGTTGAACCCGCTTCTCGGAAATTCGAGACTTCTCCACGGTTGTATTGGAGGGATGTGTTGAATGGTATTTTGACTTTCTTCTCCGTGACTGAAGGGTAGAGATGTTACCACTAGACTCCACAGCCGATATTGTGTGGTAGACAAGTATGTACCATTAGGTGTCTTGCCCAAGAACACTTACTGGAGAAGTGCTCTGGCCAGGATTTGAACCTGGGTCTCCATGGTTATAGAGCAGTGATGTTATCTCTACTCCATCCAGCTGGTACTTCTTCTAATTCCAGGAAGATCACAGCTCTGCTGGCTGGTTCATAGTTAATTCTGAGGTTTTGTCCAGCAGAAATTAAGCTGTGGGAACTCTCAGCTCTTGAATATTTCTTTTTTGAGGAATGATTAATCTAGGCTATTGCAGTATATGGCCTATATTTACTATAGTGGTTGTTCAGAGAGAGACGATCTGGCCCCGAAATATCAAGAAACGGAATTTCTCTGTACGGTGACATTTTGGGGCCATTCGGCTATTCAGAGAACAGGCAGTTCAACAAATTTTGGTGAACTGCCAGCAAGTACAGTGCCTGTTTCGACGGCAATGAAATCCCCCATAGAGAAGCAATGGTTAATCTTTTCAGAGAACACCGAACAGCAGTGAAAAGTTGCCGAAGTGCCCTGCTGTTTTTATTCGGCAGGTTTATTTAGGCGATTCCCATAGTCTTCAATGTTAAAAATATTCCCATTTTTATACAATATCTAATAAACCGTTTATTATTTTAATCTTTAGTAAAGTCTCTTTATGTATAGATATTTTAGGATCTTTTAGGCATTTTTCAGGATTTTTTCGTCAAACTTTTTTATTTTTAAAAGCGTTTTTTCTTTTTCTGTAACAGACCTTTTTATTATCATTCATAGGATCTTATATGTAATTTCAGACATTTTCGTTCAGTAGCTTTTTGCAAACAGTTTAAAGAGTTTAAATTTTGACACTTTAGTATTTGGCACGTATTTTTTTTTCACCTATCCGTCGGCTTGTCAACTGCATTAGGCAGCCCTCCGGTGGGTTTGCGGCAGATGTTCGGCAGGCTGGCGACGGCGGGCGATAGCTTTGTGGCAGGTCTGCGGCAGGTTTTGCAGCTGGTTTGTGGTGGCGGCTGGTGGGTTTGCGGCAGGTTGACAGCAGCATGCATTGGTTGATTCCTTGCACTTCGGGGATCCTGTGTTGAATGCTGAATTCACCGCAGGGTGGGGAAATTTGATTCCCCGAAGTGCAGGAAACGAGAGAGAACCAAAATGTCGGCAACATTTTGGTGCTCTCTGAAAACCTTCATATATATGTCCTGGAATCCCAGACATATAGAAAGTCTCTAAAATCAGGACCAGTTTATTCATGTTGAATTAATTTTTTCATGCAGTACTCCTTTAAGAAATTACTTTAAATATGATCCAAATGGTAAACATTATTTTCATGTTAGTAAATACATGCAGCAAGGCAATCCAACCATAACTTTGTTTTCAAACCACACAAGTTCTCCATATTATAAATAGATGCCAGACTGTAAAATAAAAAACAGGAGAAACCTACAATCACAACAACCCAATTTCATTATCATAGATTGGTTTAAAAATACATTTTAGGCTAGAGATTTCTTTACTAAGGCTAGGGTCAGACGAGCGTGATTTCTACGGACTGTACGTCCTTGCACACGGACGTACGTCAGTAGGGAAGACACAGTAGTGGCCACACAGTCCGTTTTTTTCACTGACGTATATTTTGACGGATGTAGGAGGGAAAATAAATTAAAAAGCAAAACCATTTTGTCCGTGAAAAATGCTGGACGTATAAATGCAGTCCGTCTGACCACGCTCCATCACTCACACACAAACCTATGCGGACGTTGCGGACGCAGCGCACTTTGTGCGGCCGTTCTAGGGGTTGTACGTTCTTGCCTACCTTGCATCCGTTTGCCGCGGCCGTGGTGCGTCCGTAGATCAGTGCGGACGTACTTTGTGTAACAGGCTCCAATGGACTTTCTTTCATGCTATCACGGACGTACTTTTAGGCGCAATCACGGACGTGAACACTACGCTCGTCTGACACCAGCCTTAACAGGACACCATATACTTTGGGGATAATTGGAACGTTCTTTTAACCTTTTTTTTCTAAAATATCAGCGTAAGCTCCCTTAGTGTTAACTGAGCAAAGCCCATCAATGTTTAAAAAATATTAAACCCTTCACTACAAATATTGATTAGATGTGATCTTCAAAAGCACGTGCTGTCACCCTGATATTAGGAATACGCAATGTGATCTAATGCTAAAGCAATGCAAAAGAATTTCATTTATTGCAAATTTTTGGAAATGGGCTCCAGGACATGCCCCTGAAATTTCAACACATTGGACATGACAGCCAAGCTGTTGAAATTATTTGAAAGACTTTCAGGGTTATTCAGAGAGCGTTGAAAAACAGGAGAATGACTGGAGAATGGAAAATTCTAGGTCAAAATAGCCAAACCAGAAAAATTCTCCCTTTCATCTCACTTTCCAAATTGGCTATTTTGACCTAGAATTTTCCATTCTCCAGTCATTCTCCTGCTTTTCACCTCTCTCTGAAAAACCCTGTTAGAAATCTGTTTTTGCTTCAGACAAACGAGGAGCACAACGTAAATGTAGTAACACTTTTTGACCAGTAGAGGAAGCCCTCTGTTAAAAAGGGCTTTCCTACAGTGAGCATATACCTAGAACCACCTCTCTAAATATTATTTACTTTGTGATGAATGGAAAGTCATTTTCCATAGAACCATTGGATCCTGCATTGAAAATGACTTACCATGCAAGAAAGAGAAGGAAATTTAATAAAGTCCAGTAATTTCATTGAAATGTCAATTAAATTACTGAATTTGCTTAAATTTTCTTCTCTTTCTTTTAAGGCAATTAAAAAGCTCCCAGTTATATTTGACTTATTAAAACTACTCGTTAAATGATTGAAAGTCTAAGGCATCATTCATTAGTTACAACTGTAGTTTGTTTGGATAGAAACACAGGTTAAGTAGTGGATTTATTTGCTGTAATAAAAAAGAGATTTACTGGTTTTGATTTACAAAACTCTGACCAGTTAAGTGGTCTCTGTCGAGGCATTTCAATGTTTTCAATTCATCTTTTTCTCAACTTGTTGGCGAAAATCTTTGACGTTCACTAAATTTCAGTGAACTGAGGCAGCTTCTATGTTGCTTCAATTAAACATGTTGAAAGCTGAAGCGGGGAAAAAAGGAATCGCACGCTGTCTTCTTTCTATTCAGTTAAATAAAAGTTTTATAGAAAATGAACAGCGCCTATTAAGAAAATTAATGATGTGACAAAGTGAAGCTTGGCACCCTGAGTAGCTCACACTTCCGTAGATCAATTATTCAATGATTAATAGGTGTTGCTATATATACTGGCATAACAGACGAACAAAGACTAACAGGGTTATTCAGAGAGAGGTGAAAACCAGGAGAATTGCCAGGAGAATGAACAATCTAGACCAAATAGCCGATTTGGAAAGTGAGATAAATGGGAGAATTTTTCTGATTTGGCTATTTTGACCTAGAATTTTCACTTCTCCAGTCATTCTCCTGGTTTTCACCTCTCTGAATAACCCTGTCAGAGCGTGAAAAGCAGAATGACTGGAGAAGTGAAAATTCTAGGTCAAAATAGCCGATTTGGAAAGTGAGATGAAAGGGAGAATTTTTCTAGTTTGGCTATTTTGACCTAGAATTTTTCATTCTCCAGTCATTCTCCTGCTTTTCACCTCTCTGAATAACCCTGTGTATGTATTGGGTGAAATGAGAAAGTAAGGGGACTTCAGTGTTAAAAGCTAGCTTTTGCTAAAAGGGGAAAAAATGGTTTAGGGTTAAAAAGGAAGTTCCAAAATTGGCCATTCAGGCTGGGGTCAGACCAGCGCACTTTTAAGGTGTGTTCTGGCGCACTTAATTATGGCCGCACTAGCAGCAGATGACGGGCAATGACGGCCAATATACGATGTACGGCCGCACAAAAGTCCGGCCGTGCAACGCAAGTGGAATTTGAACGCATTTTTCTGAGAACGCTGAACCGCTAGTACTGACGTACTGAGTGTGCAGCTGCGGCATAGCGACGTGTTTGCGTGATTAGGAGATGTCAGACGCTGCTAATGTCCAGCCTACATAACGTCCAGATGCAAAAAGAGTTTTATTGACGATCCGTACAAAATCACGCCCGGAAATGCGCGTCGTCTGACCATTTTTGCGCATTCCGTGAAAAAATACGTCAATGCATTCGGACGCACTTTTTCACGTTCGCGGGGAAAAATGCTTTCGTCTGACCCTAGCCTTAGCCAGTATGCGGTTTTACACAACATGCAAGTATGTAATGTATGTACCTTGGATGAGTTTATTTTTAAAATTGGGGAAATGTACAATGCACCTTTCAATAGTTAACAGCATCAAAAGAAAACATTTCCATACAAAGTTATTCAGAGAGCGGTGAAAAGCAGGAGAATGACTGGAGAATGGAAAATTCTAGGTCAAAATAGCCGATTTTGAAAGTGAGATAAATGGGAGAAATTTTCTGGTTTGGCTATTTTGACCTAGAATTTTCCATTCTCCAGTCATTCTCCTGCTTTTCACCACTCTCTGAATAACCCTGATAGTGTGCTGTGTTTATGTTGGTTTAATGAGTTGTAACAGCTGCTAAGGGGAAGGAAAGAATTAGGGTTAAAAGGCATCTGTCATGTCCATTTGACAGAGATTCACTCGCTTTGCATGTGTTAGCATTTCTTTCTAATGCACATACAAGAGGAGGTCCAAAAGAAAGGTTAAAAATCAAAGAAATAATGGTGCTAACTGAAAATACCCTAAATACAGCCTAACCCAAGGCTGGTTTTATAACTAGGCAGAGAAGGCATGTGCCTACAGGCGCCTGCCACAAAGGGCGCCTTGCTCTAAAAGAAAAAAATATATTATTTTTGTTTATTTTACAATTTACAATCATTTAGACCCCTGTATCTCTGGAGCCCTAAAGGATAGAGGGACATATGAGGTATCATTGGAAAGGCCAGATTATGGCATTTGCAATGGTTCTAAGTATATCCAGGTTAGAGTTATGTAAAAATAAAACAACAAATAAAAAAATAAATAATTTATCTCTATAATCGAGTTTACTATTTTGAAGTGAACAGTGACCCACTGCACTAACTCAACTAAGGCAACAGATTCTGCCCCTTCTTTTGTTTTAAACTGAGACAGAAAATGTTTCTCTTTTTAAAAAAAAAAAAAAAAAAAAGGATTCTTTTACTTTGACCCAAAACAAAAAAGTAATTTTGGCATGTTTACTTTTTTTTTTTTGGGGCGGGGACGCTCCACATTTCCGTCCCAACAGCCTCCTGAGATGCCAATTCAGCTCTGGCCTAACCCTTCATATAAATCACAGGATGCCACTTACCTACTACAGAATTGTACTTGTGTCGTAATGGCCTGATCAGATTTTCAGCACATTGCTGTTATAAATCTGCTTTGTAAAAAATAATTTCTCCTCTACATTTACAGACTAGGGATTATTCACTAACCACTGTTCTGCTTGGCAAGCCTCAGGAAACAATATGGATGAACTAAAGGGAATCAACAGTGAATTCACTATTTAGGCTAGGGTCAGATGAGCGCATTTTGTACGGACTGTGCGTCCGTGCAGTACGGACGTACTTTCTGACTGACGACAAGGTAGTGGCCAGACAGCCCATTTTTTTCACTGACGTATTTTTTGACTGATGTAGCAGGGAAAATAAATTACAATGAAAAAACATTCTGTCCGTATAAGTGCAGTCCATCTGACCATGCTCCATCACTCACACACAAAGCTATGCGGACGTTGCGGACATGGCGCACTCCGCACGTCCGTTCTAGCAGTATTACGTTCTTGCCTAACCTGCGCCCGTTTGCAGCGTCCGTCAGCCCCCGCACTTCTGTGCAGACGTACTTCGTGTGTGGGGCTTCATTTAACACAATTGTATGCTATCACGGACGTACTTATATGCGGCAACACGGACGTTAACACTGCGCTCGTCTGACCCCAGCCTTAAGGAACGCTACCATAGTTCGCTCTAGTTAATAATGTTCTTTTAGGCTAGGGTCAGACTGAGGCAGTGCGAACGCGCGTTCTGGCGCACTTAATCACGGCCGTGCTAGCAGCAGATGCCGGGCAATGACGGCCAATATACGAAGTACGGTCGCACAAAAGTCCGGCTGCGCAACGCAAGTGGAAAATGAACGCATTTTTTCGAGAACGTTAAACCACTAGTACTGACGTACAGAGTGCGCTGCGTCCGCTAGCGGCGTGTGTGCGTGAATTGGAGACATCAGACGCTGCTAATGTCCGGCCAACATAACGTCCAGATGCAAGAAGTGTTTTATTGATGATCCGTACAAAATCACGGATGAAACTGCGCATAGTATGACCGCTATTGCGTATTCCGTGAAAAAATACGTCCATTCTTCGAACGCACATTTTCACGGACAACGTGAAAAATGCGTTAGTCTGACCCTAGCCTTAACCATAGTTTCTGCTTTAGATTTTACCACTTTTTCCACAGTAGTGTTAAAGCTGTGTCATGTTGTTTTACCGTTGTTTTCACTGCAGCGTCTCATTTTTAAATCACCAAAGTATGTTCGCAAATGTTGCATAGATGGAGATTAAAAAGTTAGGAAAAAAGAGGTTTGTGAGGGTCCTGAGAACGAGCAAGAGCACTAATGGCCTGCTCTACGGTGGGGCCCACTCAGGTCTCACAAGGTTTTAGCTTGATTGTGCCATTACAGGGACGAATGCTCCATATGCAAATCAGCCTGCTCTCACCCAGAAAGGGTGGCCAGTACTGACTGCTAAGGACGTCATCCCTGCAGGAGAGGTGCAGCAACCCCCGATGCTCGTTTTGGCCTTGTTAGGCCTCATCAGAAGGGTATAGCTGACACCCCTCTAGGCACATCAAGCAAGGGGTCCACGTCTTGATTACCCTGTAAACTAATAGTGAGGAAAAAAGAGGTTTGTTAGGGTCCTGAGAACGAGCAACAGCACTAGTGGCCTGCTCTACGGTGGGTGCCCGCTAGATGGAGATTAGCCAGTGTTTACTCATTTTACAGAAGAATAACAGTACCATTGTGTCAGGCCTCACCTGTCCGATGGGGGGGATCCCGGCGTGCCAGGCATTGTGGCGGCAAGCTCTTGGTGCGTATACTCCATCTGGCGGTGGCTGCATGTCAATCGGGGTGCTCCGGCAAATGGTGAGTTGCCAGGCCTGGAATCCTTCCCTGATCTGGCCTGGCGGGTGTTCACGGTGCCTGAATGGATTGCCAAACATGGTGGCGGCTGCTCAGTCCCAGTGTGTGGGTGTGTCCTCTTGTGTGGAGCCAGTGATGGCCAGGGGAGACGTCCTAACTCCGGGGAGGCATATCCCATGTCTAGGATGGCTGGAGGGGGGAAGACAAGGCAACAAGGCATTCCCTTGGCCTGGTAGGGGGTGTGGCTGGAGACCCTCCCGCATGGAGTGTGTGCAGGATAGGATCTCTATATAAACCCACTTCTTCAGTGGGTGAATGCTTGATTGTCTCCTTATGAGCCCTAGCAGTATTCTCGTTTCCCTTCATGCTCAAGTCCCTGTGGATTTTCCAGACTTTGCACTACAGTTCCAAACCATCTCATTGTGTAGTGTTGTGTGCAATTATTTCATCTGCTGTAGTAGGATTGCAATTACAGTCCACAATCATGCCGCAACGATAGTTAGTGAATAACCCCTGCTATGTTAATCTAGTTACTAATTACTAGATTACCATCAATAATCATGTTTCTTGACATTATCATATTTATAATTTACAAAGAAGACCTTGTAAGAAATTTGTTCAAAAGAAAAAGCAAAAAAGTACCAATTTATGCAAGAATGTGGCTTTCTGACCCTGATACAATAGAAGGTTTCTTTTTTTTTTTTTAACAGTTGAACTAATTTCACGAACAATTGTTAGTGACCTAGAGAAGAGATATTGTGCAAATTATTAACTCAGTGGTAACAAGCGCCGCAATGACTAAATCAAATATTCTCATCATTGCTTGATAAATGTTAGAAACGTAAGATAAATCCTTATTTCAAAATGAATGAGTACTTGAAAGCATTATCTCAGGTATAAATATATAAGTGGACAGACAGTTTTTTTTTAACTTAACGGTAGCATTTATTTATTAGGGTTATTCATTGTGAAGCTTCTCCTGCACCTGTTGGGATTTACTGCTTGTGAAATGCTGGCGTTTTTCCCTCGTAATTTTCGCTGGTGGGCAAAAATCGTTGAACTCCAACACTTTCTGAAAAACTTCCATAGTCATCCTTTTACTTAAGGGATTATTCAGAGAGCATTGAAATGTCACCGACATTTTGGTGCTCTCTCATTCCCCGCACTTCAGGGAATCAACTTCCCCGACCCTGCGGTGAATTCAGCATTCACCACAGGGTCCCCGAACCGAAGTGCAGGGTACGGATCCAAAAATCCACAAAACAAATCACAAAAAATCCGCTGAAAATCCCGCGGATAAGATCTGAAATATTGGTTCAATCCAAAACACTGCAGAAAACCTGCCAAGTGTACCTGACGATCCACTGCAAACCCGCCGAACACATCTGAAAAAAGCCAACGATCCACCGAACACAGCGCCGACCGGCCGCCAGAAAAAGGCGACAAGCCGGCTATCGGGGTAACAGAAAAAAAAAAAAAAAGAATTGACAGTTTCCAAACTTTAAATGCTGTTTGCAAAAAACTACTGGATGAAAATGTAGGTAATTAACATATAAGATCCTATGAATAATAATAAAAAGGTCTGTTACAGAAAAAAAATGGTATTTGAAAAAGTATATCGTAAAATAAATTTTGCCCAAAAAATCCTGAAAAATGGTAAGTACTATAAAAAAATAGAGAGAATTTTTGCTGCAAATAAAAAGAATAAACGTTTAATAGATATTGCAGAAAAATTGGAATATTTTCAACACTGAATCCTATGGGATTCGCCTGATTAAACCTGCCCTATGAAACCACCAAACAACAAGACATTTCTCTGCTCTTCGGTGTTCTCTAAATCGGTTAACCCTTACTTCTCTATGGGGATTTCACTGCCGTTGAACAAGCACCATATTTTGCAGGCAATTCGCCAAAATTTGAACTGCTTGCTTTTTGAATAGCTGAATGGCCCGAAATTGCACCATACAAGGAAATTCACAGTTCGGTGCAATTTCGGGGCCAGTTCAGCTGTCTCTGAATAACCCTGATAAGAAGTTTTTATGTCCCCAGTATAAGTTGTTTCCTAAACACATGAAATATGTAACAAATTATTTAGATTGAATAAATATGTGTTGTGCATGGAACTATTAAAGAATATGCACACTCAGGTGGCTCAATTCCAGCACAGCCTGTAACAGCAAGCAAATAAATGCAAATATTTGGCTCTTGGCTCAGCTGGAAAAGAAGGAGAGTGTTAATCACTGAGGCTGTCATACATACTGGAGCCCTAGATTAGAAAAAATATACTATAAAATAGAATGTAAATAGAGATGATCATCTGGAGAGAAAATTGAGAGAAATGGTTACAGTTCCATACATAAGGGGTTATTCAGAGAGCACCGAAATGTGGCACTTCCCTGCACTTCAGGGAACCAAAGTTCCCCACCCTGCGGTGAATCCAGCATTCAGCACAGGGTTCCGGAGTGCAGATCGGCTGTCTCTTAATAACCCCTATAGAATTGCTACCTGCTATATATAACATATGATTTCTCATATGTAAGTCTGTGATTTTATGAAAATTTTTACTTTTCAGGTTAGGAGAAGTGGTGTACTAATAAGAAAAACTGGATACATGCCAGCAGGCACTTGGAGTCACTCAATGAAGGTACCTGGAGTCGCTCAATATATGCATAATCTGGTGCTTAAGTGATCCACACATGATACTTACAAAGCATAGGAAAAGGGAAATATATAGTAACTAGGGATGAGCCGAACACTCCCCGAGTTCGGTTCGAGCCCGAACCTGAACTTCCCATTTGTTCGGGTCCGAACCCGAACCCGATCCCAAACTCGAACCCAATGCAAGTCAATGGGGCTGAAAATTCGGTTTTTAGAGTGCCCTCCAAGAGGGCATATATGCTACATATTTGCAATAAAAGGTGTATGGGGGTCCGGGTAGTGCCCTGGGGGACAGGAAACAAGAACAAAAAGTTAAAAAAAAAAGTTTTTAAAGGGACAGTGAGTTTTCCATGAAATAAGGGTTAAAAATAAAAACCAAAAATTCCTTCAAATATCGTGCCTAGGAGGTCCCCATAACCTGCCCGTGAAGTGGCGGATTTCTAGGATGTATAGAAGCACTTAAAAACCAAAAAATGACGTTTCATATGACGGTAAATGCTTTTCCTTTAATCTATCCATAAATAACTGCTTGGGGCGGCAGTCTGTATGAAAAGAGGAGACATTTTCGTACACGCAGAAAAAGTTTACAGATTTTTTTGGCTAAATTATTGTGAAATATATGCAGGCTTTGGATGAAAGTAACAATAGGTGCTTTAAAATTGGTCCTTTAGCATCCCCAACAGTGCCGTCACACCGTAACCCCTCTGAGGATATGAATCTGATACAGGCGTCAGTGGCAGTGCACCCAAATATTGTGCTTTTGGTGCCAGGCCTGCAAGTACTATCTTACAGTAACCCCTCTGTGGTATTGTGGAAGAATGCAGGGGTGGACCATGTGGTCCTATATTGAAAAGATATGATTCTGGTCAAGGCGTCAGCGCACCCAGATATTGAGCCTTTAATGCCAGGCCAGCAAGTACCATCATACAGTAACCCCTCTGTGGTATTGTGGAAGAGTGCAGGGGTGGACCATGTGGTCCTATATTGAAAAGTTTTTGATCTGGTAATGGGCGTCAGTGCACCCAGATATTCTGCCTTGGTGCCAGGCCAGCAAGTATCATCATACAGTAACCCCTCTGTGGTATTGTGGAAGAGTGCAGGGGTGGACCATGTGGTCCTATATTGAAAAGTTTTTGATCTGGTAATGGGCGTCAGTGCACCCAGATATTCTGCCTTTGGTGCCAGGCCAGCAAGTATCATCATACAGTAACCCCTCTGTGGTATTGTGGAAGAGTGCAGGGGTGGACCATGTGGTCCTATATTGAAAAGTTTTTGATCTGGTAATGGGCGTCAGTGCACCCAGATATTCTGCCTTTGGTGCCAGGCCAGCAAGTATCATCATACAGTAACCCCTCTGTGGTATTGTGGAAGAGTGCAGGGTTGGACCCTGCTGTTCAAAAAATTAAAATGATATAAATCTGGCACAGGCGTCAGTGCAGCCAAATATTGTGCTTTTCATGGCAGCAAGTGCATTCACACCGTAACTCTTTTGTGGTATTGTGGAAGAGTTCAGTGCTGGAGGTTTTGTGCATGCAGAAGACATACCCGATCTATTCCGTTACTTCGGCATCAGGGGATTGATAGCTGCTGATCCAGGACTGATTCATTTTTATAAATGTCAGCCGGTCTACAGAGTCGGTGGAGAGACGCACTCTTTTGTCTGTGACAAAACCTCCAGCGGCACTGACCGTCCTTTCGGAAAGCACGCTAGATGAAGGGTAACCTAGTAGCTGCATAGCATATTGGCTAAATTCTGGCCAGTGATCCAATCTCAACACCCAGTAAGCCAGTGGATCATCTGCTGGAAAGGTATCCAGGTCTGCCCTTGCCCCTAGGTAGTTCTGCACCATATGGTGAAGACACTGGAAATGGGTGCCTACATTTGACGTCCCTGGGCGTCGAGGACTAAAAAAATTTAAAAAAGCATCAGTCAAGCGGCCCTGGCCTTCACCACTATTCCTCTGATCACCCGCAGCCTCAGAAGCACGTGTGTCAGCACTTGGTAATCTACCAGTGCCTGGAAAGGTGTTACACAAGTGTCGCTTTAGAGCGTCCTCAAGTTTTTTCATCCTGTGCTCCCGCTGTGTGGGCAGGATGAGCTCTGCAACTTTCCCCTTGTATCGTGGATCAAGAAGGGTTGCCAACCAGTAATAGGTAGCATGAATCCTGGGGTCCTTTAGCAGGCTTTGCATCATTAGAGAGCCCATGCAGCATAGGTTAGAGGTGGCATTAGCTTCCGAGTCTTCCTGGTCAATGAGGATGACCGTATCGTGTACTTCCTCCTCCCAGCCACGCACTAGCCCTTCTGTTTCTGGGCACACAAAACCCTCCCTTGAGGAATCCCCACCTTCAATGCCCCCACTACTTAAATATTTCTCCTCCTCCTCATCCTCCTCCTGTCTGATCTGAGTAGGACCCGCTGGAATGCTGTCTGCGGAAAGACTGGGGCCTTGAGAGCTAGGGAAGGCCTCCTCTTCCTCCCGCTGCTCTGCCTCTAGAGCCACATCTATAATTCCCCGCAGAGTGTGCTCCAGCAGGAACACTAAAGGAATTGTGTCATTGATTCATGCACTGTCCCGGCTCACCATCCTCGTTGCCTCCTCAAATGGTGACAGTACAGTGCATGCATCCTTGATCATCAGCCACTGCGGGGGGGGAAACAAGTTGACCTGAACCTGTCCTTGTGCCATACTCACACAGGTACTCGTTGATGGCCCTCTGCTGCTTGTGCAGACGCTGCAGCATTGCTAATGTCGAGTTCCACCTGGTGGGCATGTCACAGATCAGACGGTTTGTGGGAAGGTAGAACTCTCTTTGAATTTCTGCCAGGCGAACGCTTGCTGGGAATGACCATCTGAAGTGGCTGCAGACTTTTCTGGCCTGGATGAGAAGCTCTGGCAGCCCTGGGTACTTGGTTAGGAAACGGTGTACCACCAGATTTAGAACGTGTGCTAGGCATGGTACATGCGTCAATTTACCCTTGCGTAGGGCAGAGAGAAGGTTGCTGCCATTATCGCAGATGATCATTCCCAGCTCAAGCTGGCGTGGTGTTAACCATCTCTGCACCTGCCCCTGCAGAGCTGACAACATTTCTGACCCGGTGTGGCTCCTGTCCCCTAAACAAACCAGCTCAAGCACAGTATGGCATCTTTTTGCTTGAGCCATTGCGTAGACCCTGTCAGGCGTCGGTTTAACTGCCACTTCGCCAGAGATAGAGAAGGAGGAGGAGGAGGAAGAGGTGGTGGTGGTGGAGCAGACAGACCTCATACAAGCAGCTTTCTGGAGGCGTGGTGGATGAACAAGCTCCAGCACAGAGTCCCGTCTTGGATCCCTCCCAGCTGCAATCAGAGTTACCCAGTGTGCCGTGAAGGAAATGTAACGACCCTGTCCATGCTTGCTGGACCACGTGTCTAAAGTCACATGCACCTTGCTGTTGACTGCCTTTGCCAATGACTCGATAACATTGTCTTCCATGTGCTGGTATAGTGCTGGAATGGCCTTGCGTGAAAAGTAATGGCGTTTTGGAACCTGCCACTGTGGTACAGCACATTCAGCAAATTCACAGAAGGGAGCAGAGTCCACCAGCTGGAAAGACAGCAACTGCAATGCGAGTAATTTTGCTAAGCTGGCATTTAGACGCTGTGCTTGGGGATGGTTGGGACTATATTTTTTCTTATGCTGCAGCAGCTGCGGCAACATAATCTGACTGCGTAAATCTTCAGCTACTGGGATGATGTCACATTGTGAGGAAGGACGTGGTACATCCATTACTGTAGCATCATCCCTGTCGGTGGAGGTTGTAGAAACATAGAAACATAGAAAAATGTCGGCAGATAAGAACCTTTCGGCCCATCTAGTCTGCCCAATTACATGGATACTTTACCTGGATTTATCTTTTGTTTAGGGTAGCCTTATGCCTATCCCATGCTTGCTTAAATTCAATTACTGTTTTGGCCTCTACCACTTCTACTGGAAGACTGTTCCATGTATCCACCACCCTCTCAGTAAAATAATGCTTCCTGATGTTACTTTTAAACCTTTGCCCCTCTAATCTAAGACTATGTCCTCTTGTTTTGCTATTTTGTTTCCTTTTAAATATACTCCCTTCCTCTACCTTGTGGATTCCCTTTACGTATTTAAATGTTTCTATCATATCTCCTCTGTCTCGTCTTTTTTCCAAGCTGTACATGTTAAGATCATTAAGCCTTTCCTGGTAACTTTTCTCCTTCAAGCCGTACACCATTTTAGTAGCCCTTCTCTGAACTCTCTCTAAGATGTCTATATCCTTCTGGAGATACGGTCTCCAGTACTGCACACAGTACTCCAAGTGAGGTCTCACCAGTGCTCTGTACAGTGGCATGAGCACTTCCCTTTTCCTACTGCTAATACCTCTCCCTACACAACCAAGCATTCTGATAGCATTTCCTGCTGCTCTATTACATTGACTACTTACCCTTAGATCCTCTGAAATAGGATGTATCAAATATTCTATATTCAGCCCTTGGGTTTTTACGTCCCAGGTGCATTATCTTGCACTTATCCACATTAAAACTCAATTGCCACAACTCCGACCATTTTTTTAGTTTACCTAAATCATTTGTCATTTGGCTGATCCCTCCAGGAACGTCAACCCTGTTGATGGAAACATAACATTGTAGGCAATGACATGGCAGGACATACAGTGGGGATAGAGACGGATGAGGAGGAGGAGGACCTACGCAAAGTTTTGCGCCAATGGGATGTGTGGCACTTATTCATATGTCGCCTCAAGCACGTGGTACCCAAGTGTCCGGTATCTTTTCCACGCTTAAGCCTCATCTGACATAGATTACAAATAGCAACGCTGCGCTCTACTGCACATTTCTTAAAGAACTCCCAGACAACAGAGTTCCTGCATGTGTTCTTTGAGACAACAGCACTCTGCACCAGAGCAGCTCTGACATGTGATACCTTGGACTGGCTAGTGCTACGGTTGGTCACAGAGGATGTTGTGCCTCGTGTTTGCTGTGCCTCCTCCTCCCCCTCTTCCTCACTTAATTCCTCTGTTCGATCTGGCACCCAGGTGGAGTCAGTGACCTCATCATCATTGTCATCATCACCCCCTATCTCCTCGTCACTGGAGCCAACTTGGCAGTATGCTGCAGCTGCTGGGGCAACATGAGTGCCAGTTATTTGTGTGTCATCACTGGCACCCCCTTCCTCTAGGTTGATTATACTCCCTTCCTCAACCTCAGAGATTGAATCAGAGCACTGTACTTGCTGCGCATCCTCAAGCAGCATGTCACTCTCATTGTAGTCAAACAATTCAGCTGACTCCTCCGTGTGTGATAGCGAGGCTACGGCAGGAGTAGCTGTGGACATGGAGGCTGCATTAGATGCTTTGGCAGCTGAGGTGGACTGTAAAGCACTAGAAGCCTGGCTGGCAGAGGACTCGGAGGATGAGGATGGCCTGGTTAGCCAATCCACCAAGTCCTCTGTGTGTTGCTGCTGCTTAAGACGGCCAGCACCAGTTAGAAAGGACAAGCGTGCCCCTGCAGAGGATGCACCACGTCCACCACGACCAGAGGCACAGCCTCCCGACACAGGGGCTGCTTGCCCTCTTATCTGTGACTGGGAGCGTCTGCCTGTCCTTTTTGTTGTTTCAGACATGGTGAGTGATATATAGATTAATATATACAGAACTATGATTCAACTCTGGTATAAAGATTTAAAGAACTCTGTTATAACTCAGTGAGACACACTGATAGCTGTTTTGTAGAATGTTTTGTAGAAATTTGTGACCCCCAAAATACTTGCTGGCAGTGACAAGAGACAGATCACCTCAATTCACAAATGTTTTAAAGAAATTAGTGAGCCCCAAAATACAGCGTGGTACTGGATGTGTGACGAGACACTGATCACCTCAATTCCCAAACGTTTTGTAGAAATTAGTGAGCCCCAAAATAATGCGTGGTACTAGTTGTGTGACAAGAGATAGATCACCTCAATTCACAAATGTTTTGTAGAAATTAGTGAGCCCCGAAATACAGCGTGGTACTGGATGTGTGACGAGACACAGATCACCTTAATTCACAAATGTTTTAAAGAAATTAGTGAGCCCCAAAAAGATTTGCTGGCACAGTGACAAGACCCAGAGGATCACCTCAATTCACAAATGTTTTAAAGAAAGTTGTAAACCCCAAAAAAACTTGCTGGCACAGTGACAAGACACACATCACATTAATTCCCTGATATTTGGTAGAAATTAGACCCCCCCAGTAGCGTGGCAGACTGGCAGTAACAAGACACAACTATCTCCTTTGAAATCTCCTCTGAAATGCGTGCAGAATCGGCGCGTGGAAACGTTATATAGTGTGCTGCGGGACTTAGCTCTGTGAGCCCATGATTGGGCAAAATTTGCCCAATCAGGACTCTGAGCGGTGATTGGCATAGTGTTGAACTAGTCTTGCACCAGACCTGTGGTCAGGTGCAAGGCTGTAGCCAATTACGAGCTTCAGGCCAGTGGGAAAATGCATTGTGGTCCATTGTGGTCGAACATGCGGCGAACACCCGGAAATGTTCAGTGTTCGCGATCTCATCGAACAGGCCAAGTTCGGGTCGAACCCCGAACCGTCCGAACCCGAACCGCTCATCCCTAATAGTAACCTACCATGAAAACTGAGCCCCAAAAGTAGATTCTCTGACAAATCCAGTTACTGGTCAGAGCATCGGTATCCTAGTGCACCATGTAGGGGGCACTTACACCCAACAGGACCTAGATACTCTGGCACTAGAAATGGTAGTGGCCCAGACCCCATGGAGCCACTGGGACTCAGAACAAATCATAGACTGTCAACTCCTGATGATGACCCTGCTTATTTCCATCTACCTCATGCTTGTCTTTTGGGGAAGCAGCACTCCTGTCCCAAAATCCACTTTTTCCTTCCACTACCAAATATCAGCAGTCTCTGTGTGTATTGTATTTATTAATTGTACTTGGTACTACAGTCTTCCAATCAATGGAAGGAGATTGGCGCCTTTCCTGTTGCCCGTCTCCTTGTTCTCCATTATCATGAGGGCATCCAGATATGTACTACCTAACACCCACAGGTAATCAGGTGCTGGCCAAGTGAAATCAAGGGAATAAATTCCACATATTATTCCACATACAGATTCTTTTTTCACAGAACTCTATAAAAAGAGATTAGTGACTTGTTTTTTTGGCCCACTAATGCCCCTTCATTGTCAGTTAGATCAAGACTGACTAATTGCTTCTTTCAACAACCACCAACTGATGAGTTTCAGAGACACATACAGGCACATGCATTTTCACAAAAACATACATGCCTTAGTGGTACATGCTCTCCTGGGGGGGGGGTTGAAAGGCATCAGAGGGGTTGCAGGCATAGTCTTGGCATCTGTACAAAGAAGCAGATCATAACTCTGCATGTGCTTTCATATTCATAATCATTATAGCCACTCAGCAGGTTTTTTTTTGAGAAAGTATTTTGCCAGAAAGGATACATTGAGATTTCTCTCGTTTTCAAGTATGTCCTGGGTGGCGAGTATGTACCGTTAGGTGTCTTGCCCAAAGACACTTACTGGAGAGGTGCTCTTGCCGGGATCGAACCTGAAGCGTATGCACAGTACTCTATATATATTATTTTCACAATGAAAATGATGTATAAAATACTTTTGTAAATGATGGTGTTAACCCCTTCACTACCAAGTGATTTTTCTTAAAAAAAAAACATTGTCAGAAACCAGTGTTTTTTGTAAAATCATTAATTAATTATAGAGTAATAAATAATTACTGTAAATAGCCTATTTGGCCAGTAGATGACACCATCTACTGCCAAATTGAGTTACAGAGGTTTGAGCTGCAGATCGATTATTTTTTTTCCCCTTGCATCGGCTGCTGCTGAAAGACCAATATTTCAGAGCATTCATCAGCCGATTTTACAGTTTTAGCTGTTTGGGCACATGTCCATAGGGCTAAAACTTTGGGGGCACCTTCTGCAGCTCAAAAGCAAATGAAATTTGTTTGCAGCAAACTAATTTAATTTGCTTTTGGGCTGCAGATCAGCAGATCGAGATATCTTGATATTGGAGCTCGAGACCTTTTGAAGCCTGAGATATCTGGATCTTGGTAGCGAAGGGGTTAAACACACCTCAGAACTATGTTTTCTTCAGCAATGTCAAAGAGGGAACTTTAGTAAGAGGTAAAAGCTTTTGGAAGCATAAATTGATGTTACTGAATGCTATTCTCTAAAAACATACATTGTACCTTATAACACAAAAACTAGAGGATAGTGCGCTTACAGGATGGAGGGAAAGAAGTGAAGATCGCTATAAGAGCCAAATAGGTATCTCCCCAATACCAGAGGTCATGGATAACTAGAAAAACAGTAGCGCTGCCTTTTTGTTTTTCTAGTTATACATTGTACCTTAAACTGCAGTTGAAAAATACCATTTTTATTTGCTTATTTCTCTCATTTGTAACTCTCGGCTATTATTATTATTATTCTTTATTTATAAAGCGCCAGCATATTCCGCAGCGCTGTACAATAAGCACAGTATAGACAGGGTTACAATACATTGAACAACATTTGACAAACAGTACAGGAGGAGATGAGGGCCCTATTCCCGTAGGAACTCACAATCTGGGAGGGTTGGGGGTGGAAACAGGAGGAGAGGACTGTAAGGTTAGAGTGATTGATGATTGCGTCAGTGAGTTGGGTGGTAGGCTTCCCTAAATAGGAACGTTTTAAGGGAGCGTTTGAAGGAAGAGAAGTTAGGGGAAAGTCTGACAGTACGAGGGAGAGCGTTCCAGAGAGTGGGGGCTGCGCGTGAGAAATCCTGCAGTCTATCATGGGAAGAGGTGATGCGGTGAGAAGCTAGGCGCAGGTCACTGTTTGACCTTAGGGAGCGGGCTGGGGTGTATTTGGTGATTAGTGAGGACAGGTAGTGGGGAGCTGAGTTAGTGAGGGTTTGTAGGTAAGGATAAGGATTTTGAACTTAATTCTGCAGTGGATGGGGAGCCAGTGAAGGGACTCGCAGAGGGGAGCGGCAGAGACAGAGCGGCGGGTGAGGTGAATTAGTCTGGCGGAGGCGTTCAGGATGGATTGTAGGGGGGAGAGGCGGGACAGAAGGAGGCCAGATAAGAGATTATTGCAATAGTCGAGTCGGGAGATTACCAGGGCGTGTATGAGTTGTTTTGTGGCGACAGCGGTAAGAAATGGCCGAATTCTGGAAATATTACGCAGTTGGTATCGGCAGGAGGAGGAAAGAGACTTCATGTGGGGGATGAAGGAAAGAGCAGAGTCAAGTGTAACTCCAAGACAGCGAACTTGGTTTGATGGGGAAATGGTGATACCCTCCACCGTGATAGAGAAGTCAGGAGGTGGGGAGGCATTGGAGGGAGGAATAAGTAGGAGTTCAGTCTTCGACATGTTGATCTTTAGGTGGTGGGAGGCCATCCAGGAGGAGATGCCAGATAAACAGTCACTGACTTTTGAAAGGACAGGGGGAGAGAGATCAGGGGTAGAGAGGTAGATCTGAGTGTCATCAGCGTAGAGGTGGTAATTGAAGCCAAAGCTGTTGATGATTTTGCCCAGGGAGGAGGTGTAGATGGAAAAGAGCAGAGGACCAAGGACAGAGCCTTGAGGTACACCAACAGATAGAGGCAATGAGGAGGAGGAGTTACCAGCAAAGGACACACAGAAGGACCTGTTGGATAAATAGGATTCGACCCAAGCGAGTGCAGTGTCACCGAGACCCAGAGAGTTGAGGGTCTGTAGAAGGAGGGGGTGGTCAACAGTGTCAAAAGCAGCCGTTCGTCGTGTGCTGCCCAGGATTGGACGTCATTTGCTGCTAGCACAGCCGTGATTTTGTGCGGCTAAACGCACGTTAAAACTGCGTTCGTTTGACCCCAGCCTAAATAGGAATTCACTATATTTTTGGCAAAATGAATTCCCCGAAATGTGATGAAAGCAAAGGATCTAAAGATGATTCGAGGCTTTAGATTCTAACTTCCATAATAACCCCTAAAATGCCATAAACCCAGGGAAATACAATAAAAATAATAAACAATGTGGCATTTAGCCACCCCTTAACCCCTAATATGCCATTAATCATGGGAAAACATGAAATGAATACACTGTGCAGCATGTAGCCTACCCATTAACCCCTACAATGCAATTAATCAAGGAAAAAATAAAATGTATACTGTGAGGGATGAATCCTACCCATTAACCCTTAATATACAACTAAACCAAGGCAAAAACTAACGTAATACACAATGTAATGTATAGTCTGAACATTAACCACTTCACTGCTGAGACATTTCAACCCTGTGAAAATGCTTAAGATTAAGTGCCCGATAGTATTTAATGTTTTTATGACTTTTATTTCAAACTAAATATGGTCATGTTGGGTATCATTGGAAAGGCCAGAATCTGCCCTTTCCAATGACACATAGATTGTCTATATACGATGCACAGGGACGGAGATACAGCGGTCCGAAACAGTGTGGGAAGCTGGATGCTGATTTTTGGAGGGGGGGCACATGGGGGGGCAAGGAATAACCTAGGGGGGCAATTGCCCCCCTGTAGAGTCGCCTATGCCTGCTTTGACGTCACATGTACACTGTGCAAGGAATGAATCATATAAAAAAGTCCCCAAACTAAATATGTGGTAAATACCTACAAAAAGTCTAAAATCATAGATGTAAATAAATTTTAAGTAGACAACTGACATGAAAGGGCATGCTCTTTTCCTCTTTTTTTTTCTCCAGATTAGATTTTTGCTCTTTTAGTTTCTAGGCTACTTTGCTCTTTGGTATTTTTTTCCCATTTCCTTGTTCTCCTAATGCTGTATGACAATTTTAGGCAAAGGTTTGCAATGATATCCAGGCTGGTATGGAACATGGAAACCTAACTGCAGCCATCTTCCTTGATTTTGCCAAGGCCTTTGACACAGTAGACCCTGGCATTCTATTACAAAAACTCCGGTATTGGCGATCACACACTAAACTGGTTTCATTCATATGTATCCAACCAATCGCAATATGTGTCCATTTCTGACAGCTGCTCCCTCCCCCTCCCAGTCACTTGCGGTGTACCCCAAGGCTCAATACTCGGCTTCCTGCTATTCACTATATTCATAAATGATCTACCCAACGTCTGCAAAGCCTCAACTGTACACATTTATGCAGACGACACTTTAATCTATACCAGCAAACCAAATCTCCCGCAGCTGGAGGCCGTGCTGCAAGACCAATTCACAGAGGTAGAAAAATGGATCAAACACAACAAACTTTTTCTAAATGCTGACAAAACTGTTTGGAACAGCACCTAAACTACATAAATTGCAAACTCCTCATCTATGTGTCAGGACAAAATTAAATGACACGCTGACCACAGTCTCTTCTCTCAAATATCTATGTATGTAGTTTAGACCCAAATCTATCCTTTGGCCCCCACATCGAAAAACGCTCAGCTAAACTTTATCCCAAACTAGGTGCCCTGTACAGAAAAAAATCCTGCCTGAGCCCCGTGGTAAGAAAGCAGATTGTACAACAAATGCTTATGTCGGCTATTGAATACGGAGATGTAGTGTATGCAGCGGCCCCGCAAACACATCTTCAGAAACTTACTACATTGTATAACTCATTCTGCCGCTTTGTGCTACAATGTAACTACATGACCCACCATTGTGACATGTTAAAAGAACTAAACTGGCCATTGCTGAAATCTAGACGCACCCTTCACTAGGGATGAGCTGTTCGGGTTTGGACGGTTCGGAGTTCGACCTGAACTTTGGCAGTTCGAATTTCGAACTTTTTGGGCGTGTTCGGTTCGGGTTCGAAAAAAAATAAAAAATAAAAATTTGAAAAAAGTATAGAAAATGCTTAAAAAAATACTAAAAAATCTAGAAATAAAGAGACTCTTTACTGCAGAATATTATAATCAACGGTTTATTAGATATTGAATTAAAAACTAATGTGTACGTGGAAAGAGTATCAACTCTAAATGACCTCTGTTCACAAACGGGCATAACACCAGGTGTTTTTAGTCTGGTAATCAATTTGATGCATTGTACAATATACTGAGGGTGGGGTGGTGTCTGCTTCTGATTGAGATTTGAGAATTAATTTCCCTAAAACATCTTAATATGCTGCATTTAACTGGTGTTTGAAAAAAATCTAAAGCAATGTTATTTTTCACCTCGGGATTAAACATTCACTGGGTTATTCAGAGAGCGGTGAAAAGCAGGAGAATAACTGGAGAAGTGCAAATTCTAGGTCAAAATAGCCAAACCAGAAAAATTCTCCCATTTATCTCACTTTCCAAATCGGCTATTTGGTCTAGATTGTTCTCTTCTCTTGCCAGTTCTCCTGGCTTTCAGCTCTCTCTCAGGGTTGTTCAGAGAAAGGTGAAAACCTGGAGAATGGCAGGAAAAGAGAACAAAGTGAGATAAGGCTCGGGTCAGACTAACGCATTTTTCACAGCGACCGTCAAAAAGTGCGTCCGAACGCATTGCCTTATTTTTTCACGGATTGCGCGAAAACAGTCATACGATGCACATTTTTTGCGTGATTTTTTACAGATCCAAACGGAAACTTTGGGTGTCTGGACGTTATGTTGGCTGGACATGAGCAGGGTCTGATGTCTCCAAATCACGCACACACGCCGCTATTGGACGCAGCGCACTCTGTACGTCCGTACTAGCGGTTCTCGAAAAAATGCGTTCATTTTCCACTTGCGTTGCGTAGCCGGACTTTCGTGCGACCGTACTTCGTATATTGGCCGTCATTGCCAGTCATTTGCTGCTAGTGCGGCCGTGATTAAGTGCGCCTAAACGCACGTTAAAAATTCGCTAGTCTGACCCTAGCCTAAATGGGAGAATTTTTCTGGTTTGGCTATTTTGACCTAGAATTTTCCATTCTCCAGTCATTCTCCTGCTCTTCACCGCTCTCTGAATAACCCTGACAGGGTTATTCAGAGAACGGTGAAACTCAGGAGAATGACTGGAGAATGGAAAATTCTAGGTCAAAATAGCCGATCCAGATAAATTCTCCCATTTATCTCACTTTCCAAATCGGCTTTTTGGTCTAGAAGTTTCCATTCTCCTGCTTTTCACCGCCAAAAGATCAGTAAACTTTTTCTGCGTGTCTGAAAATGTCTCCTCTTTTCATACAGACTGCCGCCCCAAGCAGTTGTTTATGGATAGATTAAAGGAAAAGCATTTACTGTCATTTGAAATATCATTTTTTGGTTTTTACATATTTCTATACATAATAGAAATCCGCCACTTCACGGGCAGGTTATGGGGACCTCCTAGGCACGATATTTGAAGGAATTTTTCGTTTTTATTTTTAACCCTTATTTCATGGAAAACTCACTGTCCCTTTAAAAACGTTTTTTTTAAAACTTTTTGTCCTTGTTTCCTGTCCCCCAGGGCACTACCCGGACCCCCATACACCTTTTATGGCAAATATGTAGCATATATGCCCTCTTGGAGGGCACTCCAAAAAAACGAATTTTCAGCCCCATTGACTTGCATGGGGGTTCGGGTTCGGTCCCGAACAAATGGGAAGTTCGGGCTCGAACCGAACTCGGAGTGTTCGGCTCATCCCTACCCTTCACCTTTCCAACCTGGTGTTTAAGAGATTTTCTGGGAAGCTACCACCTTACCTGAATAGACTGCTTCCCCTAGCAGTTCCCTCATCCTATAACCTCCGATCCAGGACCAGCACCTTACTTGCAATATCACAATACAAAAAGAAAGTGGCTCAATCATCATTTTCCTACAGAGCACCGCAATTATTAAATAATCTCCCAGACGCCATCAAATCGGCGGGTGTCTCACCCTCCGCCGCGTATTCGCTCCCTGCGAGCGTCCGAAGCATACAGCTTCGGCGCTCGCCTGGAGGAAACACATCACCAGCCAATCGCGGCTGGTCATATGGCTCCCCCAGGCGAGCGCCCAAGCTGCACGCCACCGGACGCTCAGAGGGAGCGAACACGCGGCCAGGAGGAGGTGAGCTGGGGGCAGTATCCATGTGATTGATGGGGAAATGGTGATACCCTCCACCGTGATAGAGAAGTCAGGAGGTGGGGAGGCATTGGAGGGAGGAATAAGTAGGAGTTCAGTCTTCGACATGTTGATCTTTAGGTGGTGGGAGGCCATCCAGGAGGAGATGCCAGATAAACAGTCACTGACTTTTGAAAGGACAGGGGGAGAGAGATCAGGGGTAGAGAGGTAGATCTGAGTGTCATCAGCGTAGAGGTGGTAATTGAAGCCAAAGCTGTTGATGATTTTGCCCAGGGAGGAGGTGTAGATGGAAAAGAGCAGAGGACCAAGGACAGAGCCTTGAGGTACACCAACAGATAGAGGCAATGAGGAGGAGGAGTTACCAGCAAAGGACACAAAGAAGGACCTGTTGGATAAATAGGATTCGACCCAAGCGAGTGCAGTGTCACCGAGACCCAGAGAGTTGAGGGTCTGTAGAAGGAGGGGGTGGTCAACAGTGTCAAAAGCAGCCGTTCGTCGTGTGCTGCCCAGGATTGGACGTCATTTGCTGCTAGCACAGCCGTGATTTTGTGCGGCTAAACGCACGTTAAAACTGCGTTCGTTTGACCCCAGCCTAAATAGGAATTCACTATATTTTTGGCAAAATGAATTCCCCGAAATGTGATGAAAGCAAAGGATCTAAAGATGATTCGAGGCTTTAGATTCTAACTTCCATAATAACCCCTAAAATGCCATAAACCCAGGGAAATACAATAAAAATAATAAACAATGTGGCATTTAGCCACCCCTTAACCCCTAATATGCCATTAATCATGGGAAAACATGAAATGAATACACTGTGCAGCATGTAGCCTACCCATTAACCCCTACAATGCAATTAATCAAGGAAAAAATAAAATGTATACTGTGAGGGATGAATCCTACCCATTAACCCTTAATATACAACTAAACCAAGGCAAAAACTAACGTAATACACAATGTAATGTATAGTCTGAACATTAACCACTTCACTGCTGAGACATTTCAACCCTGTGAAAATGCTTAAGATTAAGTGCCCGATAGTATTTAATGTTTTTAATGACTTTTATTTCAAACTAAATATGGTCATGTTGGGTATCATTGGAAAGGCCAGAATCTGCCCTTTCCAATGACACATAGATTGTCTATATACGATGCACAGGGACGGAGATACAGCGGTCCGAAACAGTGTGGGAAGCTGGATGCTGATTTTTGGAGGGGGGGCACATGGGGGGGCAAGGAATAACCTAGGGGGGCAATTGCCCCCCTGTAGAGTCGCCTATGCCTGCTTTGACGTCACATGTACACTGTGCAAGGAATGAATCATATAAAAAAGTCCCCAAACTAAATATGTGGTAAATACCTACAAAAAGTCTAAAATCATAGATGTAAATAAATTTTAAGTAGACAACTGACATGAAAGGGCATGCTCTTTTCCTCTTTTTTTTTCTCCAGATTAGATTTTTGCTCTTTTAGTTTCTAGGCTACTTTGCTCTTTTGGTATTTTTTTCCCATTTCCTTGTTCTCCTAATGCTGTATGACAATTTTAGGCAAAGGTTTGCAATGATATCCAGGCTGGTATGGAACATGGAAACCTAACTGCAGCCATCTTCCTTGATTTTGCCAAGGCCTTTGACACAGTAGACCCTGGCATTCTATTACAAAAACTCCGGTATTGGCGATCACACACTAAACTGGTTTCATTCATATGTATCCAACCAATCGCAATATGTGTCCATTTCTGACAGCTGCTCCCTCCCCCTCCCAGTCACTTGCGGTGTACCCCAAGGCTCAATACTCGGCTTCCTGCTATTCACTATATTCATAAATGATCTACCCAACGTCTGCAAAGCCTCAACTGTACACATTTATGCAGACGACACTTTAATCTATACCAGCAAACCAAATCTCCCGCAGCTGGAGGCCGTGCTGCAAGACCAATTCACAGAGGTAGAAAAATGGATCAAACACAACAAACTTTTTCTAAATGCTGACAAAACTGTTTGGAACAGCACCTAAACTACATAAATTGCAAACTCCTCATCTATGTGTCAGGACAAAATTAAATGACACGCTGACCACAGTCTCTTCTCTCAAATATCTATGTATGTAATTTAGACCCAAATCTATCCTTTGGCCCCCACATCGAAAAACGCTCAGCTAAACTTTATCCAAACTAGGTGCCCTGTACAGAAAAAAATCCTGCCTGAGCCCCGTGGTAAGAAAGCAGATTGTACAACAAATGCTTATGTCGGCTATTGAATACGGAGATGTAGTGTATGCAGCGGCCCCGCAAACACATCTTCAGAAACTTACTACATTGTATAACTCATTCTGCCGCTTTGTGCTACAATGTAACTACATGACCCACCATTGTGACATGTTAAAAGAACTAAACTGGCCATTGCTGAAATCTAGACGCACCCTTCACTAGGGATGAGCTGTTCGGGTTTGGACGGTTCGGAGTTCGACCTGAACTTTGGCAGTTCGAATTTCGAACTTTTTGGGCGTGTTCGGTTCGGGTTCGAAAAAAAAAAAAATAAAAATTTGAAAAAAGTATAGAAAATGCTTAAAAAAATACTAAAAAATCTAGAAATAAAGAGACTCTTTACTGCAGAATATTATAATCAACGGTTTATTAGATATTGAATTAAAAACTAATGTGTACGTGGAAAGAGTATCAACTCTAAATGACCTCTGTTCACAAACGGGCATAACACCAGGTGTTTTTAGTCTGGTAATCAATTTGATGCATTGTACAATATACTGAGGGTGGGGTGGTGTCTGCTTCTGATTGAGATTTGAGAATTAATTTCCCTAAAACATCTTAATATGCTGCATTTAACTGGTGTTTGAAAAAAATCTAAAGCAATGTTATTTTTCACCTCGGGATTAAACATTCACTGGGTTATTCAGAGAGCGGTGAAAAGCAGGAGAATAACTGGAGAAGTGCAAATTCTAGGTCAAAATAGCCAAACCAGAAAAATTCTCCCATTTATCTCACTTTCCAAATCGGCTATTTGGTCTAGATTGTTCTCTTCTCTTGCCAGTTCTCCTGGCTTTCAGCTCTCTCTCAGGGTTGTTCAGAGAAAGGTGAAAACCTGGAGAATGGCAGGAAAAGAGAACAAAGTGAGATAAGGCTCGGGTCAGACTAACGCATTTTTCGCAGCGACCGTCAAAAAGTGCGTCCGAACGCATTGCCTTATTTTTTCACGGATTGCGCGAAAACAGTCATACGATGCACATTTTTGTGCGTGATTTTTTACAGATCCAAACGGAAACTTTGGGTGTCTGGACGTTATGTTGGCTGGACATGAGCAGGGTCTGATGTCTCCAAATCACGCACACACGCCGCTATTGGACGCAGCGCACTCTGTACGTCCGTACTAGCGGTTCTGCGTTCTCGAAAAAATGCGTTCATTTTCCACTTGCGTTGCGTAGCCGGACTTTCGTGCGACCGTACTTCGTATATTGGCCGTCATTGCCAGTCATTTGCTGCTAGTGCGGCCGTGATTAAGTGCGCCTAAACTCACGTTAAAAATTCGCTAGTCTGACCCTAGCCTAAATGGGAGAATTTTTCTGGTTTGGCTATTTTGACCTAGAATTTTCCATTCTCCAGTCATTCTCCTGCTCTTCACCGCTCTCTGAATAACCCTGACAGGGTTATTCAGAGAACGGTGAAACTCAGGAGAATGACTGGAGAATGGAAAATTCTAGGTCAAAATAGCCGATCCAGATAAATTCTCCCATTTATCTCACTTTCCAAATCGGCTTTTTGGTCTAGAAGTTTCCATTCTCCTGCTTTTCACCGCCAAAAGATCAGTAAACTTTTTCTGCGTGTCTGAAAATGTCTCCTCTTTTCATACAGACTGCCGCCCCAAGCAGTTGTTTATGGATAGATTAAAGGAAAAGCATTTACTGTCATTTGAAATATCATTTTTTGGTTTTTACATATTTCTATACATAATAGAAATCCGCCACTTCACGGGCAGGTTATGGGGACCTCCTAGGCACGATATTTGAAGGAATTTTTCGTTTTTATTTTTAACCCTTATTTCATGGAAAACTCACTGTCCCTTTAAAAACGTTTTTTTAAAAAACTTTTTGTCCTTGTTTCCTGTCCCCCAGGGCACTACCCAGACCCCCATACACCTTTTATGGCAAATATGTAGCATATATGCCCTCTTGGAGGGCACTCCAAAAAAACGAATTTTCAGCCCCATTGACTTGCATGGGGGTTCGGGTTCGGTCCCGAACAAATGGGAAGTTCGGGCTCGAACCGAACTCGGAGTGTTCGGCTCATCCCTACCCTTCACCTTTCCAACCTGGTGTTTAAGAGATTTTCTGGGAAGCTACCACCTTACCTGAATAGACTGCTTCCCCTAGCAGTTCCCTCATCCTATAACCTCCGATCCAGGACCAGCACCTTACTTGCAATATCACAATACAAAAAGAAAGTGGCTCAATCATCATTTTCCTACAGAGCACCGCAATTATTAAATAATCTCCCAGACGCCATCAAATCGGCGGGTGTCTCACCCTCCGCCGCGTATTCGCTCCCTGCGAGCGTCCGAAGCATACAGCTTCGGCGCTCGCCTGGAGGAAACACATCACCAGCCAATCGCGGCTGGTCATATGGCTCCCCCAGGCGAGCGCCCAAGCTGCACGCCACCGGACGCTCAGAGGGAGCGAACACGCGGCCAGGAGGAGGTGAGCTGGGGGCAGTATCCATGTGCTGGGCCATTATCCATGAGCTGGGGCATATCCATGAGCTGGGGCATATCCATGAGCTGGGGCACTTCCATGTTTGAGCTGGGGCAAATCCATGAGCTGGGGCAAATCCATGTTTGAGCTGGGGCATATCCGTGAGCTGGGGCATATCCGTGAGCTGGGGCATATCCGTGAGCTGGGGCATATCCATGAGCTGGGGCATATCCATGAGCTGGGGCATATTCATGTTTTTTTTTTTTTTTTTTTTTTTATATTTCAAAGTTTTTATTTTGAAAAAGAGTCAGCTTAACAACAAATAAAACATGGAATGGCCTCGCAGGGCCATGAAACGTCATCACATTGTAGCACACATCCCCTAATAGGGGGGTCTCATCGAGGGTAAACAGCAGACAAAACATAAAATGGCCTCGCAGGGCCAAGAAATGTCATCAGAGAAACACATCACTATAGAGTAAAGAAGACATCTGAGAAAATTGCATCATCACAAGGAATTAAGCTCACATATGTATTACATAGAACATAAGAGGTCCATTAACATAGACATATGTAGATAAAAGTGTCTCAGATAATAAGGGTGGGTGTGGGGGAAGAAGAGAAAAAGAATAGGGAAGAGGGGGTTATATACACAACGCTGCCAAAAAGATGGTGACCCAAATAACAGTAAAAAAAAAAAAAAAAAAGAGGGAAAAATACATAAATAAATAAAAAAGGGGGGAGTGGGGAGTGTGAAGAATGGCAAAGGCCATCTCCGTGACGCTCCTGGCACGCTCCCGAAGGAGGCCATGGAGGGACAATGTCACGGGGCCCGGGATCCTAAGGGCCAATCATGACACAAAGTCATGGTGGCGCGCCTCAGGCAACCCAGTAATGCCAAACACGAGAAAAAAAAAAAAAAAAAAAAAAGGAAGGGGAGGGGGAATGGGTACACCATCTCCAGCAGAGCTCAAAATATAAACTGGGTGAAGAGGGGGAACACAAAAATAGAAAATAAAAATTTCCTCAAAAAGGTCGCAGAAACAGTCAAAAAAGGCAAAATAAAAAAAAAGAAAGTCCTCAGCTACAACTGTAAATCCTCACGATAGAGACATAAAAAGAGGCGAAACAGCTCCCGGGGTAAGACATTCAGCAGGCGTCCCTGAACAGCAACTGCCACAATACAGGCAGGGCCACGCTTCGCAGGCCAGGTCGGTCAGCAACAGCACACCGGGGGACGGTTAGCAAGGACCGCACAACATTCAAAACAAAAAAAAAAAAAAAAAAAAGCGAATATCCAAACGGGCCTGGTACCAGAGAAGGGGAGAATAAGGATGAAAATATAGTCCTCTTCAGCCCGTGTCCAACCACAAGATCGGGTGGGTACCTCCGCCAAAAACAAACATGTTCAGGACTCGATGGGATAACCAGCTCCAAGAAGCTCCAGTCGCAGCAGAGGGATCTCCACGAGGCTGAGAGCCCAGTCGTGCCACTCCGGTGGGCAGCTCACCTCCCATCAGAGGAACCCCCTCCACGTACATCTCAATAGGACCAACACCGGCCTTCTCCTCAGCGAAATCAGCCTCATACCTCACAGTGATCAGCGGTTCCTCGCTGTCCGGAGGACACTCCGTGGCCAGGGACAGGGGAATGAGCCGGCGTTCATCATCCAGGCCTCCTGGGTTATCGCAGCCAACCGCTTCATCCGTTACCTCCATCTGACTCTCAGCACTGCTGGTGAGTAAGGTCTCAGACCCGACGTTGTGGGAAGTGTCCACATCCCTGCAGCGCCGCAGCACAGCCATCATCTGGCGCCACGTTCCCCGAGTTAGTGGGCCCGAATCCCCGTCCCCCAGCAACTCCAAACAGGCCTCAAGGCCTGCTAGCACGGCCATTTTCACTCCTTGGGGGGGGGGCTACGAACCGTCTCTGCATCTCCCCTCTGACACCCGGCTCCAGCAAACCGACCACTGCAGCGGCCGTGGGATGGGGGCCCTCCATCCTCCCAGCAGGCAGTGGGTGTCCACTCGACGTGGGTCTGCACTCGGAGTAGGAGAATATCGTCGGCAAGGACAGGAAACAGGCCCCAAGATGGCCGCCGTCAAAGCACCTCAGCCGAGGGCCTGAAGGCCAGACTCGTGTCTCAGCTCCAGAGGGGGGGCTACACAGGCTCTGGAGGGCTCACCCCTGGTGACCAACAGCTTAGGGACCTCAATAATCAGTGTAGAGCTGAGAGGGTCATCCGGAAAACTTCCCTCAAGGAGACCCCAGACGGAGCTCCAGCAATATGCGTCCTCTTCCCTTCACAGCCGGCCACGCCCCCCGCATATTCATGTTTGAGCTGGGGCATATCCATGAGCTGGGGCAGTATCCATGAGCTGGGGCAGTATCCATGAGCTGGGGCATATCCATGAGCTGGGGGCATTATCCATGAGCTGGGGAAAATCCATGTATGAGCTGGAGCAAATCCATGTATGAGCTGGGGCAAATCCATGAGCTGGGGCATATCCATGAGCTGGGGCAAATCCATGAGCTGGGGCAAATCCATGAGTTGGGGCAAATCCATGTTTGAGCTGAGGCAGTATCCATGAGCTGGGGCAGTATCCATGAGCTGGGGCATATCCATGTTTGAGCTGGGGCAGTATCCATGAGCTGGGGCAGTATCCATGAGCTGGGGCAAATCCATGTTTTGAGCTGGGGCATATCCATGAGCTGGGGCACTTCCATGTTTGAGCTGGGGCAAATCCATGAGCTGGGGCAAATCCATGTTTGAGCTGGGGCATATCCGTGAGCTGGGGCATATCCGTGAGCTGGGGCATATCCATGAGCTGGGGCATATCCATGAGCTGGGGCATATTCATGTTTGAGCTGGGGCATATCCATGAGCTGGGGCAGTATCCATGAGCTGGGGCAGTATCCATGAGCTGGGGCATATCCATGAGCTGGGGGCATTATCCATGAGCTGGGGAAAATCCATGTATGAGCTGGAGCAAATCCATGTATGAGCTGGGGCAAATCCATGAGCTGGGGCATATCCATGAGCTGGGGCAAATCCATGAGCTGGGGCAAATCCATGAGTTGGGGCAAATCCATGTTTGAGCTGAGGCAGTATCCATGAGCTGGGGCAGTATCCATGAGCTGGGGCATATCCATGTTTGAGCTGGGGCAGTATCCATGAGCTGGGGCAGTATCCATGAGCTGGGGCAAATCCATGTTTTGAGCTGGGGCATATCCATGAGCTGGGGCATATCCATGAGCTGGGGCATATCCATGAGCTGGGGCAATATCCATGAGCTGGGGCAGTATCCATGAGCTGGGGCAGTATCCATGAGCTGGGGCAAATCCATGTTTTGAGCTGGGGCATATCCATGAACTGGGGCATATCCATGAGCTGGGGCAATATCCATGAGCTGGGGCAGTATCCATGAGCTGGGGCATATCCATGAGCTGGGGCATTATCCATGAGCTGGGGCATTATCCATGAGCTGGGGGCAGTATCCATGAGTTGGGGCAAATCCATGAGCTGGGGCAAAACCATGTATGAGCTGGGGCATATCCATGAGCTGGGGCATATCCATGAGCTGGGGCATATCCATGAGCTGGGGCAGTATCCATGAGCTGCGACATATCCATGAGCTGGGGCATATCCATGAGCTGGGGCATTATCCATGAGCTGGGGCATTATCCATGAGCTGGGGGGCAGTATCCATGAGCTGGGGCATATCCATGAGCTGCTGGGGTATATCCATGAGCTGCTGGGGTATATCCATGAGCTGCTGGGGTATATTCATGAGCTGCTGGGGCAGTATCCATGAGCTGGGGCATTATCCATGAGCTGGGGCAATATCAATGAGAGGAGCTGGGGGCATAGCCATGAGAGGAGCTGGGGCATTATCCATGAGAGGAGCTGGGGCAAAATCCATGAGAGCAGCTGGGGCATTATCCATGAGAGCAGCTGGGGCAGTATATCCATGAGAGGAGCTGGGGCAAAATCCATGAGAGGAGCTGGGGGAAAAACCATGAGAGGAGCTGGGTCAATATCCATGAGAGCTGCTGGGGCATAGCCATGTGTGCTGGGGGCAGTATCCATGTGTGCTTGGGGCAGTATCCATGTGTGCTGGGGGCAGTATCCATGTGTGCTGGGGCAGTATCCATGTGTGCTGGGGCAGTATCCATGTGTGCTGGGGGCATATCCATGAGAGCTGGGGCAATATCCATGTGTGAGCTGGTCTGGGGGCAATATATCCATGTGTGAGCTGGTCTGGGGCAATATATCCATATGTGAGCTGAGGCGCAATATATCCATATGTGAGCTGGGGCAATATATATCCATGGGTGAGCTGCTGGGGGCAATATATAATTGTGAACTGGGGCAATATATCCATATGTGAGCTGGGGCAATATATATCCATGGATGAGCTGCTGGGGGCAATATATCCAGAGCTGCTGGGGGCAATATATATCCATGTGTGCTTTCAGTGCCTTCGAACAGGCACCGTACTTGCTGGCAGTTGGCAAAAATTTGTGTGAGCATATGAGAGAGCTCCGCAGCAATAAACCTCACAGTAATGTGTGCTGTGTGTATGAGCATTCAGTGTTATTTGGGAGTACTGATTTAGGAGTAGGAGTAGTTAAAAAAAAATCTGTAAAACTCGGGGGGGTGACACCATAAGTTACCGCACCGGGTGACACCAACCCTAGTGACGCCACTGGTCAAGTTACTGAAGTAGTAAAATAAAAAGGAGTAGATATTAAAAGCAAAAATATCTTGTCGTGCCGAAAATATATAAAAAGAGGTATTTTTGCACTAAACCAATAAAACCACAAATGTCGGTCACATATCTTAAAACCAGTAAAAAGTGCAAAAGTGATTGTAGTTTGCATACACAAGTGAATGTGGCACACCAGGCAGTGGATTAATTAGTATAGAAAGTATACTTATATTGTGTATAGAAGCTGCTTTTAGATTTTTTTTCTGTTTTATATGCAGGAGATACAATGTGCAATATTTCAGAAGAACCATTTGCAATATAAGTATACTTTCTATACTAATTAATCCACTGCATTTTGTGCCACATTAACTTGTGTATGCAAACTACAAGCACTTTTTTTCTGGTTTTAAGATATGTAACCAACATTTGTTGTTTTAGTGGTTTAGTGCAAAACTACCTCTATTTTATATATTCTTATAAGTTTTGTCTGATAGAGTGAATATCAGGGTGGTTTCTACTGCTGTGTAGTAGGAGTATCGGTGGGAGATTTTTTTTAATCTTGCCTTGCTACATTATGTTTTATGAAAAATACGTTTGCAAAAACATTTTTGTATTCATAATCTGTGAAATATGGCAAAAAATGCAACCAAAATATTGGCTAAATACAATTGTGACAAATAATGTAGATATTTCTAAATCAGTCTATTTTGTCTGTACCACAGAAATTCAATTGTAAATGGGAAGCAAAGGGGACTTGAGAATTACTTAAAATTACTCAGAGAGAATATATATATATATATATATATATTCTCTCTATCAGGGCTCAAAATTTCAAGCTCCAAGCTACTAACCAGGCCATAAGAGTTACTCGCCACCAGTTGCTCCACCTAGCCCCTACCCAGCCCTTAACTCTGCCCCTAAAACACACACCCTTAAATTATCTTATGAAATTACACTGTTAAAGGTTTTATTTAGAATAAAGTTACAAAAATAACATTAATACCCAGACATGAAACCCCAGATACATGTATATCCAGTTATCAGAGCCCAGTGTGTGCAGAGCGAGGAGGCAGGGAAGCTCCTCTCCAGCCCCCTTCCAGTGACAGAGATAAGCTGGGTCAGGTTAGGCAGCTGATCCCTGCCACCGTGCAGCCTGGGGAAGGGGGGCTGCATGGTGGGACCACTGGAATACGCAGCACGAAATAATTTATTGTGCTGCCTGCATGTGCATTTCCAAATGCGAGTAGGCGAGTGGAAATTTTGAGCCCTGATATATATATAATCTCTCACAAAAACACACATACACATTCCCTAATACACTCACATCTACAAACTGTACTGTGAAGCTATGCTGATCTTGTCTAAAATTATTTCTGTAGAATATTCCCACATTAAAACACCCCCAACAAGGGGCTATGATTTTCTAGTATCTCTGTTACACACATAAGCATTATTACAATGGGTTTCTTTCTTACTATATACTTAGATAAGTGCTGTTCTTTTTTAATTAACAGCCTACACCAAAATTATATGGTTTGTGGCATAAAGTCTAGTTTCCTACTCTCTTCTAACAACCAGCCATATAACTAATTATAGCCTCACTTCCACGGACAAGCCACATACTACGGCATATTATCTCAATATCATCCGCTGACAAAAGTTGCCAATAGGGTTTATTTTCCTTAAAAATGTTACCTTTCTTGTCATGTTAATACAATTGCCAGTGAATTAATTGCAGGGTCCATTGATTTCACCAAAGACATATATTTTGAAATCATTTATATGTAATGAAATGTTGAATATTTCTGTCAGTTTAGACCAGCGTCAGACGAATGCAGTGATCACGTCCGTGTTGCCGCACATTTTAACATCCGTCGTAGCATAGAATCATGAGCACTAGAGACCCACACACGAAGTACATGCGCACGGAACTGTGCACGCACAAGGCACGTGGCAAATGGACGCAAGTTAGGCAAGAGCGTAAAACCGTTAGACGGACGCGCCACAGAGTGCGCCACGTCCGCGTAGAGTTCTGTGCGAGTGAGGAGATGTCAGACTCAGCGCATCTGCGACGTCCAGCACCTTGACTCACGAAATGGCTTTTCATATCCTTTTCAAATTTTTCAAATTTTCATATTAATTTTGTTTTCCATAATTCCCTTTTTTTTTCTACGTCCGTCAACAAAAACGGATCGTGTGGCGACTACAGTATCTTCTGTCAGTACGTACGTCCGTTGTGCACGCACGCAGAGTGCGCTCAGACTGCGTTCATATGACATTAGCCTTACTCTTTGCCTTCAGAGTGGCAAACAGAGTTGCATAACCCATAGCATGGTACCATCGTGAGCCATTTGGCACCTGGGATCTTGATCTGATGATTATGACATGCTTAATATTTATTACACTACTTAAGAGATCAGTACACAAAGTACTGATTTATAAGTATCAATGTATCCTTCCTGGTAAAATACTTTATAAATAAATAAATAAATACGCTAAGAAGTATATGTATACAAAAATGTTCTATACATATAATGATGATATCTATCATCTTGGTGTTCTGTTATCTACAAAAGGAGGCACTGTCTGCAGGCTAAGGGTAAGGGGTAAGAATGGAAATCAACACCTGGTATATGTCAGTCAGTAATTAGTTGTCATGCCCGGCAACGCCAGCGCCGTAAAAAGCATAAAACCAGTGCCGCCTCGTAGCATTAAGACTCTCAGGACTCTCCTCTGCAACCCTCAGGTGTTGCCTAATTCCGCTGATGCACCCTGCATAAAGCCAAACCACTCCCAAGGCCAATGCTTCTGCATTGTTCCAGTGAACCTTTCACTAAGAAGGAGCTGTCTTCTGTCCCTGCATGCTATAACCTGTTCTTGTCTTGGTTCCCACCATACTGTTCGTAGTTCCTGCTACAGAATCCTCAGAGCCTGCTGTCCTGCATCTCGCAAGATCTTTACAGAGGTGCTTCCCTGCATCCCGCAGACTCTCCAAGCATTGCTGCCCTGTACATCGCAGATTCTTCCGCCCTCCTTCCTTCCAGTGCCAGTCCTGCTTCCGCCTCCTGTCTTCCAAGGTGCCAGTCCTGCTTCACCCTGCTTCCAAGGTGCCAGTCCTGCTTCCACCCTCCTTCCAAGGTGCCAGTCCTGCTTCCATTCCTATTTCCAAGTGCCAGTCCTGCTTCCGTCCTCCTTCCAAGGTGCCAGTCCTGCTTCCGTTCCTGCTCCTCCAAACCGTTGCTGCCCTGCACCTCGCAGATTCTCCAGCCGTTGCTGCCCTGCACCTCGCAGATTCTCCAGCCGTTGCTGCCCTGCACCTCGCAGATTCTCCAGCCGTTGCTACCCTGCACCTCGCAGATTCTCCAGCCGTTGCTGCCCTGCACCTCGCAGATTCTCAGTGCACCTCGCAGATTCTCCAGCCGTTGCTGCCCTGCACCTCGCAGATTCTCCAGCCGTTGCTGCCCTGCACCTCGCAGATTCTCCAGCCGTTGCTGCCCTGCACCTCGCAGATTCTCCAGCCGTTGCTGCCCTGCACCTCGCAGATTCTCCAGCCGTTGCTGCCCTGCACCTCGCAGATTCTCCAGCCGTTGCTGCCTGCACCTCGCAGATTCTCCAGCCGTTGCTGCCCTGCACCTCGCAGATTCTCCAGCCGTTGCTGCCCTGCATCTCGCAGATTCTCCAGTCGTTGCTGCCCTGCACCTCGCAGATTCTCCAGCCGTTGCTGCCCTGCACATCGCAGATTCTCCAGCCTGCCTGCCCTGCATCCCGCAAAATCCACTGCCCTGTTTCCTGTCTCCATATATTTCTCCCTTGTTATAGTTTAGTTTAGTCTAGTATATTAGTTTAGTATTGTTCTATCTGTCTTCAGTTGAAATTTATTCTTGTTTGTATAATGTGATCCTTCTTTATTCTTCTGTTGCCTTTTTTGTTTATGTCCTAATAAACCCTCCTTATTTGTACACCTACGATCTCTCAGCCATCATCATTGCACAAAGGGGCTCAATTCTACCTCCCTGGACCCAGCTCCTTACAGAATGCAGAAGCGTACATCAATTGAGCCCGCAATGATTCAAACCATCACAGGGTTAATCCAGAAGGCCCTTCAGGAGTTCCTGACCCACCTGATTCAGCTCCTAAATCTGCAGCTTCATAGACTATGGAATCCCTCCGCAAAAGACAACACTCCTGCTAATAAGGTAACCCATGGTCCTTTATCTCCAACAGAACGTGCCAGGAGACTAAATGCCAACCTCTGTATCTACTGTGGGGCACCAGGCCATTATCTACCACTCTGCCCCTCAAGACCACCTAGGAGGACCCCGGCATCTAAGCCTAAAGCTACTCCTGCAGCCAAACCCGGTCCTAAGAAATCCACCCCATTTCATAAGCCTGCAAAAGTCCCTGATTCTATGTATAGAGAACCTTCTACCCCTATGCCGTCTCCTCTGTCTCTACCTGTATCTCCAAGATCCACCAGTTCACAGATATCAACGCCTACACCCTATGAACCCATGGAATATGAACTCTCAGACCCCAGGACATGTGATTCATCTATGGAGACTGAACCTGTGTACTGTAACAGCACCCTCACGCACAACCAGCGACCCTGGAATCCAACAACCATTCCAAATCAGGTCAGTTATTTATTATCAAAGCCTGTACCCCCAGACTGTGCCCGCTCCTCAAACGGAACCGTGGTCTGTAAGAAAGATCTAGTCATGTTTGAAAAGGCTTTAGAGGCCAGGAAAAAGAATTGTTGTCAACCCAAGAACGTGGTTATGGCTTCTAGTACTACTCCCCTCACCTTCAGCCACCATGGTAAAGCACCACCTCCGGTTATACATACCGCATATGACACTGGTTCAGAAGGCTGGGACTCTGAAGACTCCATGGACATGCCGCTGCAAGTCGCACGACATTCTAATGGTGGTCCTGGACGGCGTAACGGCCTCCTTGGAACCACCACAACCATTCCCCACAGGGATCCAGAAGAGGATTTTGTGCCTTCCGACTGCTCCCTATCTGACGAGTTCACTGACAGAGCATATACACCTTCCTCACCTATCTATGGTACAGCATTGGCAACTATGACGAACCATTTCTATCAAGGTCCTCAAGATACAGATTCCGGTACCCACGACCCGGTTCCCTCTATACTCATTCCAGAGGCTAAGCCGAGAGGTCCTGGTTCTCCATTTAAAGAACGACTTCAACTGAAGACCCTTGCCAAGATAGCAGTGCCCGCTGCCAGAGCGTCGTTTCAAGCCAAAGTGCCTGTTGCCGATACTTTAGTTCCTGCTAAAGTGTTCGCTGCCACATCGCCTGCTGACGAAGTTCCTGGTTACGCCAAAGCGCCTGCTGCTAGGGTACCAGTTGCTGAGGTGCCATCAGTCAATATGCCTGTCACTGAAGTGTCACCAACTCACGTCTCTGCTCTGGAGGCACCTCCGGTTGATGGCAAGATGCCGAACGATACACCCGCTACCGTGGACTTACCAGCTGAGTTGTGTAAGACAGAGACTTCGAACCGTGATATGACTGATCCCATACCTGGTGTCATATCCACCATGGTGATACTTGCTGAACAAGTTACCAAGGTGGCTCAGACTGTGAGCGGACAACAGTTAATCATAGAATCGCTGCAAAACCGGTTACAGGACACTCGTGACTATATGTCACCCCCACTTCTTATTACCTCTGCTTCTAAACAGGATCCTGTTGCAGAACCGAATGGACCAGTTGTCCCCATAGGATACCATGGGATGGCGAAGGTGGGACTCCTATCCTCAACATTAAGAAGATCAAGTCGGGAAAACCCCTACTCCTGGGTGCAATTCTAACATTCCCCATCTCATCAGAACCAGAAGATGTTTCTGACTCTATGGCCACTGACGCTGAAACCGAAACACCTGATACCACCTTGGTCACCCAGAGTGTGCCCTTAGATGGGGGCGTATGTCATGCCCGGCAACGCCAGCGCCGTAAAAAGCATAAAACCAGTGCCGCCTCGTAGCATTAAGACTCTCAGGACTCTCCTCTGCAACCCTCAGGTGTTGCCTAATTCCGCTGATGCACCCTGCATAAAGCCAAACCACTCCCAAGGCCCAATGCTTCTGCATTGTTCCAGTGAACCTTTCACTAAGAAGGAGCTGTCTTCTGTCCCTGCATGCTATAACCTGTTCTTGTCTTGGTTCCCACCATACTGTTCGTAGTTCCTGCTACAGAATCCTCAGAGCCTGCTGTCCTGCATCTCGCAAGATCTACAGATTTACAGAAGGTGCTGCCCTGCATCCCGCAGACTCTCCAAGCATTGCTGCCCTGTACATCGCAGATTCTTCCGCCCTCCTTCCAAGGTGCCAGTCCTGCTTCCGCCCTCCTTCCAAGGTGCCAGTCCTGCTTCCACCCTGCTTCCAAGGTGCCAGTCCTGCTTCCACCCTCCTTCCAAGGTGCCAGTCCTGCTTCCATTCCTATTTCCAAGGTGCCAGTCCTGCTTCCGTCCTCCTTCCAAGGTGCCAGTCCTGCTTCCGTTCCTGCTCCTCCAACCGTTGCTGCCCTGCACCTCGCAGATTCTCCAGCCGTTGCTGCCCTGCACCTCGCAGATTCTCCAGCCGTTGCTGCCCTGCACCTCGCAGATTCTCCAGCCGTTGCTGCCCTGCACCTCGCAGATTCTCCAGCCGTTGCTGCCCTGCACCTCGCAGATTCTCCAGCCGTTGCTGCCCTGCACCTCGCAGATTCTCCAGCCGTTGCTGCCCTGCACCTCGCAGATTCTCCAGCCGTTGCTGCCCTGCACCTCGCAGATTCTCCAGCCGTTGCTGCCCTGCACCTCGCAGATTCTCCAGCCGTTGCTGCCCTGCACCTCGCAGATTCTCCAGCCGTTGCTGCCCTGCACCTCGCAGATTCTCCAGCCGTTGCTGCCCTGCATCTCGCAGATTCTCCAGCCGTTGCTGCCCTGCATCTCGCAGATTCTCCAGTCGTTGCTGCCCTGCACCTCGCAGATTCTCCAGCCGTTGCTGCCCTGCACATCGCAGATTCTCCAGCCTGCCTGCCCTGCATCCCGCAAAATCCACTGCCCTGTTTCCTGTCTCCATATATTTCTCCCTTGTTATAATTTAGTTTAGTCTAGTATAGTTTAGTTTAGTATTGTTCTATCTGTCTTCAGTTGAAATTTATTCTTGTTTGTATAATGTGATCCTTCTTTATTCTTCTGTTGCCTTTTTTGTTTATGTCCTAATAAACCCTCCTTATTTGTACACCTACGATCTCTCAGCCATCATCATTGCACAAAGGGGCTCAATTCTACCTCCCTGGACCCAGCTCCTTACATTAGTTTTCATTACTGGCTGCATATGGAAGTACCTTGAATTGCTCCTTGTTTTCCGACAGCCTATTCATTAGCACTTCCTGTACAATGTATAGGAAGTGATAAGCCTGTGACACACCGCCTGTGACACTAAGCAGCAGGGAGAAGCAGTGACGCATGGTTGTGCACTAACATTGTGTCTTGCAATTTCTCTGCTGCATGTCTACTGCCGTCAGGAAATGTAGCTGGGTTCAGTTAGATGGTGATAAAAATCGAAATTCTACCAATAGGTTGTCGCGTATAGACAAGTTTGGCAAGTCACGAAAAAAGTGGTGATCATATACCAGAGCTGATTGGTGTAAGTTAAATTTTTCCACCTCCCCACACTCAACTACTCTTCCTAATGACAACTGCTGATTCTACTTATCACCGGGCAGGGTTGCGTGCTGTGCATCACGGGCTTTAATGTTTGGTAGGCAGATGTAACAGGCAAGCCGCAAGTTTGCAGCTCAGCTGTGATATATAATGGCTCAGCCCTAGATTTCTAGCTAGTAAACCATTTCCTCTGTATTGTGGTGCGACTCAGATAATAATTTTTATCATGTATACATTTTAATTAATCTAATTTGCATCTATAAATAATATATATATGATAATCATACCTTTTATTTACTATTTCAGGACACTGAATAAATTGGAATTATTTTTCTTATAATGAAGAATAAGGCGGTAACAGTGCTCTTTGGTAAGTTTAATGAGGCATTTAAAAGCCTTTACTCATTTGACTTTCCATCCCGTGTAATTTGGTGACGTCTTCTCTTTGTAATCTCTCTCACACCCTCTATTCCACACAGCAGACCAAAATTCCATTCAACAAAGGAATAGTCCTTTATTACTCTATAACTTGGTCCTTACTAGTTTAATTCATTGTATTCAGCATCTTTGCTCTCAAATCAGCACATTACTATTAACCTTTTATAGTAGCAATAGTAATCCACTGATCTTTTAAAGCAGTCTCCAATCCATCAGGTTTAACATTTCATACAATAAGTCCAGTGCTGGCATCTGCTGGTGGAAGCGATTCAAGATATTAAAATGGAAATTTTCAATGAAAGAATTCTTTGAGGTACCATTTAAGACAAAATGACTTTGCTCACTTCTAAATGGCTACTGCCACAAAGTATACATGTACAACAGGTATGAATTCATCAAATATGTTAAGTGATATTTAAGTGGTATCTATACAGTAAATTAACTCATAAAATGATTGTAGCCAACAAGGAAAATAAAAACTTTACTTACAGGGTTATTCAAAGAGATTCGAAAAAAAGTCACCGCACGTTCGGTGACTTTTTGTTCTCTTCAATTCGGTTCCTTTTGCCGATCCCATTTCGGTGACCCTGCGGTGTATTCAGCAAGCACCACAGGGTCCCCGAATTGCAGGGATTTCGCTACCGCAAACCCGACGAAAACGAACCGCAAAACCCAGCGAATGCACGCCGAAAACCCTCATAAACATCTGGATTAACCTGCCGAAAACCACGGAAAAACCCGAGCAGGAGCCGATCACCCGCAGCGAAGCCGCCGAAAAAAGCCGAGAAAGCCAAGGCTGCAGACGAGTGAAGTGAATAAATTAGGAAAACAGTTTGCTTGAATGTTTGAAAAGTAAAACACTGTTTGCAAAGAAACTACTGAGCGAAAATGTCTGAAATTTACATATGAGGTCCAGGGAATGATAATAAAAAGGGCTGTTACAGAAAAAATAAGTAAACTTAAAAAAACTCAAAAAAAATCGGACTTTTAAAAAAATTACAAAAATTCAGAAAAATGCTTAGAGTATCCTAAAAAATCTATATAAAAAAAGACTCTTTAATGCAGAATTTTATAATGAACGGTTTATTAGATATTGAATTAAAACGGGAATATTTGTAACATTGAAGCCTATGGGATTCTCCTGAATAAATTTGCCGAATTAAACCACCAAATGGCAGGGCATTTCGGGAACCTTTCACTGCTGGTTTGTGTTCTCTGAATAGCCGAAGCAGTGCTTTTTTATGGGGATTTCACTGCCCTCGAACAGGCACCGTATGTTCAGGCAATTCGCCAGGATTTGGCGAATTGCCTGCTCTCTGGATAGCCGAATGGCCAAGAAAGGTGCGTTCGGTTACCTTTCTCAAGCAATTCGGATCTCTTTGAATTACCCTGTATGTCTAGGTCATTTTTTATGAGCAAGTTGTTGGTTGCTTCTCCTGGTGGGCCCTTCCAGTTTAGGTCTACAAAAAGAAAGACACTACAATGAGTAGATGAAGAACAAACATAACCTCAAAGGAATAATATATTACAGTGCAAACAGATTGGAAACAGGGCAGATTCAAGGATTGAACTCATGTACATAGCTGCTAGCCTGACTTGAAGTGCTACTCACAGGGTTCTTCAGAGAAAGGTGAAAACCAGGAGAATGGCAGGAGAAGAGAACAATCTAGACTAACAGGGTTATTCAGAGAGAGGTGAAAACCCGGAGAATGGTAGGAGAAGTGAAAATATTAGCAGGGTTATTCAGAGAGCGGTGAAAAGCAGGAGAATGGCTGGAGAATGGAAAATTCTAGGTCAAAATAGCCGATTTGGAAAGTGAGATAAATTGGAGAATTTTTCTGGTTTGACTATTTTGACCTAGAATTTTCCATTCTCCAGCCATTCTCCTGCTTTTCACCTCTATATATAGAAATTCGATAGGCCGTGTTAGTCCAGATGCCAAAATCATGAGTATAGCAGTACGTAGTAGTAGGTATCACTACGTTCTGCTATACTTGTGATTTTTTTATATATATATTTATATATATCCTTTTTCATGTTTATCTGTTTATCATTACCAGCTGCTGACAAGACCTTGGAACTGACATGGCTTTGAATTTCAACCAAATGGAATTTTAGTCTCTAAATAGGAACGGAAATAAACAAAAGTGCAATGTTTTAAAAGAAAAAAAACACGTGAAATACAAGTGATGAAAACATTAATCTGTACTGCTGAGTTAGTGTTTTTTTAAAATTGATTCCCCCCACCCCTGCGGCCTTCCATTTTCACTGCATTAAAAAAAGTCTTAAATCGCATTACAAATAAAGCTAACATCAAAAGAAGTGTTGATGCATATATGAAAGCCCTATTCCACCTCAAATGTATTAAATAAGCACAACTGGATATTTTTCCAATGCATCTATTAGTTGAGTCTTATTCAAATGAACCAGGTATAAGATCAGTCCAAGTTGGAATATAAATTGCTTCTCTATGGGGATTTCACTGCCCACGAACAGGCAATGAACAGGCACCGTATGTGCAGGCAATTTGCCAGAATTTGACGAACTTCCTATTCTCTGAATAGCCACATGGCCCCGAAACGTCCCCATACGCTGAAATTCAGTGTCCGGTTACATTTCGGTGTCATTTCGGATCTCTCTGAATAACCCCCCATAGTATTCATTGCCGAACGCAGCCGGACTGAAAGAAAATAATGATTTTACTAAAGGATTTTACTAAAAAAACACTGGTTTCTGACATTGTTTTTTTGGAAAATCACTTGGTAGTGAAGGGGTTAAGTTTACAACCGGCTTGGAATCTATCCCTTAATTGTTGCTCAAAGTCTTCCTCCGGTGCGAAATTCTCAAAATGACCAGGGTAACGTTTCAAGTTTTTATTGTACCTATTCTCCTTTGAACCAAAATGCTATTTTCATCTTAACTAATTTTTAGGTTTTATGAGATGGAAAATATATTTGTGTTTGTCTTTCTTTGCAGCAGTTTTATTTCTGACTTTGACCTGTGTATCGGCAAAGAAGAATAGGAAAAATAAACAACGTAAGTGTTACATTGTAAAATTCTACCATGTTGGTAAATTTGTGTTATTGCTATTACAATGAAAAATACAGTGGATTTTGTGTTCCAGAAGTGTGGGAAAAATCTCATTTGAACAAATGCTGGTGTTTATAAACAATTTGTTTCTCAGTGTACATGATACAATATTTCAGAAATTCTCTAGTGGTCGTTATGGCCATGATAGAATTCACCTATGGTGCGAGAATACTCTCCAGAATCCCAATGCGTCCTATATGATGTATGTGTGAGATGATCACTTATGGATGCAACTGCCAGGAAAAGCTTTCCTGACTGACGTTAGTTAAACTATAGCACGTTATTATCACAGAAGTTAAGACGACTGTGCATGATCTCACCATTAAGACTCATGTTATGTTTATGCTAAATTCACTCGTATGTTCTTGCATACGGTTCCCTTTCTTCTTTGGGTGAGCTAAAATGTGACATTTGCAGTGTTTTAGCCTGATCCAGATACAACTAGCAGTGTTACATCTGGTTTTTCTTTCTCTGAATCTCTTGTTCTGGTTAGGAGATGTGGCTTCAATGTCCATGTTGTTCTGCTGATGGGTATTTTTATTGACGACACTTTAGGGAGGTTTCCTTATATTTAATATATAAAATTTTGGGGGGAGATTTCCACATGGCTCCCTTTTAGGCAATTTATAGGTCAACTCCTAGCCGCGTTCTCCTATTATTATAATGGCGAGGATAGCGTGGCTGTGCTGGGCAGTCTCAGGCTTTTGTGATGTTATTGTTGATGTTACATATTTTCGATGGCAGCTCTCTGCACTAATATTTTTTTTATAATCCAAGGAATAGTGAATGCCTAGGAAAAGACATCCCAGCCTCTGACATTAAGGCTAATGTCAGACAAACGCAGTCTGAGCCCACTCTGCGTGCGTGCATAACGGACAGACGTACTGACGGAAGATATTGTAGACACCACACGGTCCGTTTTTTTACGGATGTAGAATAAAAGGGAAATATGGAAAACAAAATTAATCAAAATTAAATGACAGGTACAGTCAGCCAGACCAAAAAAACGTCTGAGCGTCAACGTGATGGACGTCGCAAATGCACTGTGTCTGACGTCGCATCATCATGTACACAGGCCGCTATGCAGACGCGGCACACTCTGGGCATCCATCATAGTGCTTTTACGTCGTGGCCTAAATGGTGTCCGTTGCCACCTGCGTGGTGCGTGTGCACTTCGGTGCGCACGTACTTCATGTGTTGGTCTCTATTGATCACAAATCACGATGGACATTAAAATGTGCGGCGACACGGACGTGATGACTGCGTTCGTCTGACGCTACCCTTAAATGCATGTGGAACATTTGTTATTTACAAACTGTAATTACATTCAAATTCCATGCTGTGGTGGAAGTTCTTGAAGTCCATATATGAGAACCATTGCTAGGTATACATTCCTCAGCCAATGGTCCCATTCCAATTGCATGTGCAAAAAAATCTAACAGTGGGTACAAGCCACTAAGTTTTAGTAGTTCCATATTAATAGCTTGCATCTATATTACGACTTGACTTGTAATGTTAAGTAGCTATTAAAAGCTACCAGCAGCAGCATGGCAGGTGGCCATTGGCAACTACTGGTGGTCATAGGACTTCAAGGAAAAGAGTGCAAGCTGTTAATGTATAACAAGCACAACTATACAGTAGGCAGCCAAAACGGCCAAAATAGGACATTACCTGCTAACATTAAAGGGTGGGCTCACTCCTTAACTCATTACCTACCATGATCGAGTGAACTTGCTCTTCAAATGCACCTGCATTGCAAAGGAATTTAATTTAACACAAACTAAATTTTCCAGAAACTGGGCTCTAGAATGTGCCCCTAAAGATACAACACATTGGGCATGACATCCAATGTGTTGAAATTGTTTGAAAAGCGTTGAGTCCTGTTTTTCCTTCAAGGAAACACAAAGCCCAATCTGAATTGTAAATGTAGTAGCACTTTTTGGCCAGCAGAGGTTTGTGAAATAGGGCTTACCTACAGTGAAAATATATAGTAGAGACGCCTCTGGATTTTTTTACTGTGTGGGTAACGGAAAATTATTTTCCATAAAACCACAGGGTCCTGCCAGTGGTTTTTGTCAAGGATAGAAACCTGCCATATAAACAAAACCCAGTTAAGCGAGGAAGCCCATAATCGGGCCACCCGGTCCTTGGAGTGGCCGGATCTATGCTAAATAAAGATTAAAATAAACACAAGGACAATACATAAACATGCTGAACCCACATGTATCAGAGAGAGATCACAGTACAAATACAAAGCCAAGGGTCGATACACTGAATCAGCATAATATATAAACATTAAGGGGATATAGAGCAAAAGCTGAGTCTAGATACAGTAGCCAGGATCGGTACACAGAATCAGTATAATAGCCAAACAGGGACAAAAGCAGCAACCAGAACTGAGAATACTTAGCCAGTGGTCAAACCAAGGGATTGATATGGGACTTTTTTTTATCAGGATCAATAACATAGCTGTACAGGAAAGCAATGAGGGGTTTACTAGAAACCACAGCTGGGCGCAGAGCTGGCCTCTGACCAGGTGCAACAGTCCCAGAGGATAGGTTTCCAGAATGGTGCCCTCTCTACTCAGGAGACCTATCTGCAGCACGAGCAGGCACAGTACCACCAGCTGGCATGGCAGTTTTATGGAAAATCACTTGACAGTGAAGGAGTTCATGCTAATAGTTCAAACAGAAAAGAGCCCCTTATGATTTAATGTTCCATAGTTGATGGGCAACCATATTACCATAATGTTTTAAAATTAGTAATATGTTATAATAAATAATTTACTTCTACTGAGCATGTTTTATCTTATTATATATATTATATACAGGTATTTTAAACATTTTATAAATAGTCACACAAGTTATTCATATATTTATTTTAAATCAAGAATTGTTTGTTAGATGTTAATGAAGAACGGTTTCTTTCTAGACGTACCACTCTTAACAATAACCAAGCTTATGCTAAAATATTTCTGCAGATGTACCTCACATAGATTGTGATATCAAAGCTGGAAAGATAATCAACCCAGAATTTCTTGCAAAATGTCCACCTGGATGTGAGGATGGAAAACACCGTGTCTATGGCACAGATATTTATGCATCATTTTCAAGTATATGCTCAGCTGCCATCCACAGGTTTGTTGTTGTGAATGACTGTATCAAAATCAGTGGTCCTAATGCAAAAATAAATGTACGCTTGTGCATATATCCTGTGACATCTTTCAAATGGTCATCCTTGAGTCTATATTTCAAACAGGTCAAGTTCTGTCAGAATGTCAGTGTCAAACAAAGGCACATACAGAATATATGAAAAAAGTGTGGATGACTAAGGTACCCTACACATCTCAATCATTTAATGACTACCAACAATGTAAATGCTACTTTTTGAAACTGTCATCCACAAATTTGAGTAAGGAATAAGGAGGAGCTGGAAAACAAATATTAAGATGCACATGATAGAGAAAAATCTTAAGCAGAGGTGGCCCTGGCCATAGGCCAAAAAGGCAATTGCCTAAGACCTTGCTCCATTTGCAACTGGCTAAGAAAAGGTCCAATCAAGAAAAAAAGGGTTTAGATGGCACTCACCCACTTGGGGGCAAATCCACTCCAAGATGCACTTAATACTTGGATTTTGCCACATTCAGAATGAAGTCCAAGAAACCAAAAGGTACCAGCACTTAAGCGCTCTGTTGAAGTGTCTTTTTATTAGATGCTTTTCACATTAGCAGTACAGCAACATTTCAATTTACTGGCTTTTATTAGAGATGTGCACGCGCTTTTTTTTCGGTTTGATTCGTTTTGCCATTTCGGCAGGTTTCTGTTTCGTTTTGTTTCATTTCGTCAATTTGGGGCTATTCGGCAGTCTGTTTCAATGTGTTATTTCTTTTTCCCGTTTTTGTGAGTAATTTAAATGTATTTTGGATTGATTTGTATTTAGTTTTATGAGTTATTTTATTTTTTTATTGGTTATATCAGAATATTAAACCGATTACTACCACTAAAATGAAAGTCTCCTTACTTATTTTAATTTTTTTGGCATTTTTCTGGAATTTTTGGGTGAAAGTTTAGGTTTCCTAACTTATTCTAACGAAAACTAGGCTTTTTTCTCCATAGCTTTCAATGTAAAAAAAACAACAACAAAAAAGCATATTTACCGGTTTATTAAATATTTCTAAAACTGTTTAATATTTTCAATTGCAGCAAATGGCAATTTGTTTTATTTATTTTTTAGGATTATTTTGGCATTTTTCAGGATTTTTTGGGTTAATCTTTAGGTTTTATAACTTATTTTAAAGAAACTAGCATTTTTTCACCATAGCTTTCAATGTTAAAAAATTCCCCCTTTTTTATAAAATATTTCTCTTAAACCATTTAATATTTTCAATTGCAACAAACAGCCTTTGTTTTAATAAATTTGTTAGGATTTTTTGCAAATTTTTGTTAATCTTTAGGATTCCTAATTAATTTTAAATGTATAACGAGGTCTGTTTTTTTTTTTTTTGCTGAACGCATATACAGTTGTGTTCAAAATTATTCAACCCCCAATGCTGTAAAGGGTTTTAGGGAATTTAGTGTACATTAGTAATTGTATTCAGAATGAAATCCTACAAGGACGTTTTAAAGAACCATATGCAACTAAAATGACATCAATTGGTTTTGTAATACAGTAGTAAATGTTTATTTTGTGAATTCTTCATTGACACAATTATTCAACTCCTTAAAGACTACCACTCTGAAGAACAGAGGTTCATTCAAGTGTTTTCAATCAGGTATTGAAAACACCTGTGGATGTCACGGAGCAGCAATAAAGCATTATAAGCACCAATCAGGCAGCTTTAAAATGACTGTGATACTCAGCTCCTTCTAGACATTTACTGGTGTGGTTACAAACATGGTGAAGTCAAGAGAATGGTCCAGGAAGACAAGAGAAGAGGTGATTACTCTTCACAGGAAGGGCAATGGCTATAAGAAGATTGCAAAGATGTTAAACATACCAAGAGATAGGAAGCATCATTCGCAAATTCAAGGCAAAGGGCACTGTTGAAACACTACCTGGTCGTGGCAGAAAGAAGATGCTGACTTCGACTGCTGTGCGCTACCTGAAGCGTAGAGTGGAGAAAAGTCCCCGCGTGACTGCTGAGGAACTGAGAAAAGATTTGTCAGATGTGGGTACTGAAGTTTCAGCTCAGACAATACGGCGCACACTGCGTAATGAAGGCCTCCATGTCAGAACTCCCAGGCGCACCCCCTTGCTGTCTCCAAAGAATAAGAAGAGTCGACTGCAGTATGCCAAAAGTCATGTGGACAAACCACAGAAGTTTTGGGATAGTGTTCTGTGGACTGATGAAACAAAATTAGAACTGTTTGGGCCCATGGATCAACGCTATGTTTGGAGGAGGAAGAACAAGGCCTATGAAGAAAAGAACACCTTGCCTACTGTGAAGCATGGCGGGGGGGGTCAATCATGCTTTGGGGCTGTTTTGCTTCTGCAGGTACAGGGAAGCTTCAGCGTGTGCAAGGTACCATGAATTCTCTTCAGTACCAGGAGATATTGGATGACAATGTGATGCAGTCCGTCACAAACCTGAGGCTTGGGAGACGTTGGACCTTTCAACAGGACAATGATCCCAAGCATACCTCCAAGTCCACTAGAGCATGGTTGCAGATTAAAGGCTGGAACATTTTGGAGTAGCCATCGCAGTCACCTGACTTAAATCCGATTGAGAGCCTCTGGTGGGACTTAAAGAAAGCAGTTGCAGTGCGCAAGCCTAAGAATGTGACTGAACTGGAGGCGTTTGCCCATGACGAATGGGCGAAGATACCCGTAGATCGCTGCAAGACACTTGTGTCAAGCTATGCTTCACGTTTAAAAGCTGTTATAACTGTAAAAGGATGTTGTACTAAGTACTAAAATTGAATGTCACTTGGGGGTTGAATAAAACTGATAATGATGTGAGCACAGAAAAGACATTTGCGGTTATTTCATTATAAATGTTATGTTATATTTGTCTGACCTACACGTGCCTCTTTGATTTAATTGTAAGCAAGATGACTGAATGATCAAAATCAATGTCAAACTGGCCAAAACACTCAATTTCAGTGGGGGTTGAATAATTTTGAACGCAACTGTAGCTGGATTATCTTCTTACAGTCCGTAAGTATGTGTTCAGCAATGAATTTGATATACAATTCATTTTCAATCCTAAAGATTAACCAACAAATTGCCAAAAAATCCTAAAAAATTAATTAATGAAATGGCTGTTTGCTGCATTTGAAAATTATAAATGGTTTAAGAGAAATATTTAATAAAAAGGGGGATTTTATTTAATATTGAAAGCTATGGTGAAAAAACGCTAGTTTCTTTAAAATAAATTATAAATCCTAAAGATTAACCCAAAAATTCCCGAAAAATGCCAAAAAATCCTAAAAAATTTATTAAAGAAATGGCTGTTTGCTGCAATTGAAAATTATAAATGGTTTAAGAGAAATATTTAATAAAAAGGGGGATTTTTAACATTGAAAGCTATGGTGGAAAAAAAAACGCTAGTTTCTTTAAAATAAATTATAAAACCTAAATATTAACCCAAAAATCCCCAAAAATGCCAAAATAATCCTAAAAAATAAGTAAAACAAATGGCCATTTGCTGCAATTGAAAATATTAAACGGTTTTATAAATATTTAATAAACAGTTAAAAACGGGTATTTTTAATTTTTTTTTATTTAGAGAATTATACAATACAAACAAAACTCACGAAATCAAACGTAGGTAAATACAGCCGTCTAGGGCTGGCCAAATTAACGTCGGTCAGCCATTCGAAAAATGTGGGAGGCAATGAGGAACATGTCAAGAAAGATAAATAAATAAATAAAACCAAGGCGGGAAGTCCCAACTTCAGGCAGAAGAAAAAAGGCAAAAGAAATATAAAAGCAGGGAGAGCTATCACCAAGAGCGGTACAAATTGACTTGAAAGTCCACACACAAAGCTAGTTTAAAGACCAGTGACACTTAAGTATAGATGAAAAAAGCTGGGGGGGGGATAAACAATATCACACTGCTCTCAGTCCGGTTGAAGTTCCAGAGGGTCCGGCGAAATGCCCGCTACTGCAAGATCGGTCCAGGTGGCTTCAGGATCAGTGATGGTGTAGGGGACGTTATTATGTGTCACCACTAGAGCTCCCGCCAGACCCCATCGGTAACGGATCCCCCTCCGTCGAAGAACGGCAGTCACGGTTTGGAATCGCCTGCGAGCAAGTAGAGTCTGGAACGGAAGATCGGGATATAAAGCCAGTGTGGAGCCCTCAAATTCTCGCGCCAGGGGTAGACATAAGCTTGACCTTGAACGCCACATCCCAAAAGGCCACCACGATATCCCGGGGTGCTCCTTTCGAAGGCGCCGCAGGCCTCCTAGCCCTGAATAGTGATCCAATCACATCTGGCGTGTCAGGGGGAAGTCCCACCATCTGAAGGGCCAAACGAGACACGTAAGCTGGCAGTTCATCTGATGACACAGAGTCCGGGATGCCCCTGACCCTGACATTACGACGGCGGTGCCTCGTTTCAAGCATCTCCACAGAGCGGGACAAAACATCGCCCTGGGATTGGAGACCAGCAACCTGTCCCAGCAGGTGAGTATGTTCTGATCATATCTCAGATGTCGTCGTCTGCACCGCTGTCACCTGCTCCCTGATCGCTGCAACCTCCTCTCGAACCGCTGCCACCTCAGGCTTCCATACCCCCCGGATCTCCCGGAGTTCATCCAGAATCCTCTGAAGGTCTCTTCTCGTAATGGGAAGACTATCATCTTCCTCCTGCTGTCGATCTTCAGGCTGTGTCGTACGCGGAGTTGGTGAGGCAGATCTCGTTTTCTGCGGTCGAGTACCTGGTCTCAAAACATCCAGCCGATCCGAAGCCACACTACTGCTGGCTGAAAGCTGATGTGCCTCGGCCGAGTCCCCGTCAGGGAGGCCTCCAGTAGCTAGTGCGGCCTTCCAATGCGCCTGCAGCTCAGCTTTTCTTTTTTTTTGCGCCCGTTTTCTTGCAGCCGCAGATAATGGCAGGGAATTCGGCTTCAGAGATTGCGGGGAGACCCAGGTCATCGAAGAGCTATTGCCTGAGTGCCAGGGGTCACCATCTTCGTCCGAAAAGTCATAGCCCGGGGGGAGGGAGGAGGAGATCACATCACCCTTAAAAGTGGACCCACCTCTCATGGCTTCTCGAATGTCCCTCTGTCTGGACCTCAGCTTCTGTGAGCGGCCAGTGGACATGGCACCAAAAGCGCAGGCACAAGGAGAAAAAGCGGCAAAAGATCCCAGCAAACCACTTCCAGGCTTCCCAATACGGGTAGTTTTAACATTGAGAGCTATGGAGGAGAAAAGCCTAGTTTCTTTAAAATAAGTTAGAAACCTAAAGATTAACCCAAAAATTCCCCAAAAATGGCAAAATAAGTCTTAAAAATAAATAAAAGAAATGGGCGTTTGCTGCAATTGAAAATATTAAATGGTTTTAGAAATATTTAATAAACAGTTAAATACGGGTTTTTTTTTAACATTGAGTGCTATGGAGGAAAAAAGTCTAGTTTCTTTAAAATAAGTTAGGAATCTAAAGAGTAACCCAAAAATTCCCAAAAAATGCCAAACAAATAAGAAATTATTTTTTTTTCGTTTTAAGGCTAGGGACAGATGAGCGCATTTTCTGCAGCCACCGTCAAAATGTACGTCGATGCGTGCGCACGCATTTTTTCACGGAATACGCTTAAGTGGTCAGACGATGCGCAATTCTGGACGTATTTCATGACGGTGGGGTAAAAAGAAGTCTAGGGAAATCCGGCTGTTTGAACGTTATGTTGGCCGCACACTAGCAGCGTCTGACATCTCCTAATCACGCACACACGCTGCTATGCGGCCGCAGCGCACTTTGTACGTCAGTAGCAGCGGTTTCACGTTCTGATAAAAATGCGTTCATTTGCCGGTTGCGTGGTGTCGGCGCACTTTTGTACGCACGTACTGCGTATATTGGCCGTCATTGGCCGTTATGTGCTGCTACTGCCGCCGTGATTTAGTGCGCCTGCACGCGCGTTCCGACTGCCCCACTCTGACCCTAGCCTTAATCACTTAATTTGTTCTGTGTTTTTTTTCTCCTTTCAGATAATTTGGCTCGTTTTTTTTTTTTTTTCGTTTTAAATCATTTTGTTCTGTTTTTTTTTTGTTTCAGACAATTTGGTTTGTTTTTTTGCGTTTTAAATAATCTTTTTCTGTTTTTTTTTGCTTTCATACAATTTTTTCCATTTTAGATCATTTTGCTCTTTTTAGTTTCGTTTTAGATCATTGGTTCTGTCTGTTTTAGTTTCAGATCATTTGTTTCCGACATTTAATTCGTTTTTGAACGTTTTGTTCCGTTTTTTCGGCATTTCGTATCATTTGTGTTCCATTTTAGGCCGGGGGCACACTAGACGTTTGCCGTCAGATTGCCGTCAGCACTAACGCGCGTTAAAAAAAACCAGCGTCGCACTCGACGCTCGTCCACCCCCCCTTGCGTGATCTTCCATAGGAGGATAGCGGAGCCCCGTCGACGTGAATCCTAGCGGATCGCCAGTGATGATGCGTTTGGATTCACGTCGACGGGGCTCCGCTATCCTCCTATGGAAGATCACGCAAGGGGGGGTGGACGAGCGTCGAGTGCGACGCTGGTTTTTTTTAACGCGCGTTAGTGCTGACGGCAATCTGACGGCAAACGTCTAGTGTGCCCCCGGCCTTATTTCGTTTAGGTCCCATAACAAAATGATTTTGTTTATGCTGAAACTTTGATTCGGGAGTTCGTGATTTCGGGTGGCCGATATTTCATTTCGGAAATGCTCCCTAAAGAACGAAAATGGTCAATTTTGTACGAAATTCAGACCGAAATGAATTGCACATCCCGAGCTTTTATCAAGTTGGTGTCCTAGTGTGTAAAACACACTTCAACACAGCCCATGAGTGTTGGTATGTTTTGATTTCTTAGCTAAAAAAAAAAGGTCATGAAATGGCAGCACACAAAGATCTAAAGCAAACCGCAATATATATTTGCTATGTGCTCACTCTGCTTGCAGTTGTGGTGGCCCGATGGGTGGCCATCATTGAAGGAGCAGCAAATGGTAACAGGTGCATGGCACTTCAAGCATAAGGGAATGTTTTAGGATGTAGGCCATTAAGTAATGTTTCTAATACTACTCCATGTGCAAGTGTCAGAAAGATAACCAATGGACCTGGACTAGGAAGGTGCTTGACAATTTACCTTACTCTTACAGACATGCATGGCCCCAAACCAATATATTTCCATGGACAAAAATGTCAGTTGAAAATATTTTTTTTGTTTTAATTTTTCTTATTACTTTTGTTAGTAAGGTATCAGACTTTGATCAACTTAATGAAGTTTTAACTGAACCTCGCATACTTTTTTAATAAAGCCTTGAAAAATATATGTAGTGAGACTTAAGATTACATTTATAAAGTGCAGACCTGATACACATAATTGTGCCATACTGTCTTGATTGTTTTCTAATAAGTAAAGTGGATATGGTTTGAGGAGAACATATGTTTGATTTTTGTTTAGTGGTGTAATTGACAATGCTGGAGGAAAAATCTTTGTTCGTAAAGTTGCCGGCCAGTCTGGCTACAAGGGGAGTTTCGGTAATGGGATTCGATCGCTGTCTCTTCCACGATGGAAAGAATCCTTTGTTGTTGCAGGTAACAGCCAAAATACTTTATACTATGTACATAATTTACGTTCAAAAAAGAAGTGTGTCACCATCCTGAAATAGACTTTCTATTATTATAGCAACTGTCATGTACAGTGGGAAACCCAGCACGCAGAAAAAACCCAGATACGTGAGGATTCCTCTAATGATTCCTAATAATGATCTAATAATTAGAATGACCAGATCTGAACTGAATAAAAAATAAAAGACCAAAGACAATACATAGAAGTGGTGAACCCACAGAGACAAGAGAGAGAGATCACAGTACAAATACAAGCCAGAGGTCGGTACACAGAGTCAGTATAGTATATAACCATTCAGGAAAAAAGGACAAAACCAGATTCCAGATAAATTAGCTAGGGTAGGTACACAGAGTCAGTAACAATAACCACACAGGGGCAAGAGCAGAAAGCAGAACCAAGAATACATAGCTAGAAGTCAAGTAAACATGGGGAATTACCTCAAAACATATGTCAATTTTATTCAGAAATCATCTACATGCAGCAGCCTCACCATTGAAAGAAACAGAAGGCAACATTGGTACTGTGATCTAAACACAAGAACATCAGTAGATTGAGGTATAGAAATAGGTGCAGGAGACGGTTTATTGATGACTGAGGGATCAAGAACACAGAGAATCCGGAATGCGCTGAAGGGTCTACTAGAAACCATGGCAGGGCACAGAGCTCTGTCAGGTCCTGCTCTTTAAAGCCCTCCTAGGCTTCTGAGCAGGTGTAGCAGTCCCAGAGGATAGGTTGCCAGAATGGCGCCTCCTCTGTCCAAGAGGCTTAACTGCAGCCCGAACAGGCAAAGCAGCACAATCTGGCATCTATCTATCTACGCATCTGTCTCTATCTAGCTATCCGTATCTCTATCTACCCATTGTTCTATCCATCCTTCTATCTATCCATCTAACTGTGACGTACGTCACTTTGAACTTGGGGTACATGGGAATAGAGATGTATTTAAGGGGTGCAGGCCTGATATTCTATATTATTTCCCTGATCTCTCCTATGTTACAGTCACCCTGTACCTGTAGGTTTAAGGTGTTTGTGTAATCTGTGCTATGTATGAATACTGTTATTGTCTATTGTTATTTTCTATGTGTATATGTTACTATCTGCTAAGAGTAATCTGTGGGTCACCTTTGTGTTTTCCATGTTGAGCAATACTAATTCCATTGTCTGTCCTAGACTGATTATGTCCCAGACTCTGAGAAAGAGCAAAAGAGTAGTAGAGTAGAATTCTAAGGGAGGGACTGATGATAAAGTGCAGTAGAAGCCAGAGTGTGATTTCCCATTGGCTGCCAGGCTCCGCCTGGCCCTGTATATATTATTTCATTAATGGCTCAGTCCTTGTGCTTGCTGTCTGTTCCAACTAAGCCTCCAGATCTCTGTGTTGTCCCATTTCTGGGGGATGCTATCACCGCTCTTTGCATGTACCTGTCCTTGAGCTTCGGCTAAAGGCTGGCGAAAGGCACGAAAGACTGCTAGTCTGAGAATAGGGGTTCGGTAAGGAAGCGCATTAACAGATGTGACCCAGTCAGGATATGGAGATCTGTTACACTGCCAGCAGCTGGTGGAATTTGCTTGCTTTTATCTGGGACCTTCTTTGTGGATGGACCAGCAGCTATGGCATCTGAATTCTTGGAAATACTGTGGGATGCACTCAAAAGACCTGGTTCTGTGGAGTAATGCTTTGAGCTGAGGGATTGGATCTGGGTAGTGCTCTGGGAGGCAGCTCTCCATTGGGAAAGGACATACCATGGCAGATGCCTCTCAACTCCAAGAGAACGAGTCAAGGTCCAGCTGGAGCTGACGTTTATATTGTTGGGAAAGCAGCCATAGAAGGAATGCTCTGTCCCGCTTTTATCTTTGAGGCGAAAGAAAGACAAAGGCCTTCTATCTAACGTGATAAGGAACTGACATCCATCACAAGATCAGATCACCTGGATTAGAGAGACACTAACAATCATATAAGTACTTTTTGTTACATTTATGGACTTTCAAGCATCCAGCGATTGTATACTCCTAATGCAACTTTATCTGTATTTATTTACCCACTGTGTTTATTCATGCACACTATGTACCACTCACTTGTATAGATACTGGTGTATGTAATTAGAATTTCAGATAGTGAGCAGCGCCCATAAGAGTTTCATCCCCATTTTTTCTACCAATCTTTGACAATATAGCAAAGCATTGTCTAATAACTCTTTAAGCAGCAGCACGCCACTTTAAATATAAATTGTAGAATCAGGACACTGAGGGAAGGCGCTAAGTAAACCTCCAGATATGCGTGTTGCTTTATTTCTGGGGGATGCTATCACTGCTCTTTGCGTGTACCAACTGTTAGGCTTCGGCTAAGGGCTGGAAAAAGCACATAAGACTGCTGGTGGGAGAACAGTCATCCGGCAGGGAAGCAGCATTAACAGATGTGACCCAGTCCGGGTATGAAGATGTTACACTATTTATCTAGTTTTAGGTATATTTGTCTATATTAATATGCAACACGTAATCATTGTGTTGTGTTTGTAATTTTTTAACATTGTTAATCTTGTACTTGCTGTCTGCATTTCTTATTACTCTTTTACAGAAGGTAAAGGGAAAAAAGGAGTTACATACCCTTCAACTCTTGAATATGTGGAGGTCAAAATAGGTATGTTGAAATGACAATACCAACTTACATGGTACGTCACAAGATATTTATTTAATCTCTTTGATCATAATAAACATAATATATACTGTATATATATATATATATATATATATATATATAATATGAATAAACAAAACCTTTCTCATTCTGCATATTTTTAATTAATTCTATTTGCTGGTAACAAGTGTATTGATGATTAATTCTTATTGTTATTAAGGATAATTATTATAAACAGGACTAAACCAACTAACATGGTTGAAATTATCATGAAACTCATATTCACATTAGAAACTGACATAGGATAACACCAAATCATACAAAAATACCGAAATTATATAGGACACTAAAATACTTAACTAAATACAAATATCGCAGCTAGTCTCTGGGAGGTGACTATAAGTCGTCCATGTACAATATGAACATGTGCACAAGAGAAAAATGGGTGTTGGTACAGTTATGTAAATAGGTAAATAGATATGAATGCTATGAGTCCCAGCTTTTAAAATAGGTCTTATTTGCTCATTAGATGCTATGACAATACGACTTATTGAGTAGAGTAATGTAGCTGTAACAGAAGACACGAGCGAAGGAAGAGAAGATTATCATGGGATTCGTTTTCACTGTAACATATTGTTATTTGTATATGTTAGTTGATGTTTTGTATTAAAAATCGAAATGTCTATTTATTGTAAAGCAGATAGCCAAATACATTAACTGTTAGGTATTTATGTGGTTAATTAGGTTATTTAGGTCATAATTTGTATTGTATATTCACATACACTGGATCTTAACCAGGCTTTTGATCTGCATCTAGACCTGATTTATTATATAATAAAAAAAATTGTAAAAACAGTTAATATTTTTCAGGCACAGCTCTTACTCTTTTAATAGTGAGGCTCCGATTGATACTTATGTTAGAAATCCCTCCCAAAAAATATTGGTTGCAGGATATTTTTGGATGTCGATAAACGTTTTTCTTGATTAATAAGGCAACGAAAGTTTTCACTTTGCTAGTTTCCTCACTCTTAGCAAGTACGTGAAAGGAGCCTTTAAAGGGATATTTCAGGGCACATATGGCATTCCCTTTTTCAGTACAATTATTTTGACTACAGTTGCTCGCAGAACAGTGAGTCCATTCTTGATGCTAGCATGGAGACGGTAAGCAGGAAAATCTGCGCTTGCACTTTGTATTACCTAACATGTGATGTTAAAAATAGATGTTAAATATAAGAGATGCTTATGTAAAGTAAGGTCACGCAAGCTGCAAGGCATAAAACCGTTTTACCTGACTGTAGTGTCTAGATCGGAATATCGATGCTAGACGATAAACTTACTTCTAGCGCCAACCATTACATATTGAGGCGCAGCATATGTGCTCATATTATGTATGTGCTACTAGTGTGTTTTAACCCCCAAAAGGGGGACCTAGAAGTTTGCAAGTTGGCCATATCACTGTCACGAATCCCTCCAGATACTACAACTCTGGTCCTTTAGACAGTTCCCTATCTATCCCTCTGATCCTTGAGTGGTCGGTAATTTGGCTTTCCTCAGGGACACAAGAAACATAAATAAGGGTTAACAGGCCCCAGGATGCATACAACAAGCAGGCCTTCACAGATATACTCCTCCTGCAGACACGTACAAACAGGACAGGTTTAACGCCGGGAGCAGCCTGAGCAGCATACAGACTAGGGGAGACAGAACACAAACCGTGATATGTATATTTTGCCAAATCGGATATAGAGGTTAGAATAGTCAGAGATCGCCAAACTGGTACAAAAGGGGTGGTTCTCATACAAACCGGGTCAGAAATCAGAAATCGCAAAATTAATCAATGAATCGCACAAGACGAATCACTCAGCACTGGGGGAAGTAACTCCATGACAGGGCAATGAGCAGGATCGCGCCTTCTGCCTTTAAACCCGGCAGCTCCGCGTCATAATGCCGCGCCCCACCTCCCAAGCAGCCATGCGACCCATGGAAGCCAGGACATTGCCGGGCACCTGGCAAACTAATGGCACGGCTGGCGTTGCCAGGTGCAGGGACCCTCTGGAGCAGCCTGCAGCCCCCCCTTGAGCAGCGGACATGACAGTCACGCGACCAGTCTATGATCAAATCGCTCAGCATTTAGCTACATGTTGGTCCAAGAATTAATTTGATTGTGGGTTTTTTCAACGCTTTAAAACAGAATTCTGGTAGGTGTTCAAGTTAAAAATGATATACCCTATTGAAATTAATGAATATAATTTAAACACTAGAATCAATTACACTTTTTCTTGGCTCGTTATTTACCATTCTTTTGAATCACAGTCCCATCTACCCATGATGCTCTGAGGAGATATAGTCCTTCATGAGCAGCAAACGTGTGCACTTTTTGGACAGCGTTTGTGTGTTGGTTATGGAAAGGGATGCATACAAAGCTTTACTTCCAAATTAGATTTTTCTGACTTCAGAGAAGTTTTAAATATAATTTTGTTGGGTTGTCCATTAAAGGGACACTGCCACTTACCTAAACTGTAACTAGATTACTTGTGCATTGCAAACAAAACCACTTTATAAAACACATGCTGTGTTTTTTTTCCTTTGTTTGAAGTAATTGCACATAAAAAGGAAAAATAAATTTTGATTTTTATATCTCCTGTTTTCATGTATTGGATTTTTCCCATGATGCAGCAGTTACTAAACTCTGTGTAAAAGCTTTTCTTTACTGCTCTTGTTTATATACAGGGTTATTCAGAGAAAGGTGAAACTCTGGAGAACTTTTTGAGAAGTGAAAATTCTAGGTAAAAATAGCCAAACCAGAAAAATTCTCCCAATTTATCTCACTTTCAAAATCAGCTATTTTGACCTAGAATTTTCACTTCTCCAAAAGCTCTCCAGAGTTTCACCTTTCTCTGAATAACCCTGTTAATCTACGATATTTAACAGTTAAGGTGGCAGGAGGTCTTTTGTTCTCTATTCTAACTGAGATATGAGATGGCAGCTGAATGAGATAAAACAGGGAGTTTAAAAGACTTCTAATCTAACCCCTGCTGATGTCCATTGAATACGCAATAAAATTGTGTCGGCTGCCTGACCCATAGATTCTATTATATGGCCAAGCGATGGAAAGATCTGGGAGGGTTACAACACAAATGATCATAAAATAGTAACACATAGAGTAAAATATTTTCTTAACTAAACATACCAGAAAAAAAACACGTAAGATAAGAGCAACATAGAATAAACAAAATAAGAACATTACAGTTTTTGGTGGTAGTTACCCTTTACATTCTGAATTGCAGTAGAATAGTGCGATTTGTCTGTTGCTTCTGATTGCACTGCTCTGAAGTAACTTGCCGTTTAAAGAATAGATATTCTCTATTTACTAATGTAACGTGCAATTGTTGATTGGTTACTAACTGTGGTGGACTTTTTACCTTCTGCAGAAACGGTACAGAGAATTATACCATCTCCTACACCATCAACAACTCAACCTCCAACTACCACTACAACCCCAGAACCTACAACTCCAGAACCCACCACCACTCCAAGACCAACGACCACCACCATTGCTACAACAACGCCCACCACTACAGCAAGGACCCGACCTCCTTTACTACGAGCTAGAGACACCGGTAAGGACTTCCAGTAGTAATATGACATGATTACACTGGCAAAGCCATCACAGAGATGTCTTTTGAACTTTTACTTTACTCTATTTTGTAGACTAACGAAGAAGTGATCTCTTTGGTTTTAATTTAGGTTCAAGTAGTATACATCCTGCCTACAGATCTGTTGTGGCCGCTTCTTCGAGTAAGTGAAACCTGACTATAAAATGAGAAATAATTAGGCAAATTGTCATCTCTCACATATATCTCACAGCATGATATTATCTCAAATGTTGACTATAGTTTATTTATAATTATATATTTGTTTCATGGTCAGGGTATATGAACACATTTATAGTTCAATTTTTTTCTTCACACATGTTGCATTTCACATTTTATATTTACACCTCTTTTCTGTTATTTCAGGAAGGTTTGTATTTTTTTTATGTAATCTTAGCAAAAATTCTAATATTCAGAAAATCAAAATGTGCTCATTTTCAATTCAGGACAAGTTCAGGCAGCACAAGGAGGAAGAAGCCAAAACCAAGGTACAATAACTTACATATCACACTGTATGATAAATGTACAGTAAATAATAACACATTAAGGGCACTATTACATTCCTAACGCAAACGTTAACGCTCACTTGCGTGAGCATTAACGTTTGCTGCGGTATTTACCGCATATTACAATCCAAACGCAAACGGGTTAAAAAACCCATTTGCGTTTGGTACCTTGCGCTCCTCTGTGCGAGGCTACTGCACTTTGCGCTCCCTATACTTAACATGGGGAGCGCAAAGTATTAATCAGCGCTAGAATTACAAAGTCCCAGCGCTGATTAACGCCTGGTTCTGGTCAGCGAAAAGTTAACCAGAGCCAGGACTTGGTGTTAATGGATTCCGCTTCTGCAGAATCTGTTATCACCAGCTTTAAAAATAAAAAAACAGATCCTATACTCACCTCCTGTCCCGCAGCGAGGACCGCGGCTCTGATCGCATCCTCCGGCCGGCAGGAGCAGGGGAAGACTGGGGGAAAAAGTCCCCCCCAGTCTCTCCCTGCATATCACTACGCTGACCGGCCGGATCTCGTGAGGCAAAATCCGGCTGGTCACGTGACCGGCAGGGAGGAACTCAATGGAGTCCTATGGACTCCAGTGAGTGGATGCTCGTGGCTGCGCTCAGCGCTGCCGTGAGCATCCTGGAATTTTACCTGCGGAAGCAATGCAGGCAGCATTTTTTGCGCCTGCATTGTAATCCAGCATTAAAACGCGGGCACAAGGGGGAAAACGGCGGGTGCAGTTTTTCCTCCCCTTGCACTTGCGTTTTAACGCTAAGAGCATAATAGAGCCCTATGTTTGAAGATTAATACTGATAGTACAAATTGTTTTAAAAGCTTACAGATCTCCATCAACATACGCAGCAAACCGACAGGTCCCGAAGGTAAATACAGGTAAGAATATTTATTTCTCAGTTTAATACATATTAGAAATCTAAGACCGTCTCTGGCTGGTCTGGTTTCAGATTATTATAATACAGCATATTTATGTTTGAAAATCATTATACATCTTGCAACGTTTAGATCAATTAAAAAAAGCAGAAAATTATGTGGTCAGTTAACAAAGACATAGAAAAAACATTATAGGGGCTGCTCAGAGAGCACCAAAATTTAAGCGAAATTGCAGTGCTCTCTCTTTTGGCGCACTTCGTCACCTTTAATTCGCCGCCCCTGCGGTGAATTCAGCATTCAACATACCGGGTCCTCGAAGTGCGCCGAATCGAAGCACCGAAAGCCGCCAATAAACCCGGCCGCAAACCACCGAAAAATCACCGTATCATTTCGAAAAAGAGATGAAAAATCACCGAATCGATTCTCAAACTGCCAAAAAATCACAGAATTGATCCGAAAAACCGCTGAACGCATCCTCAAACCATCAGAAAACCGCTGAATCGATGCGATAAACCGTTGAAAAACTGCTGAATGCATCCGACGATCCTCCGAACAGTCCACTGAATGCATCCGAAAAAGTCAACCAGTCGCCGAACAGGTGTAAATGAAAATAATAAACAGTTGAATAAATATTTATTAAAAATGGCAATTTTTTAACATTTAAGGCTATGGGATTGGCCTGTTTAAACGTGTCGAATGAAACCACCGAAAATCAGTGAATTTTGGCAACATTTCCCTGCTGCTCGGTGGTCTCTGAATAGATTAACCATTACTTCCCTATGAGGATTTCACTGCTGCCAAACGTCACCATATTTCACTGGCAAATCGACAATATTTTAATTCCCAGCTTTTTGAATAGCCGAATGGCCATGATATTGAACCGTACGGGGAAATTCACTGTTCAGTGCAAATCGGTGGCCAATTCGGCTCTCTTTGAATAATCCCTTACATGTCGTGAAGACCTTCGCCCCCCCCCCAAAAGTTTTAATCTGCCATTTGTGCTGAAAAAACATGCAATCTATAAAATTAATAAGAGAAAAAAAAAACAGTTAATCTACCTGTTTTCTATTAATTGTATAAAATTTCTAAACAGTTGTTCCGCAGCAGTATCCTGCAGTATCTTTGAGGAAACCAATAGGAAATCTACTGCCATCTGGTGGTGTTGGTAGGAATAACATTTTGTTTGGCCTTTCCTTCTATAATCAAAGATGTTCACAACAAGTATTTTATTGGAATCTGGTCACTATAACTGGCTGTGGACCTAAGACTTTGAAACGCACTTTAACTGCTCTTTGAGACAAGGATAACTGTGACATACAGTATATCACAGGGGAATGTTACTGTGCTTCTCAAACTTTGAACATATTCATTTAGGGAACCTGCATAGACTATGCTCTTCATAGTTACCCTCACCGTCTATTAGCATTTTATTAATAGCCTATTCTGTATATTAAAATGTAGCTGTTGTGTTTTGTTTTCCTCTATTCTCTTTTTCTTTCATTTTGGTGGCATTTTGTGCCTTTTCACGGTTCAATAATTATTTCATAGATATTTGTCCTTCAGCCCACTCTATAATTTTACTACTATCCTAGTTTCAGGATTTTGGTCCTAATTAGTCTTTTCATACTATCCAGCTCATAGGTGTTAATATACAGGTCCATGTTGGACCGTGTTACTGCCTGCCTGTCAGCTGTCTCCGACTGGATGGCTTCCTGTTTCCTAAAACCTAATCTCTCTAACACTGAACCTCTCGTCTTCTCTCCCTCTAAAACCTCCATTCTTGCACCCATTTCCCTTCAGGTGAATGGTGCCACCATTACTACTTCCACTCAGACTCGTTGCCTCGGGGTCCTCTTGGACACTGATCTATCCTTCACTCCTCACATTCAGTCACTAACCAAATCTTGCTACTTCCACCTAAAAAACATTACACGTATCCACCCCTTTCTTAATCGGGACTCTACTAAAATGCTCATCTAAGCTCTTATTTTCTCCCGCCTTGACTACTGTAACCTCCTTCTCTCTGGCCTTAAAAAATCCCAGATTCGACCCCTGCAGTCTGTAATGAACGACTGTGTCAGACTTATTCACCTTAAATCCTGCACCTCTCACACCTCACCCCTCTGTCAATCTCTACACGGGCTCCCTGATTCCTTTAGAATCCATTTCAAAATACTGGTGCTCACCTACAAAACTCTCCATAACCTCGCCCCTGCCTACAAAAAATTAAAGCAACAGATGCTGCTCCATTGTGTGATGTAAGCAACAGTTTCATTATTAGATGTGCATAACAAATTCTGCTCTGTTTTTTTATGAGAGCCACAGAAAACTGATGGGAGTATGGTAGTAAATTGCACCAAAAACCATGTTTTGTTTGTGAGAAATGAATTTTGTTTTTACCTATGATCTGCATATGATGGCATTGTTTCAGTCTGTGGCTCTTTTTAATGTGTTATTTGCAGCCAGACCCACTAGGTGGTGTTGTCATGGTTTTAAATGCAACTGGCTAGAGTACTTATATAACCATACCTTAACCATGCCGCTAAGTCACCTCAGGTCTCTGTGTTGCCCTTAATGTTGAACGCAAGTCTTGTTGACTCAATTTGTAATCTCTTTTATGTATCGGTTCTCTATATCATAGGAGAATGTAACAAAGTCCTAAAATGTCCATTTATCAGCTGATCATCACATACAGATGTGACTCAAAATATACCTAGTGTATGGAGGGTAAAAAGAAGCGGATCACTATTGGACCTACAGCTCAGACAGACAGACAGATATTATTGTAGTTGCAACTCTACAGCTGGAGATCTACCCTTTGGTCATCCTTGATCAAAAACAATCTATGGGGGGGCGGAGCTTAGCTGTGCAGGAGAGAAGACGTGTTTTCATGGAGCTCCACTATCGAGTCTCCATTAGCTGACTTTACTGCCCTCCTGGGGACTTTTCTGTCTTTCTCCCTACCGCACCTACGTTACTGAAGGTGGGGTGCGCCTGACCCCGGGGGATCCGTGGAGATTACTGCCTTCCATAGACAGATTTTTTGGAGATTGCACGCGGCCCGGCGGCCATTTTGAGGCCTAGGAGGTGAGAAGCATCGGTGCGGATTCGTCCTGCGCCCCGCGAGAGAGCTTGATCTGGCTGGGACGTTAGCCCATACAGTGCGGAACCAGTCAAATGGGGAAAAAAACGCAGCTGAAGACCCAGCCATCTGCGGACAGTCGCCAGCGTGACATCAGGGAGTCCCTGGGAGAGGAGATGAGGCGCAACCGAGAGGGGGTGGAAGCTCCCACACCTCGATTACAGAGCAGCCGGGGGGTGAAGGGGGGACCTCAGACCGAAGAGATACCCTCCCCGTCTATGGCTGGCGAGGCCGCGGAGACGAGGCCGGGCGGTACGGGGACTGCAGGCTTGGTGGTCGGCACAACTGTATTGCCCCCCGCAGTGCTAGCGAATGGTGGCGAGGCACAGGATGATCACCTGCTCCCTACCAAGGGTGACTTACGTGCTATGCTGGCAGACCTGAAAGCGACGTGGCGCACTGATATTGATGGAGTGAAGTCGGAGATGACCGGGGTCTGGACTCAGGTGGCTGAGGTCCGGGACCGTACAGATGAGGTGGAGGTGGCCCACAGTCAATTGCAGTCACAGGTGGAATCCCTACAAGTTCAAGTAGAATACCTCTCGAAATCAGTGGAGCGGCTGGAAACTCGTCACCGCCAGCGGAACGTTAGGATCAGAGGGATCCCTGATACGCTGTCGAACCAGGCGGTCTTGGAGCTGGTGAATCGACTCGCTGCTCACCTGCTCCGACTAGAGCCGATTGGATTGGGGGTTTTTAGCTCGGTGCTGCGACTCAGAAAATCCCCGATGGCCCCGACTGCAGCCTCCAGGGACGTCTTGGCGGTGGCGAGAGATGTTGCTGTGCGGCTTCGGCTTATGGCGGTCCCGGCAGCTCGTTCGCCCCTTCTTTACGAGACACTGACATTGTCCCTCTTCGCTGACCTACCTTTTGCAACGTTGATGGCTCGGCGACGTTTTAAAGAGGTGACCACTCGTCTGAGAGCTGAGGGGGTTCGCTACAGATGGGGGGCTGTTGGTACACTTTGCATGACACTTAATGGGGTTGTGCAGGTGACCTCCACACCAGATGAAGCATGGCCTTTGTTGGCTCCGCTTGGATTCTACCCGCCTCCCGCCTTGGATGATCCGGGTTGATGTTGATGCAGAGGTTTGGCCTTCCTTATGACCCTGTGTTTTGCCGTCTCTGCACTTGCCCTCAGTTTCCCTCCCTGGTTTCCCCCTGCCCTCCAGCCACATGGGGTCAATTGTGGAACATTGACTCTCTTTGCTGATCTCTGCATTTTCTTTTATTCCCCACCTCCCCATGCGACTCCCTGTGGATGTTAGATTTTTTATGCGGTTTCTTACTCTTTATATATTTTCATGCATTTCTGGTTATTACACTGACTACTTTATGGCAACATGCAGTCTTGTTGGGGCTCGTATTATCGTATGGATGTTGGCCGTTACTCCCCCCCCCCTTTTTTTTTTTTTTTTTTTTTTTTTTTTGCACTTTCCGGGTAGACTCGAGGTGTGCCACTGTGGTGGACACCATGGCTCTGCCTGCCATCTTTGGCCCTCGAGGGCCCGGGCCTTGTGACATTTGTTCCATGGCCTCCTATTGTCCTTCGACACCTGGGAGTGAGCCAGGACGTCACAATCGGGTGTGTGCCTTTCCCCAAACCCCTCCTTTTTTTTTTTTTTTTTTTTTTTTTTTTTACCACCATCCTGATGATATACTGTCCACTTTCCTATGTTTCATACGTAAACTGCCTACTGTTTCTTTTAATATCTGAAGTATTACCATTCTGTAATGTTTTATTTTTGATTTTTCTTTCCTTTCTTTTGTATACTTATATGGATGACCTTTTCTGGCCCTGCGAGGCCACTTATTGATGTTTGACCTTTTGGTGTATCTCTGTTGACTTTGAAATAAAAATACTTAATTGATAAAAAAAAAAAAAAACAATCTATGCATTATATTTGTCTTGTGCACATGCTATATTCCAGATTTGATTGCCTACTTTGCCATTGCCTCCATCCAGAGACTTTCCAGTGTGAAGAGGTAGTAACAATGTGTAAAACTAAGCTAAACAGAATAACTGTGTGTGCTTACTTTATTGGGGTTGCAGCTTACAGCAGAGTACAGCAGATATTGGCTGAAAAGAGTGCATCAGCCCAAGCAAATCCAAGTAAGTTTAAAAAAAATGTAATTTGTTGTATAATATTCTAACACTGTATATTAAGAATATGGACCTACAATAGTGTTAAAATACTGCATACTAATAATGTGAATACGCAGTGCTGATAAAATAATGAATTGTTGACATACAAACAATAATAATGAATGATGACATACAGTGACAAAGGTTCAGATCACCCAGAATTTAATACTGCTGACAGAGTGTTACAGGACTGCCTCTTTCTAAAAGTATGAAATCACGTCTGTTGAAGAATTGTAGACATAGCAGGCTAGATCTTCCTCATGTAAAATTTATATTTTGTTCATCTTATGTCTTAAACATCAGCGTAATAACAAAATATTGGCATTTAAAGCCATGTGTTAACCATTTATGAGCTCTCTCAAAAGTCTGTTATTATGTAACTATATTTGTAAGACCGTACTTTTAGCCTATTATTTCTGTGCCCCATTACTCCTTTCTGAAAAACGCAAAAAAAATATAGTAATAAAAAAAAAAATCATGTAAAGTAAATAAAATCTTTTAATCACATATTATTATTTATTTAACTCTGGACATAGACTTCCAAAGGCGTGACTGGAAAAATCCTCCTCAACGAGCAAATGTTCAAACCGTACAGAGGAGACCCACAGGTATAACATGTTTGTTTGAGCAATAAATTATTGTTAATGTGTTTGAGAAAAAATAACAATCTAGGTTTTGTTCTTAGCTCCAGAGACCATTAATGTAGCTGCTCCTGTTGTACCCAGCTCGCATGAAGAAACAAAAGATAATACACAAGGTAGGTTCTAAGTATGCAATACGGTGAATAGCAATGGTGAAATGCGTTGTTAGGCAGTCATACTTAAGTGATATTCAGGTCTATTCAAAAAATGGTGAAACTCAGGAGAAGGACTGGTGAAGTGAAAATTCTAGGTCAAAATAGCCAAACCAGAAAAATTCTCCCGTTTACCTCACTTTCCAAATCAACTGTTTGGTATAGATTGTTCTCTTCTCCTGCCAATTCTCCTAATTTTCACCTTTCTTTGAATAGACCTGTATGTCTTGGAGACCAATAATAATAGGCAATACAATGGTGGCCAAAATTTTGGATACACCTTCCATTTTTACAAACTTTTGCAGTTTAAAGTACTTTTTATATAAAAATCTCTAAAAATGTCTTAGCACAAGTAAAATTTAATATAGTAAATGAATTTAACAACAAAAAATCTTTAAATACGTTCAGTTTTGTATGGAAATGTACCATAATGCATCTTGGCTATTTTATAGCATTAAAATGATAATTTCAAGTTTGTCACAATGTGTTTTTTCAATAACGCCTTTGGCCTTAACTACTGCCTGACACCTTCTAGGCATTGACCGTACAAGTCTTTTGACATCCTCTTCTGTGATCATATGATGCCAGGAATTGATTATAGCCTCGCTTGTTGCTTGGATTCTTGTTCGAGACCATCGCTTCAATCTTGGCCACAGATTTTTGATGGGATTCAAGTCAGGGCTATTTCCAGGCCAGGGAAGCAGAGGAATTTTCTTGTCAACTAAAATTGACAAAACCAGAAGGTGTATCCACAATTGTGGCCACTAGTGTAGGTATGATTCCACACAACCTAGGGCTAGAGTGATTCCTAATCAGGAGAAAACATAACCAGAGCTATTGTGAACGTACACGCTCCGTACAGGGCCAGATTAACATAGGGGCTGATGGAGCAGCAGCTCCAGGCTGTTATGGAAAGTTTGGTGTTTGCGCATAAAGTCCTGGTGCACTAAAAAAGGTACACTGCAGTATTAAAGTGCGCCCAGTACAAACAAATCCGTCACTATAAAAATACACGCTATATCTAGCTCTTTCTGTATAAGAACGAAGTACTTCTCTATCCCAACTGGAATCAGACAGACACGCTGCTTCAAGCTGAAAATCCTGTGGCCAAGTGAGCTGTGGCTCCTGGATTGTTTAATTTATTTAGACAATCGCACACGCCCAATAGCCCCCTGGCTGTACAACAGAAAAGCCAGGTTGCCCAGTAATTACATTTACATATCAAAAGGACAGGGGCATAGACCAGAATGACCGACCGGCCTCCTGGAGATGACTCATCCCTGAGTCATCTCCATGATCCCCGTCAGCCATGTTTGTCCCCATCCCCGTCACTTGTCACTCGTCAATATGGACCCCATTCAGATACTGCTCAGAGTGATCAGTATCTGAGTGAAGATCAATCTACGTGTTCCTATGGGTTATGGACATATCTGCGGGGACAAATAAAGTTATTATCTCAACACGGTACCAGTGTTGAGACAAGGCTTAAAATGTCTTAAAAGCAGGTATGTCTCTAAACCCAAAAGAAGGTTTTCATACTGACGGTTTTGCCGCTGGTTTGGATTTAAAACCACATTCAAATCCAACACAGGGAGACAGATGACAATTTATTACGCACATCCTAGAATATAATGTCCACATAATAAAATTTCCACAACAAGGCCCATGCCCCAGAAAAGGCCCAGAGAAAGGATAACTACTGTATGTCTGCAGTGATGGGCCTGTATCTCCAACTCCATAGCAGCTACTGGGTCATGTGAGGTATCACTGGAAAGGCCAGAGCATGGCCTTTCCAATGATCGCAAACATGACCAGGTGTTCTGTAACATTAAAAATAAAATAATATTTCCTTTTTTTTCTTTTTCTTTCTAACACAGCAAAATTGACTTTTCAATATAGAGTGAACAATGATGCTGCAGTAACTAACCATCTCATTTCTCATGTCACCAATAAGTGTGGAATGGATGGCACAATCCATTATTATGAATTGTTACATAAAAAAACCTAAACCGCCCGCACTTCAGCGAAGTGCACTGGGGGGACTTTGGACCCCTGCGTCACTAATTTTTGCACCTCACAAGGTCAAGGGAGGCATCATTGGACAGGTCATTGTCTGACCTTTGCATTAATACCAAACGTGACCATGTAAAATCTAAAAGAAAACAAAACAAAAAACATTTTTTTATTTACTTGCTTTTAGTTACAGAGCGATGGCATTGTCCATTTGTCATGTATAAAATTAGCAATACCACTGCCATTACTCACCTTCTCATTTTCTATGCTGGGAGCAAGGTCAGTGTTTTATACATAGTCATATTATTCATAAAACACCATCCTCCAAAACACAAGGGAAATATTTAATTTTGTTTTCTTCATTTTTTGTCAGGAAATGCAGTAACAGGTTCCCATTTCAATATTTTTAACAAGAATGTCCTATAGAATATGTAATCACAAAGGTTTGGATGATAAGATGTGAAAAAATAATTTTACACGCTGTAAATGATTGAAATCTGAATGGAAATTTCCTCACACAGTAACTGTCTGGTTAGATATACCTGCATCTGCACTATTAAATAACCTAAAATATGTTTTCATTTCACTAACAGGGTAATTCAAAGAGATTCAAAAAGTCACCGCACGTTCGGTGACTTTCGTTCTCTTCAATTCGGTTCCTTTTGCCGATTCCATTTCGATGACCCTGCGGTGTATTCAGCAAGCACCACAGGGCCCCCGAATTGCAGGGAAAAGCTGCCGCAAACTTAACAAAAACTAGCCGCAAAACCCGGCGAATGCACACCGAAAACTCGCAAAAACAACTGGATTAACCTGCCGAAAACCACGGAAAAACCTGAGCAGGAGCCGATCGCAGCCTCCGGAAAAAGCTGACACCGCAGACGAATGCAGTGAATAAATTAGCAAAACAGTTTGCATGAATGATTGAAAAGTGAAACACTGTTTGCAAAGAAACTACTGAGCGAAAATGTCTGAAATTTACATATGAGATCCAGGGAATGAAAATAAAAAGGGCTGTTACAGAAAAAATAAGTAAACTTAAAAATAAATAAATAATTAAAATCCAGAAAAATGCTTAAAATATCCTAAAAAATCTATAAGTAAAGAGACTCTTTACTACAGAATTTTATAATGAACGGTTTATTAGATATTGAATTAAAACCGGAATATTTTTAACATTGAAGCCTATGGGATTCTCCTGAATAAACTTGCCGAATTAAACCACCGAATGGCAGGGCATTTCGGGAACCTTTCACTGCTGGTTTGTGTTCTCTGAATAGACGAAGCATTGCTTTTTTATGGGGATTTCACTGCCCTCGAACAGGCACCGAACAGGCACCGTATGTGCAGGCAATTCGCCAGGATTTGGAGAATTGCCTGCTCTCTGGATAGCCGAATGTTTAAGAAAGGTAACCGAACACTGATTTTCAGCGTTCGGTTACCTTTCTCAAGCAATTCGGATCTCTTTGAATTACCCTGTAAATTTCAAAAAAAGACCATCAAAATCTTCAGCTCCAGGCCCATAGAGATCTTAATCCGGCCCTGGCTCCGTACGATTCAATGGCCATGGTTATGTTTACACCAGGCTTTGAATCTAGATCCAATAGTTTTCCCTTTTTCTTTAAACAGAAATCATAAATCCCATCAAACTGTTTTACGGAATTTCTTTAAGTCGCATTTTGTCCCAAATTGATTACGAACTGATTATACTTACATACCTTATCCTGTGTCAATTGATACAGTGTCTTTTTTTAATCATGATACCATCCATACCAGTTTAGGATATGTAAACAGAAAGCCTCATAGCCCCTGATCCATGTCAGTGCTATGCACATTGACAGTAGCTGTCAAAGAATGGGATACAGAACTTTAAAAATGAATGCCGTCTCAAATGGTTTATTTTTTTCTAAAAAAAATTTCACTTTGGCAATTTGCCAAACCCTATAAGCGTAAAACAATCTGCACATCAATAAGTTTTATAATGTACCTATTCCGCATCTATCACAGCTGTGTTTTCAGACTAGCTTAATGTATGGTCTATTAATTCTTTTTTTTTCTCTTTAAAGGTTATCAAGACTTTCATTTTTAATATAGATTTACTCTATTGTTTACTTGTCATGCTTTAAAGAGTTGATCTGGGAGGCATTGCGCTAACAATATTGACAAGCTCTTCAGTGCCATGTACTTAGGCCAACCCAAACATAGTCTACATAGAGAGAAAAGTGTCACAAATCTTGGTCAAAATAATGAAAGCTGAGCTGCCATTAATGCTTGTGTTTTATTAAAGAATTCTAGCAAGTTATCCTTTAGAGTACAGAAATAAGGGTAGACTTTTTTTTGTAATCCTTTATTTGTTTTTTAATTTGTTTCAAGATTTCCAAAGACGTGATTGGCAAAATCCTAATCAACGAGGAACTGTTCAAACAGTGCAACGCAGACCTACAGGTATAAAATATTAGAACCGTAACCAAATGTTAATGCTCTGGAAATTTTTTAGTTTAAATAACAATCTAGATTTTGTTTGTAGCTCCAGAGACCATTAATGTGGCTGCTCCTGTTGTACCCAGCTCGCAGGAAGAAACAAGAGAGAATACACAAGGTACAAAACAACACATTTTTTTTTATATATATATATCTATACCTAAAACAATATCTTCACACAATCCTTTCAAACAGAATTTATATTTTGATTGCTCAGGATATATTTATTAAAGAAATATTATAGAAAAATGCAGCTCTTGCACCTGTATTCGGAATCTATAAGAGAGCAAAAAATAAATCTCCAAAATTTTTTACAGATCATTTTCATGGGAACGTTTGTTACATGGCCCAGGGTATTGGTGTGGCCCATTGGATACATAATGTAAGCCAGGGATCAAAATTTCAAGTCCCAAGCCACTAACCAGGCCATAAGAGTTACTCGCCACCAGTTGCTCCACCTAACCCCTACCCAGTCCTTAACTCTGCCCCTAAACACTAGGGATGAGCTGTTCGGGTTCGGACGGTTCGGGGTTCGACCCGAACTTAGCCTGTTCGAGTAGATTGCGAACACCGAACATTTCCGGGTGTTCGCCGCATGTTCGACCACAATGGACCACAATGCATTTTCCCACTGTCCTGAAGCTCCTAATTGGCTACAGCCTTGCACCTGACCACAGGTCTGGTGCAAGACTGGTTCAACACTATGCCAATCACCGCTCAGAGTCCTGATTGGTCAAATTTTGGCCAATCATGGGCTCACAGAGCTAAGTCCAGCAGCACACTATATAATGTTTCCACGCGCCGATTCTGCACGCATTTCAGAGGAGATTTCAGAGGAGATAGTTGTGTCTTGTTACTGCCGGTCTGCCACGCTACTGGGGGGGTCTGGGGGGTCTCATTTCTACCAAATATCAGGGAATTTAGGTGATGTGTGTCTTGTCACTGTGCCAGCAATTTTTTTGGGGGTTTACAACTTTAAAACATTTGTGAATTGAGGTGATCTTCTGGGTCTTGTCACTGTGCCAGCAAATCTTTTTGGGGCTCACTAATTTCTTTAAAACATTTGTGAATTAAGGTGATCTGTGTCTCGTCACACGGCCAGCAAGTTTTTTTGGGGCTCACTAATTTCTTTAAAACATTTGTGAATTAAGGTGATCTGTGTCTTGTCACACAAACAGTACCATGCATTATTTTGGGGCTCACTAATTTCTTTAAAATATTTGTGAATTAAGGTGATCTGTGTCTCGTCACACAAACAGTACCACGCATTATTTTGGGGCTCACTAATTTCTTTAAAACATTTGTGAATTAAGGTGATCTGTGTCTCGTCACACAAACAGTACCACGCATTATTTTGGGGCTCACTAATTTCTTTAAAACATTTGTGAATTAAGGTGATCTGTGTCTCATTACACATCCAGTACCACGCTGTATTTCGGGGCTCACTAATTTCTACAAAACATTTGTGAATTGAGGTGATCTGTCTCTTGTCACTGGCTGCAAGCTATCAGTGTGTCTCACTGAGTTATACCAGAGTTCTTTAAATCTTTATACCAGAGTTGAATCAGAGTTCTGTATTTATTAATCTATATATCACTCACCATGTCTGAAAGAAAAAAAAGGACAGGCAGACGCTCCCAGACACAGATAAGAGGGCAAGCAGCCCCTGTGTCGGGAGGCTGTGCCTCTGGTCGTGGTGGACATGGTGCATTCTCTGCAGGGGCACGCTTGTCCTTTATAACTGGTGCTTGCCATCTTCTTAACCTGCAGCAACATAGAGAGGATTTGGTGGATTGGCTAGCCAGGCCATCCTCATCCTCCGAGTCCTCTGCCAGCCAGGCTTCTAGTGCTTTACAGTCCACCTCAGCTGCCAAAGCATCTAATGCAGCCTCCAAGTCCACAGCTACTCCTGCCGTAGCCTCGCTATCACACACGGAGGAGTCAGCTGAATTGTTTGACTACAATGAGAGTGACATGCTGCTTGAGGATGCGCAGCAAGTACAGTGCTCTGATTCAATCTCTGAGGTTGAGCAAGGGAGTATAATCAACCTAGAGGAAAGGGGTGCCAGTGATGACACACAAATAACTGGCACTCATGTTGCCCCAGCAGCTGCAGCATACTGCCAAGTTGGCTCCAGTGAAGAGGAGACAGGGGGTGAAGATGACATCGATGATGAGGTCACTGACTCCACCTGGGTGCCAGATCGAACTGAGGAATCAAGTGAGGAGGAGGGGGAGGAGGAGGAGGCACAGCAAACAACATCCTCTGTGACCAACCGTAGCAATAGCCAGTCCAAGGCATCACATGTCAGAGCTGCTCCGGTGCAGAGCGCTGTTGTCTCAAAGAACACATGCAGGAACTCTGCTGTCTGGGATTTCTTTAAGAAATGTGCAGCAGACCCCACCGTTGATATTTGTAATCTATGTCAGATGAGGCTGAAGCGTGGGATAAACACCGGACACTTGAGTACCACGTGCTTGAGGTGACGTATGAACAAGTGCCACACATCCCGTTGGCGCAAAACTTTGCGTAGGTCCTCCTTCTCCTCATCTGTCTCTACCCACACTGTATGTCCTGCCATGTCATTGCCTACAACCTCCACCGACAGGGATGATGCTACAGTAATGGATGTACCAGCAGGTCCTTCATCACAATGTGACATCATCCCAGTAGCTGAAGATTTACGCAGTCAGATTACGTTGCCGCAGCTGCTGCAGCGAAAGAAAAAATATAGTCCCAACCATCCCCAAGCACAGCGTCTAAATGCCAGCTTAGCAAAATTACTCACATTGCAGCTGCTGCCTTTCCAGCTGGTGGAATCTGTTCCCTTCCGTGAATTTGCTGAATGTGCTGTACCACAGTGGCAGGTTCCAAAACGCCATTACTTTTCACGCAAGGCCATTCCAGCACTATACCAGCACGTGGAAGACAATGTTATCCAGTCATTGGCAAAGGCAGTCAGCAGCAAGGTGCATGTCACTTTAGACACGTGGTCCAGCAAGCATGGACAGGGTCATTACATTTCCTTCACGGCACACTGGGTAACTCTGATTGCAGCTGGGAGGGATCCAAGACGGGGCTCTGTGCTGGAGCTTGTTCATCCACCCCGCCTCCAGAAAGCTGCTTGTATGAGGTTTGTCTGCTCCACCACCACCACCTCTTCCTCCTCCTCCTTCTCTGTTTCTGGTGAAGTGGCAGTTAAACCGACGCCTGACAGGGTCTACGCAATGGCTCAAGCAAAAAGATGCCATACTGTGCTTGAGCTGGTTTGTTTAGGGGACAGGAGCCACACCGGGTCAGAAATTTTGTCACCTCTGCAGGAGCAGGTGAAGAAATGGTTAACACCTCGCCAGCTTGAGCTGGGAATGATCGTCTGCGATAATGGCAGCAACCTTCTCTCCGCCCTACGCAAGGGTAAATTGACGCATGTACCATACCTAGCACACGTCCTAAATCTGGTGGTACAGCGTTTCCTAACCAAGTACCCAGGGCTGCCAGAGCTTCTCATCCAGGCCAGAAAAGTCTGCAGCCACTTCAGACGGTCATTCCCAGCAAGCGTTCGCCTGGCAGAAATTCAAAGAGAATTCCACCTTCCCACAAACCGTCTGATCTGTGACATGCCCACCAGGTGGAACTCGACATTAGCAATGCTGCAGCGGCTGCACAAGCAGCAGAGGGCCATCAACAAGTACCTGTGTGAGTATGGCACAAGGACAGGTTCAGGTCAACTTGTTTTTTCCCCCCCCGCAGTGGCTGATGATCAAGGATGCATGCACTGTACTGTCACCATTTGAGGAGGCAACGAGGATGGTGAGCAGGGACAGTGCATGCATCAGTGACACAAATCCTTTAGTGTTCTTGCTGGAGCACCCTCTGCGGGGAATTATAGATGTGGCTCTAGAGGCAGAGCAGCGGGAGGAAGAGGAGGCCTTCCCTAGCTCTCAAGGCCCCAGTCTTTCCGCAGACAGCATTCCAGCGGGTCCTACTCAGATCAGACAGGAGGAGGATGAGGATGAGGAGAAGGAGGACTATTTAAGTAGTGGGGGCATTGAAGGTGGGGATTCCTCAAGGGAGGGTTTTATGTGCCCAGAAATAGAAGGGCTTGTGCGTGGCTGGTAGGAGGAAGTGCACAATACGGTCATCCTCTTTGACCAGGAAGACTCAGCAGCAAATGCCACCTCCAACCTACGCTGCATGGGCTCCCTAATGATGCAAAGCCTGCTAAAGGACCCCAGGATTCGTGCTATCAAGGAGAGGGATCATTACTGGTTGGCAACCCTTCTTGATCCACGATACAAGGGGAAAGTTGCAGAGCTCATCCTGCCCACACAGAGGGAGCACAGGATGAAAAAACTTGAAGCCGCTCTAAAGCGACACTTGTGTAACACCTTTCCAGGCACTGGTAGATTACCAAGGGCTGACACACGTGCTTCTGAGGCTGCGGGTGATCAGAGGAATAGCGGTGAAGGCCAGGGCCGCTTGACTGATGCTTTTTTACATTTTTTTAGTCCACGACGCCCAAGGACGTCAAATGTAGACACCCATTGCCAGCGTCTTCACCATATGGTGCAGGACTCCCTAGGGGCAAGGGCAGACCTGGATACCTTTCCAGCAGATGATCCACTGCCTTACTGGGTGTTGAGATTGGATCACTGGCCAGAACTTAGCCAATATGCTATGCAGCTACTAGGTTGCCATTCATCTAGCGTGCTTTCCAAAAGGACGTTCAGTGCCGCTGGAGGTTTTGTCACAGACAAAAGAGTGCGTCTGTCCACTGACTCTGTAGACCGGCTGACATTTATAAAAATGAATCAGTCCTGGATCAGCAGCTATCAATCCCCTGATGCTGAAGTAATGGAATAGATAGGGGATGTCCTCTTCTGCATTCACAAAACCTCCAGCACTGAACTCTTCCACAATACCACAAAAGGGTTACGGTGTGAAGGCACTTGCTGCCATGAAAGGCACAATATTTGGCTGCACTGACGCCTGTGCCAGATTTTTATCATTTTATGATACTGTATGATGATACTTGCTGGCCTGGCATTAAAGGCACAATATCTGGGTGCACTGACGCCCATTACCAGATCAAAATCTTTTCAATATAGGACCACATGGTCCACCCCTGCACTCTTCCACCATACCACAGAGGGGTTACTGTATGATGATACTTGCTGCCCTGGCAGTCTTGCACCAAAGGCAGAATATCTGGGTGCACTGACGCCTTAACCAGATGCATATCTTTTTAATATAGGACCGCAAGGTCCACCCCTGCACTCTTCCACCATAACACAGAGGGGTTACTGTATTATGATACTTGCTGGCCTGGCATTAAAGGCACAATATCTGGGTGCACTGACGCCCATTACCAGATCAAAAACTTTTCAATATAGGACCACATGGTCCACCCCTGCACTCTTCCACAATAACACAGAGGGGTTACTGTATGATGATACTTGCTGGCCTGGCGCTAAAGGCACAATATCTTGGTGCACTGCCACTGACGCCTGTATCAGATTCATATCCTCAGAGGGGTTACGGTGTGACGGCACTGTTGCCGACGCTAAAAGCCCAATTGTAAAGCACCTATTGTTACTTTCATCCAAAGCCTGCATAAGTTTCACAATAATTTAGCCAAAAAAATCACTAAACTTTTTCTGCGCGTCCTAAAATGTCTTTCCATACAGGCTGCCGCCCCAAGCAGTTGTTTATGGATAGATTAAAGGAAAAGCATTTACCGTCATATGAAACGTCATTTTTTTGGTTTTAAGTGTTTCTATACATCCTAGAACTCCGCCACTTCACGGGCAGGTTATGGGGACCTCCTAGGCACGATATTTGAAGGAATTTTTGGTTTTTATTTTTAACCCTTATTTCATGGAAAACTCACTGTCCCTTTAAAAACGTTTTTTTTAAAACTTTTTGTCCTTGTTTCCTGTCCCCCAGGGCACTACCCGGACCCCCATACACCTTTTATGGCAAATATGTAGCATATATGCCCTCTTGGAGGGCACTCTAAAAAACCGAATTTTCAGCCCCATTGACTTGCATGGGGTTCGGGTTCGGGTTCGGTCCCGAACAAATGGGAAGTTCGGGTTCGGGCTCGAACCGAACTCGGGGAGTGTTCGGCTCATCCCTACTAAACACACCCCCTTAAATAATCTTATGAAATTACACTGTTAAAGGTTCTATTTAGAATAAAGTTACAAAATACATTAGTACCCAGACATCAGACCCCAGATGCATGTATACTTAGTCATCAGACCCCAGTGTGAGCAGAGTGAGGAGGCAAGAAAGCACCTCTCCAACCCCCGGCCAGTGACAGAGACGAGCTGGGTCAGGTTTGGCAGCTGTTTCCTGCCACCATGCAGCCTGGGGGAGGGCTGCACGGTGGCAGTGTCGGAATACCCAGCACAAAATAATTTATTGTGCTGCCTGTGTGTGCATTTCGACTCACCCTCACTTCATTTCTACTCGCCAAATATGAGTAGGCGAGTGGAAATTTTGAGCCCTGATGTAGGCAACTAGGCAAATAAATACTTTTTTTTAGAAAGTGTTTTACCAGGAAGGATACATTTAAATTTCTCTCACTTTCAAGTACATCCTGGGTAGCACTCTAAGTCACAGTGTTGTGTCATGCACACCAGGTTTTGTCTTTAAATTATAAAAAATAACCAGTGATATAATCCCCTCACTCCTCATTTGTTCTTGTCTCATCAGGTACTGACCCTCCTTTGACTAAAATTTTCAACTTCTTTCTGTCCTCTGGCATCTATGTCTCTGCTTTTAGATGTCCTCTGAAAACTCCCATGCCAAAGAAGATGTCTCTTGACCATACCTCCCTGTCTAACAACTGTCCCATCTCTTTACTTCCCTTTGGCTTCAGGTTTATACAATATCTGGTCAAAACTCAGCCCACTGGTTTCCTCAATTATGACTCCTTACTTGGCCCAAACCAGTCTGGTGTTCACTCCTAGTACTCTAACAAGACTGCTCGTACCAAAGTGTCTAATGATGTTGTTGCTACTAAATCCAAAGGCCACTACTCCCTACTTATGGGTCATGATCTTTCTCAGTGGTGTCGTTATGGGTTGCAGGGATCACCATGCACAGGGTGGCAATCAGCCGAGTAGGTCATCAGAAGAGCTGTATGCAATCTCAGTCGATGCCTCTCCTGTATGTTACAACATCCATTATGTACGGCACACAGTTGGTCCAACTCTGAGACAGCTGCCTGCGATCTCAAAGCCTGGAAGTTTGAGCCACCAGGCAACAGGCTGCTCTTCCCCTGCCATTCTTCTAGAGCGGGTGCGGCCGGCACAGCTGTTGACTGTGCAGGGCCGCAGTCCAAGACTTGCTGTTGGTGACAGACAGGTTCTGTCTCTGGATTCTGGAAACAATCTGAATTTTGAGGTACACTGATGATGACTGATTGTCATATTGCCAATGGGGGGGTGGCCAGTGGTAGATGTTGCCACATAATAATCATATATACATCTCTTTATCTGCTGTTCTGCCTGGCAGGGAGGGGCTATAAAGTGCTGAATTAGAGAATATTACAAAATAATAATATAATAGAGCACCAGTACTTGACAGAAGCGCTATCAAATTACTTGGCTATGATGCCAACATATACTGTATGCATATGCTCTGCTGTTCTGACTGGCCTGGGGGGATGTTGGTGACACCATGAATTGCCGTACCAAGTGACACCAACCCTAGTGACCATGCACCACTGATCACTCTCCTGCTTTTGACACAGATGACTGTCCGCTTCTACTTCTCCACACACTTCGCAAACATACAGGGTTATTCAGAGAGAGGTGAAATGTAGGAGAATCGCTGGAGAATGGAAAATTCTAGGTCAAAATAGCTGATTTGGAAAGTAAGATAAATGGGAGCATTTTTCTGATTTGGCTATTTTGACCTACAATTTTCCATTCTCCAGCGATTCTCCTACATTTCACCTCTCTCTGAATAACCCTGTTAGTCTCAGTGACACTGCTCTCCCTTAGTTCTTCTCTTATCTCCCTCACCAATCTTTTAAAGTCTCCTTTCCTTTCTCCTCTTCTGGCCCACTTCCTTTCTAAGTTGGAGAAGCTCAAGACTCTGTTCTGGGTCCCCTTCTCTTTTCAACTAATTTCTTACAATCGTTTCCAATATCACCTCTGTGCTGATGACACCCAGATCTACCTCTCCTGATCTCTCTTTATGTTGGATTGTGTCACTGCCTGTTATCTGGTGTCTCTAACTGGGTGACCACTTGTTTAAAAAACCTCAATGTCTCCAAAAGTGAACTCCTTGCCCTCCCTCTAAATTTAACCCTCTTGCACTTGAGTTTCTTCAGGTGAATGAAGCCACCATTACTTATACCTCAGAGGTTTGCTGTCTTCTTTATCTTTGATCTCTCCTTCACTCTTCACATATAGCCACTAACCAAATCTTGCAGTGAAAAAGCAAACTGGAAACTCCAGTCCAAAATTAGGCTTTTATTGGAGGTTCACAGCAACAGTGGTGACATTTTTGCTGTCTAGCAAGCTTTGTCAAGTCTGCTAGACAGCTGAAACTTCACCGCTGTTGCCTTGAACATCAAATAAAAGACACATTTTGGAATGAAGAGGCATTGTTTGCTTTATATGCAAAAGCATATAATGCAACTGAATTTAAAAAAAAAAATTTGCATTTAATTTTCTTCATTGTTTTTATTTTTACATTACATGGTCATGACCTTTCCAATGATACCTCACTTGACCTTGTGTGTTGTAAAAATCAGAGATGCAGGGTTCCAAACTCTCCTTACCTCTCCTCACTGTACTGCCGCAGTTTAGGTTTTTGATGATACAATGCACTGTGCCATCAAATCCACACTTGCTGGCCATGTGGGAAATGAAAAGGTGAGTGCAGCATCACTATTCACTTTATAATTGTAAAGTAAATAATTGTGCTCTGTTGGGGAAAAATATATATATTTCTATATTAGTTATTTTATTTTTACATAAACCTGGACATGTTTGTTATTATTGAAAGGCCATACTCTGGGCACTGGTGCCTTATATGTCTTTCTAGCCAGTAGGACTCCAGAGATATAGGTGGTCTATATTAACCCCTTAATGGCCGCTGACGTACCATGTACGTCCTGCCCAAGAGTCTCCCTTAGACCCGTAGACGTACATAGTACGTCAGCGGCTCCTAACCTCCCTCCCACCTGATACTTACCTCCCTCACTGGCTCCAATGGAGTTTTGGCAGGGAGGAAGCCTGCCCCTCTGCTTTAGAGGGCCGGCGAGCACGATGACGTCACCACGCTGCGAAGTGGTGGGAGGCTCCTTTGGAGCACTCTATCTCTCCACCACCTAGAAACTTGCTTTTTACACCTCTGGAAAGGGGAGAGTCTCCCCTTTTCAGCTGTGTATAAAGTTAACAGTTTCGCTTCTGGATTGTGACTCGGCGCCGAGTCGAGATTTAAACCTGGAGGTGACTGACATCTTGGATGTCAGCCAAGCCTCCAGATCACCCCCACGCACTGACATCCCCACCATATGTGTGAGGATAATAACGAAGTGGAGAAGGGATGCGGCGCTTCCCAGTGTATAGCAGAATAAAATAATCAGCGTTATTTACCAATAGATTATATTTGGCACAAACTCATCCATTGATGAAGGATCAAAAAAGACCTCAAGAGAAAAAAAGAACAAACAGACATAGCATAATACTGTTTTTCTATAAAAAATTGTGTTCAAGAGGTGTACAAACTCACACTATGGAGAGCCTCATCCGGCTCTAGCTATATTCGCCTTTGGATCCCCTTATCTCCCGATCCGTGGCAGCTATAGGGTCATGTTGGACATCATTGGAAAGGCCTGATCATGACTAGGTTTGGTGTTAAAAAAAAAGCTTAAAGAAAAATTTAAGAATTTGATCTTTTTTTTAAAAAAAATTGTCTGGGGGGAGTTTAGTTAAATAGGACCTAGGCTGCCATCTAAAAATAATGAGCAAAATACAGTCAGAATGAGCTCAGCGCACATAGGTGAACTGGCTCAGCAATGAAGGGGTTAAAAACCAAAACCATGTAAAATTTGGGTATTTTTATTCTTGGGACAAAATTTGGAAACTATTTAGCTAGGGTCTTTTTTGGCAGTTGTAGATTTTGGGGATTAAATTATGAAAAAGTATGTTTTTACCATTTTTTCATCATATTTCATATTTGTTTTATAGTAAATTATAGGATATGATGGAAATAATGGTATTTTTATAAAGTCCATTTAATGACAGGAAAACCGCTGTATAATATGTGTGGGTTGCATAAACGAGTAAGAGGAAAATTTGACCTAAACACGAACAGCGCAGAAACGTAAAAACAGCAGCGGTCACCAAAGGACGGATTTGTGTAAAACCGCCCAGTCACTAAGGGGTTAATGTAATTATTTTTTACAGAGCAAGGTGTCCCCTTGTAGTAGGTGTCTGTAGGCACATGCCTGCACTGCCTAATTGTAAATCTGGCCCTGATTCCAATGATGCCACAGCTGCACAGCAAGGCAGACCTTGCCTGTCGGCTCACTTGCAAGCCAGCTCCTCCCCTCCTTTCCTTTCCTTTCCCTGCCCACTGGGGTTGCCATCTGACTATTTGGCTGGCCATGATGGGAGCAGAAGAGTGGAGCTGCTCCTTACCAATAACCCCTGCAGTGCCAGACAGTCTTTGTTGCTGTGCAGGGTTGGTAAGTGCTGTGGGCTTCTGCTGCCTGTATACTTTCCCTCCCTCTGTTTTTCCTCCATGTTTCCCGCCATCCTTTCACCATTCTCCCTCCATTTTTCCATCTTTGCATCCATCCTTTCCTTCCTCTTCTCCTCCATTCTACTCGTTCCTACCCTTCCTTCCCTCTCTCCTTTATTCCTGTGGAGCTCTGTGATACACACATAAGACATCGCACATTACTGTGGGCTTTAGTATTGTGGAGCTGTGATACACTCATACAAACTGCACATTACTGTGAGTTTTATTGCTCTGGAGCTCTGTGATAAACTCATACAAACCATACACTACTATGAATTTTATTGCTGTGCATCTCTGTGATACACTCATACACTACACATTACTGTGAGTTTTATTGCTGTGGAGCTCTGTGGTACACTAATACAAACTGTACACTGCTGTGAGTTTTATTGCTTTGGAGCTCTGTGATACGCTCATACACACTGCACATTACTGTGAGTTTTATTGCTCTGGAGCTCTGTGATACACTTACAGAAACCGTAAACTACTATAAGTTTTATTGCTGTGGATCTCTGTGATACACTCATACACAGTTGCACACCATACATTACTGTGAGGTTTATTGCTGTTTGACTGTGTGATAAGCATGGTTGTGTTTTGGTGGCATATTTTGATGGGAGCATTAGCAAATCATCCTTGGTCCCAGGCAACACAATGTCGTGGCCTGGCCCTGGCTCTATTCATTGGCTGTACGCTGGTGTGTGCCCTCAATTCATTGGCTGTATGTGCGCATACACCATCATTTTCATTGGGTGCACGTAGTCTTGCTCTTTATGACGCTTCATGGTGACTATCCCCACCTTTTTTACTAGAAAAAAAGCACTGCTTCTCATACTCTGCAATTTACCTACACCTCTTTGTCTCACTCCACTCCTCTTAGACTGTAAATTCTCTCGAGCAGGGCCCTCTTTTCTAATCCCTGTCAGTGCATCAAGCATATTTGTTAATATTAGGTATGTTTTGTCCTACCCATTGTTCTGCACTGTGAAATATATTGTCACTTTATAAATAACTGTAATTATCTGTCACACTGACAGTAGATCCATTCATGCAAGAATGATTTATGGAAAAAGAGGGATAGAAAACTTTTCAAACTGTTTGTTTTAGTCAGTGATTCTATGTTTTGCTTATATTCTAAATTTTAGAAAAAGAGCTTTCCTAAATACTGCACTCTGTGTGTACACATTCACATGTTTATAATGTATCCATTTAATATTCCGTACAAATGTGCTTGCATGCTAGCTTAATCTATGATCTGTTCTTAAATTTATCTTTTTTTGTAAATGTTGTTCACAGTTCTGTTTGTAGATAGATACACTCTCGTTTACACTTTAGACTTAAAAGACTTCACCTGGCCAGTAATAACAGTGACAACACTGAGAACCTGTCATTCAGTGCCATGTATTAAGGCCAGATCAAACACAATCTGCATAATGTGGATATCATGGTGTTCCAAACCTTGGTTATATTACAACTAAAGCTAACATTAGCAGGTCCATACAGTATTGCCAGAGACAAAATACTCATATTATGGTTTCCGATCTTCTAAGGAAACTGTTTGATGGCCAAACAGATGGAACTTTCTGCAGTCATCGCCCGCAAGTAAATGTTGACTGCTTGATATTTTGCCCAGATATCTGACCACTATCCGAATAAGACTACATTAACCCAACTATCAACTTTTATGAAGTATAATGTTACATATTACAAAAAATACCTTATATACCAGAGAATATTTTCTGTGTGGATATTATCCATGTACAGTGACAGAGGGAGTGGAGAAGTGTGACTCTGTTGTCTTAAATGATCATTTGGCAGATTCCCTGGCCCCTAGCCCGGCTGGATGTGTCCTATTATCTACTGGGGACAGAGGTCCATTGATCCAGTGTAATCCGACTTGACAGATGCCCTGCAGAAAAGTTCCACTAACCCTTATGGAAGAGTAAATGTTATCTCCCATAAACACCCCTTTCTTCAGTGTGGATTTGCTCCTTTAACTAATTGTGGTTGTTTGTTCATTAAAGTTTGTGCTGTGACCACTTTTAAAACAATGGTTGAGTTTGTTGACTCTTTGGAGAGCATCTTAGAAATCCTTACCCATAAAATATATCACTTATCACTACATTGGGTAAAGTGATTGTAAAAACTGCTTGTTCTACGCCTGTATATAGGTGCCAGGCCAACAGATCACCTTTGGGCCCAAAGAAGAGTGAAATCCCTGTACCAGAGGATGCAGTGTCAGTCTTCTCTGAGTATTTGCAAACTGCATTTACAGTAGGGTGGAGTTTCGAGTAAATATACTGTAAAGATATAGGGAAAAGCTGTATAAAGGAAACTTATCCAACAGTAACTTAAGAAATAATCAAGTGTGGCGCCAAAGATCTTTTGCGCAATTCCCTCGCCACTCACCACACAGGTGTTCTCTCATCACCTCATAGAAAATAGACAATACATAAAACGGCTCGGCAAGAAGAATATATAGCATGTAGAACCCTTACTGTTGTCAATAGAAAAATTTGTAAAAACCTTTTCACACAACAGAAAAGATTCTGCATGCTATATATTCTTTGCGTCGAGCCATTTTTTGTATAGTCATGGGCAACTTGTTAAAAGAAAATATGGTAGCATTTATTCAAATAATTTATTCCTAGTAAACACTCAAAAGTAGGGTAAAGTATTGCTTTTGTTTAAATGATGTTGTTTTGAGATCTTTAAAATATTAAATAAGGCAAATATGCTCAGTTAAATATTGTCCTACATTTGTTTATCCTTTGCAAAAATATTGCTAGTATGAAAAGTTCTAAACTCTAGATGGTGTTCTTAATCTTGCATGAGCAGTATACAGGAAAAAAGTACCTTGTGTCAAATTCAGTATATGTGATCAAAAAAGATAACTAATGAAAATGGTCAGATCTCCTATTTATGGAGATTTAGTGTGAGCATAATGAGATTGATAACCATGCAACGTCCAAAAAATACCAATAAATTATAAAAAATAAATTGGCATTTGGACATAATGAATATATATGAAAAAAGTATAAATTAAATTAACACCATGTATCTATACTGTACAGGGATTTTCAGCACTTATAACCACCTGAATCCTATTCCTGTACTGCAGTGAATGACACCAGAAACATATCTTGTAGTTGAAATTGTTTATAGTGCTTTAAAAACAACCCAAAAACAATTGTTATAAACAAATAAATAAACAAATATTTAAAAAAATTACAAGGAATATATAAGCACTGGCTACGCTCAAGGTCTGAGCTTAAACCGCAATTCACAACGACTGATAGTTTTATTGACTCACACTCAAGTTTGAGAGATTATTTGTGAGACAAATAGAAAATTCTCAAACGCCTTAAAAATGCCATTAATTACTTGATAAATATTGTTAATCAAGGTAGAAAATAGAACTTTCAACGCTTTTCAAAGTTTCACAGTGTAATCTCAGTTCAGAGGTGACAATAGCCTTTGCACGTGAAGTAGTTTTTTTACAGGGAAAGTAACAGGGCTAATAATCTCACAAACGATGTATACATGTGATGTGGGTATCTCTAGGTAACTGCCAGCTATGAGAGCTCCTGTGAAAGATCAGAAATGAGGATGCTCCTATTCTACTCTAGATAGGCCGCTGTTTCCCAGAAATATAAAAGCGGATATAAAAGCACAATATGACTATAATTCACTTGCTAAGGTTCCATTGGCTCAGGGTCACCAACCCATGATCAGTTACACAGAAAAGGAGAGGACACTAGGCTCAGCATGCAGAGGAGCTTATATTAAGAGTGAACACCAATGTTTTGGTCCTCACAAAGGGCCATTGTTGCTTAAAAAAAGTCTTCTACAAGGACTAGAAATTTGCTGATAAGAAAAGTTCCTTTGCATGCAGGATGGTGTGACCTGTCCTCCTTTTCTGAGCATTTACGAATCTAGCCAAGTGATGTTAACGTACCCTTAAGGTACTTGGTTATGGCCTGTACAATTCTGTTTCTTCTTGTTGGTATGGCCTACAACCACTATAGATGCTGCATCAGCCTTCAGGCTTCAAGCTTACTCAGCCATCCTGCTTTTTCATGCATTTCAGTTTGAAAGTCAAAATATATAAAAACATTTAATGAGAAGACTTAAATGTTTTCTATGTATTCATTTGACTATAAACAAAACAATATACTGGTATATTGAGATACATATACTATTAAAGCATATGTATTTGTTTTTAATTGTGCGGCAATATGGTTGCTCTTTTGTAGTTTCCAACTCCAGGTCTAGCCTGTCGGAATTTGACAGGTGGGTCTCCGGTTTTTCACAAAGCAGTAAGTATCTTAATTTGGCTGTGTAATATTAGTTAAGCCCATTGAAAGGGTGGACGAAAGGTCACGCAAATTGTTAACTCCTAGCTTACCTGGGGCTAAACTACATACTGAACGCTAACTGTAGTGTTTGGGTGCATAAGCGTTGACATCAGGATAAGTGACTTTAACGCATGCCGCCCATATTACATTCCTAACGTGAAAAATCTATTGGCGCTTCGGTGATTGTGCTAGCTTCTGCGAGTTTACTGTGCTTTGCTAATCCTATACTTAACATGGGGAGCACAATCAGTAATTAGCGTTTGGATAAGTAAGGTATTACAAAGTCCTAGCGCTAATTACCACACTGATGCGCTAACAGAAATGTTAGTGACACCTAAAAGCTGGTGCTAACTGATTCTGCTTTTGCAGAATCATTTTGCACCCCTTAAAACACCCCCCATTAAATTTGATACTCACCTCTCATACTGTGCCAAGAATGTTGGCCCAATCCGCCACTTCTCCTGACCGCGAGCAGAGTGAGACTGTGGACAAATATTCCACAGTCACCCTCCACAATCACTCTGATGCTGCGTGATCTTGCTAGAGCGAGATCACGCAGGGCTTGCATCCCGGCAGCGCAGCCCTCTATGGAGTCCTATGGACTCCAGGAGGTGATACTTGCGGTAGCACAGAAGCACTACCGCGAGTATCATTGAGGGTAGCACTTCATTTCATGGCAAGGTGCAGCAGTCGTGCCTGCTCCGGAATCTAATGCTTTAATGGGGATGATAATCTTTCTGTAACCCCTAAGTGTAGTATCTGGTGCAACTGAGTCCTGGCAGAGTCAGATCAACATTTAATTTTTCATTGTGTTTGTTGCAAAAATAAGCATTTTAAAAATAATTGCAGCCTCATCATTTCAGCTAAACATCTATTAAATATGGGAATAGGAATGAGCAAAATGTAACAGGTTACTATTTTTTCTTTTGCTCTCTACAGTCCCCTACCTGACTACACCACTGCTACCTACTGAATCCTTAATTTGGATGACAAATAGTATCTCAGTTCTCAATAGCCTTGTGTCAACAACCTTAGAGGAATACTTTACGTTAACAATGAATGGGTAGGGGTTAAATATTAACCCCTCCTAACCCCCTCTAGGCCACAAGTTTATATTTCTAACCAAAAATATCCCATTCATCTTCTCTCCAGTACTGCATTGCCTCCACTCCACCTCTGTGTTCTTCCTCTCCTACAGTCAAACCTTCCTTTTTAGGCTCGTGTCAGACTTACTCGGTGCACTTACCGGCGGCCGCCGCAGCCGCGTGATGCAGCGCCGGGCGCCGGTTACACGCTTGTGCAAGCATCCATCTAGGGAACGAATCCGTTTATGCGCTAGAAAGCGCGTCAATGGAGCTGCAAAGCGTGATCCTCCATAGGAGGATCGCAATTTGCACAGCTGAGAGCAGTCAGCGGTAGCGGAGAGTGGAAGAAACGTCCGCTCTCACGGACGTTCCTTCCCCTCTGTAGTGCGCTCGTCTGACACGGGCCTAAGCTGTTGATGAAAAGTAAACTGGTTGGGGCTAGAAGTTTGCTGGAACATCCAGCCAAACCAATTGCTGTCAATGTAGTGATCTGTACATTCCTGAACCAAATTCCTGGAAGGTTGACAGCTATTCAGATTGGAGTAATGCCCTCCCTGCGGAGCGCTGAATTCATATTTCTTTTGAAGAGGGGGACAATCAGGTTGCCATGACCATGTAGATTACACTGAATCGTTGTAGAGTCGCAGAGTAGTGTGCCATTAAGCCAATGCTCTGGACTCTGAAGAACAAAAAATTACATAATTGCATTTGAAATTCGGGAAAGTCAAATGTATCAAATTAAATACATTTAAGTTGGTTTTTCAAATTAGAAATTTTAAAATAAAAGTGACCTGACCAAAGAGACCTGAGACTCCTAGATAGTAGATACCACAATACAACAGAATCATATTACAAAATATGACATAGAAAAGAAAGTATACGCTGCTAACTAACCAAAATATTCAATTAACAATTCGTACTTACATTCACGCAATGCCAATCAGCCCACTAGGGCCATGCTGTTTACTAAAAACCTTTGCTTACTAAAATATATTACATTCGTTTATTTCTTTATAGATACTAGGACCAGTGAATCAGACCCAGTTTGGAAGGTCGATCCAGTAACACCAGAACCGATTGGTAAATTATAGCAAGAAAATTAAAAACATTTATCTATTCTAGCATTTTTTTCTACAAATTGACCTTTACTGATATTCATTCAAAATAAAATAAAGTCAAGCAAATCATTAGTTTCAAGGAGGGACAGGCTCTGTAGTCATCAAGTAACAGGGAGATCAGCAAAAGGAAACATAGGTAGAGATAAATAATAGAAGCTTAATAAATATTAGCAGCTTAATAAAAATGCTGGTAACCAGGAATTGCAGGGGTGGGGTGGGAAATGCAGAAGAACATAGGATGGCATGACAAGACAGAGGGAATAGGCAGACAGAAGAGTGGGAGGAAAGAGTGCTGGATCTCACCGAGGTTATAGGGTCATACTGTAGTCCAGTGGTTTCCAACCATGGTCCTCAAGTATTCGTAACAGGTCAGGTTTTCCAGATATCTAAAGCACAGCACAGGTGATATGTTTCGCTGCTCAGTGATTGCAGGATTCAGTCTGCTTTTCCCGAAGGCAATCCTTAAAACCTGGCCTGTTAGTGATACTTGAGGACCGCGGTTGGGAACCACTGTTCTAGTCAAATGTCCCAAATCCGGTCAAATATAAGCAAAGTATTTCCATTTGAGTAGTCAGTTTCTACATGGAAAAACACTGAAAGTAGGTGTTATTGTGAGGAGGACCTATCCCATATCAGGTGACACAGATGCAGATGACAGCATAGATGTCATGCACCAGTTTAGAGTAAGGCAGTGATACAGAGCGATCGAGAGTGAGGCCGAGATATAGAATGAGGCAGTGACACAGAGCAATACAGAATGAGGCATTGATATTTTGCTTTAGCAAAATCACTTAACAATAATAATTTAAAAAAAGACACTAAAAAAATTCAATACTCACCTCGCACGCAGGGTCATCTCCATTAGTGGGGTCCTAAGATACAATTGAAGCCACTAAAATATTGGCTCTTTTGTAATAGAAACATAATCAGAGACATTTCATGGTCCCGCACGTAATAATTCACACTCTTTATCGGCCCCAATGAATCGCACTGACAGGGTTCAAAATACAAGCAGAGCACATCAAATATGTAGTTGATGGTGTTACCACTCCAATCGGTGTTTTCAGACCCTTTTTTTAACTAGAAAGGAATAGGTATAATTTTATAATAGAAGGTATTTGTAGTAGAAGGGTATAGGTGCAATATTGAACCATCTTAGTGTTGCTGCTGATTATGGTTTCGGCCGTTGAGTCTATAAAGTCTATACAAGAAGATCATAGGTGAGGCTTTATGTAAAGGCATTGTGCCATGAAATGTCTCTGATTATGGTTTTTTAGATTGCAATCCCTGATTTATTTCTTATTTATTACTATTACGTCGACGCTGGAGTGAAGATGCAAAGTTTATGAATAATTTTGTTTTATTCCTCAAGAGTGACATCACATTTGCTGTGTTTCTTTTGTATTAGAGTCAGTAATAGGTAGCCACTAATGTTAGTTTTTAACAATAGTGGTTCAGTCAGAATAGGGCCCACAACAATCACGGAACATCTGAAAAAAATTAAAAGACATTTTTGTAACTTTCTTAGTACCTCAGGGCACTATTTCGTAGTGAATGTTAATGGTAGCTTTCAGGTTAAAAAGCGTTAATGGCAGGATAAGTGACTTTAACACATGCCACCCATATTGCCACCCTAACGCTAAACGTCCTAAAAATCCGTTAGCGCATCAATGATTGCGCTAACTTGCACAAGCTTACTGTACTTTGCGCACCTTATACTTAACATGGGGAGCACAATCCGTATTTAGCATTAGGAGAAGCATATATTACAAAGTCCTAGCGCTAATTACCGCACCGATGTGCACCGAAAAATATCCCGGGACATAAAAGCCGGTGCTAACTGATTCCACTTTTGCAGAATCATTTAGCACCAGCTAAATCCCCCCTCCCAATAAATCCAATACTCACATCTCATCCCGCGGAGAGAACAGTGGCCCAATCCACTGCCTTTTGCTGCTGGAAGCAGAGTGAGACTGGGAAGAAATAGTCTCCAATCTCCCTCCGCGATCACTCCAAGGCGCTATGCGATCTCAAGAGAGCGAGATCACGCAACAGCTAGTGGCACCACCACCCTGCCTCCATGGAACCTCACGGACTCCCTGAGGTGATACTCGCAGTGGCACGGAAGCGCTATCGCGAGTTTCCCTGAGAGTAGTGCCTCGTTCCGGAGCGAGGTGCTGAAGTAGAAACATAGAAACATAGAAACATAGAAAAAATGTCGGCAGATAAGAACCTTTCGGCCCATCTAGTCTGCCCAATTACATGGATACTTTACCTGGATTTATCTTTTGTTTAGGATAGCCTTATGCCTATCCCATGCTTGCTTAAATTCAATTACTGTTTTGGCCTCTACCACTTCTACTGGAAGACTGTTCCATGTATCCACCACCCTCTCAGTAAAATAATGCTTCCTGATGTTACTTTTAAACCTTTGCCCCTCTAATCTAAGACTATGTCCTCTTGTTTTGCTATTTTGTTTCCTTTTAAATATACCCCCTTCCTCTACCTTGTGGATTCCCTTTACGTATTTAAATGTTTCTATCATATCTCCTCTGTCTCGTCTTTTTTCCAAGCTGTACATGTTAAGATCATTAAGCCTTTCCTGGTAACTTTTCTCCTTCAAGCCGTACACCATTTTAGTAGCCCTTCTCTGAACTCTCTCTAAGAGGTCTATATCCTTCTGGAGATACGGTCTCCAGTACTGCACACAGTACTCCAAGTGAGGTCTCACCAGTGCTCTGTACAGTGGCATGAGCACTTCCCTTTTCCTACTGCTAATACCTCTCCCTACACAACCAAGCATTCTGCTAGCATTTCCTGCTGCTGCATTACATTGACTACTTACCCTTAGATCCTCTGAAATAATGACCCCTAAATCCCTTTCCTCAGATGTTGAGGTTAGGACTGTATCAAATATTCTATATTCAGCCCTTGGGTTTTTACGTCCCAGGTGCATTATCTTGCACTTATCCACATTAAAACTCAATTGCCACAACTCCGACCATTTTTTTAGTTTACCTAAATCATTTGTCATTTGGCTGATCCCTCCAGGAACGTCAACCCTGTTGCAAATCTTTGTGTCATCAGCAAAAAGACATACTTTTCCATTAATACCTTCTGCAATATCACTAATAAAAATATTAAAGAGAATGGGTCCAAGTACTGACCCCTGAGGTACCCCACTGGTAACAAGACCTTGTGCCGAATAAACTCCATTTACCACAACCCTCTGTTGTCTGTCACTCAGCCACTGCCTAATCCAGTCAACAATATTGGAATCTAAACTCAAAGATTGCAATTTATTGATAAGCCTTCTATGCGGAACAGTATCAAAAGCCTTACTGAAATCTAAATAAGCAATGTCTACTGCACCACCTGTGTCTATTATTTTTGTTACCCTACTCGGGAATCTCAAGCTAAGATGGAGATGCTAAGGGAAAACCTGCAGGCTCAGGTTAACGTCCCCATTTTAGCATTAAGAAAGGAACAGTGACCTCCAGGTTTCCCAAAAATAGTCTATGTTGATTGTTACACTGGACGTATTCTTCAGCAATGGCAATCATGTCCATATTTTTGCCTCCATTCCCATTTCATCCAATTTATGCCTTCATTTCCATCTCATTTGATTTTGTGCACCTTTACCACTTTATTCAATTTTATCCCATTTAATACGATGTGTGGCGCAGCTTCTGTCTTTCTCAACTTTTGCAATAATGAATTCACACGGATGTGCTGTCACTGCATGCATCTGACATATCCTCCTCAATTTCACTACCAATTGGGGCATGGATCTACAGATGGCAAGAGAGAGAAGAGTGAGTAGTGTGATTGTAGTACAGAGATGTGTAGATGGTGCCAAATTTGGCAACAATTTCAGATAGGGTATATACATGGGAGTTCAAGGTGGTCTAAATACAATTCATTCAGTGTAGCCTATAGAGACCACGGATTATATATGCTTTCTAAGTTTTCCCAAGAACAACTGACCCACTATATGGAAGTGGGTAAAGGTTTTAAAAAAGGTCTTTTAAAAACTAAAGTGCCAGGTCGGTTGCCAAGGAGTTCCTTTTGCTTATATTTAATAATAAGCAAAATATATATATAATATTTGGTGTGATACGCTGAAACCTGTGGCATCTGTGATAATAAATAAAATTCCATTAGTTGACAGATCCTAGTATGTGTTTTCTGTCACATTGTTTTTGATATGGTTATTATTTGTTAATTTGTTAAACAGCTTTTTTTCTTAATTGTTAAATGCCAAAAATGCTCTCTTAAAAAAAAAAAGGATTAATAACATCCTCACTTTATTTTCCAAGTTAAAGTAGGTGAGCCAAGATTGTGGAAAGGCATTCCTGAAACAGGTAGGTCTCTTATGCTACCCAGATTTCTCTTCCAGATTGGTTATTCCTTTTCCAAAATGCTTGGCACCAGAAGTGCTTTGGATTGAGTAATTTTTAAGATTTTGGAATACTTGAATACGTATAATAATGAGATAGCTTAGAGATTGGACCCAAGTATAAACAACTTCATTTTCACATCTTAGGCTAGGGTCAGAGTGGGGCAGTCGGAACGCGCGTGCAGGCGCACTAAATCACGGCGGCAGTAGCAGCACATAACGGCCAATGACGGCCAATATACGCAGTACGTGCGTACGAAAGTGCGCCGACACCACGCAACCGGCAAATGAACGCATTTTTATCAGAACGTGAAACCGCTGCTACTGACGTACAGAGTGCGCTGCGGCCGCATAGCAGCGTGTGTGCGTGATTAGGAGATGTCAGACGCTGCTAGTGTGCGGCCAACATAACGTTCAAACAGCCGGATTTCCCTAGACTTCTTTTCACCCCATCGTCATGAAATACGTCCAGAATTGCGCATCGTCTGACCACTTAAGCGTATTCCGTGAAAAAATGCGTGCGCACGCATCGACGTACATTTTGACGGTGGCTGCAGAAAATGCGCTCATCTGTCCCTAGCCTAAGACACCTAGCCTGAAGAAGGTAATTTTATACTATCAGGGTTATTCAAAGAGATCCAAATTGTGGCCGAAAGGTAACCGAACAGTGAAATTCAGCATACGGTTAACTTTCCTGGCCATTCGGCTATTCAGACAGCAGGCACTTCGCCAAATCCTGGCGAATTGCCTGCACATACAGTGCCTGTTCGGTGCCTGTTCAAGGGCAGTGAAATCCCCATATTGAAGCAATGCTTCATCTATTCAGAGAACAAAAACGAGCAGTGAAAAGTTGTCGAATTGCCCTGCTGTTCGGTGGTTTCATGCGGCAGATTTATTCAGGCGAATCCCCTAGGCTTCAATGTTAAAAATATTCCCGTTTTAATCCAATATCTAATAAATCGTTGATTATAATATTCTGCAGTATAAAGTCTCTTTATTTATTTATTTTTAAGATCTTTTAGGATTTTTTTGCAAAAACTTTTCTTGTTTTGTTTTTTTTAAATCGTTTTTTCTTTTTTCTGTAACAGCCCTTTTTATTATCATTCATTGGATCTTATATGTAAATTTCAGACATTTTCATTCAGTAGTTTCTTTGCAAACATTCAAGCGTACTGTTTTTTTTTTCCATTCCATTCGTCTGTGGTGTCGGCTTGTTCCGGCGGCTGCTCTGTGTTATGATCGGCGGCTGCTCGGATTTCTCCAGCTTGTTCGGCACGGTTAATCCAGATGTTTTTGTGGGTTTCGGTGTGCGTTCGCCGGGTTTTGCGGTGAGTGTTCGGGGGGTTTGCAGCGGCTTTTCCCTGCACTACGATGGCCTTGTGGTGCTTGCTGAATACACCGCAGGGTCGCCGAAATGGGATTGCCGAATCGGCCCAAATTGAACGGAACGAAAAGTCACAGAACATGCGGTGACTTTTCGATTCTCTTTGAATAACCCTGTACATTTTTAATAATTTTGACTGCTGTTACATAAGGTCAGGTATGAAATATACCACTTTTGGTGTCATCTTGATGTGCAAAACATTTTTGGATTGAGGATCTTTTTGGATAAGGCATATTCAACCTGAATTTACAGTTTGGCAATTGTCCTCACCTTTCTGTATGTCGTCTCAATTTACCAGTTCTGCTTAAATCCTGACTTTCTTTTTTAATGAACTCCATAGCGCCATAAGTTTCTTTAAGTATACAATCAGTATAAATAAACGACATTATCTTTGTCTTATTAAATCATTCTTTTATATTTACATACACCATGTCATCATGAATATCAGCTCAACTTAAATATGTCTTCTTTCTTCCATTTCCTCTATTCTATTTGTATTTCATGGAAAAATCACATGAAGTATTCCTATCTACATTTAATAATACAGTGGCAAGAAAAAGTATGTGAACCCTTTGGGATTACATGGAGTTTTGCATGAATTGGTCATAAAATGTGCTCTGATCTTCATCTAAGTCACAACAATTTTAAAAACACAGTCTGCTTAAAATAATACAACACAAACATTATATGTTTTCATGTGTTTATTGAACAGAACATGCAAAACTCCACGTAATTCCAAAGGGTTCACATAATTTTTCTTGCCACTGTAGATATCATATGCAATTTATTTATTTATAAAGTATTTTACCAGGAAGGATACATTGAGATTTCTCTCGTTTTCAAGTATGTCCTGGGCGACGCATTTTACACTGACTTTACTTGTTTTTTTTTACAGCTGTTAGCGTAAGAGAAGATGTCAACCTAAAACCAGCAGAAACAGTGGCACTGGGAGGGATAAGTACGTGGCTTTCTTCTTATTTTAATACATGGTACCATGAATTACTGCAGAAGTAATACTATGAAGTGTGTCAAAATAAACACATAGGGCACTATTTTATAGTTGGTGCTAATGTAGCGTCTCGATATGTAAGCAGTAGAGCTAGCATAAGTTTAACGTCTTGCATCGTTATTCCAATCTTGACGCTGAACTGGGGTGAAATCAGTTTGCGCCTCGCAGCTTGAGCGAGCTTACTTTACTTTCTGTCTCCTATTCTTAAAATCGGGAGCATAGTCTAATTTTTCCTTCTCTAAGTGAGGTATTCCAAGGTGCAGGCACATGTGCACAAGGTGCAGGAGCACACACGCCGGTAACAGGGGGAGGCGGCTAGGATGGAACGGAGGAATTTGTAGCTGCACGCCAGATGCCGGGCCTAGACAGAGCAAGACTTGTGTTTTGTTCATAGCATATGGTATTTTTAAAGGCTAGAGTGTTAAATGGCTGTTAAAGTTTTAAGCCCACCAGTCCGTTCAAGGAAATTCTTATTTAGGTGGGAACTTTGTGCCACTACATAGCCTCTCACCTTTTCAGCTGAGAGAGAGAGAGAAAAGAGTGGGTTTATTTATACCCTACAACCGTGGTTCGAACCAAGGTCCTCAGGTTCCTCTAACAGGTAGATTTGCTTGGCCTCTGAAGGTGGATATGATTATGGGAGCACAGGTAGCAAGATTCGCTGCTCAGTGATTGCACTATTCAGTCTGCATTTCCCCAAGGTAATCCTTAAAATCTCGCCATGTTATGAGATAAAACCTCCATAGGCTATAATGGCTCTGGGAAGTTTACAACAGCTCTGGTTAAATTAGCACCAACTATGTAATATGGCCCAAAATGTGGTGCTGACAGCAAAAAATATAACCCGTCTGCAAAATAGAAAAAATAGTAACACATAAAATCAGTTGCTACTCTCACTGCTCTTGGCGGGTGTGATATATATGTTTAGACCGTGCATACACATGGATTAATTTTGTGTTGTCATGGTGTACCTTCAGTTTATTGTCATATGTGTGTGTTGCTACAAATCATTATAGGTCCTGGGCCCTATTCCATAGTTGATAGTAAAAAGCAGACTATATTGCAAAATATTTGCGCGAGGCGTTAAACATTAGCGTCTGCCCATGACCGACCATATTACAAAGCTGGCACAGATTTTGGCACTCAAGCAGTTAATGTCTTGGCACGAGATTTTATCTTTTCACCTCAAGATAGAAACATAGAAACATAGAAAAATGTCGGCAGATAAGAACCTTTCGGACCATCCAGTCTGCCCAATTACATGGATACTTTACCTGGATTTATCTTTTGTTTAGGATAGCCTTATGCCTATCCCAAGCCTGCTTAAATTCAATTACTGTTTTGGCCTCTACCACTTCTACTGGAAGACTGTTCCATGTATCCACCACCCTCTCAGTAAAATAATGCTTCCTGATGTTACTTTTAAACCTTTGCCCCTCTAATCTAAGACTATGTCCTCTTGTTTTGCTATTTTGTTTCCTTTTAAATATACTCCCTTCCTCTACCTTGTGGATTCCCTTTATGTATTTAAATGTTTCTATCATATCTCCTCTGTCTCGTCTTTTTTCAAGCTTTACATGTTAAGATCATTAAGCCTTTCCTGGTAACTTTTCTCCTTCAATCCGTACACCATTTTAGTAGCCCTTCTCTGAACTCTCTCTAAGATGTCTATATCCTTCTGGAGATACGGTCTCCAGTACTGCACACAGTACTCCAAGTGAGGTCTCACCAGTGCTCTTTACAGTGGCATGAGCACTTCCCTTTTCCTACTGCTAATACCTCTCCCTACACAACCAAGCATTCTGCTAGCATTTCCTGCTGTAAGTTTCTCATCTCCGGGCGCACTCAGAGGATGCACGCACAGCTTTTCCCTCAACATCCTGTCCTCAGATGCTCTGTATCGCCCAGGCGCTATAAACAAAGTCTGCGCATGTAAACTCCCTGACTGTGATCATGCTTCACCGAGTTAAACACAGGGCCCAGGCGTTTGGAGGCATTTGTGAGTAAGAGAGGGTTTGGAGTGTAGCTGCTGAGAGTAGGAAGTATTTTTCTGTTACTGTCTATTGTTACCCTTGTTAAACCTGCATTACATTTTATATTAACCCTTCATTTCATGTATATTATACGTCACACAGTCACATATACACATAGGCCTATACATTACTACACTCCACACACATACCAATAAATTCTCATACCTTGCCCCCTCTTGTATCCCCCGTGTCCCCTTACCCGTGTATTCTACCCTGTCTTTATTTTTCTGTCTGTGACATGGAGAGTGTTGGGAGAGGAAATTGAGGGAGGAGGAGGAGTGGTGGCGCAGAGGAGGTAGAGGTTAGGAGAGTCCTAGAGACAGAGAGGTGTTTGGGTGTAGGGGTAAGGTGGTGTTGATAGGTGAGATGAAATTGAAGGGTAGGGTGAGAGGAGGGGTGATGTGGAAGGGAGGGGTGAGAGGAGGGCTGAGGGTGAGAGAAAGGCTGAGTGGATGGCTGAGGGTGAGAGGGGTGGTGACAGGGAGTGGAGAGGTGAGGGTGAGAGGAAGCACGACATGGAGCAGAGACGTGAGGGTGAAATGAGAGGTGCTGTGGAAGAGAGGTGTGAGAGGAGGGCCGAGGGTGAGAAGAGTGGTGACAGGGAGTGGAGGGGTGAGTGTAGGCAAAAGAGTGATGGCGAGCGTTGGCATAGAGGTGGGAGGGAACCAGGCACATCCAGTGAAGGGACTGATGCTGGGTGAGATACAGCAGGGAGACAGACCGCAGTCACGCTCCGGGACACAGGTGTTCCAGGACTCCTATAGATGACGGATCCGGGAGGAGAGATACAGCCTGGAAGAGAAGGAGGCACTGATTGAGGCGTATATGGAGAGGACACACTGGCTAGATGATCTGTCTGTGTCTGGGCACCTGCGCCTCCACTTATGAAGTGAGATTCGTCACTCTGTTTGTGCTTCTCGGGAGGAACAGTAGTCTACAGTCGATCAAGCACTGCTACCACAACTACAAGAGGAGCTGAAGGCAAAAATGGCAAGGGAGCAGGGTGAGGCAAGGAGGACCGGTGGTGGGCTCCCAAGGGTGTACATCTACAACAGGTGGGAAGAGATGCTCATGCTATACTCTGGCCTTTCCAACAATACTTTACAAGTCCTTCTAGCCTACAGGGATTCAGAGTTACAGTGGTCTAAATAATTGTAAATTTATATATTTATTTTAAAGCGCAAGGTGCCTCCTTGTGGCAGGTGCCATTAGGCACATGCCTACTCTGCCTAATTATAAATCCGGCCTTGCTTGTCGAGACGTTCGCATAATAACAACTATGGAATATAGCCCTCAGTGTTTTGATGCAGGGTGGTAATTATGTAGTATGTATGAATGCAGGACATTATATATGTGTAATTTGTCCGTGTGTGCAATGAGCAATAGCTATGTACAGCATGTCTGTGTATGGCTGCAAGAGTGTGTTATAAACTTACATCTCTTTGTAATACTTTAGACTGTAAAATAGATCTAGTATTCCTCATGGATGGCAGCTGGAGTATTGGAAAACGACGTTTCCGGATTCAAAAGTTGTTTCTGAGTCAGATGGCAGAAGCTCTGGATGTTGGATTATCTGGGCCCCTGATGGGAATTGTTCAGTATGGGTAAGGATTTTTTTATTTACTTTAATGTTTACTGGTGTTATAATACATTAACAAATACACTAAATCTTGCCACGTTTATGTACAAATCATCAATGGATAATCATGTCCTCTTAGAGGCAAGTGGTGGGGTATATTGTAGACTTCCCATCTCAATATACTAGTCTCGGTAGGTTTTATAAATTAAGTTAAAAATATACACTATGGGCTCTATTAACTTCTTCGTGCAAAAGTGCACGCGCAGCACTATTTTTTTGCGCGCAGCGTTAAACGTTAACGCGTGTAAATTAATGCTGGTATTACAATCCGAGTGCATTCTTTCATCCGTCAAAAAATAACACGCGTAAAAGACGCGCAAAAACGCGCGTGCATTAACGCTTGCGCAGAAATCGGTGGGCGGACTTTTTTCACGCGATTCAGCCAATCTGAATTAAAAACCACAATTGTCTCCCGTTAAGTCTTTGCGCCTGTCAAAATCAATCTGCACATATATGCTGCAGCAATAATAAAAACACGCACAACTTCTCAATTTTTTTGTTCGGGTATGTGTAGAATGTGTAACCATACTTTGCTGTATTTTTTTTTTTCGGGCTGGTATATTTGGTTTCGGCCAGGACGTTGAGATTTGCCGTTAACACCAGCTTTTAAAAGACGTTAAAATTATGCACGCAAACATTGTCCGTTAAAATTTGCGCATAGATTGTAATACCATCCTTGTACCAGCGCACAATGTTAAGTATAGGACGCGCAACGTACATTACGCTCGCAAAGGGTTCGCGCAGTTTCACCAGCGGTAGAAGTTAACGCGCATTTTTTGCACGGACATTGTAATACGACGTTCTGCGCGAAGGGTTTTTCCCCTCGCGTTAATGCATTTTTGAGCACGCGTTAACGTTTGCACGAAGAAGTTAATAGAGCCCTATATGTTGAAAGTCTTTATTAATACCTTGTCGCCACATGATGGAATTATTCCATCGTGGATGTCCTACAGTTAAGGATCCATGACAGAATAATTCTGCCACGCAGTTTATGTGAAGCCCCGAAAGAGGCAATCAGTGGGTTAATGCTGTTGTAGATGCCTCGGCACCCAAATCAAAGCAGCAGCAGTAAATCACAATGTATAAAATAATTTGATCTTTCTTTACTTTGTTTTAATTGGCTTCCTTATTTACATAATGTAGCGATTGTAGTATAAAGTTTCCTTGCTCCCTGTCAGGAGAACAACAAAAGAAGCAATACAATAGGGGTTATTCAGAGAGATCCGAAAAGTCACCGCATGTTCGGCGGCCTTTCGTTCCCCGCACTTCGGGGCGATTCAGCAATTCTAGTTCGCCGACCCTGCGGTGTATTCAGGAAGCACTGCAGGGTCTCTGTAGTGCAAGGAATACTCGCCGTAAACCCGCAGAACACTCACCGAACACTAGCCGAAAACCCACAGAAACCGCCGCAAAAACCACACTGAACACGCCGGAAAGACCTGACAAGCCACTGATCACAGCACGGCCGCCGGAAATAGCCGACAGGCAGACAATCGTGGTAAAAAAAAAAAACGCACGCTTGAAAGTTTCAAAATTGAAAAGCTGTTTGCAAAAAAACTACTGAACGAAAATGCCTGGAATTTACAAAATAAGGTCCTATGAATGATAATAAAAAGGTCTGTTACAGAAAAAAGAAATACACGATTTAAAAAAAAACGGGAGAATTTTTTTGCCGAAAAAACCCCGAAAAATACCTAAAAGAGCCTAAAAAAATCTATAAATAAAGAGACTTTTTACTGCAGAATAAAATAATAAGTGGTTTATTAGATATTAAATTAAAACAGGAATATTTTTAACATTGAAGCCTATGGGATTCGCCTAAATAAACCTGCTGAATTAAACCACCGAACAGCAGGGCATTTCGGCAACTTTTCACTGCTGTTCGGTGTTCTCTGAATTGATTAACCATTGCTTCTCTAAGAGGATTTCACTGCCCTCGAACAGGCACCGTACATGCAGGCAATTCGCCAAAATTTGGCGAATTGCCTGCTCTCTGAATAGCCAAATGGCTCCGAAATGTCCCGTACGCTGAATTTCAGTGTGCGGTTACATTTCGGCGACATTTCGGATCTCTCTGAATAACCCCTAGTATGTTCTATGAGATAAAAATACAAATATGGTGCAATGTGGCCATGGAAATTAGGACAAAAAACAGAAAACAATTCAGAACTGTGAGTTTTTTCCTATTTTAGGTCCCAATTTCCAGGGTTCTGTTGTGCCATATTTGCGTTTTTATCCCAAAGAACATACTGTATTGCTTCTTTGTTGTTCACCTGATACGGAGCAAGGAAACTTTATACTACAATAGCTACATTATGTAATTAAGGAAGTCAATTAAAACAAAGAAAGTTATCTCTTCTTTGTTGTTCAACTGGAGTATAAAGGAGTCCCAGAACCACCGCCTGGAACCTTGCCCTTAATATGTGAGTTAATTATCTGTAGACATACAGGGTTATTTAAAGAGAATCGAAAGGTCACCACACGTTCTGTGACTTTTCGTTCTCTTCAATTCGGTGCGATTTGGCGATCCCATTTCGGCGACCCTGCGGTGTATTCAGCAAGCACCACAGGGCCGTCGTAGTGCAGGGAAAAGCCGCCGCAAACCCGACGAACACTCACCGCAAAACCCAGCAAAGGCACACCGAAACCCGCAAAAACATCTGGATTAACCCCGCCGAACACACCGGTAAAACCCGAGCAGGAGCCCATCACACACAGCGCAGCCTCCGGAAAAACCCGACACCACAGACGAATGGTGTGAGAAAAAAAAAACAGTACGCTTGAATGTTTTAAAAGTGAAACGCTGTTTGCAAATAATCTACAGAACGAAAATGTCTGGAATTTACATATAAGATCCAATGAATGATAATAAAAAGGGCTGTTACAGAAAAAAGAAAAAACGTTTTAAAAAAAAAACGGGAAAAAAAAGTTTGCAAACAAATCCCAAAAAATGCCTCAAAGATCCTAAAAAATCTATAAATAAAGAGACTTTTTAATGCAGAATGTTACAATGAATGGTTTATTAGATATTGAATTAAAACTGGAATATTTTTAGCATTGAAGCCTATGGGATTCGGCTGAATAAACCTGTCGAATGAAACCACCGAATGGCGGGGTAATTCGGCAACTTTTCACTGCTGGTTTTTGTTCTCTGAATAGACGAAGCAGTGCTTCTCTATGGGGATTTTACTGCCCTCGAACAGGCACCGAATGTGCAGGCAATTCACCAAGATTTGGCGACCTGCCGGCTCTCTGGATAGCCAAATGGCCAGGAAAGGTAACCGAACGCTGAATTTCAGCATTCGGTTACCTTTCGCCAGCAATTCAGAGCTCTTTGAATAACCCTGATATTGTATAGTTTTCTGTAATGCTCCATTTAGAAAAAAACAAAACAAGTGTCTGTGTTAGTTTTGTTTTCAAAAACATTATTTCTCCATTGTGTATCAATGGTGTGCTACAGACACTGTCGAGTGTGTGTGTGTTTATTTTTTTCTTGTTTCAGCTTTTGGAATAAAAAAAAAAAAATTTGCTTTTTTTTATACTTTTTATCGTAATAAATGAAAATGTATATGTTGCAGTGTCCAGTGAGTTATGCTGCATTTTTTCCCAAAATAAATTAGAATGGAAATATGTATCTATCACATCAAATGAAAGTCCTTTCTTCACTTTAAAATATGGTAGATGTGTGGGTTCAGAAAATGAGTAATATAGAAATCGTGATTGAACACACATAGCCAAAATGTCAAAATTGCTGCAATTATTAAGAACCAAATGAGCAAAATGAGAATTTTTGTTCACTAAGGGGTTAATAAAAAGGCATGTGAATTATTAACACATATGATTTAAAATTTATGTAAATAATCTTCTTCTGTGGAAAACCATATTCTGAAACATAACTGCATGCATTGGAAATGTTCCATACTCTGAAACAAGGAAGCAATGGAACTTACAATGTGACACTTGGCAGGTTACCATGCAAGCTTGTCTCCTCGAATCCTGAACGCTATATACAAAGAAAATCTGGAATGTTTTCATGTAAATGGAAAATCAAAAGTAATCCTGTAGGATCTACCTCACATACAAAAGAAATGTGTTTTGTTTGTATTTTAATAACAAATATTTATTACTGTTGAAAACAAACCAATAACTGAAATAATATATATTTTTTTATTTGCTCCTAGAGATGAACCAAATACAGAATTTAGTCTGCGATCCTTCTTCAATACCCAGGACCTCAAAGGTGCTGTTGAAAAGATTTCACAAAAAGGGGGATTTTCCAACGTTGGTATGTTTTCTTTTCCACATCTATCTACTGTATCTACTTGTATTGGCTTTGCAGACAGCCCTATCCCCTTCGTGACACCTGCCGTACCAGTACATTGTGAGTTAACTCATAACAACACACAGTGCACGGTACTTCCCGATAGCGAACGGGTGCTGGGAGCTGCAGCGCTGTGAGATTGTGGTGCTACGAGGTTTGCCAGGCTGCAAGGCAGCTGGCAACATACTGTATAAAGCGTGTGTTCTGGCTGCCCCAAGAATGGCACGTCGCAGCGTTCTTCGGGCTATGTGACAGGATGTATGGTGCCACAAAATGTCCCTGAATACCCCCAAATAACTCTAGTGCCCTCACATATAGAGCCCCCAAATAATCAATAAAATATTTTTTAGCATCTGATTGCTGTTTAGTACAGTGATTAACTGCCTTTTTTTACCCTGAACTGTTAGGGCCCTATTACAATCTTCACGCAAACGTTTGCGCGCGAGCAAAAATGCATTAACGTGAGGGGCAAAACCCTTTGCGCAGAACGTCGTATTACAATGCCAGCGCAACAAATGCGTGTATTCGTTTACCGCGGGTGAACCTGCGCAAACAATGCGCGAGCGTACTGTACTGCGTGCGTCCTATACTTTCCATTGTGAGCACAAATGCGTCTGTGCACTGGTACGTGGATGGTATTACTGTTTATGCGCAGTTTGTAACGCACAGCCTTTGCGAGCATAATTTTAGCAACTCCTAAAAGCTGGTGTTAATGGCAAAATTCTATCAATCTGGCCGAAACCAAATACATCAGCCCAAAAAAAAAATACGCAGCAAAGTATAGTTACACATTGTAGACATACCAAACCAATAAAATGGAGAAGTTTTGCGTGTTTTTTTTATTGATGCAGCATATATGTGCAGATTGACTTTGACAGGCGAAAAAACTTAACGTGAGACAATTGTGGTTCTTAATTCTGATTGGCTAAATCGTGTGAAAAAACAGTCCGCACACTGATGCGTGTGTTTTTGCGCGTCCATTTTACGCGTGTTATTTTTTGACAGATGAAAAAATGCGCGAGGATTGTAATACCAGCGTTGATTTACGCTCGTTAACGTTTAACGCTTTGCGCAAAAATTCACGTGTTCTGCGTTCGTTTTTGCGTGAAGAATGTAATAGAGCCCTTAATCTTCTGTTGACTTATTATACTTTTTAGGCAGTTCAGAATTTTTTTGTTTATTTATTTGAACCGTTGAGGTTAATTTATCTTCTTCATGCCCCATAATTTTGTATTCTTAGTGCGAGTTATTTAGCAGAAATTGAAAGGTAATTTACTTAATTGTATTCAAATATTTAAAAAATAAAATCACATTATATATTTACTTTATATAATTACCTATACTTTTATTTTTAAACTGAATTATGAGTTATGTACACACCTAGGGTACCACATAAAAACAATATTTGGTTTTAAAAAAACAATATGTGGGTACACCAAAAATAGAAAGAAAAATGATGGTCAGCAAAGTACAAACCAAATTGAAAGCTTGCTTCTATCTTTTGTGTGTCGCTAAAGAAAATAACCTGTGTCATGAAGGGGTTGGTTAATAATTCCAACTTAATATTGTTGCTGTATACTGTAAATAATTTTTTTCATTTAATATATTGTTACAGTACATTGTACAAAGCAATTATGGAATTAGGTAATTGTACTAACTAACCAAAAGTCTCCAGTTTTACCAGAAAACAATGACAGATATTTGTACCTTCCGCTCAGCCAGATTCGGACCGGCAGGGACAAGTCACAGCTCGCTCATGCGTGATTAGCTTATAGATCAATATTTATTACATATACATGCCCAGAACTTAGCTGAATGTGTTTACCTTCAGGAAAGGCTCTGTCCTATGTGAATAAGAACTACTTTTTGGATACCAGTGGGAACAGAGGAGGTGCCCCCAATGTGGCAGTCATTCTGGTGGATGGATGGCCCACAGATAAAGTTGAAGAAGCATCTCGACTTGCTCGTGAATCTGGAATCAATATTTTCTTTGTCACCATTGAGGGAGCTGATGAAAATGAAAGATCAAGCGTGATTGAGCCCAACTTTGTCGATAAGGTAAGTTATATTAGTCCTTTCGAAGTTTTTCCATTGCCTCTAACTAATTCGGTATGTCATGGCAGTCTTTTAAGCTCCTCTTTCATTACAATGTAATAATGTTATCTAAACTAAAAACACAGTTTTCCGTATCTGACAGTAAGACCATATCTACTATTATTTTCAAAACAAAACCACAACGTTACCGTCCTTGGCCCCTATTACAATCTTCGTGGAGCGCATTTGCGCGAGGAAAAAAGCATTAGCGCATAATGTCCTATTACGACGTTCGCGCAAACGATGCGTGTTAACGTCCAACGCGAGTGACCCTGCGCGAACCCAGCGCGAGTGCAAGTTCCTGCGCGCATCCTATACTTAACATTGTGAGCACCAATGCGTTAGTATGCGTATGCGCGCATGGTATTACAATCTTAGCGCAAAATGTACATTTTAACGTCTTTGAAAACCTGGTGTTGACTTACAATCTGAACGTTCTGGCCGAAATGAACCTGCACAAAAAAAAAAATACAGCACAGTACAGTTACACATTCTACACATACCCAAACAATAAAATTAGTAAATTGTTTAATTTTTTATTTTTGTTGCAGCACATATACGCAGATTGACTTTGACAGGCGCAACAACCGAAACCTAGCAAATGGTGGTTCTTAATTCTGATTGGCTGAATCCCATGAAAAAACAGTCTGCCCACCGATTCCTGCACGCAACGGTCATTTGCGCCCGGCATTGCGCGTCGGATTTGCGCTCGAAAAAAGTTGAAGGCTGAAAAACTGCGCTCGGATCGTAATACCGCGTTAATTTGTGCGCTAATGTTTCTTTCCGTGCACAAAAAATTGCGCTGCGTGAGCGCATTTGTGCGAAGCGTGTATTAGGGGCCCTAAAGTATCTTTACCATCGTATCGCTTGGCATTTTCAATATGTATACATGAATGTGCCGCCATGCCTCTACCTTTACTTCATTAACTCAGACACACAGCATCATGGGATTTGCAATGATAGTTTGTTTCTTGGTAGTGTTGTGTAAACATGTAAAGGAGAAATCAAGAAATATTTTAAAATGATGAAATAATAATAATAACAAAAAAGATTGTGAAATGGTGTAGGTGAATAAAACAGGAAATGTGAATGCAGAGCAGATTTAGAATAAAACTACAGATAGAATGAGCAAAATAATTGTGTTAATGCTGAATGTTTCACCAGTCAGTATATGTCATTGCAGGCTGTTTGTAGGACCAATGGACAGTTTTCCATGAATGTGCCAAGTTGGTTTGGTCTCCACAAGATCGTTAACCCTCTGGTCAAGCGTATGTGTGAAATCGATAAACTGGTTTGCAGCAAGACATGCCTAAATGCGGCCGATATTGCTTTTGTCATCGATGGCTCCAGTAGTGTTGGAACAGGAAATTTCCGTACTGTTCTCCAGTTCATAGCTAACATCACAAGTGAGTTTGAAATTTCAGACACTGACACAAGGATCGGAGCTGTTCAATATACCTACGAACAACGGCTGGAGTTTGGATTTGACAAGTATAGCTCCAAACAAGATGTTGTCAACGCCATCATGAGAATAGGATACTGGAGTGGAGGAACGAGTACTGGAGCTGCCATTACTTATGCTTCTGATCAGCTATTCAGCAAATCCAAGCCAAACAAGAGGAAGATCATGATTGTGATTACAGATGGTCGGTCATATGATGATGTGCGCGTCCCAGCCAACGCTGCCCATCGAAATGGTACCCTTGTTATTTCCTATTGGCATACATTTATTAATGCATAAAATGAGATGCACTTTTGAGATAACTTTCACTTACTATAGAGTACGACTTGTTATTTTCTTCAATTTTCTCCAAGTCATAGATAAAAAAATAAATTGATTGTATATGGTTATTGTCTTTAGGAAGACCTGATACATAATCATCACTGCTTTATTGTACGTTCAACAAACATTAAAATAACAAATCAAAAATGAGTATGTTCATGAAAAAAAGGGCATCATGGTTGTTGCTGAAATGAGCTTAACCCTTTCACTGCTGTACCATTTCCCCCCAGTGTGCTGAGCTCATTTTGACCGTTTTGTGCTCATGTTTAAACGCGATTTGAAGTCGTGTTTTATAGTAGGACCCAAACAAATTATATACCTTTACATTCAGCAGAGTTGTAAGAAATCATTATTATATGTATACGTCATGTCCTGACAGAATGCTATAACAAAAAATGTAAAAACAATTTGACTATCCATTCATATTTCAATCATTTACAGCGTGTAAACCTTTTTATTTCACATTTTAGCATCCAAGCCATTGTGGTTATATATTCTATGGGGCACTCTTGTTAAAAAATATTAGAAATGGGAACATGTTACTGTATTTTTCTGATAAAATACGCAATTTTAGCTAAAACTGAAAAAACTAAGGGCACTATCACATGCCTACAGCTAAAATGGGGACGCAGAGGAGATGCATTTCTAGCTCACAAATCTCCCCTTAGCGTCCCCATTTTATCAGTGGATTATGGGGCAGACGCTGAATCCAGTAGTCTGCCCCGTATCGGCCGCTAGGCTACAGGATGCTCGCGGCAGAGCTAAAATGCCGTCGCAAGCATCCCCTCCATGGAGTCCCCCCACAAAATACTCCACTAATAATCCTATACTTCATGATCAAACCTATTATCCCGCATTCTCTTTGATTCTATCTCTTGAGTGTGATTAAATCCTTCTAATATTTGATTGCTCTCTTCTTTCACCCCTGTATCTCCTGCCCTCCTCCTCATCTCCCACCCTGTTCTGTCTGACGATCCTCCCCAGACCCTCCTCTACCCTCTGGCACATTCCCCATTGTGATCCCTGCCAGTCCTCAGCCCCACTGCATCCCGTCACACCCAGTGATCCCATGCTCGCCTCCACTGCCCGAGTGTCCTGCCACTCTACTCAGCCCTCTGCCATCCTCCTCAGCTTTCACTCAGCCCTCTGCCACCATTTCCAGCCTCAATTGTGACTGGAGTCATTCTCCTGTCCCCCATGTGCCCTCTGAAACCCTCACCAGGGCCACAATGAGTCAGTTCCAGCCCCACTGTGCCCCTGTCAGGCTTAATAGCCATTCCTATGTAAAAAGCTGTCGTCCCCAGCACCCAGTTCTTGTCACCCTCCAGTCCTCACTGTGTCTCCTTTCATCCTCCCTAGCCCCCAGTGTGTCCTTTATTGCTCTCTCCATCCCCCAGTGTGTCCTATGTCTCCCTCCCCAACCCCCAGTGTGTCCTATGTCACCCTCCACAACCCCCAGTGTGTCCTATGTCACCCTCCACAACCCCCAGTGTGTCCTATGTCACCCTCCACAACCCCCAGTGTGTCCTATGTCACCCTCCACAACCCCCAGGGTGTCCTATGTCACCCTCCACAACCCCAAGGGTGTCCTATGTCACCCTCCTTAGGCCCTGGTGTGCCCAATGTGACCCACACTAGCACCTGGTGTGCCTTATGTTATCCTCCCCAGCCCCAGCTGTTTCCTATGTCACCCACTCCAGCCCCCAGTGTGTCTCCTCTCACCCTCTGCAGACCCTAGTGTGTCCTATGTCACCATACTTAGCACTCAGTGTGTCCTATGTCACCTTCCATAGCCCAAGTGTACCCTATGCCAGCCTCCATAGCCCCAAGTTTACCCTATGTCACCCTCTTTAGCCCCCTTTGTGTCTGTCATCCTTCCCAGGCCCAGTGTGCCCTGTCACCCTCCTTAGCGCCTGGTTGTGCCCTGTCACCCTCTTCAGGATGCAGTGTGCCCTGTCACCCTCCTCAGAACCAATATGTGTCACCCTGACCAGCACTCTAGCCATGCCTCACTGTTTCTAATTTTTTTTAAATTTTAAACGGGGGGACAGCCTCCCTGAAATTTGTGTTTGTAGGTTGGGATGTCTGCCCCTGTTACCTGCCTCTCTTAGATCATGGCTTGCCAGGGTGTCAGGGTAGCTGCTGCTCGGCCTGGATGATCTCATTCACACAACTGTAGGCAGGTGCTGGTGGTGATCATGTGTGAGGAAGGGGGGGCGAGTCATTGTTCAGGAGGCTCCTGTTGGCTCTCCCCAGGCTCACAGACCCATGATGGTGGGAGGGCTGCTTCCTCTCCTCTCCCGGCCCCCAGGTGTCATGGAGGGGGCGAGCCTTTCCTCTGCACAGCACTTATCTCTCCCTACAGAGAGACAGCGTTGACAGGCTGAGAGGATTCAAAATCCAAACCCCGGTCAGTGAGCGGAGATCTGGATTTTAGCGCCCTCTGCTGGACAGGCGCCCCTAGGCAGGCACCTGTCCTGCCTTATAGGTAATGCCAGGTCTAGCCACATTGATGGGGCTAAATGCTAGTCTGTGAATAAACATATAGTTTAGATCAATAATAGAATTACTGATAAAGTATTTTTAATGATTAAAGCTCATTCTGAATGGTCTGCTGATACGTTTGGATTTTTTTGTCTATTCTCACACAGGCGTGATTGCATATGCTGTTGGAATCGCTTGGGCTGCCCACGATGAATTGGAATCTATTGCCACTGATCCAGACAAAGACCATTCATTTTTCGTGGATGAATTCGACAGCCTGTACAAGTTTGTCCCAAAGATCATCCAGAACATTTGTACAGAGTACAACTCTCAGCCACGAAATTAAAATGAGTAACAACAGTAGTAGTCTCAAACTGCTCGGATTACAATGTTTCTGGCAATAAATCCATAATCAGCTATGCTGACTTAAGTTAGATGAAAATCTGTATCTAATCATGGATACTTTTGTGCCCTGATCAATTGTACAGCGTTTGCGTTTAAAAAGATTTTTTGCAGCCCCCATTTGTACTGGAGGTGTCAAAAAGAACCTAATAAGATGTACAGTTGATGAATGAAATAAAATAGGACATACTTGTATCAATTGAGATTTTGGATACTCATAGTACCATTCGGCTTAACAGCTGAGAAATCTATTTACAACATATTTCTGTCCCTATATTTGTGCTGGGTTTAAATATTATCTTATCTCCACATATAGATAACCCAAATGTAGTTAATCGTTTGCTAATCATTAAAATATTAAAACTGCGGTCTCTGAAATGATCACAAATCATTGGCAGATTACAATATTTTTTAAATGGTGTTTTGATTTTATGAGAAAAATGTCGGGAAATAAAAAGTTTTAGTGGCATTTTAAACACCTTGACAGCAAGTAGGCATGACATCAGATCTAAAAAAAGAAGCCAAAGTGCTTGGAATTAAGTTGCTTAACAGCTGGAATTCCTACAAGATCACAATATAAACATGACTAAAAGTCCAGTTAATTTTGTGTAACATTAAGATTGGTTTTGACCTCAATTGTGTTGAAATTTGCCAGTTGATATTTTACACAGTGTCCATTGATGTCTCAACAACTTCCTCTACCTTTTCCTGAATAGTAATATTTAATTTTCTATGCTACCAATCCCTGGACCAGTCCTAATTGGTGCCTTTTGGCCTCAGTGTACATTTTGTTAATATCTTCATGTGGTCGTTTGTATTGGCTCACTGAAAATGTGCATCTTATTTTCCACGAATATTGCTATTCTGCTGTCTAAAATAGGAATACTTCATGCTAGGGAGATGTTATTTTATGTTGCATTATAGGCAACAACTATTATATGTAATTTGTAAGTTAAATAAATTGACGTTCATCTTGCCAACTATTTTAATATAAATTTGGAATTCATCTACAAGAAGAGAGGCTAAACAAAACTAAAACATTTTTTATATATCAGGGACCTTTTCTACGTGGTCATAATTATATACCAGGCATCCTTTATAAGGGGCCAATGATATTTCCCTCTGTTGTCCAATAACATATATAGATAACCAAATAAAACGTCTACAAACATATTTTTATCCAGTTACAAATGTACAAAACATGGTACAGTTCATTCGCCTTATGCATTTTATTTGCACATTAATTTCCAAAATAAAAAATATATACAGGGTTATCCAAAGAGATCCGAATTGCTTGAGAAAGGTAACCGAACGCTGAAAATCAGCGTTCGGTTACCTTTCTTGGCCATTCGGCTATCCAGAGAGCAGGCAATTCGCCAAATCCTGGCGAATTGCCTGCACATTCGGTGCCTGTTTGGTGCCTGTTCCAGGGCAGTGAAATCCCCATGAAAAGCACTGCTTCGGCTATTCAGAGAGCACAAACCAGCAGTGAAAAGATGCCGAAATGCCCTGCCATTCGGTGATTTCATGCGGCAGATTTATTCAGGTGAATCCCATAGGCTTCAATGTTAAAAATATTCCCGTTTTAATTCAATATCTAATAAACCGTTCATTATAAAATTCTGCAGCAAAAAGTCTCTTTATTTATAGATTTTTTAGGATATTTTAAGCATTTTTCAGAATTTTTTTGTTTTTAAAAGTCAGATTTTTTTTAAGTTTACTTATTTTTTCTGTAACAGCCCTTTTTATTATCATTCCTTGGATTTCATATGTAAATTTCAGACATTTTCGCTCAGTAGTTTCTTTGCAAACAGTGTTTCACTTTTCAAACAGCCATGCAAACTGTTTTCTAATTTATTCACTTCACTCGTCTGCGGTGTCGGCTTTCTCCGGAGGCTTCGCTGCGAGTGATCGGCTTCTGCTCGGGTTTTTCCGTGGTTTTCGGCAGGTTAATCCAGATGTTTTTGTGGCTTTTCTGCATGCATTCGCCGGGTTTTGCGGTTAGTTTTCGTCGGGTTTGCGGCAGCTTTTCCCTGCAATTCGGGGACCCTGTGGTGCTTGCTGAATACACCGCAGGGTCACCGAAATGGGATCGGCAAAAGGAACCGAATTGAAGAGAACAAAAACTCACCGAACGTGCGGTGACTTTTCGAATCTCTTTGAATAACCCTGATAGCATATAATAAGAAATATCTGATAATTACATATTAGCATCTATTTCTAGCATATGTTGAGCCAAGGTAGTAGTGGCCGGAATTATTTTACATAAAAGTATTTTTGACACAGCTAATATTTAATAGATTTCTGAGGAAAATAAATCTAATATCCTACCACAATTCTAGTTTATTTTCTCTTTCTCTGATCTATATGTACATTCTTACTTTCAGAAGTAAATTGTGTCTAATATTTAATATTACAATGCAGTTAAATGAACATGTCATTATTAAAGGTATTTTTTAATAAAAATGAATGTAGGATAAAAAAAAGCAGACATGATATAGTACGAATAATAAAATTAAAGTAGTACCGGTTATATTTTGATTAGAATTTATTTTACAATAAAGGCAGTTTGCCATGAACTGAAGACTCAAGCTACCATACGTTCTCTTCATTGAGTCATTCATAAGTTACTAGTGACAATAATATTTACTAAAATTTACTATTATTATATGTTAGTGCTCATCCCTACACATTCCAAATTATAGCGCTGTAAGAAAAGACTTGCTGTTATGATTTGTAGACCCTAAGAGTGCATACACTATTTTAATATATTTTTGTTGCTGGTTTTTATTCACTTTTTAACCTTTAGAATGCATATCTGTGATATGTACATACTTTATGTTATGTACATACCTTACAATAAAAATAGATTACATAAAATTAATTCTGAAAATGAAAACTGTTCAGACAATAATGTGTGGAACAGAAATGTGATTTGTTCTAATTATCTCGGTAAAATGTTTTTTTTTACGGGCTATATTACATACTTGGTGCTAACTTAACCAGAGCTGTTGTAAACTTCCCAGAGCCATTATAGCATATGGAGGTTTTCAGTTTACAACAGCTCTGGTTAAGTTAGCACCAGGTATGTAACATGGCTCTACATCTTTTAAGTGCAGAACATAAATATTTTATACATGCAATGGTTTTCCCATGTTTAAGAATGATATCTCATATTATGCCTCCATTGCCATGCTTCCAAGGCATTATAACATTTTATACTGTAAATTTTATGAGTTTTATATTAAATATTTGTATAAAAAAAAACTGTTTTGACATCAGAACTGCATCTGCAATTTAATTGCTTAAAACGTCTTTACTTTTTATATAATAGAATACAATAGGCCAGATTACATTTTACACCTGCGCCTGCAGGTTTCCCCGTAGCATCCCCATTTTAGTTTTAGATTCCAGGGCAGGCGCTACTTCAGCACCTTATCCCGGAACCAAGTGGTACCCACTGTGATACTCACGGTAGCACTTCTACGCAGCCACGAGTATCACATCCTGGAGTACATAGGCCTCCATGGAGGGTTGTCCTGTCGGGCTGCGACAGGGTCGGATTTACAATTAGGCAGAGTAGGCATGTGCCTACAGGCGCCTGCCACAAGGGGGCGCCTTGCTCTGTGTGTAAAAAAACCACATATATTTTTATTTTTACAATTTGCAATAATTTAGATCACTGTATCTCTGGAGCCGTACGGGCTAGAGGTACATATGAGGTATCATCGGAAAGGTCAGCTTATAGCCTTTCTAGTGATATCAAACATAACTAGGTTAGATTTATATAAAATATCTATTAAAATAATATTTTTCTAATTTTTTTTTCTAACACGGCACTATTATTCAGTTTACAATTATAAAGTGAACAGTGATGCTGCACTAACTCACCTCATTTACCATACTGCCAGCAAGTGTGTATCTGGTGAAGCAACGCATTGTTTATTTCACAACCTAGACTTTGGCGCTGCAGTGAGGAGGGACATTAGGACTTTGGAACCTGCATCCCTGAATTGTACACCGCACAAGGTTAAGTGATGTGTCAATGGAAAGGTCAAACTCTAGTCTTTACTATGATACCAAACAAGACCATGTAAGGTGTAAAAATAAATGAAAAAAGTAAATGCTAAATATTTTTTTCTGTTCTACAGCAGAGGCAATATATGCTTTTACATATAAAACAAACAATGCTGCTGCATTCACTGCCCTCCTCCTTTAACCATTCTACCCCACTGACTCCCTCACTCCCTGCCCCCTACTATGTCTTCCTTTTCTACAGTCTTGGAGGAGGATGTAACAGAACTTCTTATGTCCTTCTACCCGACCACCTGTCCACTTGATCCTATCCCCTCACACCTTATTCGGCCTGTCCTACCAGTTACTGTCCCTGCTTTGACTCATATTTTTAACCTCTCCCTCTCCTCTGGAATCTTCTCCTCTGTATTCAAACGTGCTTTGATCACCCCATTCTAAAAAAGCCATCTGTTGATCCTACCTCCCCTTAGGCTAGGGTCAGACGAACGCAGTGCGAACGCACTTTTACATATAAAACAAACAATGCTGCTGCATTCACTGCCCTCCTCCTTTAACCATTCTACCCCACTGACTCCCTCACTCCCTGCCCCCTACTATGTCTTCCTTTTCTACAGTCTTGGAGGAGGATGTAACAGAACTTCTTATGTCCTTCTACCCGACCACCTGTCCACTTGATCCTATCCCCTCACACCTTATTCGGCCTGTCCTACCAGTTACTGTCTCTGCTTTGACTCATATTTTTAACCTCTCCCTCTCCTCTGGAATCTTCTCCTCTGTATTCAAACGTGCTTTGATCACCCCATTCTAAAAAAGCCATCTGTTGATCCTACCTCCCCTTAGGCTAGGGTCAGACGAACGCAGTGCGAACGCACGTGCAGACACACTTTATCACGGCCGTAGTGGCAGAAAATGACGGCCAATGACGGGCAATATACGAAGTATGGCTGCACGAAAGTGCGGCCGCGCAACGCAAGCGGCAAACAAACGCATTTTTTCTAGAATGTGATACCTCTAGTACTGACATACAGAGTGCGCTGCGTCCGCTAGTGGCATGTGTGCATGATTAGGAGACGTCAGACGCTGCTAATGTCCGGCCAACATAACGTCCAGACGCAAAAAGGGTTTTATTGATGATCCGTACGAAATCACGGATGAAAATGCGCATCGTATGACCGCTATCGCGTATTCGTGAAAAAATACGTCCATTCTTTCTAACGCACTTTTTCACGAACGACGAGAAAAATGTGTTCATCTGACCCTAGCCTTAAACTACTATCCCATCCCTCTGCTCCCCTTTGCCTCCAAAATCTTAGAACGTCTGGTCTATAAACAGCTCACCAGTTTTCTTGCTGCTAACTCTCTACATGATCCACACCAGTCTAGCTTTCGCTCCCAACAATCTACTGAGACTGCTTGACAAGGTAACTAATGATTTAGCTGCCACTGAAACCGAAGGTCACTTCTTCCTCCTTATTCTTCTTGACCTTTCCGCTACATTCAACACTGGTGATCACCCTCTCCTGCTCCTCACGCTGCGTCAACTTGGCCTCAGTGACATCAATCTATCCTGGTCCTCTGACTGTCTCTCTTTTCGCTCCTTCAGTGTCTCCTTCTCTGGTGTCTCTTCACCACCAGTTCCTCTTTCAGTCAAGGCTCTGTTCTGGGTCCCCTACTCTTCTCGATCTATACTGCCTCTTTGGACAATCTCATCTCTTCCTATGGATTCCAATATCATCTCTATGCTGATGACACCCAAATCTACCTTTCCTCTCCTGATCTCTCTCCTCCTGTGCTGGACCGTGTTGCAGCCTGCCTATCAGCTGTTTTTGACTGGATGACTTCCCGTTTCCTAAAGCTCAACCTCTCTGAAACTGAACTTCTCATCTTCCCTCCCTCTAAAACCTCCATTCCTGTGCCACTTTCTCTTCAGGTAAATGGTGCCACCATTACTTCTACCTCTCAAGCTCCATTGCCCCAGGCTCCTCTTGGACTCCAATCTATCCTTTACTCCTCACATTCAGTCTCTAACCAAATCTTGCTACTTCCACCTAAAAAACATTGCACGCAACTGTCCCTTTCTTAATCCAGACTCTACTAAAATGCTCATCCAAGCTCCTATTATCACCCGCCTTGACTACTGTAACCTCCTTCTCTCTGGCCTTAAGAGGTCCCAAATTCTCCCTCTGCAGTCTGTAAAGAACGTCTGTACCAGACTCATACACCTCACCTCCTGCACCTCTCACACCTTACCTCTCTGTCAATCTCTACACTGGCTCCCTGTTTCCTTTAGAATCCAATTCATTATATTGGTCACATACAAAGTTCTCCATAACCGTACCCCTGCCTACATTTCCTGCCTTATTATCAGGTACATGCCATCGCCACCACTTCGCTCAGCCAATGATCTGATGCTATCAGTTCCTCGTACCCGCACCCCCCAAATTTTGCCTTCAGGACTTCACTCGAGCTGCACCCTTTCTATGGAACTCCCTCCCCTGTAACATCAGACTCGCCCGTCTCTCCAGTCCTTCAAGAAGTCTCTGATGATCCCATGATCCCACACGTGAAAACGAGCCTGGCATGATGCTCTCAGCTTGGCGTCTGCACCTCGCTCTGCCTCGGTTTGGGGAGTTCCCCTGCGAGGATTGGTTGACGGGCGGTAGCAGCAGCTGGGGGTTTTGCTTTGGGGCTGTAACCTCGGACTGGACATCAGTGCTTGTCTGAGACCTGAGCCATTGCCCATCCCCTTGGGGAGCAGCATGGGAAGAAAGGGAGGGGTTTTGATTTCTTAAACCTGGCTCACGTATTTTCAGGTTCTCAGTTATTGTCTACCTTTCTAGTGTACACATCTAAGCTATTTATATATTGATCTTTGGATTTGACCCTTGCTTTCCCTATGTTCCTGTACCTCTGCCACCTGAACCGACCTATCGCTTGTATGACCACTCTTTTGCCTGACAATTTCCCCAGATATCACACTTTTGTCTACTGGGTGCTGCTTATCGATATTCACCTCGCAGGGTACCCTTGAGAGTCATGATTTCATAAAACCATGCTGATTTCTGCTAATTACATTACACATCCCAATGAATTACTGAAAATTATCCCTTAGTAACACCTCAAATACTTCCCCAGACACAGATGTTAAGCTCACAGGTCTATAATTCCAAGCAGATATTTTGAAGCTTTCTTGTATATAGGTTCTGCTTTCTTGTCTCCGTCTTTTACTACCCGGCATCCGGACAGTTTCCATCCTTACTACAGTGAAATATACAAAGCTTTTTCTGTTAATGAAACCATCAAACTGCTTTATAGTTTATGTGTCTCCACTTATGGGAACCACCTGCCATTCTTCAACTCTCTCTCCTATCAGTCATCCCTGTGAATATTGTTTCTACATACAGCTCTGATTTTTGTACTGAGGCTTCAGTCGGCAGGTGTGGGGATCCTATAGGCAATGGCGTATGCAGCCCGTTATATATTAGGCTGTGCACCCATGGAACATTTAATAACTGAAAACGTATCTTTAGAAGATTTTGCATAAAATGCATATTTTTCATTAAATATAACAAGGCCTGTAATCTGAGATACAGTCAGTTTATATGTATTCCTCATGAAGCAGATAAGGGACATCTAAAATGTCAATGCAGGAGGAGAAGGAGGACCTCTTTACACAACATTAGGGTATGCCACACCAGGCAAACCCCCTGCGCACGCCTGTGCTTATAGGGTTATAGTAGGGTTAAGTAAATCCTACTTACCGGGTTTTACATTAATGCTATGCAAATATCTATGAATAAAACAAAGCATGGGTACTACTAATTCATACTGACTTTAAGGTATGGCAATGTCTTTATTATAAAACATTATATTTCACCTCATTAACCTGATTAAAAAAAAGAGAAAGAATAAAATACTTCCCTTGTATTTTGAATGATTGAGATGTGTAGAAAGGAACAAAATAAGGAAATAAACTATTTTTTTTTTAAATTTATAAGCAAAATATATTCTTAGAATATTCTGTAAAGCTGACCTGTCGCTTATAGTTAACATGGTATGTTAATTGCTAAAATTCAGTTATTTTCAGCCAGATTGATTTCTTTAATATATGAGATATGTAAAATAAAGTTAATGTTTTTGTTGATGAAAAGTCTTTCTTCCCTATTCTAATGATCAACAAGTCTTTTTGTTTATATTTTTAAAACTAAAGGGGTTATTCAAAGTGAGCAAATGCCTTGATTTTCGGTGCTTTCATTCAGCAGATTTAATCAGGGGAATCCCATAGGTTTCAATGTAAAAATATTCATTAAACTGTTTATTCTTTAATTTGCAATAAAAAGTCTATTTATTTTTTAGGATTCTTAGGCAGTTTCGGAATTTTTCGGCAAAAATTATTTTCCGATATATATTTTAAAACGTTTTTTTTTCTGTAACAGACCTTTTTGTTATTAGTCGTAGGACCTTATATGTAATTTTTTGTCATTTTCATGTAGTAGTTGTTTTGCAAACAGCTTTTAAAAGTTGCAGGGCTACATTACAATCTTCACGCAAAAGTTAACGCTCACTTGCGTGAACATTAACGTTTGCTGCGGTGTTTACCATATATTACAATCCAAACGCAAAAGAGGACCGCCTCGAACCGCCTCCTCTGTCCAGCGGGAGCAGGGAAAGACTGGGGGAAAAAGTCCCCCCAGTCTCTCCCTGTGTATCACTACGCTGACCGGCCAGATCTCGCCTCGCGAGATCCAGCTGGTCATCCCGAGCATCCCGGATTTTACCGCGCGGTAACAATGCAGGCAGCTTTGTAATCCAGCGTTAAAACGCGGGTGCAAGGGGAATAACTGCGGGCGCAGTTTTTCCTCCCTTGCGCCCACGTTTTAACGATTGGATTGTAATTTGGCCCGGAGTGTTTTGGGTTTTTCTTTACACCGTTCGTCGGCTTGTCGGCTTTTTCTGGGCGGCTGGTCGGCGCTCTGTTGGGCAGATCGTTGGCTTTTTTCAGATGCGTTCTGGGGTTTTGCAGAGGATCATCGTGTGCGTTTGGCTTTTTTTGGCGCTTTTGCAGTGGTTCTTCCATTTGAATCGACAGTTTTTGCGGCGGTTTTTCAGATGCGGTTGGCAGCTTTTCTCTGTACTTCAGGGACCCAGCGGTGAATGCTGAATACACCTAGAAAAAACATACAGGCAAAATAGTCAGGAAATACAATAAAGAAAGCACACAAACTAAGAATTTTTACAAACCAGTAGAGATCACATATATCAAGTAGTTTATATTGGGTATGAGTGAGCAAAATGTTTCCTGGACCGGAAAAAGGGAAGAAATAAAAAGTGGGGAGTAAAAGAAAAGGGGCAAGGAGGAGGTGGAAGGGGAGAAGATTATTTGGGTAGGTGTAGGAAGACAGGAGTAGCCGTGGAAAGGGAAGGAGAGAAAAAGCACGGGGATAGGAGACAGACTAAAGAATAAGGGAAGGCTGAAGAAAACAACAAAGAAAACATTATTCACAGAAAAGCAAGAGAAGGACGAAACAGAGGGATTTTAACTGTCAAGAAGCTCAATAGAGGTGAGGGATTTCTCACTATACGTTTCCAACAGGAGATGGCAGTCACACACTATGGAGGGGTTTTCAATTCAAAGGTTTAATTGTCGCATACAGATTTTCAAAGAAAGGTTTCTTCTACATTTCAAGACTACTTCTTATGAAACGGTGCAGGTGATTTTCAGTGTCTCAGGATTTGTGGGATAGTAGCAAATGGAACTAGGCAAACGGAATATGATTTCTTGAAAAGAGAGTTGGCTATAGATTGTAAGCTCTCAAGCAGGACCCCTTCCTCCTACTGTTCGGTATGTGTGTGTGTGTAACGTGTATGTATACTCGTTTTTCTGTCTCTCCCATTGTACAGCTCTAAGGAATCTGTTGCCGCTTTATAAATGTTTGTAACTGTAACCATCGTGTGGAGAAGAAGGATGGAGGCAGGAGTCTGCCACCTCATGAACAGAAATCCAAAACCTTTACGATTTGTGACATGTCGGATATAATCTCTGCACGTGAATACAACACGTTATATATATTGGACTTATCAGCCAAGCCTCCAATATGTCTATATTGGACTTACTGGACCTATCTTAGCAGTTGCCTCCAATATATCAGGGATTATTATTTCATAAGAAACTTATACGAGACACAAATATCAATCGTTTATATTTCCTATAAATTCTCCTGAATTCTTTTAATTGTCTGTGTTTTGCTTTGAAAAATACAATAATCAATAATCGGATAAAAATATATATATATTTATTACGTATACAAAAAAGTTTCAAATCTCATATCATAAACAAAAATTTACAAACCACAATCCATCAGCATATAAAAACTAGCTTCACAATATATGTATCTCCGGTTAGTAACTGCATATATGATTAATATCATTTACCTTATCAGTTAGTAACTAATACACAAATGGTTAATAAACATTTCTGCTTAATACAACATGCATTTCCCAGCAAACAATGTTTAACCAGCCAGCTCTTATAGATATATATATATATATCTATACTACATGGATCAACAAAAGATGAGCTAATTTAATAAGTAATAAAAACTTATTTAGTGAATCCTCCCCTAATCTCGAGAATCAAACTTCTAATCTTTTGCTTTTTATTTTGTAGTTATATAATTCTTTGCCTATTAATTTTAATCACAGTAATTTCCAAATTCAATATATATATTGGTATCAATCTTACAACATTTCTTTTAGGAATAAATCCTTATATCCACTTCTTCATATTTCTATCTGCAGAATAGAAAATACTTACAATTTGGATCTAACCGTATCTGAGAAGTCTCAGTCTACGTTGCAAGAATATCTACAAACATATATATTTACATTAATTCCTTAATTTCATACATTACCTGTCCAATTTGGATTTTGATAAGTCTGCCTTGGAATTCCTGATATAATAATTTTGGAATGTGTGAAGATTATCGATATCAGATAATCAATGCATGTGAGTTAGAGATTTGGTGAGAGTAAGAGATTTGTTGAGAATCTTGATTACCTCATGTCCTGGGATCTGCTATGTGTACTGGACATCTGAATGCATTGCGTTGTGAGTCTGAATGCTGGAATCTCCGACTCTCAGAGGGTCATGTGTAATGCATTGCAGTGTGAGTCTCTGAATGCTGGAATCTCCCACTGACTTGCAACCAACACTGCCACTTATTATAGCCAATTTGACGTCACTGGCAATATTATTGGTATATCAATTATAATATTTACTATCCTCTAGAGGGCAGTATTGCACTTCTTAATTAATTCCACCATTTCTTTTTAATATTCTTATCTCGGGTCAAAAGATCAATCTGATGTAACAAAGAACCTCTCTCTCAGTCACTAGACACAGTGTTTCCATCTAATTTATATCCCTACTCCCTTTTTAAATTACTTACTATCAGCTAAATTCTTTTCTGGTTAACTCAACAGAATCTATTCTTTAGTAATTTTTATTATTTACCAATTATATACTTCTACAATATTTATTGGAGTATATATTTCCTACTGTAACTATAATAAAATATACCTTGATTATAAACATATATTTTGTGAATATAAATCTATATTAGAGATATTAACTCTTATTCCTATACCCAAAAGACAAAATATCTTTTGTTTTAAAAACTTAAGACAGACCAATAAATTTAATTATGACACGTCTTAGCACTTAACTCTAGCCTTATCACACAAAAACATTCTAGGTTCCTTCATGTCTGGCACTTCTTAAAAAAAATATAAAAGACTTCACCCAGGAATGAACTCTGTAAAAAAAATCTCGTTCATTTCTAAATTTAGAGAAAATTTGAAAGAAAAAAAACTGTCTTTAAAAACAAAATGGCTACAGACATCCATTTTAATTTTTCCTTTCTGTAATATACCCGACAGACATGACTGTTTCATGTGGAGAAATGAAGACACTACAAGGTGTGTGAGCAGGCCCGGACTGGGACAAAATATAGGCCCGGGCATTTTGGACTGGGCAGCCCACCTTTTTTTCGAACACAGCTCCTGAGGAAACTGCCGAGTGAGTGGCAGAGAAACGCTGCATTGAGCCTATTTTTAAGTCACTGTGACAAGGAACTTGTTGGTCTTTATGTCAATTATGACAGGAATCATGCTGCTAGTTTTCAACTAATTTAGTTGAGCTTGTATGGCTGGTAATTATTGATTTTATTGTGGTGGTCACTATTGATGGGTGTTTTGTAGCCCAGTGTGTGAAAAGTTGAAAATAATTGAGGGAAGAATTGATTTCTATCAATGTCCTGTGCACTATTTAGAATTGTCATTATTTCTCCATGTTATGCAGTCCAGAGTGTGAAAAGTTGAAAATATTTGAGGAAAGTAATGATTTCTACCAATGTTCCAGTGCACTATCTAGAATTCTCATTATTACCTGGACATCTATATGCTTAAGTTGATCCAAGTGTGTCCTTTACAACGGATTGTTTTTTGCTGTTGTTTGGTTATCCATACATATAACATAAATTGGAAAATTAACCATCCACGGCACTATTCTGTTAATGTGTCCTGTCTATATATGATTTGAATGTTGTGGATCATGAATGTCCTGGTATTGGATTATTAGGGAGCTACAACCCCCATGGACAAAAGACATGCACCTTGCTGAATAATTGTTTGTTACTTGTTTGGTGTGCAAATGCACATTTCTTAATAATCAAATAAAGGTTAATTTTTATTCGTACCACAATCATAAGGGAGATATTCTTCTCAACTACGAGGAGGAACGTTTTTCTGTCTATACAAAATTGAGTGTTTAATCACTTTCTCCTGAATATTAATGTTCTCAATCTAGTAGGTGCTCCGGCTGGAGATCTACTTTGTTTAATATGCTCATACACTGCACACATTACTGTGGAGCTCTGTGACACCCTCATAAACACTGCACATTACTGTGGAGCTCTGTGACACCCACATAAACACTGCAGATCAATGTGGAGCTCTGTGACACCTTCATAAACACTGCACATTACTGGGGAGCTCTGGGACACCCTCATAAACACTGCACATTAATGTGGAGCTCTGTGACATCCCCATAAACACGGCACATTACTGTGGAGCTCTGTGACACCCTCATAAACACTGCACATTACTGTGGAGCTCTGTGACACTCTCAAACACTGCACATTACTGTGGAGCTCTGTGACACTCTCAAACACTGCACATTACTGTGGAGCTCTGTAACACCCTCAAACACTGCACATTACTGCAGAGCTCTGTGACACCCTCAAACAATGCACATTACTTTGGAGCTCTGTGTGCCACTCCCAAACAATGCACAATACTGTGGAGCTCTGACACCCTCATAATGTGCAGTGTTTGAGGGTGTTACAGAGCTCCACAGTAATGTGTGTTCATTGCATTTCCCCCCTTTTCATTACGTTTCCCCCCTCTTTTCATTGCACTCCCCTCTTTTCATTACATCCCCCTCTTTTCATTAAATTCTCTCTCACCTTTCCATTACATTCCACCCTTTTTTCTTTACATTCTTTCCCACCTCTTTCCATTACATTTCTCCCCTTTCCATTATATCCCCTCCTTTCCATTATATTCCCCCCTCTTTCCATTACATTTCCCCCTCCTCTTTTCTTTGCATTCTCTCCCCCCTCTTTCCATTACATTTCTCCCCTCTTTCCATTATATTCCCCCTCTTTCCATTACATTCCCCCTCCTCTTTTCTTTGCATTCTCTCCCCCTCTTTCCATTGCATTTCTCCCCTTTTTCCTTTACATTCTTTCCCCCTCTTTTCTTTACATCTATTTCCCCCCGCACTTTTTTTTACATTTATTCCCCTTCGCACTTCTCTTTACATTTATCCCACCCACACTTTTCTTTACATTTATTCCCCCCCCCCACGCTTTTCTTTACATTCCCCTCCTTCAAGTAACCTGTGCGCTGGCTGGGCTGTGCCGGCTGCGCCCTCAGAGACCACCATGTCCACAGCTCTCCACTGCAGCTCCACATGCCTCTGATCAGCACTGGGAGGAAGTGACGTTATATGATCACTTCCTCCCAGCACCGCAGAGTCACGTGATCGCGACTAGGACCTAATCAGGGGGAGCCGACGGCTGGCCGTCTCCCTCTGATTAGGTCATGGGGCTCGCCAGCCACCCACTTCAGTCAGCCCCAGGCTGCCATACCGGGTGGCTGGCTATGTCGGCCAGCCAGCAAGAGAGGCTAGCGGCCGACCGGCCCATAAGGCTAGCGGCCTACCGGGCAAATGCTCGGTTTGCCCGATGGCCAGTCCAGCCCTGTGTGTGAGGAATCATGTTGGATTATAGAACTGCATCCAGGTCAGGGGTAAGAACAGGAAACAGGAAGCATATGCATAATAAATCTATAACATCGCCCTTTTTTACATTCAATACAAACTTTGGGAACAATTAACCTAAAACAGACCCCGAACAGTCTTGAACATAACATAGAAACATAGAAACATAGAAAAATGTCGGCAGATAAGAACCTTTCGGCCCATCTAGTCTGCCCAATTACATGGATACTTTACCTGGATTTATCTTTTGTTTAGGATAGCCTTATGCCTTATGCCTTATCCCATGCCTGCTTAAATTCAATAACATACTGTGTTACTGGTAGATTACATTACTGATGGTCTTTAAACTCGACCGCTTCGCAAGGCCACAGAGATTTTGCCTGGGGAAGGCCGTGCAGCTCCAGTATGCGTTAAAAAGGAGCCGCCATTCTTCCTGGCTGGGGTGATAGGCACAGAAGAAGTTTATGGTATATGCGGCTGCATTATGTCATTCTCATTCTATCCTTCTAATAGGACAGCAGTATTCTCTCCGCTTTGCATATGTGGTCCAGGAGGAGTAGGGGCATTGAGTGCCTCGGGAGGATCACGTGCAGGAAGCACATAGGCTAGTGCGGTGAGTCATTCTGGCCCTCACAAGTCTACTCGACTGGACTGTGGCAGTAGAGAATGCCATCTACATCCACAAGATATGAGCGCCGTACAACCTGCTGAACACAGTAACCCAGTCTCCAGCAACCACTCCTGTCATCAGGAAGCGGCTTCATACGGATTGGCTCTCCAAGGCTTAGTTCAGGTAAGTCTTTAGCAGACACATCGTATGACAGTTTGACCAGTTGGTTCCTCCGCAGTTTCTCTACGACACCTGTAAACACACATGGTTCAAGCAGTTTGTTGGCCACAGGCAACAAAGTCTTCAGTCTCCTTGACATCCAGCACTGTGCAGGACTACTGTACATGCCTTGGGATGAGGTGTTCCTCCAATGTAGAATGGATTTTTACAGGTCAGTACCATCAAGCTTGGCCTTCTTACGAAGATTCTTCCCTATCCTGACGGCCGATAATTAATACTAATTTACTCTTCCGGTCCAGGTTTATATACAACATTTAGGCCAGTGTTTCTCAAGTAGTGGGTCGTGATCCAAAAGTGGGTCGTGACCAGGGGCGGACCGGGTCGCGAGGCAAGTGCCCCCAGGCCTCTCTAATGCCTGGAATCCACTGATGCATCTTAAATGCAACAGTGGGTCCTAGGCGGTGCAGCTACCTCGGCCTCCTTCACCAGAAACCGCGTGCCGGAACTTCCCTCTTTCTGAATACCTGTTATTTTGTCTGTCCATCTATATCTGTGTGTCCTTCTGTGTATTTTTCCATCTGTCCTTGTATCTATGTCTTGCTCTCCATTTCTCTATTTCTCCTCATCTCTCTTCTTTCTCCCTTTTACTCTATAAATCGCTCACTCCTCTTCCTTTCCCGAATTCCTCCTGATGTGATGTACACTGTATGTGACGTACAATGTACACTGAGAATTCTCAGCAGAATCACACACTGCTTCCCGATCCTGGCCTCCCAGCACAGGGATATGCGGTGAGGTCAGTGGCTGGTGAGGCACTGGCTAGTATCCGAGCCAGATATACACGGTACACGGGTTACATAGGTTCAGGTTCAGTGCTCCCCAGGATTTGGCTGCTTTCAGTGCTCCCCAGGATCTGGTTCATCCACTCCAGGCAGCCGAGTGTCAGCCACATGCTGTCCCCTCCACTTGCAGGGAGGAGGTGCTGCCACAGTGAACAGTCCCACTGAGGCCACACCCCGAGCACAGCCCCACGCCCACTGACTATGCGAGGTGAGGACAATCACATGATTGTCTTACGTCAATCAATGCATGGGAGGCCAGCCTCCCATGGAGGTGTCTTTTGAATGGCTTGGACCAATGGTGTTTTCCCATTGGCCCAAGCTATTCCATTGTTCTCAGTGCCTTTCTGAGGCACTGAATAGCGTAGGTTCAGGAAGTAGGTTCAATCTCCTGGCCAGCTTGAGTTTACACGATTAGCGTAGCGTTCGGCTACGCAAATTGCATAGGTTCAGGGAGGGCAGGCTGCAGCTGCTGCGAAGAGATAACGCGTGCAGCAGCAAAGACGCATGGCAGAAGAGCACAGAGTAGGTGAGTTTACGTTTTTTATAATATTTTATTATTCATTCAGTAGTGATTTTTAAATAAGGCTAGGGTCAGATGAACGCATTTTTCACATTGTCCGTGAAAAAGTGCGTTCGAACGAATGGACGTATTTTTTCGCGGAATAAGCGCTATCGCATCATACGATGCGCATTTTCGTCCGTGATTTTGTACTGATCATCAATAAAACCCTTTTGCGTCTGGACGTTATGTTGGCCGGACGTGTGCAGCGTCTGACGTCTCCCAATCACGCAAACACGCCGCTATGCGGCCGCAGCGCACTCTGTACGTCAGTAGTAGCGGTTTGACGTTCTCGAAAAAATGCGTTCGTTGGCCACTTGCGTTGCACGGACGAACTTTCGTGCGGCCGTTCGTCGTATGTTCCCCGGCATTGGACGTCATTTGCTGCTAGCACGGCCGTGATTTCGTGCGGCTAAACGCACGTGAAAAATGCGTTCGTCTGACCCTAGCCTTAGAGTTGCTTTGTCTACCATCACCCAAGACTTTGAGACCCTTATTAAGAGCAAGAAGCATCCCCAGTTTTCCCATAAGTTCTAATTAATTTCATATGTTTCAATTACAGTTTATTTTATTGGGTTTTTGCCTCAGCAGCACTTTCTTTTTCACTACTGCTGTGATTACTGCACTATCCATTTTGGAAAGAATCCCTGTTTGCAAAATTGTTTAAAAAGTGCATACATTGTGCATATTTGCACACTTTTTTGTTTAATAAATTATAATTTTTAGAGAAATTCAATTATTTTTGGGTCGCGACTTAATGACCAAGGACAATTGTGGGTCCTGAGGGTCCATAGGTTGAGAACCATGTATTTAGGCAAAAGTATTGTAGCGTGAGCAACATGCTCTGTAGCTGTTTGGGCGCACACAAAAGGGGTTTCTTAAAAATAGAAATCAGAGGCTTAAGGTCAATTTCTGCCATGACCTTGTTGCGACCATAGAGGTAGTGGTGAAAGTGCTGACAGGCAAACACTATACTTAGACATTCCTTTTCTATTTGTGCATAGTTTTGCTCAGTAAGAGTCAGTTCTGCTAGCAACACTTTGAAAAGTTACAGGATTTGTAAAGTCATGGTACTTCAGACAGGTGTTTCTGTGCCCAAATGTTTGATGTCCTGCACTGCAATATCATGCTTCGGAAGCCAATGCCAAACAGTATCCTTGTCCAGAAGCTTTCTCAACGGCTCGCAGACATCTGAGAGGTTCGGCAGAAATTTTGCCAGGTAGGTAACAAATCCAATGAAGCGCTGCAGGGATTTCACATTCATTGGCTGCGGCATTTCCAGTATGGCTCTGATTTTGTCTGGGTCAGCCTTCAAACCCTCCCAGGATAGGTTGTGTCCATGGAAGCAGACCTCTTTGACCTTGAATTGCAGCTTTTTTATGCCAAGTTTAACCTGCCTACAACAATCCATCAGTTCGAGCAGTTTGCCATCATGATCTTGGTCTGCTTCCTCAACTGTATCCCCACAGCCAACCACAAGGATGTCATCAGCTATTGTTTGAACACATAGAAACATAGAAAGTGTCGGCAGATAAGAACCTTTCGGCCCATCTAGTCTGCCCAATTACATGGATACTTTACCTGGATTTATCTTTTATTTAGGATAGCCTTATGCCTATCCCATGCTTGCTTAAATTCGATCACTGTTTTGGCCTCTACCACTTCAACTGGAAGGCTGTTCCATGTATCCACCACCCTCTCAGTAAAATAATGCTTCCTGATGTTACTTTTAAACCTTTGCCCCTCTAATCTAAGACTATGTCCTCTTGTTTTGCTATTTTGTTTCCTTTTAAATATACTCCCTTCCTCTACCTTGTGGATTCCCTTTACGTATTTAAATGTTTCTATCATATCTCCTCTGTCTCGTCTTTTTTCCAAGCTATACATGTTCAGATCATTAAGCCTTTCCTGGTAACTTTTCTCCTTCAAGCCGTACACCATTTTAGTAGCCCTTCTCTGAACTCTCTCTAAGATGTCTATATCCTTCTGGAGATATGGTCTCCAGTACTGCACACAGTACTCCAAGTGAGGTCTCACCAGTGCTCTGTACAGTGGCATGAGCACTTCCCTTTTCCTACTGCTAATACCTCTCCCTACACAACCAAGCGTTCTGCCAGCATTTCCTGCTGCTCTATTACATTGACTACCTACCCTTAGATCCTCTGCAATAATAACCCCTAAATCCCTTTCCTCAGATGTTGAGGTTAGGACTGTATCAAATATTCTATATTCAGCCCTTGGGTTTTTACGTCCCAGGTGCATTATCTTGCACTTATCCACATTAAAACTCATTTGCCACAGCACCACTGAGTCCAGACAATAGTTCACATTGTTTACGTTGAAACACCTCTGGTGCAACTGATACTCCAAAAGGCAGTTAGAACCATCTTATCCTGGCCCAAAGAGTCCAAAAGGTTTTCATGTAACTGCTTGCAGTATCCAATTTACATTGTAAAAATGCATCCCGGGCATCAACAAGCATGAACAGATTGCTTTAGGAACTTGTACAAAACATCCTTGAGCGTTGGCATGATGTAGTGAGATTGCCTCAGTGCCAGATTCAAAAATTTGGGATCTATGCATAGTCTTAGCTTATCAGGCTTGTTTACAATCATCATGTTATTTATCCAGCCAGTCGGATCAGTCACTAGTGCTAAGTGTCCATCGGCCTCATACTGGTAAAGCTGCGCCCTAACTGTCTGTTTTAAAACCACTGGTACATTGCGCGGTGCACATTGGACTGGAGGGACACTCAAGTCAAGGACAAAATGAACTTCCCCTGGTACAAATTCTACTGGCTTAGTAAATACATCACTTAATTCCTATAACAACAGTTGTGTTGTCAAGGGCCTCTTGGATTGATTGCTTAGACGCCTTAGACGTTCATAGGTTGAGCCGGATAACAGTGACTTTTGCCAGGCTTCCACAATTTCGAACTCTAGCTTGTGTGTCTGTCCACGTAAGACACATTCTGCCCTAAAGAGTCCAAGATGTCATAAGCGCACCTGAGTATAGCTATCAGTTTGATGTCACTTGGCAGTAGATGTGCTTCGAGTGCTAACATAATTTTGTCTCTTATGCGCATTACATCACACGATGCTACTGAATCGAGCTGACAGGATTGGGGCTTATTATTTAAATGTAAAGTGACAAACCATTGCTTTCCTCTGAATTGCACAGCGCCAATCAATTCACCGCTGTATATAACTTCAGTGGTGCGTATCTCTACCTCATATGCAGATGTGTTCTCTACGGTGTGTAATTTTCCTATTGATGGCTGTCGTTTACTTGACAAACAAACATTAGCATAACGGTATGTTCACTACAGGGCTCGAGTCGAGCGGGAATGGCGTTCCCGCACTTCTCCCACAGCGGGAACGCTGCGGGAACGCTGCGGGAACGCAGCGTTCCCGCTGTGGCCCAAGCCCGAACGCTTTAGCAGGCGGCCGCCGCACATTGCCGGCGGCCGCGTGCTTCCTATTATAACGGCCAGTGACCGGAAGTGGAGCCGCTCGCCTGGCTGTTTCATAGATCCCAGGCGAGCGGCTGCACTTCTTGTCAGCGGCCGCTGAAGCAGGAAATACGTGGCCGCCGGCAATGTGCGGCAGCAGAGGTGAGCTGGGCTGGGGGCAGTATCCATGAGACCTGGGGCAGTATCCATGAGACCAGGGGCAGTATCCATGAGACCAGGGGCACTATCCATGAGACCAGGGGCACTATCCATGAGACCAGGGGCAGTATCCATGAGACCAGGGGTAAAATCCATGAGACCAGGGGCAGTATCCATGAGACCAGGGGGCAGTATCCATGAGACCAGGGGCAGTATCCATGAGACCAGGGGGCAGTATCCATGAGACCAGGGGGTAATATCCATGAGACCAGGGGGCAGTATCCATGAGACCAGGGGGTAATATCCATGAGACCAGGGGGTAATATCCATGAGACCTGGGGGCAATATCCATGAGACCAGGGGGTAATATCCATGAGACCAGGGGGTAATATCCATGAGACCAAGGGGCAGTATCCATGAGACCAGGGGGTAATATCCATGAGACCAGGGGGCAGTATCCATGAGACCAGGGGTAATATCCATGAGACCAGGGGTAATATCCATGAGACCTGGGGGCAATATCCATGAGACCAGGGGGTAATATCCATGAGACCAGGGGGTAATATCCATGAGACCAAGGGGCAGTATCCATGAGACCAGGGGGTAATATCCATGAGACCTGGGGGCAATATCCATGAGACCAGGGGGCAGTATCTATGAGACCAGGGGGTAATATCCATGAGACCTGGGGGCATTATCCATGAGAGTTGGGGCACTATCCATGAGAGCTGGGGGCATTATCCATCAGACCTGGGGCATTATCCATGAGAGCTGGGGGCATTATCCATGAGACCTGGGGCATTATCCATGAGACCTGGGGCATATCCATGAGACCTGGGGCATTATCCATGAGACCTGGGGGCATATCCATGAGAGCTGGGGGCAATTATATCCATGAGAGCTGGGGGCAATTATATCCATGAGAGCTGGGGCAATTATATCCATGTGAACTGGGGAAAATATATCCATATAACCAGTGCTGTGCATATTATTCTTGGGGTTCAGTGCTGTGTATATTATTGTTGGGGTTCAGTGCTGTGTATATTATTATGGGGGCTCTGTGCTGTGCATGATATTATGTTATTGTTGGGGCTCAGTGCTGTGTATATTATCCTGGAGGCTCAGTGCTGTGTATATTATTCTGGGGGCTCAGTGCTGTGTATGTTATTCTGGGGGCTCAGTGTTGTGTATGTTATTCTGGGGGTTCAGTGCTGGGTATATTATTCTGGAGGCTCAGTGCTGTGTATATTATTCTTGGGGCTCAGTGCTGGGTATATTATTCTGGAGGCTCAGTGCTGTGTATATTATTCTGGGGGCTCAGTGCTGTGTATATTATTCTTGGGGCTCAGTGCTGTGTATATTATTCTGGGGGCTCAGTGCTGTGTATATTATTCTGGGGGCTCAGTGTTGTGTATATTATTCTGGAGGCTCAGCGCTGTGTATATAATTCTGGAGGCTCAGCGCTGTGTATATTATTCTGGGGGCTCAGCGCTGTGTATGTTATTCTGGGGGCTCAGCGCTGTGTATATTATTCTGGGGGCTCAGCGCTGTGTATGTTATTCTGGGGGCTCAGCGCTGTGTATGTTGTTCTGGGGGCTCAGTGCTGTGTATGTTATTCTGGGGGCACAGTGCTGTGTATATTATTCTGGGGGCTCAGCGCTGTGTATATTATTCTGGGGGCTCAGCGCTGTGTATATTATTCTGGGGGCTCAGCGCTGTGTATGTTATTCTGGGGGCTCAGCGCTGTGTATGTTATTCTGGGGGCACAGTGCTGTGTATATTATTCTGGGGGGCCTGTGCCTGGATATATATATATTATATATAAAATGCGTTAGTCCAGTTGCCACAATCACGAGTATACCTGTACGTAGTGATACCTTTCACTGATCAGTATAGTTTCCAGTTTACACTCTTGAAAGCTTGTCTTTTAAATGTAAAGTTAACCCAATAAAAATGGTATCACCGGCTCGTCCGGCTATACTCGTGATATATATATATATTTTCTTAAGGTAATGGGGGTTGTGGAATTCGTGGGTGAGTTCCCTCACTTTTTTTCCCAGGACTTGACCCCTGGTTCACTAGCTATACTGAGAACAATTTTGTCCCTTATTAATTCCTCTCTGAGAGCACCATATTCATAGGTTGCTGCCCTTTCTCTCAAGCGTGTCAAAGTTATCGAAAGATTCTCCCTCTTCCTGTTTGCAGCACCCAAACAGAAAACTTTCGTAAATGATGGTTTTAGCAGGTTTGAAAAAAAGCTTCCAGTGCATCTAAAATGGCTGTAACATTTTCTTGCTGCTCTGCTGCAGATTTCTCAATCAAGCCTATAGCCAGGGAATAATCTGCAAATTCAGCTCTGAAAGAATCCTAATTGCTGCTCCAATCCCCACTCATTATCATCCCCTCTACGGGAAGTATACAATTACTGGCAGCCATATTGTCAGGAAGCGTCTGAGCTCTCAAATATCAAAAAATCCACAAAGAATTGTCTTAAGCCATAGTTTACAAATCTGTGTAGTTTCCCAAAGCTGTTGTGCTTCAGACAAGTGGCTCAGTCCTCATTCAAGTTACTTCTGACCCCATGTTTCATGTACAGAAATTAAGACACTACAAGTACCTAGTGTGAGGAATCCTGTTGGATTATAGAACTGCATCCAGGTCAGAGGTAAGAACAGGAAACCGGAAGCATATGCATATTAAATCCATAACAATGGCTACCAAATGGGTAAGTATGTATGTTCATAGCTACTGCCAGGCCAAATCTAGGTAATTGAACCAGGGTGCAGTACCAGAAAGACATCAGTTTGTATGATATCTCAAACCATGTTAAGTTAAATGAATTGCATTCTTCCTTTGATTGTTCAAGATGGCATATTCAAATTCATAGTCCCAGTAACCCATAAATTAAGGCAATCAGTTACGAACAGAGGAAACTGGAAAAGAATAAAGTACTTAAATGCCATGCGGTAATGGATCAGAGGAGGACCCCAGGTTTTCGAAGGGTGTCAGTTTACATATGAAGAAGCTGACGATAGTTGAAATATTCACAGGGTTATTCAAAGAGAATCGAAATGTCAACGCACGTTCGGTGACTTTTCGTTCTCCTCAATTCGGTTTGATTTGGCGATCCCATTTCGGTGACCCTGCTGTGTATTCAGCAAGCACCACAGGGTCCCCGAATTGCAGGGAAAAGTTGCTGCAAACCCGACGAACACTCACCGCAAAACCCGGCGAAGGCACACCGAAAATCCGCAAAAACAACTGGATTAACCCCGCCGAAAACGCCGGAAAAACCCGAGCAGGAGCCAATCACACGCAGCGAAGCCGCGGGAAAAAGCTGACACCGCAGACGAATGGAGTGAAAAAAAAAAACCAGTTTGCTTGAATGTTTGAAAAGTGAAACGCTGTTTGCAAAGAAACTACTGAGCGAAAATGTCTGAAATTTACATGTGAGGTCCAAGGAATGATAATAAAAAGGGCTGTTACAGAAAAAAGAACAAACGTTTAATTTTTTATTTTTTAAAAAAATTTTTAAAGAAAAAAATCCCGAAAAATGCTCACAATTTCCAAAAAAATCTATAAATAAAGGGACTTCTTACTGCAGAATATTATAATCAACGGTTTATCAGATATTGAATTAAAACAGGAATATTTTTAACATTGAAGCATATTGGATTCGCCTGAATAAACCTGCCGAATTAAACCACCGAATGGCAGGGCAATTCGGCAACTTTTCACTGCTGGGTTTTGCTTTCTGAATAGACAAAGCATTGCTTCTCTATGGGGATTCACTACCCTCGAACAGACACCAAACAGGCACCGTATGTGTAGGCAATTTGCCAACATTTGTCGAATTGCCTACTCTCTGAATAGCCGAATGGCCAAGAAAGGTAAACGAGCGCTGATTTTCAGTGTTCGGTTACCTTTCGGCAGCCATTCGGATCTCTTTGAATAACCTTGTCAGTTAAGGAACGTAGGTGAAAATCCCTATTAATAACTTTCAAGGCAATAACTCCAATTGAAGACAGGTCGTTTTAATATTAGAAGAGACTTTTTAGAACATTGGGTGCCTTATACTTTGTGCCAACAGTTTGGGGAAGGCACTTATCTGCTACAACATGACTGTGCTTCTGTGCTCAAATAGGGTACATGAAGACATGGTTTGACAAGTTTGGGGTAGAGAAACTCAAACAGCAAGCACAGAGCCCTGGCCTCAACCCGATTGGACGTATTTGGAATGAACTGCAACAATAAACCATTTCACCAAAAACTAGTGTCTAGCCTAACAAATGCTCTTTTGGGAGAATGGGCACCAATTCTGGCAAACATACTTCAGTAGGTTGTGGAAGCCTTTCCAAAACAGTGTTAACTGTCATAGCTGCAACACTATATTAATGTTCATGGTTTTGGAATGGTATATCCATGTCAGGCATTCAGCCAACTAGTACTCTAGCATTCAGTCACCTGTCTGGCAAGGAGCTTAGTGGTCTCTGCTATCAAGGAGATGCAGACTCGCTTCTACCATGCTACAACCACATTGTATGCTGTGCACCCCTGGCCAGCATCCAAGGTGTAGGGAGGCATGCCTATGGCAATGGAGACTTGGGGAAACACTTGTCTTCCTCAAGGGGCATCTGGGCCTGGCAGCCAACTTCCTGCCTTGTCGGTGTCATGGCTGGGGTGGCAGGATGCAGAGAAGAAAAGGTGAACCTGGTGGGGCATGGCAACCCCTGGGCTCCTTATAACACACCTCTCCACAGGTAAGGTGCACAGATCTATCTACTGTATAGAACCAAACTTTAATACATTCAGAACAGATCTAGCTTACATGGACCAAAGAGGTGATAATTCCTCTGTATTCAATGAATTAACTGCCTAGAGCAAATACAAAACAAATCACTCTTAATAAAAACACACATAAGTAAACAATAGGCACGTAATGGAAGGAGTATAGAATGCCCTGAACATTCATCCACTGATACAAACGTTTGGACAAGTGTCTCACATACATATTTGGCAAAGTCTTCTATGCAAAAAATAAGTATAGTCAAACCAAAATATTAAAAAGGATGTTAGATGAAGCATTTTTAAAACATACCTTTCCTGTTTATAAATTACTTTCTTTGTTAAGCATAAATGTACATGCAATTATGTCATGCTTTGCACTCACAGCAGATGTTTCAGAAATAAACCTTCTAGAGAAGACCCTTTATTTAAGTCATGTGTTGTCATATTTCCTGTTCTACAGATATTAGGTCAGCGACTTTTAAACAAATATGTACCCTTCAGTAAGGGATAGAAAGATGTCAAACTCCAGCATAAAAAGGATAATGTTGATTGTATTTAAAGATCCTCAATTGTACATTAGAGCCCATGTATGGTCTTAGAAAGCCCTGATTTTAACTATATAGGCACCGTGAGTTCCTGTTTACATACAATTTTGATTAACTGCTCACATATGTAACTTACTAATTAAAGCAGTTAGCGCAAAGTTAGCCCTTAATATACCGTTTGATTAAGTTACTTTCTAAAAAAAATAAGTAGACATTAGATCAATTAATGCAGGAAACTCTAATAGGTAAAAGTGATACACTATTTAATTTGCTCCGCCCCGTCACTCTGTCTCTGCCGCTCCTCTCTGTGAATCCCTGCACTGGCTCCCCATCCACAGCAGAATCAAACTCAAACTACTCACCCTGACCTACAAAACCTTCACTAACGCCGCTCCTCATTACCTTTCCTCACTAATCACCAGATACACCCCAGCCCGCTCCCTAAGATCCAGAAATGACCTGCGCCTGGCTTCCTCCACCATTACCTCTTCACATGCCAGACTGCAGGACTTTTCCCGTGCGACGCCGACCCTATGGAATGCGGTTCCTCACAATATCAGACTGACCCCAAATCTGGCTTCATTTAAACGCTCCTTAATGACCCTTCTGTTTAGGGGAGCCTACCACCCGACTCCGTAACAGGACATCCGACCGACCCAAAAACAGTCCTCACCTCTCCCTGCATTAACACGTCACTGCAGCCCCCCCCCTCCTGTTTTAATCTCCTCAACCATCTAGATTGTAAATTCCCACGGGAATAGGGCCCTCATGTCCTCCTGTATCTGCTGGCAGGAATACTGACCTGCCTTCTGTATGAATTGTAGAATTGTCCTGTCTTTACCTCTGTATAGCACTGCGGAATGTGTTGGTGCTTAATAAATAACAAATAATAATAATTAAATGTGTATGAAATATGTTGTAAGTGTTATACAGTCTTTTTATGTTTGACAGGTGAATTTGACGGTCATTCATTATATATATTCATTTTTTCTCTCTTGTGAATGCTTGTTTGACTGTGAGCTGCTACCTGCCAATTCATCTGTGTCAAGGCCTTTGACACAGTAGACCCTGGCATTCTATTACAAAAACTTAAAAACTCTGGTATTGGCAATCACACACTAAAATGGTTTCATTCATATGTATCCAACTGATCGCAATATGTGTCCATTTCTGGCAGCTCCTCCCCCCCTCCCAGTCACTTGCGGTGTACCCCAGGGCTCGATACTCGGCCCCCTGCTATTCACGATATTCATAAATGATCTGCCCAATGTCTGCAAAGCCTCAACTGTACACATGTACGCAGACGACACCGTAATCTATTCCAGCAAACCAAATCTCAGGCAGCTGGAGGCCGTGCTGCAAGAACAATTCACAGAGGCAGAAAAGTGGATCAAAGATAACAAACTTTTTCTAAATACTGACAAAACTGTTACGATGCTCTTTGGAACAGCACCTAAACTACATAAATTGCAAACTCCCTATCTATGTGTCAGGACAAAATCAAATGGCACGCTGACCACAGTTACTACTCTCAAATATCTAGGTATGTGGTTGGACCCAAATCTATCCTTTGGCCCCCACATCGAAAAACTCTCATCTAAACTTTACCCCAAACTAGGTGCCCTGTACAGAAACAAATCCTGCCTGAGCCCCGCGGTAAGAAAGCAGATTGTACAACAAATGCTTATTCCAGCTATTAAACACGTAGATGTAGTGTATACAGCGGCCCCGCAAATGCACCTTCATAAACTTACTACATTGTATAACTCATTCTGCCGCTTTGTGCTACAATGTAACTACATGACCCACCATTGTGACATGTTAAAAGAACTAAACTGGCCATCACTAGAATCCAGGCGTACCCTTCACCTTTCCAACCTGGTGTTTAAGAGATTTTCTGGGAAGCTGCCACCCTACCTGAATAGACTGCTTCCCCTAGCAGTTCCCTCATCCTATAACCTCTGATCCAGGACCAGCACCTTACTTGCAATACCACAATACAAAAAGAATGTGGCTCAATCCTCATTTTCCTACAGAGCACCGCAATTATGGAATAATCTCCTAGAGACACAATCAAATCCTGCCCCAGTCTTAAATCCCTCAAGTGCTCCCTATTAAAATACCTGAATACAGAATGCACCTGTAAACATGTAACATAATGACTTTAATTCCTACATATTTATTTCTGTGATAATCTGTATATTTGTGGGGGGGTTTTTTACTATCTTGCATTGTATTACTTTGTATTTCTGTAACAACTGTAAAATTTCAATGCTCATGAACCCAGAACTTACTTGAAAACAAGAGAAATCTCAATGTATCTTTCCTGGTAAAATACTTTGCAAATAAATAAATAAATCTTTTGCAAAATACCGCATACTTATATTGTATGTTATGTCGGCCTTTGTGTATAGAGGAGCCTTCGTGTTAATAAAACCAGGGATTTTTGCTTTGCAAGATTTTAACTGAAGGTGATAAAACTTCCCATACTATTTTTTTCACTTCAAATAGCAAGGTGCATTGCAAGTGAAGTAGGAAAAAAAAATCAGTGATCAATTATTTTATTCTGCTTCAAATAGTAAAAAGCCTTCAGGATTTAGACAAACTGCTCTACGAGTCTCTAGCATTTGGAACGCTGGTATTTGTTTTTGCAGATTTTATCACTTCTGATTGAAAGTCTCTTTTGGATTGAACAAAATATTTCCACTTGCTAACTTTCAGGCAAAATATACAAAAATATTATGCAACTGAAAGATTTATTAACTTTTCCAGACACAATCTGAACCTAAGTTTATATACTCATTTCCGACTGATTTGGCTCCGGCTTCCAGCGCATCCTAGCCATGCAGGAAATGAGTCTAAAACATACTGCCAAGCTCATTTTTCTTCAAAACACATTTATGCACAATTACTAATGATATTCTTTGCAGTTTTGACATTTTTAGATATTTTTTAAAAGATACCATTTCTTTTCGGCACTACCCGTATAACCAATAACAATCACATCACATTTGAAGAGATTAAAAAAACAGACTTCTCCTTTCTGCCCTTAACCCTTTCCCGCCTCCCGTACCGTGCCTTTCCTGTGGTGAGTGGGCTTTGAAGACGTGGAGCGTACTAATACGCCCCGTTGACTTCTATGGCCTGCTTCGACCCCGTTTGGCACTCGGCATGTGCGGTTGGCTGCTTCAGGACACTTTGTGCGTCAGCTGCATGGGCTGACCGAAGGATAGGCTCGCCACAGCACCTGGCAGCGAGGCGTACTAGTACGGTCCACTTGCATTAAACCACTCCCGCCGGGCGCCACCCGCCTGGTGTTAAGGTGTAAAATAATGGGACAGAGTTTGCGAACAGCCTCTGCCCACTTATGTTTTTTAGGCAGACACATATTTCAATTGCATGGTTTAGTAAAACATTTTCTAATTTTTAGAAATACTTTTGTTAATAAAAACTATTATTTTCAAAGCTGTATGTTCCACCACCCTGGAATCCAAAATTTTGATTTACAGGGTTATTCAAAGAGATCCGAATTGTGGCCGAAAAGGTAACCGAACAGTGAAATTCAGCATACGGTTACCTTTCTTGGCCATTCGGCTATTCAGAGAGCAGGTAGTTCACCAAATCCTGGCGAATTTCCTGCACATACGGTGCCTGCTCGGTGCCTGTTCGAGGGCAGTGAAACCCCCATAGTGAAGCAATGCTTCGTCTATTCAGAGAACAAAAACCAGCAGTGAAAAGTTGCCGAATTGCCCTGCTGTTCGCTGGTTTCATGCGCCAGATTTATTCAGGCGAATCTCATAGGCTTCAATATTAAAAATATTCCCGTTTTAATCCAATATCTAATAAACTGTTGATTATAATATTCTGCAGTAAAAAGTCTCTTTATTTATAGATTTTTTAGGATCTTTTAGGCATTTTCAGGATTTTTTTGTGAAAAAAAATTCCATTTGTTTTTTTAAATTGTTTTTTCTTTTTTCTGTAACAGCCCTTTTTATTATCAGTCATTGGATCTTATATGTAAATTTCAGACATTTTCATTCTGTAGTTTCTTTGCAAACAGCGTTTCACTTTTCAACCATTCAAGCGTACTGTTTTTTCTTTTTTTTCACTCCATTCGTCTGCGGTGTCGGGTTTTTCCGGCGGCTGCTCTGCGCTGTGATCGGCGGCTGCTCAGGTTTCTCCGGCGTGTTCGGTGGGGTTAATCCAGATGTTTTTGCTGTTTTTGGTGTACGTTCGCCCAGCAATGTATCTAGGCCTAGGCCGACAAGGCCTAGGCCTAGGGCGGCAATGTTCAGGGGGCGGCGCCCCGCCGCTCGGTGGGACCCGCTGCCGCTCAGTGGGACCCGCCACTCGATCATAGGACACGGCCGCCGGACGGGAGACCTGGCTGCCGCCCGCGGCTGCCGGTTCGCAAATACGGCTGCCGAGTGGAAGCACTGGGGGGGAAGTGTTCATATGACGTCACTTCCTCCCAGCGCCTAGTCCCTGACACGTGCCGTCCCACGTGATATGGGGAAGGCAAGCAGGAGCAGGAAGTGCAGAGCCTTTTGCACCGGGAGAGCAGAGCGGCGGCGGCAGTGACTCAGGTGAGCGGGGTCTCATGCAGGGGCGGACTGTCTGACCCCTCGGGCACTGCCCGAGGGCCTGTGGGTTGTAGGGGCCCGGTTTTGGCCCGACACAGTGAGTGGACTGGGCCCCGACAATTTTTGCCTCCTGCAGTGCCGCGGCACCTGTGTCCGCCATCGGGGCCCTGCTGCTGCGGCGCACGCCACTCTGTAACCGCGGCGGCGCCGCAGCAGCCTGCTTTCAGCTTCGTTAGACCCCGGCCCCAACGTGACACGCACGCCACAGCATGCTCTCTGACAACGCTGTATGGCGCCGCCCCCACGTGATGCGTACAGGGCACGCTGCACGCCGTCGACAGAGCCTGAGGTCGGTCGAGACTCGGGCAAATAAGGAGGAGCCAGCAGGGTGCGGAGCATAGCCAGCAAGCCTGAGGAGCCTGCCTGCTGCACACATTCCGACTTCACATTCTGAACACGACGGCACACTGCACTGGTGCCCTCACGTGATGTGCGCACACCGCACGGTGGCAGAGGACAAACGCGGCGGGAGAGGTCCGGCAGAGCCAGCCAGCATGAGGCAGATCGGCCATGTCTACTAATTTCAATAGTGCATGGAGGGGGGGTGTGGAGGCTTCAGGAATTGATGCGGGGGAGAGAGTGAAGAAATTGATGTTGGGGTAATGAATTGATACGGGGAGAGAGTGATGAATTGATACGGGGAGAAAGTGATGAATTGATACGGGGAGAGAGTGATGAATTGATACGGGGAGAGAGTGATGAATTGATACGGGGAGAGTGATGAATTGATGCGGGGAGAGTGTGATGAATTGATACGGGAGGGAGTGTGATGAATTGATACAGGGAGAGAGTGATGAATTGATACGGGGAGGAGAGTGTGATGAATTGATACGGGGAGAGAGTGATGAATTGATACGGGGAGAGAGAGATGAATTGATACGGGGAGAGAGTGATGAATTGATACGGGGAGAGTGTGTTGAATTGATACGGGGAGAGTGTGATGAATTGATACGGGGAGGAGAGTGTGATGAATTGATACGGGGAGGAGAGTGTGATGAATTGATACGGGGAGGAGAGTGTGATGAATTGATACGGGGAGGAGAGTGTGATGAATTGATACGGGGAGGAGAGTGTGATGAATTGATACGGGGAGGAGAGTGTGATAAATTGATATGGGAGGAGAGTGTGATAAATTGATATGGGAAGAGTGTGATGAATTGATACGGGGAGAGTGTGATGAATTGATACGGGGAGAGTGTGATGAATTGATACAGGGAGAAAGTGATGAATTGATACGGGGAGAGTGTAATGAATTGATACGGGGAGAGTGTGATGAATTGATACGGGGAGAGAGTGATGAATTGATACAGGGAGAGAGTGATGAATTGATACGGGAAGAGTTATGAATTGATACGGGGAGAGTGATGAATTGATACGGGGGGTGATGAATTGATACGGGGAGAGTGATGAATTGATATGGGGAGGAGAGTGTGATGAATTGATATGGGGAGAGTGATGAATTGATATGGGGGTGATGAATTGATAATTGGTGAGGGGGCGTGATGAATAACATGACAATTGATATCCTTTGGGGGGGTGATGAATTGATGTGCTGGGGGGTTGAATAAATTAATTACATTACTGAGTTTTATTGCTGTGGAGCTCTGTGATACTCTCGTACTGCACATTACTGGGAGTTTTATTGTTGTGGATTCTGTGATACAGTAATGTGCGCTGTGTATGAGCGTATCACAGAATCCACAACAATAAAACTCCCAGTAATGTGCAGTGTGTATGAGCGTATCACAGAGCTCCACAGCAATAAAACTCACAGTAATGTTCGGTGTGTATGAGCGTGAGTTTTATTGCTGTGCAGCTCTGTGATACACTCATACACACTGCACATTTCTGTGGGTTTTATTGCTGTGCAGCTCTATGATACGCTCATACACACTGCACGTTTCTGTGGATTTTATTGTTCAACCAATTAGAGTCGCTCGGATCCAGTATACTTCACATGCATGGCTGATCTTTGTAAAAATGCTTGAATTTAAACATTTCATAACTTTATTTATTTTAATAGATACATTTGAAATGGTATGCAAAATATACAAGTAGGCACTTGGTGTCCACTTTTAATATAAAGAGAGGGAAAGGCAGAGCCTAAATAGAAAGGGCAGGGTTTCACCAGGAAGAGGTGTGACCTTGACAGGAAGGGGTGTGTCAAATTTAAATTAGGGGTGCACGAGTTTAGTCAGGCCTAGGGCAGCACAAAACCTAAATACACCACTGCGTTCGCCGGGTTTTGCGGTGAGTGTTCGGCGGGTTTGTGGCGGCTTTTCCCTGCACTACGACGGCCCTGTGGTGCTCGCTGAAATGGGATCGCCAAATCGCACCGAATTGAAGAGAACGAAAAGTCATTGAACATGCGGTGACTTTTCGATTCTCTTTGAATAACCCTGAATGAGACATTTTATCAGACTTCCAGAAATCTACAAGAAAATAAGTCCAGACAGTAAACTATAGTATCTTACAGAAAATAAAGGGAAAACAAATTCTGCTGTTCTAATGGCTGCTAGATTCAAATAAATCAATTTATGAATGTCGTCCAGTCATTTTTTTATGTTCACCTGCATTTTACAAATTTTGACTGGAAAAAAAGTAAGAACTGATAAAAGCTAATCTCTGCTGAGTAAAAAAAGACATAATTTTATGAACAACATGATTGTTCTGGCAGATAATGTTGTACTCATTGGTGAAGCAGCAGCTTGTAACTTGGCAATCAGCCAAAGTGATAGAATAAAGTTTTCAAGTGCCGAGGGAATAAATTATTTTCTACCAGGGCAGTGTGCATTTTTTCTACTTGTAATTCAATTCCTGGTATGCTTCCACCTCATTAAAACAAGGCCAGCGGCAAAGAGCTTGTCCAGACTTGCATGGCTATTGCAGATATTGTCATTCTAAAAATCTAAGGTTTTGTGCAATTTTTATTATTTTCTTTTTTACCACCTATTTGTCATTTCTATGATGAGAAAATGTGTTAACAACATCTGCAATAAAAGATTCAGTGATATTGAGATAGAAAAAAAAGATACAAATGCAAAACTACTTTCTCAGGTACAATACCATTAATCTAAAAAAACCACTACAAAGTAAAAACAAAACAAGCCATATAATTTTTCCATTTGTGGTAGTAAAATATTATTCCTTGTAAATGCCACGAATAATGTGATGGTTTCTTCATGTAGTTCATGAACTTTTTGAGTACACATATTACCATCTATCTCTCTCACTACAAAATGCTAAATTAGAAATGAGAAAAATATAGACTAAACTGCGATTTGAATATATTCCGTCCAAGTTGATTAGTTTGTAAGGATTGTGTTAAAGGAACACACTATTCAGCCTGACAGATAAAAAAACATATAGGGTGAATTCCCATATACACCATGTGTTGCGTAGAATAATGAACGCTCACAAAGCCATAACATTGTATGTCCCGTATACCTTAGTAATCCAAATGGGCTAATTGTCCATCTGGTCCCGTCATACAGCAGCGTACAACACAGTAATAAACCGTAGTAATAAAATAAAGAAACATTTATTACTTACACTTAAAACTTAGGGCAATACAGCAGGCATAAATACGAAACAGGAGTGTATATAAAGCTCAATGCGTTTCGTCCCCTTAGGGACTTCCTCAGGAGCATTTAAAATGGGAATTCACCCTATATGTTTTTTATCTGTCAGATATATTCCCTTTGTTTTCTATTCATCCTGACCACTTTTTTGATTTAAAATTGTCAGGATGTGAGGAGTACCTTCCCATCTCAGCTCCTCCCAATCTGACAGAAAAGCTGGGTGAAGTCGAGAAGTTTCCTCCACCCAACCCAGCGTCATATGCAGTCAGGATATTTGAATTTCCTGTCTCTCAGTCAGCAGATTGGTCGCCAGTGACATCAGCATGCACAAAGCGTGCCGACAACACTCTCTTTGAGACCAATTGCTGTAGATAGGGGTCTCAGAGAGGCAGTAGAGTCCCTGAGCTAAAGAAGAGGAGTTGTATGAGGCGAGGGACAAAAGGTGGTAAAAAAAAAGAGAGAGAAAACAAATATCGGCAGAGGCTGTCAGCAAGCTCTGCCCCATTATTTAAGGGTAGAAAAGGGAAGTCTGTTTTTTAATAGAGTATCCCTTGATCTCATGAATAAGTGATTTTAACAGAAAATAATAATTCCGTGATAATATGATCATCGAGGGTAAGAGAAGTACAGAATTTCCCTCATGTTGATTATCTAAATTCCAGTGACTCTTGCATGGGACAGTTTCTCATTCCACTAATGTTTTCAATATACATTCTTTCATCGACAAATAAAAAATAAATGGCAGTAAGTGACTGATAATATCAATAAGTAGAAAATGTGCTCTGATTGTAATCAGAGAGCAGGTATTTGTCATTGTGTCTGGAAATTACCTCCTGCTACTCCTCTGGGCACAGGCCAGGATTCAAAGGCTCCCTTGCTTTAAAACAGTGATTGAAGAAAACCCTAACCCAAGTCCTAATATCTTTGGTCTAAATTCTGAGTCATGTGTAAAATACCAATGCTCTGGTACTCTTATAAACTCTGTTGACATTAAAAGGCGTTGGCCGGTTTACCAGAGCCGTAGTTAAGGTCAAACATGGTGAAATCCAGCCCTAATCCCACCCCTAAACCTTGACTCAATATTCCTTTACATTTTCATCACTGTATCCCTCTATCCCAGCTTTCTGTGAGTCCATATCTACCATACCATTCATAGCCGTATGTCTCATTAACCTAAATTTCCCAAATGCTTATCTAAATCTCATAACATTGAAATGATCCTAACTCAAGATCTACCAAATCCAAACCTTTTTTAATCCTTTGAATGTAGAAGTAATGTTTTAAGCACTATAGTATTTCTGTACAATGTGCACCAAGAAAATTGAGACAAATGTTCAATGCTTGTGAGGCATTGATGGACATGCATATGTGTGCAATGCTATACATCAAATGGACATGAATACTAGACATGATGTAACATATAAGTGGAAATTTCAGAAAGAACAAAGCTACAAAAATAATTGGTTGAAAACAGGGTAAATCAGATGGGAAAGGACAGATATCTGCTGGACACAATAATCAATACCTGTACTGTATTCTCAGAATCAAAGGGAAAACTGATGAGGAGTCATGCTGTGACAAGGACTGATCAGAATGTCTTTATTTAGTGTAATGCCTGGCACAATACAGTGATTGTTGCATTGGCATTATATGTGGATGCCACAAACAGGGTAACCAGACTGTTGCAGTTAATCTCAAAAGCAATATTTACCATCAAGGTGGGGGGGGTCTGAAAGTGCATTTCAGGAACTCTAGGGTGCTTTGAAGCGACTGCATTCTAGGTCAAAGGCAACGTGAGTATGCCCACCTTGTTTTATTATCCTTTATTAGGTTTATTAATGCATCCCTTACTGCAAGTAACTTTATGGGTATGATTACCTAAATCGTGATCAGTGCAGCATGATTGCTCAACAACCAATACAAGAATTGTGCATCTTTGCTGAGTTTTAAGTGGTGTCCAGCAGTTTAAAGGAACTTCATTTCACTCAGCAACAATTTCATCCCTTCAGTTGCAGAGACAGCAAAAGAGCAAACGAGTTGTGTAATGCCAGACACATAACTCTTACTAGGTTGACCTCCAGGGCCACTATGCATATAACATATGAAATATGTGGGGCCACATTACATTCTTGGTGCTAACGTTAGCGCTCACCTGCGTGAGCATTAACATTAGCCCCGGTGGCTACCGCATATTACAGTCCAAATGCTAACTGGTTAAGTAACCCGTTACCGTTTGGTACCTTGCGCTTTTCAGAGCGAGGTTACTGTACTTTGCGCTCCCCATGTTAAGCATAGGGAGCGCAAAGTGTTAATCAGAGTTCGGATTACAAAGTCCTAACGCTGATTACCGTCCGGCTGTGGTTAGCAAAAAATTAACCACAGCCTGGACTTGGTGCTAACGGATTCTGCTGGTGCAGAATCCGTTAGCCTGATACTCATCTCTTGTCCCACAACGAGGACCGTGACTCCGTCCTCCTCCTCTGTCGCCGGGACCAGAGGGAGAGACTGGGGGAAAAAGTCCCCCCAGTCTCTCCCTGCAGATCACTTGACCGACCTGCCGGATCTCTTGAGGCGAGAACCGGCAGGTCATGTGACCGGCAGGGGGAAACTCAATGGAGTCCTATGGACTCCATTGAGTGGATGCTCGCGGCGGCGCTTAGCGCTGCCACAAGCATCCTGGGGCGCTACTAACAATGCAGGCACCTTTTTAAGCGCCTGCATTGTAATCTCACGTTAAAATGGGACCGGTAGGGAGAAAACAGCAGGCGCAATTTTTTTTCCCTAGTGCCCCCGTTTTAACGTGAGTATTGTAATGTGGCCCATGGTTGGTATATAAAAGGTCGAATTGTAGCAAATGTATTTTGACATTTTATGTGCAGATTATTTAATTTACTTACAACGTTTCCACAAATTTAGTTACAAATGTAGACTAGCCATACTCTCTGGACGTATTGCCAGCGTGAAACCATATTACGGATATTTCCCTTGGTTTTGAAATTGTAATGTTGTGATGGAACCGTTCTCTTCCGCCTGTCATGACTCTCCAGACACCCCTTCATTGCGGTCAGCCCGGCTACTGGGAGCGCTGTCCTCAGCGCCTCGAGCAGTTTGACCCGCCTGCTTCTGTTTCTCTGCCCTGGAGCCTTTAGGAATTTCCAGAAGGCTGCTCTGTGCCTTCTGAGGTTGAGTGTGTAGTGTAGCGTAGCTGAAAGAGACACCAGACGCGGCTGTATGTTCCAACAGGATTCTCTCTCTCTCTGAGATCTTTAATGAACAAAAACACCACAATTTATGCTGAGATCCAACAGCCATAATTTGCATAAATGACCCACATTGACCTACTAAAATGTTAATTACATTATGTCAGATTTTTACAATAAACATTCCTCTTTCTTCATATCACACATCATTTACATAATCTATTGTAAAGGAAATCAGTTAGGTTTTGGCTGAGACAATGGTGACTCCCAACCTCTGAGACATGTAAACAGATAGCAGATGAACAAAGAGAAAACCCTTTTGCCTAATCACAAATTACTCAAACCTATTTTACAATCTATACGAAAGAAAGCATTTGAACTCGCTGCAGGTAGTATCTTTAAAAAAAACACATTTCTACCTAAAGAAATATAAGTATATTTAAAACTAAAGCTACGCAATTTACACTAAACTAATTTAAACTAAAACCAAACGATGTAAAATATATTTAAAATCACACGATACAAATGAACACAAAGTCTCTTGGGGTCTGAAGCGCGGAGCACCACGTCAGCTCCATGACAAATGTTATGTGACATTATAGCACTATTAGTTCAATTGGCTGGCCAGCTGGCCGTGAGTCGTGACAGACAGAATTTGGCTGTCAAAACAAGAAATGCAAAGTACTAACTGAACACTGTTTACAGGAATGCAAACAGATATCAATCTGCAGCTCCAGCATGCCCTTGTTCACCATAACTGCCTCTTTCCAAAGAAGGTCACAGAAACTTTATATGTTGCATTACCTCTTCAATTCTAGCATTAAGAACAGTATCTTTCCTTTTATACTTGTTATAGCTGCAAGCCCTGGACTATTCCCTTACCTACAATTACCGTACTGGAGACATTCCAAATATTTAATTGTTTATGACATTTTAATGACTTTGTGATTGTGATCATATGAATTCACATCCTTGCTGTGTCATCAAAATGATTATTGGCCTTATGTTATGTTTATGGTGTGGCATGGTGACTAGGGGCAAGGTTATTGATCACCACTTTATCAGCACATGGAAGGAAAGAGCCCCTTGTCCCCATGTATAGGGTTAAGTATCCCAGTTGTCTGTTAATTTAGACTTCCCAGCCCTATGAAATGTGCTGAGGTTCTCTCTGTGTGGGTCTGTGTCATTGTTGGACTGAGACCAGCAATGACAATGTGCACCTTGGAGCAGAGAATACCATGCAAGGAAAATCTTAAACTAATTAAACAAATTTTACTGGCTGGTACTGAGAGAGGACAAATTCTAGAGTTTAGTTATTCTCCGGGAGAGGGGTAGGTTTTCTTATTATGAGTAAAGAGAAGCTGTAACAGTTGATAACATGGTCTCTGAAGTGGCTATATCACAATGGGTTAAAGGTTAGAGGGTACCTGGGTTATGAAGTACCTTCCTTCTAGGAGCTGCAACCTGTAACTGTAATGGGGTTTTTTTTTAAATAAAGTTTTTTATTGCTTTCAATACAAATAAGTAAGCGAGTATAAAAGGTGACTGCGCAGACTTGTAGACATGTATAAATCCAAGTCAAGGCAAGAAATCCTTGATTACACATAGGCAATGCTATTCAAGAAAAGGATTAGCAATATTCGTAGAATCCTATGGGCCAAAGAACGTTAGGTGTGCAACAGTGATAGATCCGAGTGGAAGAGGGCTCAGAATGCAGTAGTATCGCAATCAGTGTATGATACCACAAAGCCAGTTCTTCAGAAGACACTTTAAGGGTCATGCCTGACTCGGGGCAGCGGTGTGCAAGGTCACAAATCACTTGCCTCTGATCATACGAGAAAGACCCATCCAAGAGCATATTTATTTATTTATTTATTTATTTATAAAGGATTTTACCAGGAAGGATACATTGAGATTTCTCTCATTTTCAAGTACGTCCTGGGTTCAAGAACATTAAAATGTTACAGTTGTTACAGAAATACAAAGTAATACAATGCAAGAAGATGCATATCCCGTCTGCCTATTAATTTGGTAGGTGTAGCTGTGGGATAGTATGAATATAGAGGCAGAGTAGGAGAAATTGAAACAACACTGAAGGGAAATGGCTGCATTTGGCAGTCAAAACAGGTCCCTCGACCACAGACCCCTTCGAAAAGCAGACCAAACAGGTGCAAAATTAAATGGCCGTTCCTATGAACTTGGAGTGGGATTGGCCCTAAAATAGCCTAGAGAAAAGTGAGAGTCAGTCAATCTCTGAGTCGCTCCTTTCCCAAAGTGGGCACGTGCTTGAATACCACTGAAGCACGGTACCGTCCGGAGTCTCTGGTTTGTAAAGACTTCAAGCAATGAGAAAGATAAGCAGAAAAACGTGCGCCCTGAGAGACATCCAACCAAATTATCAAAGTAACTAAACAATATAGAAAACGGTAAAGTGGCGAGGAAGATGGGGGTATTGGCAAACCGTACAACGACCAGCAAATGCACAGAGGCCCCGTCACTTTGAAGTCAACCAGCCTCGGTGAGGGAAGGCGCAAGGATGGGTCACCCAATCGGCTGAGAAGGAAACTGGTGCGAGACCAAAACCACATTCAAAATAGTAGTGAACATGACTAGGCCCAGCAGCCGACACTGCCGAACCCCGGCCTCTGCAATGTATAGCTAAGACAGAACATCGAGAGAGATGGGCCCAGCAGACACATCCTTCCCTCGAGGGTAAAATACGTATACAAGAAAATATCATCTAACAATAACCCACCAGGAGGGAAATCTAAATCAGGACCCCAGCCGTATGTGTGGTGACGTATTAGTCCACCAAAATACATTCAAGCCCATAAGAGAAAATGTTAGGAGACAAAGATCGTATTCCAAGGGTGGGACGCACTAATCAAGTGGGGGAAACCTATTAAACAGAAGTCAACTGGCAACGAAAGGAGACAGCTGAGGAAACAGATCCCCTAGAGACACGTTTCGAAAGCGGAGACAATATATGGCGAAATATAAAATTACAAGTACCAATAAAGCATGAAAACAAGTACAGTAACCTCCATGGCAGCCCCCATGTCCACGGCCCTGTTCGAGAGGGTAAGTCAAGCAATCTAGCAGACAGGGGCAGAGTCCACATACAAATGAGGCGAAAGGACTACATACGACACATATGCTGGCTCATGAACAGTCAAGCATCGGCCTAATTAAGGTACGGTCAGCCATGGCTCCAAGAGAGCAAAGAAAACTCAGGCGAGGGCTCCAGAGCACATTAGTCGTTTGAAGGCGAAGGCATGGTCTACGTTGGGGTAAAGGTTCTGAACCTGGAGCCCCCAATCTCGTGGAATAAATCATTAAATGGTTCTGGCCAGGTCAGTTGAAATGGTGACAATTGCAAATCTGCAGTGAGGACAGCTATATCATCATAACAGCGAACCATGTATGGACCTTGAGGGGCCATCACAATAAGGCCTGTGGGGACATTCCGACAGTATCGCGCTTTATGAGTTAGTAGAAGAGATGTGAGGGATTTAATAGAACGTCGATACACCAGAGCGGTGGGTGACAAATCAGGGTAAAGTTGGAGCTCGGCTCCCTCATAGGAGAGGTGACTTGACACCCCTGCCCTCTGCAGAAAAGTCTCTTTAAGTTTGTAGTCTGACGGGCAACAGACAACGTTTTTGGGTAGGCCCTCTGGGGGACCACGGGGCCGTGGCTGCCGATGGGCTCGAGTGAAGTCAATATTAGTGACCTCAGGTCGGTTGAGGAGTGTGTTAAAGATGGCTTGTATAGTATCCCATAAGTGGGTCAAGGTCTCCTCCAACTCCGACAGGCACCAGAGTCAGAGGTTGTTCCTTTTATCACGATTGTCCAAGTCCACTCAGTTTCCAATGATGCAATTTTAGCGACCAAGCCAGGAATGTCCGCAAAAAACATGTTGTAATTCAGATGTGATAGCTGCTCAGAGTCAGTACAGTACAGGGAAAAAAATGTTACCGAATAACTGGTGTCTCCACTTGGTCTGCTGTGTATCACACCACCATAGCTGCAGATATCAAAAGCAAGTCATAACAAATAGGAGGCAAAGGGATCGATGTATAGGGGGATAAAGCAGCCATAGCAGAAAAGATGGGAGGGGCGCAGAAAACCAAAACGGCTGTCTCTCGTCATCCCCAAGTAACCAGTTGTCCCATTTCCACCGGTTTCAGCCATGCTTCCTGGTGGTGGGAGCCATCCAGGCCAGCTATTCCCTGTCTGGGTCTAGCTATTCCACCCTGCGCCGCTCCTGGGTTTTGCTGAGCTGTTCAGGTCTGGGATTACATGTCCTAATTACCCAGACCTGTTCCCTATTTAAATGCCAGAAGCACAGAGGCTCATTGCTCTGGCATGAGTTTTAGTTTTGACAACTGTTCCTGTGAAAAAACAATCAGGTGGAAAAAATGGCGCAGATAATGTGTAGATGGCCGGTCTTGGATTGCAGCAAGGGCACAAATGCACACTCCCAAGTGCGAATAGTCAATGGATAAAAATAATGGGTAGAGTCCTCGCGCTTACGCCAAGTGTCCAGTGATTAATACTTCAAGATAATCTAGAAAACATAATAGGAGACATACATTGCGCAGTACATCCTTATGACACCTGGTTTCCAGAGAGAAAGTATTCAACTCACTTTTTTCTGAGCCCCATAAAGTCGGCTCTGGACTATATAGGCATATATCTGTGGATATGATCTCACCAGCCCGTCCTACCAGCAACCATCCGTGGTGATAACCTGGTCCATAGATGAAATATTGGATCCCCGGGATATGTCACAGACGAAAAGTCGGCAGGATAAAATAAAGTAAAATTTATTGCAGCACTAACGCGTTTCGACCTAATTGGTCTTTATCAAAGTGCAGAAAAATATACATCATGTAAAAATAAAAATGCATTTTTCTAAGGAAATACTCAATTTGGACCAAAATTTTAAAAACAAACAATTATTCTTCTGTAATTTGGCACATTGTGATGCATGAAAAATATGTATATAACCCACTGTACTTAATACAGTTGGCAATGTTTGTAATTGAAAAGAAGACAATGCAACTGCTTTCGTACAAAAATAAGGACTTTTTAAAAAATATATATATATATTTTTACACATTACATGATCACATTTAGTATCACTGACAAGGCTAGATCCTGACCTGTCCAATGACTCCATACTACCCCCCTCCCAGCAGCACAGTGGTTTACATTTTAGATGAAACAGTGCACAATAACGCACTGCATTATCTCCTCCACACATGCTCCAGGCGTGGAAAATGAGACAGCGAGTTATTGCAGTGGCATTGTTCATCACCACTGCTTTTTATTTTTACATGGTCATGTTCGATATTATTGCAAAGGCTAAACTCTGTATATGAAGTAAAACAGAGATCAGGAAACCTGGCTCTCAAATTTTGGAACCAGATCTCCAATGATGTTGAGACAGTCCTACTGACTCAACATCATGGGAGATGTAGTTGCTAAACATCTGGAGGGTCAAGGTTGATCATCAGTGATGTAAAGCTTGAGAGTAACAGGTCTATTCAAAGAAAGGTAAACCTCAGGAGAATGACTGGAGAAGTGATGATTTTTGGTCAAAAAATTCTCCCATTTATCTCACTTTCCAAATCCACTATTTAGTCTAGATTGTTCTCTTCTGTCAGTTCTCCTGGTATTCACCTTACTCTGAATAACCCTGTTAATGATTCAAAGTCTGTTACACGCTTTATAGGTGAACACTTACATTTTATAAGCCTCATAAAGCATATATATTCTATAAGTCTGAAGGATATATTCTACATAAAATTTATTGTGAGGCTTTATATACATTGCTGCTCTATGACTGTACACATTTGTGTTTTTAAGGCATATTGATACATGAGAGTCTGCATCTACTCTGTTCCAAGATGAACATTGTCATTACTGAAGGAAGATTTGTATTCTTTTGTTTGTCATATTCTGCTTTATGAACATTTAATTAAATTGCTACCATTTTTCTTTTACTAATTTTATCTTGTTTTGAAAACTGATTACTAAACTCACTGTAAGCGCTGAACAAAAACAGAATACAAAATACATATTAAAGCCTTATCCATAAACGCTCCATATCTCTAACAAACACAGAGAATTACACAAATATTTCTACAAATACCAATAAACAAATATGTACAGACCTTTATCCCTTTTAGGGGGGTACTTGATGAACTGGCAAAGTTTATAAATATGTAGCTATTCTGGAACACACAAAATGCTGACTCTACGGGCCAAATTACATTCTTCGCGCAAACGTTTGTGCTGGCGCAAAAACGCATTGACGAGAGGGGTAAAACCCTTTGCACTGAACGTCGTATTACACTGTCAGCGCTACAAACGCGTGATCGTCTACTGCTGGTGAACCTGGGCGAACCCTGCGCGAGCGTACTTTACTGCACGCGTCCTATACTTAACCCTTTCACTGCTGAGGCTTTTCACACCTCTGTGCTGAGGTATTTTTTACCGCTTTCGCTCATCTTGTTTAACCGCGTTTTGAAGCCATATTTTAATATATGACCCAGACATATTATATATCGTTCATTCCGGCAGACTCGGCAGATTCATAATATGTCATTATTATATGTATACGTCATGTCCTGTCTGTATATTATAACAAAAAATGCAATAAAATTAGAATTTTCAATAATTTACAATGTGTAGAGTGGTTTTTTTTCACATTTTAACATGCGAGCATTTGCGATTATATTTTCTATGGGGTGCGCTTGTTAAAAAAATTAGAAATGGGGACTCGTTACATTTTATTTTTGGGGAAAATTTTCGCTATTTTTAACAAACGCACCGCATACAAAAATCGTTAGTGCAGCATCATTGTTCACATTATAATTGAAATGGGAACAATATTGCTGCATTAACAAAAACAAAACCAAAAAAACCTTCTTTTTTATCTATTTTTTTATTTTTATTTTTAATTTTTTTTTTAAAAAAAACTTTTTACATGTCATGTTAGGTATCGTTGGAAAGGCCATGCTCTGGCCGATCCAACGATATCAAACATTAACCCCTAGCTGCCATGGATCGGGAGATAGGGGGATTCCAATCTCCACCATTGCTGGCAGCTAGGGGTTAACTCCAGGACTGGCGTCATCGTGCTTTGCACAATGACGCCAGTCCTCAGGGGGAGTTCCCAGAGGCTTGGCCGATATCCAAGATGTCGGCCAGCTCCAGGAGAGGATCACGATCTGGTGCTTTTCAGCGCTGAATCGTGATCCGGCTGCCCAGGGGTTATTGTAAGCCACCCTTTGGAAGGGCAGGCTGCGCCCTTCCAAATGGTGCCTGCCTTAACCCTGTGGCCCCCGGCGATCGGGAGAGAGAGAGGTCCGAAGGACCTCCACCCTCCCTTTCAGACGCCTCCTCCGCACACGCGGGGGGCGCCTGAATTGGATGACATCGCGCCGCTGGGGTCCCGGAGAGCACGCAATGGCTATGTGTTAATTTCTGTGCATAGATTGTGATACCATCCGCGTACCAGCTCACGTTCGCGTTTGCGCTCACAATGTTAACCACTTGGCTGCTATGGACGCGCTCAGACATCTTGACATCTTGTCAGTCCGCACCGGCGGGCGCAGCAATCGTCCGGAATCCCGGCCGATTGTTGCCTTCTGTGCATGGACGCGCTCAGCTTGTCCATAGCACAGGAGAACCACTTGGCTGGACGCGCTGAGTGCGTCCGTAGCAGCCAAGTGGTTAACATTGTGAGCGCAAACGCCTTTGTGCGGTGGTACATGGATGGTATCACAATCTATGCGCAGGAATTAACGCATAGCCGTTGCGCGCATAATTTTAGCAACTCCTAAAAGCTGGTGTTAATGGCAAATCTGAACAACCTGGCCGAACCGAATTACACCAGCCCAAAAAAAAAATGCAGCAAAGTATAGTTACACATTCCACTCATACCAAACCAATAAAATGGAGAAGTTGTGTGTGCATTTATTATTGCTGCAGCATATATGCTCAGATTGACTTTGACAGGCGCAAAAACTTAACGTGAGATAATTGTGGTTCTTAATTCTGATTGGCTGAATCGTGTGAAAAAACAGTCCGCACACCGATTTGTGCGCGCAGCGTTGCTGCGCGTGTGTTTTTGCGCGTCCATTTTACACGCGTTATTTTTTGACAGATGAACGTTACTGCGCGAGCATTTGTGTGCCTCCGTTTAAGGCTAGGGTCAGACTGAGGCAGTGCGAACGCGCGTGCAGGCGCACTTAATCACGGCCGCACTAGCAGCAGATGCCGGGCAATGACGGCCAATATACGAAGTACGGTCGCACAAAAGTCCGGCTGCGCAACGCAAGTGGAAAATGAACGCATTTTTTCGAGAACGTGAAACCGCAGGTACTGACGTACAGAGTGCGCTGCGTCTGCTAGCGGCGTGTGTGTGTGATTAGGAGACGTCAGACGCTGCTAATGTCCGGCCAACATAACGTCCAGACACAAAAAGAGTTTTATTGATGATCCGTACAAAATCACGGACGAAAATGCGCATAGTATGACCGCTATCACGTATTCTGTGAAAAAATGCGTCCATTCGTTCGAACGCACTTTTTCACAGACAACATAAAAATGCGTTCGTCTGACCCTAGCCTAACATGCGTTATTGCTCGATGGATGAAAAAATGCGCAAGGATTGTAACTCCAGCATTGATTTACGTGCATTAACGTTTAACGCTTGGCGCACAAATTCACACGTTGGGCATGCATTTTTGCGTTAAGAATGTAATTTTGCCCTACATTTTGCTGCTGTATTCAGTTTGACTCCGCATAACACTAGATCTACTTCCTGATAACAGGTGGTGCACCTAAAAGCTTCCCCACTGAAACAGGGTCCACGCAAATATTATCCATTTTAAAACTTTCAAAACATGAAAATTACACAAAACAATTAAGACTTTTAGCAATGAAGTTTGTTACTCCAAGGCCAACACAAACAAATCTGTTTGTTTCAATAAATTCATGAGAGGTTCACATACATACACACCCGCATACCATTGTAGTAAAAATAATTTTGGTCAATGAATGTTGTTTTATAGACCATTTTCTGTTGCACCAGGGTGATTGTTTACCAGAGAAGCAGGGGCTTCTGCTGGGCCCACTACTTGTATGTTTGGAAAACAAGCAGAACACCCACAAATGCCATCAGCCAGTATCAGCAGCTGAAAGATAAGTGTAAGAAGTAGCACACCACAAAAACTGTTAACAGCAATCAACTGGTTTGTTCGGGAGAAGGTCCGCACGGTTCGGACAATGACAGGCCGGACACGAGTCAATGGCAGGAAAAAGCGTTCTTTATTATGACGTCAGACTCGAGCTGGATTGTATCGCAAAGCTCAAGTGAAGTCTTCAAGACAGAGATACAATTCTTATACATTGATCTGTAAAAAGGTACATCCCAGGTACATCCCCTGTGCAAATGTGCCCTCCCTCTAACTTGGACACAAAGAACATTCCACAAATTTACTTTTCTTATACAATTAGGACATTTAGTTGATTTAGAAGCTTGTTAGATCCTGCCAATGTCTTCCCAGAGAGGACCTGTCCCTCCCAAAACTGATAAGGCCCCAGCTGTACTAAGGGAATCCTTTGTTCTCGCTCTACCCAGGCCTGGGACTTTTATGGCCTTGGCTCAATTTAATCAGTTTCTTGGCACCTCTGTTTATTCTGGCCAGATTCTTTACTAATTGCTACACCAGAGTGTCACGGATCCCCCTGATACTAGAGTGGTGGTCCCTATACGCAGGACACTCTCTACCCTTCCGATCCTTAGAGTGGTCGGCACGACTAGAAGACTACAAGAAGGCAGTACAGAGCACGTCAAGAGAGACGTCACGGACCCCTACTGCTCTGTATCGTATGCTCGGTCTGCTTCATCTGAGTAGTGGTTTCTAGACACAGAACAGTCTCTACCCTTCCGATCCTTAGAGTGGTCGGCACGACTAGACAGACACAGAATGATACACAAGAAGTTAGAATAATTAGCTCTTCCCAAGACCCTAACAACACAAGGGGTAGTCTGATGTGTGCTTAGGGTGCCACACAGACTGACCTCAATACCAGAATTAGAAGAGTTGATGCCAATACCAGGGGTTATGCACAGAATGGTTCGTTCGCCAATGCCAGGGATCATACACAGAGTGGTTCGTTCGCCAATGCCAGGGGTCATACACAGAATAGTCGTTTGCCAATGCCAAGGGGTCAATACACAGAATAGTCGTTTGCCAATGCCAAGGGGTCAATACACAGAATAGTCGTTTGCCAATGCCAAGGGGTCAATACACAGAATAGTCGTTTGCCAATGCCAAGGGGTCAATACACAGAATAGTCGTTTGCCAATGCCAAGGGGTCAATACACAGAATAGTTGTTTGCCAAATATACAAGAGCTCTGCGGGAAGTAACTACCACGTCAGGGCACCGGCATTTCTGAGAGCCTGGGCTTTAAACCCGGCGGGTCCGCGTCAGCCCGCCAGGCCCCGCCCCCCGGCTTCCCCACGTGTGCGGAAGCGACCGCAATATCATTCGGCGCCTGGCCAGCGAGCAGCGAGGAAGCTGCCAGGCGCCGGGGTGCGGGGGCCACCGTGACAGAACCCCCCCTCTACGGGCGGCCACTGGACGACCCCCAGGGGCGCGGGGATGAGCCAAATAGAAAGCCCTCACCAACCGAGGAGCATGAACCTCAGTAGCCGGAAGCCAAGAGCGATCCTCTGGGCCGTAGCCCACCCAGTCAACCAAGTACTGAAGGACCCCCCTAGAAACCCTGGCGTCCAGAATGGCCTCAACTTCAAACTCCTCCTCGCCCTCCACAGAGACCGGAGGAGGGGGGACACGGGCCCTGGTGTACCGATTACACAAAAGTGGTTTCAAAAGGCTCACGTGAAACACATTGTGTATCTTGATATGGGAGGGCAGAGCCAGAGCATAGGAGACCGGATTGATTCGCCGCAGAACCTTATAGGGGCCTATGTACCTGGGTGCCAGTTTCATGGAGGGTACTAAAAGCTTAATGTTGCGTGAAGAAAGCCAAACCCTGTCCCCAACTTGATACACGGGTGCCGGCCTCCTGTGTCTGTCGGCTTTGATCTTCTGGGTAACACTACTATCCTCCAGTGCCCGTTTAACCCTTCCCCAGGTTTCTTTCAATGACACTAAATGCTCATCCAGAGCAGGAATCGCGGTATCAGGAAACGTAGCAGGGAGCACGGAGGATCAAAACCGTAAACAGTGAAGAAGGGGGAACGTCCTGTGGCTTCGCTTACTGCACTGTTCAAGGCATACTCTGCCCACGGTATCAGGTCTGACCAGTTATCTTGTCGTTCGGATATAAAGCACCTGAGATATTTTTCTATATTTTGGTTGGCTCGTTCCGCCGCCCCGTTGGTCTGGGGGTGATAGGCCGAAGAGAAGGATAGGTCTATCCCCACACTCTTGCAAAACCCTTTCCAGAATCTGGAGACGAATTGGGTCCCCCTATCCGAGACAATCCCAAGAGGAATACCGTGTAAGCGGACCACATTGGAAACAAAAATGGGCACCAGTTCGGCTGCCGAAGGAAGTTTCCGAAGAGGAACATAGTGACCCATTTTGGAGAATCGATCTATGACCGTGAGTATTACAGTATTCCCTCTAGACTCAGGTAACTCTACTATAAAATCCATAGCTAAATGCGACCATGGTCGTTCGGGGATTGGCAGAGGCTGGAGTAAACCAATAGGCGCTGTTTTGGGACTTTTTGTCTTGTGCACACTTCACACACGGTTATGTAATCTTTAACGTCACGGCGCACCGTGGGCCACCAAAGGAGTTTACGTATACTAGACACTGTTTTGGTGATCCCCATGTGCCCAGAGATTTTGTTATCATGATACAGTTTTAATACCTCTTCCCTTTCGTTCTCAGGTACAAAGAGTTTCGCAGGAGGTCTCCCCCCAGGAGCTGTGCCCTGGGCGGTCTGCAATCTTAACATTAGAGGAGACGAGACACTAATCGTGGTAAGTGCTATAATCCTTTCCTGGGGTACAATGGGATGTTGATCTTGGATGTTATGTTCGTATGACTCGTACTGTCTTGACAATGCGTCTGCTTTAATGTTTCTCGACCCAGGTCTGTATGTGAGGACGAAATTAAAGCTGGAAAGAAACAATGACCATCTCGCTTGCCTGGCATTCAACCGTTTAGCGTCTCCAATGTACGTGAGATTCTTATGATCGGTTATGATGACAATGGGGTCCCTAGACCCCTCTAATAAGTATCTCCATTCCGTCAAGGCTGCAATAACTGCTAACAATTCTCTGTTTCCGATATCATAGTTCCTCTCTGCCGGGGACAACTTTCGGGAATAGAAGCCGCATGGATGCAAGGGCTTGTCGGGTGCCTCCCTTTGGGACAAGACTGCACCAAGACCTAGCTCGGAGGCGTCAACTTCAACCTGGAAAGGCAGAGCCGGATCAGGATGTCGGAGAACAGGGGCAGTGGTGAAAGCCTGTTTAAGTGCCTCAAAGGCTTGACTGGCCTGGGGTGTCCACTTCTGATTCACCACCCCCTTTTTAGTCATAGCCGTGAGGGGAGCTATCAAGGCCGAGAAATTTTTAATGAACCTCCGGTAGTAGTTAGTAAACCCCAAAAACCTCTGGATGGCTTTAAGCCCTTGGGGTAAAGGCCAGTCAAGAATCGCTGAGAGTTTTTTAGGATCCATTTGGAAACCTTCAGGGGTTATTATATACCCAAGGAAGTGCACTGTCTCTATGTCGAATAAGCATTTCTCTAGCTTACAATATAACCCAGCCCTCAATAGTCTCTTCAACACTTGTCTCACGTGGGCGTGATGAGTCTCCTTATCAGGAGAGTATATCAGGATGTCGTCCAGATATACTATAACGAACGTTTGCAGAAAATCCCTTAGGGTGTCGTTTATGAGGTCCTGGAAAACGGCTGGCGCATTGCATAACCCAAAGGGCATCACCAGGTATTCATAATGCCCGCTACGTGTATTAAAAGCCGTTTTCCATTCGTGCCCCTTCTTAACCCTGACCAGGTTGTACGCTCCGCGTAAATCAAGTTTCGTATAAATACGGCCCCTTTTAAACGGTCGAACAATTCGGTTATAAGAGGTATTGGGTATGCATTTCTTATGGTAATCCTATTTAAACCTCTATAATCGATGCAAGGTCGCAGGTCACCCTCTTTTTTGGAAACGAAAAAGAAACCTGCTCCTGCTGGAGAGGAGGATCGTCTGATGAATCCTCGCTCTAGATTCTCCCTTATATATTCCTCCATAATGTCATTTTCCCTTTGAGACAAGGGGTATACGTGTCCTCTAGGAGGCATAGTACCAGGGAGTAACTCTATAGCACAGTCATAAGGACGATGCGGTGGTAGGACCTCAGTCCTGGTTTTAGAGAACACCTCCTTTAGCGCCATATAACATTCTGGGACTTCAGTGGACAAAGGAGGTGCTGTGGCAATGTTGAGACTACCAATCACATTAACCCTGCCCAGGCACTTTGACTGGCAACTAGGACCCCAACACATTATATCTCGCTGGGCCCAGTCAATCACCGGGTTATGTTCTGTCAACCATGGGAACCCTAGAACGACAGGACATGAGGGAGAGTCGATAACCTGGAATCGTATGGTTTCACAGTGCAGAACTCCTGTAGTCATGCACACATCGATAGTGTCGTGTGTGATATGGGGACATGACAGGGGTTTCCCGTCTATGGCTTCTACCATAAGAGGCCTCTCCTTTAGAACCAGAGGTAAGAGGTGGTTGGCAGCAAAACATCTATCCATAAAATTACCTGAGGCTCCAGAGTCTAGGAATGCCTCAGTCTCGAGGTGAACCCCCTCCCAGGTGAGGGAGATGGGTAACAGAATCCGAGTTTTTTTTTTTTCATCATCCACAAAGGAGGCATACAGAGAACCAATAACCTGGGTATTACTTGTCTTTTGACCTGATTTGCCACTCTCACCCCTGCTACCCCTGGGTCTCTGAGGACATTGAAGGCGGAAATGATCTGCCCCGGCACAATAAAAACAGAGCCCCCTTTCTCTCCGGTGAGCTCTCTCTGCCTCTGAAATACCCGTTTTACCTATCTGCATAGGTTCAATGGCCGGTACATCGGTCTTAACGGTCTCCAGGTTACCTGATGCAGTGGTATGCCTGGGTACTAAGGGTAAAGGAGGTAGGACCCTTCTGGGTCTGTCTCTGGTGTGTCTCCTTTCCCTGATTTGATCGTCCATGGCGATGCAGAAATCAATCAAATGATCCAGATGTTCTGGTAATTTTAGGGGAGCCAATTCAAACATAAACGCCTCGTTCAGACCTTCGGTAAAGGCCAGGGTTAAAACGTCGTTCGGCCAGTGTACCTCAGAAGACAAAGTCTTAAATTCTATGGCATAGTCGGAAACCCTCCTATTACCTTGTTTGATGTGAAACAGGGATCTACCCGCATTGGTAGCCCGTCTAGAGGGATCAAAAGTACGCTTTAACTCGGAGGTAAAACCCTCATAGTCATATATGATGGGTTTCTTGTTCTCCCACAAGGGCGTGGCCCATAATAAAGCTTTTTCGGTCAAGTGATTAATCAGATAGCCTACTTTGGCTTTATCAGACATACAGGACCCGGGATTGTTTTCGAATAAGATCTCGAGTTGGGTCAGAAAGCCCCGGCATAAGTTCGGTGTTCCGTCATAACGTACGGGTGCTTTCATACTGAGCCTACAACCCTCGAGAGCGGCCGAACTGACCCTAGGCACTACTGGGTCTGGCGGGCTTGCAGTACCAGAACTGGATCGGTTTAGCAGGGTTTGCAGGGCAAGAGCAATCTGGTCCATTCTATGGTCCTGCTCTTCTTGTCTGGCTGCAATACGTGTCAATTGATTAGAGAGGTCTGCGGGATCCATGGCCCTGACGTAATGTCACGGATCCCCCTGATACTAGAGGTGGTCCCTATACGCAGGACACTCTCTACCCTTCCGATCCTTAGAGTGGTCGGCACGACTAGACAGACTACAAGAATGGCAGTACAGAGCACGTACAAGAGAGACGTCACGGATCCCTCTGCTTTATCTGAGTAGTGGTTTCTAGACACAGAACAGTCTCTACCCTTCCGATCCTTAGAGTGGTCGGCACGACTAGACAGACACAGAATGATACACAAGAAGTTAGAATAATTAGCTCTTCCCAAGACCCTAACAACACAAGGGGTAGTCTGATGTGTGCTTAGGGTGCCACACAGACTGACCTCAATACCAGAATTAGAAGAGTTGATGCCAATACCAGGGGTTATGCACAGAATGGTTCGTTCGCCAATGCCAGGGATCATACACAGAGTGGTTCGTTCGCCAATGCCAGGGGTCATACACAGAATAGTCGTTTGCCAATGCCAAGGGGTCAATACACAGAATAGTCGTTTGCCAATGCCAAGGGGTCAATACACAGAATAGTCGTTTGCCAATGCCAAGGGGTCAATACACAGAATAGTCGTTTGCCAATGCCAAGGGGTCAATACACAGAATAGTCGTTTGCCAATGCCAAGGGGTCAATACACAGAATAGTTGTTTGCCAAATATACAAGAGCTCTGCGGGAAGTAACTACCACGTCAGGGCACCGGCATTTCTGAGAGCCTGGGCTTTAAACCCGGCGGGTCCGCGTCAGCCCGCCAGGCCCCGCCCCCCGGCTTCCCCACGTGTGCGGAAGCGACCGCAATATCATTCGGCGCCTGGCCAGCGAGCAGCGAGGAAGCTGCTGCCAGGCGCCGGGGTGCGGGGGCCACCGTGACACAGAGACATCTGGAATGTTAGAATCTATGTAAACTCATCTAAAGTCAGTTAGTATTCTCCATGTACAATTGCTCTTGCCATGGCTCTGCTCAAGATGGCTGCCGGCATACAAGATGGCGGCCAATTTCTGAGCCATTCCTATCATAAGACTTGTGCTTGCCCAACTACTAAATAAGCAGATTGTTATATTGGATCCTCTATTAGTACCACATCTTTTCTGATTCTCCTCCCAAGAAGACCAAAAGTTACACAAATAGTGCTGCTACTTCCATTGGCATTGTAGCACTTTCTAGTTTGTATAGTCATACAGAGCATTCAGGATCAGGAGTTTTAGTCTGCTTTGTCTGTGCCACTGCCAACAGGAACCAGAAATACAGAGCAAGGTACTGTTTGCCAAGTGGTCACTCATTTCTCCTTTGAATTTTTAGGAAAAATATATCTTCATCAAAATTCATTATCCATTTACTAATAATGTGCAATAAATGAAACAAGCAGCTGTTTACCAATACCAAGCACCGTTGTTTGCGCAAGGTTGACTGTAGTCGCAAACAACAGTGAAAATCACCATAGTTGCTACTACAGTGAACTTAGGCTATCCACAGTGAACTCAACAACGGCAGGCAAAGTTGTAAAAAACCACTGAACAGTGTTATCATGGTTATTCTTTTGTAAGGGTAATAAACAGCGGCTATTCTCAATTTAGTGTGGTCCCACTATTGTTTGCAACATTAGTGAATGTACTTCCTGTGATTTTAAAGTGGTGATCTTCTTTGTACTTCCATAGAAACCATAGCGAAAACAATGGTAAAATCAAGACTAGACAACTTCAACTGAATTATCTTTTTTTGAGAAAGTATTCTACCAGGAAGGATACATTGAGATGTCTCTCGTTTTCAAGTATGTCCTGGGTGGCGAGTATGTACCGTTAGGTGTCTTGCCCAAGGACACTTACTGGAGAGGAGCTCTTGTCGGGCTCAAACCCATGTCTCCACAGGCTCTCTCCACGCAGAGCGGTGATGTTACCTCTACACCAGTGAAATCTACATCGAACAACTTCGGTAGAAATTATGGAAACAATGGTGGAAAAAACCCCATTGAAAATTACACTAAGAGGGTTATTCAGAGAGAGGTGAAAACCAGGGGAACTGGCAGGAGAAGAGAACAATCTAGACCAAATAGCTGATTTGGAAAGTGAGATAAATGGGAAAAAAAATTCAGTTTGGCTATTTTGACCTAGAATTTTCGCTTCTCCAGTCATTCTCCTGGTTTTCACCTCTCTCTGAAAAACCCTGTGAGGAATTCACTGTAGGATTTTGGCAACATTTAGGGTTATTCAAAGAGAATGGAAAAGTCACCGTACATTCAGTGACTTTTCGTTCTCTTCAATTCGGTGCGATTTGGCGATCCCATCTCGGCGACCCTGCGGTGTATTCAGCAAGCACCACAGGGCCATCGTAGTGCAGGGAAAACCCGACGAACACTCACGGCAAAACCTTGGCGAATGCACACCTAAACCCGCAAAAACATCTGGATTAACCCCGCCGAACACGCCGGAGAAACCTGAGCAGCCGTCAATCACAGCGCAGAGCAGCAGCCGGAAAAAGCCGACACCGCAGACGAATTGAGTGAAAAAAAAAAAAAACAGTACGCTTGAATGTTTGAAAAGTGAAACGCTGTTTGCAAAGAAACTACAGAATGAAAATGTCTGAAATTTACATATAAGATCCAATGAATGATAATAAAAAGGGCTGTTACAGAAAAAAGAAAAAATGAGTTAAAAAAAGGAAAAAAGTTTTTCGCAAAGAAATCCCGAAAAATGCCTAAAAGATCCTAAAAAATCTATATATAGACTTTTTACTGCAGAATAAAATAATAAACGTTTTGTTAGATATTGTATTAAAACGGGAATATTTTTAACATTGAAGCCTATGGGATTCTCCTGAATAAACCTGTCGAATGAAACCACCAAACAGCAGGGCATTTCGGAAACTTTTCACTGCTGGTTTTTGTTCTCTGAATAGCCGAAGCATTGCTTCTCTGGGGATTTCACTGCCCTCGAACAGGCACCGTATGTGCAGGCAATTCGCCAACATTTGGGGAACTGCCTGCTCTCTGGATAGTCGAATGGCCACTTGGCCAGGAAAGGTAACCGTATGCTCAGGTCCGGATTAAGATCTCTATGGGCCTGGAGCTGAAGATTTTGGTGGGCTTTTTTTGTAATTTACAGGGTTATTCAAAGAGATTCTAAAAGTCACCGCACGTTCGGTGACTTTTCGTTCTCTTCAATTCGGTTCCTTTTGCCGATCCCATTTTGGTGACCCTGCGGTGTATTCAGCAAGCACCACAGGGTCCCCGAATTGCAGGGAAAAGCTACCGCAAACCTGACGAAAACTAACCGCAAAACCCACCAAATGCACACCGAAAACCCCCAAAAACATCTGGATTAACCCGTCGAAAAAGCCGAGCAGGAGCTGATCACACGCAGCGAAGCAGCCGACACCGCAGACAAGGCAATGAATAAATTAGCAAAAGAGTTTGTGTGATTGTTTGAAAATGAAACGCTGTTTGCAAAGAAACTACTGAGCGAAAATGTCTGAAATTTACATATGAGGTCCAATGAATGATAATAAAAAGGGCTGTTACAGAAAAAATAAGTAAAATTAAAAAAAAAAAAATCGGACTTTTAAAAAAAATTCAGAAAAATGCTTAAAATATCCTAAAAAAATCTATAAATAAAGAGACTCTTTACTGCAGAATTTTATAATGAACAGTTTATTAGATATTGAATTAAAACGGGAATATTTTTAACATTGAAGCCTAAGGGATTCTCCTGAATAAATTTGCCGAATTAAACCACCGAATGGCAGGACAATTCGGGAACCTTTCAGTGCTGGTTTGTGTTCTCTGAATAGCCGAAGCAGTGCTTTTTCATGGGGATTTCACTGCCCTCGGACAGGCACCGAATGTGCAGGCAATTCGCCAGGATTTGGCGAATTGCCTGCTCTCTGGATAGCCGAATGGCCAAGAAAGGTAACCGAATGCTGATTTTCAGCGTTCGGTTACCTTTCTCAAGCAATTCGATCTCTTTGAATAACCCTGTATGTGAAATGAAAACATATTTTTGGTTATTTAATAGTGCGGATACGGCTATATCTAACCAGGCCGATACTGTGTGATTAATTTTTTATTAAGATTTCTATAATTTAAAGAGTGTAATTTATTGTTTTCCCATTTTATCATCCAAACCTTTGTGGTTATATATTCTATAGGCATTCTTGTTTAAAAAATTTAAAAAAAAATGTGAAATAGGAACCTGTTACTGCATTTTTCTGAGAAAATATACAGTTTTAACCAAAAAAAATGGGAAAATTTTTTTAATATTTTCCTTGTGTTTTGGAACATGTTTTTTTTTACGAATAATATGACTATGTATAAACCACTGACCTTGCTCCCAGCGTGAAAAATGAGAAGGTGAGTAATGGCAGTGGTATTGATCATTTTATATGTGACAAATGAACAATGCCATCGCTTTGGAACTAGAATAAATAAATAAATAAATAAATACATAATTGTTTTCTATTCTTTTAGATTTTACATGGTCAGGTTTGGTATTAATTCAAAGGTCAGAATCTGCCCTGTCCAATGACTTCTCACTTGACCTTGTGAGGTGTAAAGATTAGTGATGCAGGGGTGCAAAGTTCCCTGTAGTGCTCTTCACTGCAGTGCGGCGGTTTAGGTTTTTGATGTAACAATTCGTAACAATGGATTGTACATCACCTCCACACTTGCTGGTGACATGAGAAATGTGATGGTTAGTTAGTGCAGCTTTATTGTTTTTTTTATAATTGAAAAGTGAAAAATATTACTGTTGGAAAGAAAAATTAAATATTTATTATTTCATTTTAATTACCTAAAACCTGGTCATGTTTGGCATCATTGGAAAGGCCATGCTCTGATCTTTTCAATGATACCTCACTTGACCCTGTAGCTGCTATGGAGTTGAAGTTACATGGGTCCAAATGCAGACATAGTTATCCTTTCTCTGGGACTATTCTGAGGCATGGGCCTGGAGCTGCGTCTCCATCTGCCCCTATGTTAATGAATTAATGAATATAATAAAATAACAAAACATAAAAAATTCTGTATTTCCTAATCTCTTTTAAATGTATTTCTATGCATTTAAATAGTCCAAGTAGTAGTAAATTAATTAGTTAATAATGTTATTATATTTTATTTATTAACCAATACTAGAACTATTATTTATTATTATATATTTAATATTCCATCAAAAAATTTAAATAGAATTGCAGATATTATCTAAATAAATTATTGAATATTATACATTTCTCATACGAGGAAATCACATAAATAAAGCTAGTCGCTGCTTCACATTTGCAGCGTGTTCATGATATGTAGAGCAAAACAGGTCTATATAGCCTTCAGATCTCTGCGTATTAGCAAAAAGCAAACTGATGTAAACATTTTAAAATCTTTATAAACTTTACTAGTGGAATTGAAGGAATTTTATAATCTTCTGACAGAACAAAAATCGACTTACTGGGCAATTAAAGTTAATTTTGAATAATGGTGTCAATCTAAATTCTGGGATTTACACATGTTTTGGGAGTTAGGAGACTAATTTAGAGTTTATTGAATAACTACAATGTTGCATACCTGTAAAAACCTTATTAAAAAATCTAACTTTTAAAAATTATATATATATATATATATATACATTTGTTTCTGTTTGAGTAAAAATAATAACCTAGAACTTTTTCAGTACAATACTTTTATATATTTGTGTCCCTTAAAATATCTCTATAAATGCTCTTGTTAAACCAGAGAGTAATAACATACAAAACCTCACATTCACTTTCATTCACTTCCCATGATTATTATAACTCCCTCTTCCTTTCAACAATCCTGTGCCATTCATTTTGATTATTACATTCTTCCTACGCTTCCTTTCCCAAACATCCTCTTTATCATCTCTCCCAAAACACCAGTGGTGTGCCTGAAATGGAAATGACACCCGTTCATATGAGTCCAACTCTGAATCAGCATAATGTTTATTCCAGCTGTGTTGGACGTGATCCATTAGACATCATGATGGTCACCTGTTATTTATCATTAATAAACCAGTTACAAATATGCTGTTTCTGTAAAGGTTTAGTAATCACCACAGTGCATTATTGCTTAGGTCAAGTAGGCATGGATACTAGACTGCAGATTGGGGAGGAGACAGCATTTCCCATACTGTCCTTTCAGTTAGAGGTCTTTTATATTTGGGGTGCATGGGTGTATACAGAGCTGCAAAGCAATAAAACTCCCAGCATTGAGTCTCTATATTATAATAACGTTTGTCAAAAATAATTTAACCCTTTCACTGCTGAGGACGTGTGGGAAACATCCTCATTGACTCCTAAGGAAAGATGGGGTGGAGATAGGGGGTTACTTTGAACCCCGATATCTCCCGACTCTTGGCAACTAGCAGGATCATGTTTGGTATCATTAGAAAGGCCAGAGTATGGCCTTTACAATGATACCAAACATGACCATGTTTAAAATAAAATAATAGAAATAATAATAAAAAAATTTGTTTTTTTAAGACGTGAAATGGCTCAGCAGTGAAGGGGTTTTAAGGGGTTTTACACAAAACGCCAGTGTTGCAAATACCAATGAAAATCCACAGAATTGAGGAACACCACCAGCATTTCACAAAACTGAAAATCTAAAGAATAACAGGAGAAGCTGAGCTCTGAAGAACTACTGTAGAGGCTTACTGAAACATAGATTGCCTTGGAAACAATTAGAGTTACAATAACTTATAAAGCGCCAAAATATGGTCAAGGTGGGAGAAAATAACACCATGAATGAGCCCTGGGATTCAAAGAGTTATATGTGTGTATTGAACACTATGATCATTTAATGGTAGACTATACCCCTACCCCCAAGGCCAATGTCACTAAAGGCCTTCTGAATGGGAGGGGATCAGTCCTCAGGGATTAGGTCAGGTATGTCCAACTCTATGCATTCCTGGCTAGCCACTTTTCTCAATGTGCTTTCATTGAGAAGCATTGGATTGGCTGATGTTTAAAAGAGCATTCAGCCCTCTGTCAGTACACTGACAACTGGCAGCTAAATAAGCAGCAGCAGTTTGTGGAACTGAAACCTGAATTTCAGGCAAACAACACGACCCTTGTCAGAATAACACCATAGGACACATCTGGAGTGGATAGCAAGCCACCCAATGTTATGAAGATGATCTAAGTGAAGTCACCTTGGAATCCAATGAAGTTACCAGCGATATCTGCATCGGACACACATTATTCTACCATTAACAGTTGTATAATGTGCATCTTTCTGCATCATATTTGATTTTTTTGGAGGGACCTTCAACATTTATGTGTCTTCCAATGGTTTTAGCATAATTTCTGCATCCTCCAGTGTGTCCTTCAGCCAAACTAGCACAACTTCCAAGGCTCTTTTTAATATTGGCGCCATCCTTATGGAGGCTGGATCAATCTGTGGCAGTGTTGCTGCCACATGAATCCAGCTGCAGTCACGCTCCTACCAGCTCAATGCCTATGAGGATACTGGAAGATAACGTTATGCTGGCAGACTGGCAGATCCAGAGCACTGTGAAAAAACTGGCACTGGAACAAAAAAAGCCTTACATCGAAAGGCAAACATAGAGAGTGCAATTAAAACTTAACATTTATTGAAATGAATACTTAGGCTGGGGTCAGACGAGCGTAGTCTTCACGTCCGTGATTGCGCCTAAAAGTACGTCCGTGATAGCATGAAAGAAACTCCATTGGAGCCTGACACATGAAGTACGTCCGCACTGAACTGCGGACGCATGACGGACGCTGCAAACGGACGCAGGTTAGGCAAGAACGTAATACTGCTAGAACGGACGTGCGGAGTGCGCCACGTCCACAACGTCCGCATAGCTTTGTGTGTGAGTGATGGAGCATGGTCAGACGGACTGCATTTATACGTCCAGCATTTTTGACGGACAGAATGTTTTTTCATTGTAATTTATTTTTCCCTCCTACATCCGTCAAAAATAACTTCAGTGAAAAAAACGGACTGTGTGGCCACTACTGCGTCTTCCGTACTGACGATGTCCGTACTGCACGGACGTACAGTCCGTAGAAATCACGCTCGTCTGACCCCAGCCTAAAATAAAACCACTTGGCATATGACCAACATATATATATTTTTTCTGATTTTGGTCATTACAATTGTGGTGAAGTCCTTCCCTGCAGGATAAGGAATTCTATGTAATCTTTTAGCATTGGGAATTGCTAGCTAGTGCTTAGTCCTGCATAAATTGACTACTCAAGTCATAAGTGACAATAAATGCTGGACTCATGTGTTAACCACTTGGCATATGCCCAATATATATATATATATATATATATATTTCTTCTGATCTTGCTCATTACAATTGTGGTGAAGTCCTTCCCTGCAGGATAAGGAATTGTATGTAATATTTTAGCATTGGGAATTGCTAGCTAGTGCTTAGTCCTGCATAAATTGACTACTCAAGTCATAAGTGACAATAAGTGCTGGACTCATGTGTCAGCCACTTGGCATATACTCAACATATATATATATATATTTCTTCTGATCTTGCTCATTACAACTGTGGTGAAGTACTTCCCTGCAGGATAAGGAATTATATGTAATCTTTTAGCATTGGGAATTGCTAGCTAGTGCTTAGTAATGTATAAATTGACTACTCAAGCCATAAGTGACAATAAGTGCTGGACTCATGTGTTAACCACTTGGCATATGCCCAACATATATATATATATATTTCTTCTGATTTTGCTCATTACAGTTGTGGTGAAGTCCTCCCCTGCATGATAAGGAATTATATTATCCTTATATATATTATATATTATCCTTGGTAAAGGTTATTATGTCTTTCTAGGGATGGTCTTCTTATATATATGTTCAGTCATGTCCATTTATTAAGTGACTTGTTTCAAACTACAAGTTATGTTGTGTGTATGGATCAGTGCACTGGTTGTCGTTTTATTTTAGTATTCATTTCAATAAATGTTAAGTTTTAATCGCACTCTCTATGTTTGCCTTTCGATATAAGGCTTTTTTGTTCTGCATTTAACATGGGTTACCCCCGACACTAAGGCTGGGGTCAGACTAGCGCATTTTTAACGTGCGTTCTGGCGCACTTAATCACAGCCGCACTAGCAGCAAATGATGGGCAATGACAGCCAATATACGAAGTACGGTCGCACGAAAGTCCGACCGCGCAACGCAAGTGGAATTTGAACGCATTTTTTCGAGAACGCTGAACCGCTAGTACGGACGTACAGAGTGCGCTGCGCCCACTAGCGGTGTGTGTGTGTGATTTGGAGACGTCAGACCCTGCTCGTGTCCGGCCAACATAACGTCCAGACGCTAAAAGTTTCCTGGTTTGGATCCGTAAAACATCACGCACGAAAATGCGCATCGTATGACCGTTTTCGCCTATTCCGTGAAAAAATACATCAATGCTTTCGGACGCACTTTTTTACGTTCGTGTGTAAAAATGCTTTCGTTTGACCCTAGCCTTAGAGAGTGTATGAGATATATTTTTATACACAATCGTTTTTGATTCTATGTTCTGTTTCCTCTAGTGGGATTCCGGTTTACTGTAGAACTGGCACTGGTTTCCAGGTATGTTTAAAATCCTAAATATATGCCGAAGAAGTGTATATGGAATTGCGCTCGGTTATATGGCTTTAAGGTAGTATGATCTGTTCTAATGGGTATGTGATGCTGTTTAATAAATGGTGATAGTGGGTGGAAATCCTCCTGAATTCTACCAATAAGGGAGAACAGGAAACAGTCGATCACCTTAAAGTGCAATTAAATCTGTATATATCAATTCAAAAATATTGACAACAGAGGGAGAATATTCGTACAGGAGGAGAGTAATCGAGCAGCGGTATAGGTATACACTGTGAAAACAAGCCTAATATGTGAAGCACATAAGAGTAAAAGGGCAGTATTACAATGTTGGTGCTAACTTAACCAGAGCGGTTGTAAACTTAAAACCTCCATAGGCTATAATGGCTCTGGGAAGTTTACAACAGCTCTGGTTAAGTTAGCACCAACTATGTAATATGGCCCAAAATGTTTTGAGGTGACAGATTAAGGCTAGGGTCAGACAAAAGCATTTTTCCCCGCGAACGTGAAAAAGTGCGTCCGAACGCATTGCCGTATTTTTTCACGGAATGCGCAAAAACTGTAGACGACGCGCATTTTCGGGCGTGATTTTGTACGGATCGTCAATTAAACTCTTTTTGCGTCTGGACGTTATGTAGGCTGGACATTAGCAGCGTCTGACATCTCCTAATCACGCAAACACGCCGGTATGCCGCAGCTGCGCACTCAGTACGTCAGTACTAGCGGTTCAGCGTTCTCAGAAAAACGCGTTCAAATTCCACTTGCGTTGCACGGCCGGACTTTTGTGCGGCCGTACATCGTATATTGGCCGTCATTGCCCGTCATCTGCTGCTAGTGCGGCTGTAATTATGTGCGCCAGAACGCACGTTAAAAGTGTGCTGGTCTGACCCCAGCCTACTTTAGCTATTATAAAATGCAAACCAGTGTGAAACGAGTGTCAAGAAACAGTGAAAAACTGCTATACAAAGAAGTAAAATAGCTTCCAAATTGTTTGTGCTAAACATATAAAACCACATTTAAAAGATGGTGTACAAGCCAGTACAAAACAGTAGGAAATGATAGATGACAAAAGTGGCAGCCTATAATGGCTGCTGGGAGTGACGTATTCCTAAAAAGGGCAATGCAGATGCGTGCAATGTGCAAATGTCAACATGTTTTTAGTACACTACTGTACAGTACAGTTGACAATCTCTTATAACTTTAAGTGCAATATGTGCTTGAATTGTGCTTGAAAAATTGAGGCAGAAATATATTAAATGTATAATTTACAGTCTTCTGCTTATGGAAAGTGTAATCCGGTGAGTTATGAAAGTCCTCCACTTGGTTTAGTAGTTTCTTGAATCTCCAAAAAAGGAAACAGAGAAGGATAATAATAGTGCAAAACTGTAAGGATTGCACTATTATTAGTATAAGGGCTGAAACAACTAATCGCTTAATCGACAACTAATCGATGATTAAAATAGTTGTCAACTATTCCCATTATCGATTAATCGGTTTTGGTTAATCGTCCTGTGTACAGCACATACTGTTTAGAGTCAGACTGAGTTAAACGTAAATAACCTCAGCTTCGGAGCTGATTGGAGAAGACGCGCCACTACATTACTAGGTATGATTTACTGTAGTTCTAGGGTTATGTCAGACACAACCAGTTTGTTTTTATTACGTTTACAACAGTAGCAGAACTATAACACAAACAATAGGAAACTGCCACTGTGTGAAGGAGCTGTATGCCTGTGTTTTATTCTTACTTGAATTGGAGTCCTGTGCCACCACCCTGCCACACCCTCTTTGGTCGGGAACTGCCATTCCCTCTCTTTGGTCTGGTCCCTTTCCCCAAACTCACTCCCACATTCAGATCCGGTCTTTTGTCCATACCCACTCCCTCTCACACTCGGGTCAAGTCACTTGAGCAAAGTCACTCCCTTCCACCTCCAGTCCCTCCTCCCACTAAATTATTTAAAAGGGACACTCTACGCACCCTGACCAATTTAGCTTATTAACCCCGATTTCATGCTGACATCATCATCTATGACCAAGTGCTTGTACCCGCGTTCATTTGAGAAAGCAAACATGGGCATGAGCTGTGCATGCAGCATCAAGCCATCCCTCTGACCAAGCACTCGCATACCTTGTGTGAAAAGTACACAAGATACGCTATTTGCAAATTTACCAAAGTTACGTACACTACGCAAATTGCTTATGAAAAAAGGGGGAGGTTTTTTGGTTTTTTTTACATAAAATTCCTTTCAAGTAAACTAATTTTTTTCTATTTTTTTTTATCCGATGAATCGATTAATCAAAATAATAATCGTTAGTTACAGCCCTAATTAGTATTAACCCTTTTTAGTGCGAGCTTACTGTACTTTGCGCTCCCCATGTTAAGCATAGGGAGAGTAAAGTGTATGCAAGGAGTAATTAGTGTTAGTCCCAACGTTAATTACTAACCGCTGCAGCTAACTGAAAAGTTACCCACAGCTCTATGCTGGTGCTTACTGATTCCGCTTGTGTGGAATCAGCAGCAGCTGGGACCCTGCAAAAAATTAGATCCTCACCTCTCATCCCGCAGCAAAAACAGAGGCCCATTCCACAGCTTCTGGCTGCCGGGAGCAGAATGAAACTGGGGGAAAAAAGTCCCCACAATCACTCCGCAGGCATGCAGCATCTCACGAGAGGCGAGATCCTGTTGGTCAGGAGAAGCCTGCATGGAGTCCATGAAGGGGATGCTCGCGACAGCTCGTTAGTGCTGCCGCGTGCATCCTAGAGGCTGCTAGGGGGCAGGCTGCTGGATTCAGCGCCTGCCCCGTAATCCACTTGTAAAATGAGGATGCTAAGGGGAGATTTGGGACCGCAAATTTTTCCCCTTAGTGCGCACATTTTAGCTTACGGAAGGTGAGAGGGCCCTATGTGTTTAAAAGGTGGACGTTTTTATCTTGTATTATTGTGCATAGCATCTTATCAAATAGAATGTAATAGTCATACATACAAAACTTAAACAATAGTATGATCTAAACTACAGGCACAGTAGATAATAGATGGCTCTTCATAGGTATTGAAAAGGGGGAAGGAATATTTTAAGAGGAAACAGTGTGGCCCGTAGGGATGGGCTGCCGGTTCGATGCGAACATGAGTTAGCATCAAACATTGGCTGTTCGACCGTTCGCCGAACGGCGTACATTTCCACGTGTTCACCCACAATGCACCACAATGGACCACAATGCACTGTGCCCTGGCCTGAAGCTTGTAAATGGCTACAGCCTTGCACCTGACCACAGGTCAGGTGCAAGACAGGTGCAAGACTATGCCAATCAGGGCTCAGAGTCCTGATTGGGCAAATTTTGCCCAATCATGGGCTCACAGAGGTAAGTCCCTCAGCACACTATATATAAGGCTTCCCTGCAGCCCTAGCGTGTGTGTTGCAGGAGTGAATCGGAGAGGAGATTGTTGGATTTGCAGGGACAAGCTGGCAGTGGCAAGTAGCAGGGAAACTGGCAGCCTGGCTGTGAAATATCATACCACAGTTGAATCAGAGTTCATATTTATCTATTCAGAGTTGAATCTGGGTCTAGTTGCCAGCTATCAGGGTGTATCCCTGTTATAGCAGAGTTCTGGAAAATCTGTATATCTTTAATCTAATTCTAGATACCATAAAATACCATAGTTGAATCAGAGTTCATCTTTATCTATTCAGACTTGAATCTGGGTCTTGTTGCCAGCTATCAGGGTGTTTCAGCCTGCAGGAGAGGAAGAGAATCAGAGAGAGAGTAGAGGACATTGGCAGCGTTGCAGGGAAAATATCAGTGAAATCGCTGGCTTATAGCAGAGTTCTGAATATCTTTAATCTAGATAACACAGTTGAATCAGAGTTCTGCATATCTCCAATCTATATATCACTCACCATGTCAGAAAGACCAAAAAGGACAGGCAGACGCTCCCAGACACAGATAAAAGGGCAAGCAGGCTCTGCGTCGGAAGGCTGTGCCCCTGGTCATCTGCAGGAGCACACTTGTCCTTTCTAACTGGTGCTGGCTGTCTTATGCAGCAGCAACATACAGAGGATTTGGTGGATTGGCTAACCAGGCCATCCTCATCCTCCGAGTCCTCTGCCAGCCAGGCTTGTAGTGGTTTACAGTCCACCTCAGCTGCCAAAGCTTCTAATTCAGCCTCCATGTCCACAGCTACTCCTGCCGTAGCCTCACCATCATACACGGAGGAGTCAGCTGAATTGTTTGACTACAATGACAGTGACATGCTGCTTGAGGATGCGCAGCAACTCCAGTGCTCTGATGTTGACTCTGAGGTTGAGGAAGGGAGTAAAATCAGCCTAGAGGGAGGGGGTGCCAGTGACACACAAAGAACTGGCATTCATGTTCCCCCATTCCCCCAGCAGCTGCAGCATACTGCCAGGTTGGCTCCGGTGATGAGGAGATAGGGGGTGATGACGATGATGAGGTCACTGACTCCACTTGGGTGCCTGATCGAACAGAGGAGTCAAGTGAGGAGGAGAAGGAGGAGGAGGCACAACGTCCTCTATGAGCAACCGTAGCCAGTCCAAGGCATCAGAAGTCAGAGCTGCTCAGGTGCAGAGCGCTGTTGTCTCAAAGCACACGTCCAGGAACTCTGCTGTCTGGGAGTTCCTCTTCACATGTGCAGCAGACTGCACAGTTGCTATTTGTAAGCTATGTCTGAAGAGGATCAAGCGTGGGAAAAACATCAGACGCTTGAGTACCACGTGCTTGATGCGACATATGACCACCTGCCACGCATCCCGTTGGCACAACACTTTGCATAGGTCCTCCTCCTCATCTGTCTCTACCCCCACTATATGTCCTGCCATGTCATTGCCTATAACCTCCACTGACAGGGATGATGCTACAGTAATGGGTGTACCAGGTCCTTCCTCAGAATGTGACAGCATCCCATCAGCTGCAGATTTACGAAGTCAGATTTCTTTGCCCCAGCTGCTGCAGCGTAGGAAAAAATATAGTCCCAACCATCCCCTCGCACAGCGTCTAAATGCCAGCTTAGCAAAATTACTCAACTCCTTCCGTGAATTTGCCGAATGTACTGTACCACAGTGGCAGGTTCCAAAACAGCAGTTCTTTTCATGGAAGGCCATTCCACCACTATACCAGCATGTGGAAGACAATGTTATGGAGTCATTGGGAAAGGCAGTCAGCAGCAAGGTGCACATTACTTTAGACACGTGGTCCAGCAAGTGTGGACAGGGCCGTTACATTTCCTTCACGGCACACTGGGTAAATCGGCTTGCAGCTGGGAGGGATCCAGGACGGTGCTCTGTGCTGGAGCTTGCTCATCCACCACGCCTCCAGAAAGCTGCTTATATGAGGTCTGTCTGCTCCACCACCTCTTCCTCTTCCTCCTTCTCCTCCTTCTCTGTCTCTGGCGAAGTGGCAGATAAACCGACGCGTGGCAGGGCTACGCAATGGCTCAAGCAAAAAAAGATGCCATACTGTGCCTGAGCTGGTTTGTTTAGGGGGACAGGAGCCACACCAGGCCAGAAATTCTGTCAGCTCTGCAGGGGCAGGCGCAGAGATGGTTAACACCCTGCCAGCTTGAGCTGGGAATGGTTGTCTGTGATAATGGCAGCAACCTTCTCTCCGCCCTATGCCTGGGTAAATTGACGCATGTACCATGCCTAGCACACGTCCTAAATATGGTGGTACAGCATTTCCTAACCAGGTACCCAGGGCTGGAAGAGCTTTTCAGCCAGACCAGAAAAGTCTGCAGCCACTTCAGATGGTCATTCCCAGCAAGTGTTCACCTGGCCAGAAATTAAAAGAGAATTCCACCTTCCCACAAACCGTCTGATCTGTGACATGCCCACCAGGTGGAACTCAACATTGGCAATGCTGCAGCATCTGCACAAGCAAAAGATGGCCATCAATGAGTACCTGTGTGAGTATGGCACAAGGACAGGTTCAGGCCAACTTGTTCCCCCCCGCAGTGGCTGATGATCAAGGATGCATGCACTGTACTGTCACCATTTGAGGAGGCAACAAGGATGGTGAGCAGGGAAAGTGCATGCATCAGTGACACAATTCCTTTAGTGTTCCTGCTGGAGTGCACTCTGCAGGGAATTATAGATGTGGCACTAGAGGCAGAGCAGCAGGAGGAAGAGGAGGACTTCCCTAGCTCTCAAGGCCCCAGTCTTTACGCAGACAGCATTCCTGTGGGTCCTCAGATCAGACAGGAGGAGGATGAGGATGAGGAGGAGGAATATTTAAGTCGTGGGGGCATTGAAGGTGGGGATACCTCAAGGGAGGGTTTTGTGTCCCCAGAAACCCAAAGACTAGTACGTGGCTGGGAGGAGGTGGTAGTGCACGATAAGGTCATCCTCAGCAACCAGGAAGACTCGGAAGCTAATGCCACCTCCAACCTACGCTGCATGGGCTCCCTTATCCTGCAAAGCCTGCAAAAGTAACCCAGGATTCGTGCTATCAAGGAGAGGGATCATTACTGGTTAGCAACCCTTCTTGATCCACGATACAAGGGTATGGTTGCAGAGCTCATCCTGCCCTCACAGAGGGAGGAAAGGATGAAACAACTTGAGGACGCTCTAAAGCGACACTTGTGTAACACCTTTCCAGGCACTGGTAGGTTACCAAGGGATGACACAGGTGCTTCTGAGGCTGCGGTTGATCAGAGGAAGAGCGGTGAAGGGAGCCACTTGACTGATGCCTTTTCCAATTTTTTTTAGTCCACGACACCCAGGGATGTCAAATGTAGGTACCCATTGCCAGTGTCTTCACCATATGGTGCAGGACTACCTAGGGGCAAGGCCAGACCTGGATACCTTTCCAGCAGATGATCCACTGACTTACTGGGTGTTGAGATTGGATCACTGGCCAGAACTTAGCCAATATGCTATGCAGCTACTAGGTTGCCCTTCATCTAGCGTGCTTTCTGAAAGGACGTTCAGTGCCGCTGGAGGTTTTGTCACAGACAAAAGAGTGCGTCTGTCCACCGACTCTGTAGACCAGCTGAAATTTATAAAAATGAATCAGTCCTGGATCAGCATCTATCACTCCCCTGATGCTGATGTAACTGAATAGATCGGGGATTAGGGATGTGCACCAATTTTTTTTTTGGTTCGATTCGATTCGATTTTTCGATTTTTTAAACTTTTCGATTCGTCTCGTTTCGACCGCTTTCTGTTTCGATTCGGTTCGGTTCGATTCGTTTTTCGGGTACATTTATTTTTCGGAATATCGACCATTTTTGTATTTACGTGTCACTTTTTTTTTAAAACATAAATTTTTATTAGATTTTTGCCATCAAAAGTACAAATAAATACTCAAAATAATCATAACAAAGGGCAAGAGGGGGAGGGAAGAGGGGGGGTTGCAGCCAATTAAAATAGTACGTGTGTGCCTGGATCGGTAGCCCGGTCACAGTCCACATGCCGTATAGATTTTGTGTATGTCCCATAGTGCCCAGGGATCCGATTTGGGTGGATGTATGTCTTCCGATGTCACAATTCGTGAGTCAAATCCACGATATTGGTTTAATAAGTCAATAACTTGTTTTTTAGTAGGTATTAATGTGGACTTCCAATTTCGTGCTATAAGCAAAGAGGTCGTAGAAATGAGAATAAATAACATCTTTCTTTGAGGTTTCGGGAGGTTGATCATACCCAATAAAAGAATCTCCGGTTTGTGAGGGATCAGCATGCCGAGGACCTCGGTCGCCAGTATCGAGATGTCCTTCCATAATGAATTTATTGTGGGGCAATGCCACCAAATGTGACTCATAGAACCTTGTGCTAGGGAGCATCTCCAGCATACATCCGGTTGGTTCGGCACGTATTTGTTGATTCTGTCTGGAGTGAGGTACCATCTATAAAGGATCTTTCGTTGTGTCTCTAATAAGGTAACGCACCGAGTAGGTCCCACCGCAAACATATAAGCCGTGGCCCATTGGGTTGGTGTAAAAAATTGTTCCAGTTCCCGTTCCCAACTTTTTTGAAATGTCCAAGTAACAGCTTTTTGTGGGGTATTAAGCACTCTATAATACATCGAAATCGCTTTAGTAGTGGAGTGAGAGTCCAAACAGAATAGTTCCGTTTCTGAGAGTAATGGAACCTTAGCAGACAGTGTAGGAAAGATCTTCTGAGCTTTAAGATAAGAGTGTATTTGCATATATGATAGAAACATTGCATTTGGAACCTTGAATTTAGTACATAATGTCTCAAAAGGTAGAATGGAGGCCGCGTCAAAGAAATGATGAAGGTTTAACACTCCGTAATGAGCCCATCTAGCATAATCTCCTTGAGGAAGTAGATACTTAAAAGATTCCACGGGTGTAGCCATAGAGATCGGATAATGATTTGTGAAAGAGCGGAACCCTTTATCCCATATCTTAAGATGTAACACTGTACTGGCCAGTGGGGAGTCTATCCGCGGTCTGTCTTTGACGGGGACCCAAAGTAATGTTGCCAGATCATGTCCCTCCATATATGCTGCCTCAATGGTTAGCCATTGTGGCGTGGGGCGTGCGTGAAAGGACTCCGATAAGGATGCCAGGCACGCCGCCCAATAATAGTGTTGTACGTGTATCATGTTCAGGCCTCCATCTCTGTGTCTATAACTCAATAGCTTCCGAGGAACTCTAGCAGGGTTATCCAAAGAGATCCGAATTGCTTGAGAAAGGTAACCGAACGCTGAAAATCAGCATTCGGTTACCTTTCCTGGCCATTCGGCTATCCAGAGAGCAGGCAATTCGCCAAATACTGGCGAATTGCCTGCACATACGGTGCCTGTTCGGTGCCTGTTCGAGGGCAGTGAAATCCCCATGATAAAGCACTGCTTCGGCTATTCAGAGAACACAAACCAGCAGTGAAAGGTTCCCCTAATGCCCTGCCATTCAGTGGTTTAATTCTGGAAATTTATTCAGGAGAATCCCATAGACTTCAATGTTAAAAATATTCCCGTTTTAATTCAATATCTAATAAACCGTTCATTCTAAAATTCTGCAGCAAAAAGTCTCTTTATTTATAGATTTTTTAGGATACTTTAAGGATTTTTCTTATTTATTTATTTTTTTATTAAAAGTCCGATTTTTTTTTTTTTTTTTTTTTCAGTTTACTGATTTTTTTTGTAACAGCCCTCTTTATTATCATTCCCTGGACCTCCTGTGAAAATTTCAGACATTTTCGCTCAGTAGTTTCTTTGCAAACAGCGTTTCATTTTCCCAGATTCATACAAATGGTTTTTCTAATTTATTCACTGCCTCCTCTACGTCACAGCTGCTTCGGCTCTGTGTGATTCGGCTCATGTTCGGCTCCTGTTCGGCTCCTGTTCGTCTTTTTCAAGGTTAATCCAGATGTTTTTGCTTGTTTTCAGCGTGCATTCGGTTAGTTTTCGGTGGGTTTACGGCAGCTTTTCCCTGCAATTCGGGGACCCTGTGGTGCTTGCTGAATACACCGCAGGGTCACCGAAATGCAATCGGCAAAAGGAACCGAATTGAAGAGAACGAAAAGTCACCGAACGTGCGGTGACTTTTCGAATCTCTTTGGATAACCCTGTAGGTCTTTTATTGTTCCAGACATAAGAGGTCAAAACAGATTGAACCTTAACCAGATAACATCGGGGCAAATTTAGGGGCAGGGCGCGGAACACATACAGTAGTTTTGGTAAAATAATCATCTTTGCGGCCGCCATTCTACCCAGCCACGAGACTTCTTTCATTCTCCATCTATGGATAAGCAATCTTATCTCAGAAAGAACACGTTCATAGTTATATTGAAAAAGATCTTCAGATTTCCCCGAGATTCTAAGTCCCAAATAAACCAAATAATTAGAGCGCCAATCAAATTTATATTGCATTTTAAGAGTGTCTAGAAAAGGTTGTGTCATATTAATTGGCAAAGCTTGCGTTTTAAGTAAGTTCACTAAATGAAAGGACACCTTGCTGTACGCCTCAAGCTCGTGATATAAGGCCGATAAAGACACCTCTGGGTCAGTCAACGTCAGAAGGATGTCGTCCGCATACAGTTGTTGTTTATATGTTGTGGGACCTATTGGGACGCCTCTAATGTTACCATTCTGGCGGATAGCCTGTGCCAGTGGTTCCAACACCAGGGCATATAATAGGGGGGAAAGAGGGCACCCCTGACGTGTGCCGTTTGTAATCACAAATTCGTCAGACATAAATCCCGATGTCAGAACTCTAGCTGATGGGGAATCATACAGGGCCTTTACTGCCGTCAACAGCGGGGGGGGGGATTTCGTGGAGAAATAGCCAATTTACCCTATCAAAGGCTTTCTCAGCATCTAGGGACAATACCAAGCAAGGACAACCTGACCGCTGCAAGGTTTCCATCAAGTTGATCAGCTTTTTTGTGCTGTCTGGTCCTTGTCTGCCAGAAATAAACCCCACCTGGTCCTGGCCAATTAAAGACGGTAAAATGTATTGTAGTCTATTCGCCAAACTTTTCCCATACAATTTTATGTCTACATTAAGAAGTGAGATCGGGTGAAGATTACGACATTCGTCCGGGGTCTTGCCTGGTTTAGGGAGTGTAATTATGTGAGCCCGTAACATATCTGTCGGGAATGTACCCTGTTCTCGGGCAACGTTAAAAATCGAGTGTAGGTGCGGCAGGAGGTGAGAGGTAAAAGTCGAGTAGTATAGACCATTAAGGCCATCAGGGCCCGGGGCTTTTCGTTTTTGTAGTCCTTTAATCACTTCAGAAATTTCTTCTAGAGAAATCGGAGAAGCTAGATTTGTTATTTGTGATGGGGATATTTTCGGCAGGTGTAGTGTATGTAGATAATCAGAGATGGTGTCGGGGGTAGGCTGTATCACTTTGTCGTCTGTGGATAGGTTATACAGTGTCTCATAAAAATCTGCGAATTCGTTAGCTATATCTAATGGATTATGTATTAGTCCTTTGTTAGATTTGAGGTGAGAAATTCCTTGTGTGGCAGGGGGAGGTTTTAGTCTACGAGCCAAAAGTCTGCCCGGTTTATTTTGAAACGCATAAAACCGCGTCTTCATCCTGTGCATGGTTAAATTAAATCTGTCCGCTTCCAAGTCAGCGAGTGAGCGTAGGGCATTGTCCAAAGCGTCCGCCAGTTCCGCCGTCGGGGACAACTTGTTCTGGGTGTCTATATCTTGGATGTTCCGAAGAACCTCCAAGCGGTGTGCCGTGTGTTGCTTTTTAAGTCGTGCTCCCCACTGGATGCATACGCCCCTAATGACTGCTTTATGAGCCTGCCATATATCAAAAGGGTTTACCTCCGCGGACGCGTTTTCCTTAAAATAATTAGTTAGTGCTTCATTAATTGCCAGAGACGCCGGCTCATGTTTTAATATGTGTTCGCTAAATCTCCAGGGTGGTCTCGCATGAGAATGAAATTCGTCCTGTATGTCGAGAAGCAATGGGGCATGGTCAGACCATGTGAAGGGGAGTATATCGCATGTGGTAACGCGGGAGAGTAGATTCGATGGTAGGAGAAAATAGTCTATGCGTGAGTAACTATTGTGTACTCCCGATCGGAAAGTATAATCTCTCTCTGTAGGATGGAGCAGGCGCCATGTATCATATAAATGGTGTTGTCCAAGGAGAGAGTGCAGCCTTGAAAACTGTCTCCCTGCTTGAATACCCGTAGGGACTGAACGGTCTTTCGTTGGGTCCATACATAGATTCAAATCGCCACAGACCACTAGATCGCCTGATAAAACGTCCGTAATTTTGTTTAGAAGATGCGTCAGAAATTGAGTTTGAGAATTATTAGGGGCGTAAGTCGCTACTATCGTGTACACCCTGCCATTGATTGTGCATATTAAAATAATATATCTGCCTCTGGGCTCCGTAATAAGTCTGTGAGTCTGCATTGTTATTCTGTTGTGAATCAATATCGTCACCCCTCTAGACTTAGCCCTGTAAGTCGAATGAAATTGAGTGCGGTAGTGAGGTGTATACAGTTTAGGGTGATCCAGTCTCCTAAAGTGTGTTTCCTGGAGGCAGACTATATCCGCGTCATACGTACGAAGATCTTTATATAAAGAGTGGCGTTTAACTGGTAAGTTCAAACCTTTCACATTATACGATACTATCCTCATAAAAGTCTACAAAATATATGTTAGGAACAGATAAACAACATTTTAAGCGAATGACTTGACCTCTCGGCCAGTGGTGCAATAAGAAGGATCGAGAATCGCTGCAACCCCCCAGGGACTGGGAGAAGGGGGAAAAAGGGAATAAAGCCAAAACAAAAAAACATCGCAACATAGCGACAAAACTTGGTGCGTTCCAGAACGCCATACTCTCCATCGGATCTTCCCGTCTGGGAGACATCCGTGCCCTCAACTAAGAAGGGGGAGAAATGAAAAAAGGGGGAGAAGGTCCATCTGCCACCAGCAGCGAGACCAAGATGTCAATCGTTAAGCCACCAGTGTTACCCGTCCTGCGTCCTTCAGCCAAAAGCGTGTAAGGTTTCCATCACCAGGAACGGATCTGCGAGGGCTTGACTTTCTCGTGCCCATCTAGTCAGCGTTGGCGCCAGTCCGGTATCACCTTTTTTAATGTAGACTTGCGTTCCTGGGCATCCTCGTGTAGTTGAAGGCCCCAAGATTCCAGGGTTGTTCGGCCCTCAGTAGGAGATGTGAGGACTGTGGTAACCCCCTCGTGGAGAACAATCAACTTTGTGGGGAATCCCCACCTGTACAGTATACCCGCATCCCGTAGAGCCGTTGTTAACGGACGAAATAGTCTTCTTTGTTGTAGTGTTACTTTAGAAAGGTCCGGGTAAATTTCCAGATGGTCGTATTGGGAACCCAATATTTCTGGTTTACGAATTGTTCGCAAGACATCTTCCCAAGGTTTATAGTAGTGCATCTTAAGGATCACGTCCCTAGGTGCTTTCTGAGGGGCAGATGGTGGTTTTGGTATACGATGTATTCTGTCCATGAGTAACGTGTCAGGAGCAACTCCGGGGAGCAAGTGTGTAAATAAGTCCGTTACATAAGCCATGAGGTCTCGGGGATTGATCGTTTCTGGGATTCCTCGAATTTTGAGGTTATGGCGGCGAGACCTGTCCTCAAGATCCGCCAGTTTATTTGTACATTGCAATAGTTTGGATTCCAAAGATTCTACTGCTGCGGCCATAGCGTTGTGCGCGTCCACCATTTCAGACATTTTATTTTCTAGGTGTGAGGTCCGGTCTCCAATCTCTTGAATATCCTTGCGGATGTCCGCCGATACAGTATCTAGGCGCGCTGACAGGGAGGATGAAAATTCCTTACAGAGTTTCTCCATGCGGGCGGTGAACGCCATTAAATCTCCCTCAGAGGTGCCTGCCGTCGAAGCAGGAGAGTGGGATGGGGAGCCGCCGCCATTTTGTGGATCTGTATCCTCTCGGGTTTACTGGGCCGGGGAGTGAAAAACTCCTTCGTTCCCGGCGTTTTTTTCCCCTTTGCGGTAGCCATCGTGACGGCTGTGTGTTCCGATTGGGGATTGCGGTACCTTAAAGGGTATATGTGGTCTCTGGCGGCTGAAATCCGCTGTTCCTCACTGTCTGGTTTGGAGCCGGACTAAAACGTGTCCGCCATGCTCCGCAGTTGGCTCCGCCCCCATTTTCGTGTCACTTTACTCGGTTTTTGTATCGGCTTTTCGTGATTTCGGGAAATTTTAGTTTTTCGGAATTGTACATGGTTTTTTGCATATCGCCCATTTTTCGTATTTCGTGTCACATTGCTTGTTTTTTTGTATCGACTTTTCGTGATTTCGGTAATTTTCGTTTTTTCGGAACGTCTGTTCTCGTTTCAAAACTGTCTAACTCTATTCGTTTTGATGTAAACTACTATGGTTTACTTTTTTAATGCTACTTTATATAATTTTTTATATAATTTTTTTTGTTTTGTTTTCGGATCCGATAAATCATTCTGTCGATACGATAATTCTGGCGATTCTATCGTGTTTTTTTAATTAACCCTTTCGCTGCTGAGGCTTTTCCCGCCCCTGTGCTGAGGTCATTTTTTTTACCGGTTTTGCTCATCATGTTTAAATGTGTTTTGAAGGCTTATTTTAGTATATGACCCAGACATATTATATATCGTTCTTTCCGTCAGACTCGGCAGATTCATAATATGTCATTATTATATGTATACGTCATGACCTGTCTGTATATTATAACAAAAAATGCAATAAAATATGACTTTTCAATAATTTAAAACGTGTAAAGTGTTTTTTTTTCACATTTTAACGCGCGAGCAATTGCGGTTGTATTTTGTATGGGGTGCGCTTGTTAAACAAATTAGAGATGGGGTCTCGTTACATTTTTTTGGGGGAAAATTACACAATTTTTAACAAACGCACCGCATACAAAAATCGTTAGTGCAGCATCATTGTTCACATTATAATTGAAATGGAAACAATATTGCTGCATTAACAAACCAAAAAAAAGAAAAAAAATTTGTTTATTTTTTTTTATAAATTTTTTAAAATATTTTTTTATTTTTAATTTTTTTACAAACGTTTTTCACATTCGTGTTTGGTATCGTTGGAACGGCCATGCTCTGGCCGATCCAACAATACCAAACTTTAACCCCTAGCTGCCACGGATCGGGAGATAGGGGGTTCATTGGAACCCCCTATCTCCACCATTGGTGGCAGCTAGGGGTTAACTCCAGGACTGGCGTCATCGTGCTATGCACGATGACGCCAGTCCTCAGGGGGAGTTCCCGGAAGCTTGGCCGACATCCGACATCCTCATGGATATGCCCCAGCTCCTCATGGATATTGCCCCAGCACCTCATGGATATGCCCCAGCTCCTCGTGGACATGCCCCAGCTCCTCGTGGATATGCCCCAGCTCACACATGGATTTGCCCCAGCTCCTCATGGATATGCCCCAGCTCCTCGTGGATATGCCCCAGCTCCTCGTGGACATGCCCCAGCTCCTCGTGGATATGCCCCAGCTCACACATGGATTTGCCCCAGCTCCTCATGGATATGCCCCAGCTCCTCATGGATATGCCCCAGCTCACACATGGATATGCCCCAGCTCCTCATGTATATGCCCCAGCTCACACATGGATTTGCCCCAGCTCCTCATGGATATGCCCCAGCTCCTCGTGGATATGCCCCAGCTCCTCGTGGACATGCCCCAGCTCCTCGTGGACATGCCCCAGCACCTCGTGGATATGCCTCAGCTCCTCATGGACATGCCCCAGCACCTCATGCATATGCCCCAGCTCCTCGTGGATATGCCCCAGCTCCTCGTGGATATGCCCCAGCACCTCGTGGATAATGCCCCAGCTCCTCATGGACATGCCCCAGCTCCTCGTGGATATGCCCCAGCTCCTCGTGGATATGCCCCAGCACCTCATGCATATGCCCCAGCTCCTCGTGGACATGCCCCAGCTCCTCGTGGATATGCCCCAGCTCCTCGTGGATAAAGCCCCAGCTCCTCCTGGATATGTACCAGCTCTTCATGGATATGCCCCAGCTCCTCATGGATATGCCCCAGCTCACACATGGATATGCCCCAGCTCCTCATGGATTTGCCCCAGCACATGGAATGCCCCAGCACCTCATGATAATGGCCCCAGCTCACCTCCGCCGCCTTTTTCGCTCCCTCAGAGCGTCCGGCGGCGCGCAGCTTGGGCGCTCGCCAGGGGGAGCCACGTGACCAGCCGCGATTGGCTGGTGAGTGGTGACGTGTTTCCTCCAGGCGAGCGCCCTTAGGGTGATGGTGTCACCCTAAAGGCGGGTGTCACCTGGTGCGGGCCGCACCCCCCGCCCCCACGTAGCGACGCCACTCATATATACATTTAACGGCCACACGTCCACGGACTTACTCTATCCAAACAAAGTTCAGAATGATGTGAAACATTGGGACTTTTTGGATAGATTTCGATTTTCGACTATCCAAAAGTTAAAAAAATAAAAATGGTCGAAATCTAATGCAAAAGTCCCGATGTTTCACATCGGGATGTCAGATATTAAATCGGCTTGTGCACCGATTTTTTTTCGGTTCAATTCGGTTCAATTTGTTCTGATGTTTAAAATTTTTGATTCGGCTCGTTTCGACCGATTTCTGTTTCGATTCGGTTTGGTTCGGCTCGTTTTTCGTGTACATTTTTTTTTTGAATATCGACCATTTTTCGTATTTTCGGCTCACTTTGCTGGTTTTTTGTATCGACTTTTCGTGATTTCGGAAATTTTCATTTTTTTCGGAACGTCTGTTCTCCTCGTTTCAAAGTGTCTAACTCTATTCGTTTTGACGTAAACTACTATGGTTTACTTTTTTATACTTTATATATTTTTTTATAATAAATTTTTGGTTTGTTTTTCGGATCCGATAATTCATTCTGTCGATACGATAATTCTGGCGATTCTATCGTGTTTTTTTTTTATTAAATAAAGATCCTTTTTTTCTTATGAATATACATTTCACAACTTTATTTATTTAATCACATTAAAAAAATGGTATGAAAGCCAAGGAACAAAAAAAAAAGAACAAAACGATTTAAAAAACGGTAAACTGACCCGAATGGTCTGACTTTAAAAATAAAAACCAGAACAAAAAGGTTTTAAAACGGAAAAATAGTTGATCAAAATGATCTGAAATGAAAAAAAAAATAAAAAAAATGATTTAAAAGTTTCAGACAAAAAATAAATTAACCCTTTCGCTGCTGAGGCATTTCGCGGCTTCCCTTCACGCCTGTGTGCGGCACTGCGGTCTGCTGCTGAGCTAATTTTTAACAGTTTCGTTCCTCTTGTTTAAACGCGTTTTGAAGCCTTCTTTTATAATATGACCCAGACATGTTATATATCGTTCTTTCCGGCAGACTCGGCAGATGATTCATAATATATCATTATCATATGTATGCGTCATGTCCTGTCTGTATATTATAACAAAAAATGCAATAAAATTTGAATTTTCAATGTTTGTTTTACAAGGTGTAAAGTGTTTTTTTCACATTTTAACATACGAGTGTTTGCGGTTATATTTTATGAGTTGCGTTTGTTAAAAAAAATTGAAAAGGGGACTTGTTATATTTTTTGGGTGAAAATTACACTATTTTTAACAAACGCAACCCATACAAAAATCCTTAGTGCAGCATCATTGTTCACATTATAATTGAAATGGCAACAATATTGCTGCATTAACAAAACAAAACAAAAAACCTGTTTATTTTTTTTATATTTTAATTTTTTATAATTTTTAACATTGTCATGTTTGGTATTGTTGGAAAGGCCATGCTCTGGTCGATCCAAAGATACCAAACATTAACCAACCAATAGCTGCCGCGGATCGGGAGATAGGGGGTTCCAATGAACCCCTATCTCCACCATTGGTCGCAGTTAGGGGTTAACTCCAGAACTGACGTCATTGTGACGAGGTCTTGGGACTGTTGGCAGCTGCTGTTCCCCCACGCTGTTGTCTTCCTGCAAAGGCGTGACCATGTTGGCGGGCAGCGTCTTAGCGGGCAGCGGTGGGAGAGAGAGAGCTCATAGCTGGGAGGAGGTGTTGCGTGAAGCTGCAAACAGGGACAAATAAACTAGACCTGAGCCGCACTAAGGATCTTTGGGTTGTGTTGGAGAAGACCTCACGCAGTGCTGCCATCAATATTTTTTGATAAATTCTTGGTTATACAATGAATGTGACTGTGGACAAAAATCCGTGTTGTTGTGACATCGCCTAAGCTTAACAAAACCAGGCCATGTCGGTAATCAAATCTCAAGGCAGTACAACAAGGTTGTGTTAGTATGTGACATTTTTTGGCCAGGCAGGAAGTGTAGAATGTGCACAGTCACATTCATGGCCACAAATATGTTGACAAATTTATGACAAAGGGTCCATAGAAATGTCAATAAATTTATGTACATATAATTTTAACAGTGTGGAAACCAAGCAATACATATTAACTTATTAAGTAAGGAAAAGCAACGCACACAAACAGGAAAATATATAGAAAAAATAGAAAATTTATTTACAACATGGGGAAGGGAAGGGAACATGCCAAGGATGGCAAACTGCCCAACAGGGGCACAAACAACACAAACAAACAAACAATGGCGGCCATCTTCCAGTCTAAGCCAGGCGAACATCTTGTTCAGAATATTGGTTCACTTTGACTTGAGAATTACTGGCATTTGAGGAGATGTTGGAGCTGGTCCGCATCTTTGATTACAAAGATTATGACTGCCGTAAGGGCCCTTACGGCAGGAAGAATAATTCTAGAAAGGATCGTATCATTGACAAGCTACGCACCACCATCCTGGAGGTGTTTGGGAAAGACCGGACGAAGGACCAGATCCGAAAACGCTGGTCCGACCTCAAAGCAGGTGAGCAGGAGCAGCTGAGGCACATCCGTATTGAGTATTGAGATTTCGGGAGGAGGCTGCCACTGGTCTGTCTTACTGCCGCTCCAGGATGTCCGCGGTGTTGTTCAGGTGCTCCCGCAGTTCCTGGAGCAGTTCCTGGATATTATCAATTGTTGCAACTGCCAGGCGTAGCTCGCCAATCGCCTCCCGATTGCTCGGTCTGGCTTCTCCTTCTATATATCCAATAAATGAAAGAAGGAAAATACAGTAAGTAAAGCAGGTTTCTATTTTTGACTGAAAGTCTTGAAAAAATATAACAGTAGTATATACCAGTGCTGGCGGCCTCCTGAGGCTCCGACTCCTCCTCCGACTCCTCCCCCACCACCACCGTCAGCATATCCGGTGCTATATGTAAGAAATTAAAGAAATAAAAAATACAGTAAACAACAAAACTGATTTATTTTTGAACAAAAGTCGATGCAAAATACAACAGTAAAAAAAAAAACCTGGACTGGCGGCCTCCTGCTGCTCCGGCTCCCTCTCTTCATCGCCCTCCTCCTGCTCCTCCTCTTCCTCCTCCTGCTCCTCTTGTGCTATACATAAAAAAATTTAATTAAAATACAGTAAACAAAAAATGTTTCTGTTTTTGACCAAAAGTCGTTGCAAAATAAAACAGTATATACCAGCGCTGGTGGACGCCCGTGGCTCCTCCTCCTCCTCCACTGGGGCACTGGTGCCCGCCGGGGCAGATGCTGCTGCCTTCTTCTTCCTGTCTTCTGCCAAATCCAAAAAATAACACGTAAATAATGCAGACTGGAAAAAATGGTATATCTATACACTATACTGCCGAAAGTATTGCGACACCCCCTCCTCTACCCCACTACCAGAGGCCTGTTCAATACCTCAGCAGCTGCTGAATTGGTGCAGCGCAGCAATTCAGTTTGCTGCAGCAGTGTCGTTGAACCCTTTGAATGCGAATTTTGAATCCAAAATGGCCGATGATTTCTTAATGAAAAATTCAGATTGTTTTTCGGATCACTCGGACAAAATATAATAAAGAGAAGCAGTCATCACAATTCCGTTTTGTACGCACACACCACAAATGATAGTTTTTAATGAATAAACGTTATGTTTACTTCTGAAACAATATATAAATTGAGCTGTAATATATGTCTATGTGCAGGGGGAAATAATAAATAAATATTTTGTGCTTTGGTGAACAGAAACCGCAAAATTAACATTGCTGTATGGAATTATTACCTGCTTCGAGGCGGCGGCCATCTTGCTGTACGGCATTGTTACTGCTTCATGGCGGCGGCCATCTTTAAAACGTCACACTCAGCATCTCCTCGGGTCGCTGCAAGTGCTAGGTTAGCACTGCTGAGCGCTGAGCGGTTGAACGGCGTTCAATGGCAAGTTGCTAATTTAGCACTTGCAGCGGCTGAGGTATTGAACAGGCCTCAGCTTGACCCCCCACTACTCCCATCTCATAGTTCTAAAGTCACAAAATATTTATTTATTTCCTCTGCACAGACATATATTACCGTTCAATTATATATTTTTTTCAGAAGTAAACATTACGTCTATTCAATAAAAACTATTATTTGTGTTGTGTGCGTACAAAACGCATTGTGCGACTGCTTTTAGTTATTTTATAGAAGGCCTCAGCCTCAGTTTCACTTTCAGTTTCTGCGAATAAAACTGGATATTGCAGAAACAATATAACATGACACTTACGTTTCGCTATGACGCGACGGATGTGTCTCAGCTGCTCCTGCTCGCGTACTTTCAGATCAGACCAGCGTTTCCGGAGCTGGTCCTTCGTCCGGTCCTTCCCGAACAACTCCAAAATGGTGGTGCGTAGCTTATCTAAGATACGATCCTTTCTAGCGTTCTTCTTCCTGCCGTAAGGGCCCTTACAGCAATCGTAATCCTTACGATCAAAGATCCGGACCAGCTCGAGCATCTCCTCAAATGCCATGTTGCTGGCCCGTTTCTTCCTGGGTGTCTCTGGGGTGGAAGCAGATGAGGACGAGGAGGTGTCCGAATGGGACTGTCTCGTCTTTCAGCCATTACTAATACAGTAATTTCAATTTTTTTGGCCTGTCAAAAAATTGTCAAAACTGTCTCAATAAAGTTACGATATCCGTGCGCGCGCGCGCATGCGCGACACGCGGTCGAATCGGGATTCCGACCCGATTCATGTACGAATTATCGTATCGACAGAATTATCGAATCATTGGAAACAAAAAAAACAAGTGATACGCATTTACCATTTACAAAATAAATACAAAATTTACAGAATCTGCGATATAACCGATAATAGTTAAATATACGATGTTCAGAATTGCCGAAATGGAACCGAAATCCTGAATGGAACCGAAATCATGAATAGAGGGAAAATAAATTTCGATTTGACACATTTCAAGTCCATTCGAAAATTCAGAAAAATTTTCGATTTGGCTCGGAAAATTTTCGGATTTGCCGTGTTCGGAAAATTTTCGTTTTTCGGAAAGTCTGTTCTCGTTTCAAAGCAATAGATTTCGATTTGACACATTTCAAGTTCATTCGAAAATTTCGAAAATATTTCGTTTCGGCTCGGAAACCTTTTCGGTTCGAACATTTTCGGGTCAAAAAAATTTCGGAAATTCGGCCGCATCCGAAAACACGAATCGGGAAATTTCGGGAAAATTCCGACATTCCAAAACCCGAAACGCACATCCCTATCGGGGATCTCTTCTGCATTCCCAAAACCTCCACCACTGCACTCTTCCACAGAATCCACAATACCTCAGAGGGGTTACGGACGGTGTGAAGGCACTGTTGCCGACACTAAAGACCCAATTTTAAAGCACCTATTGTTACTTTCATCCAAAGCCTGCATAAGAGGCACCATAATTTAGCCAAAAAAAATCACTGAACTTGTTCTGCGTGTCCTAAAACATCTCCTCTTTTCATACAGGCTGCCGCCCCAAGCAGTTGTTTATGAATAGATTAAAGGAAAACCATTTACCATCATTTGAAATGTCATTTTTTTTCTTTTTAAATGTTTCTATACATCCTACCAATCCGCCACTTCACGGGCAGGTTATGGGGACCTCCTAGGCATGATATTTGAAGGAATTTTTCGTTTTTATTCTTATCCTTTGTGTCATGGAAAAATCACTGTTCCATTAAAAATGGGTTTTTTAAAACTTTTTGTACTTGTTTCCTGTCGCCCAGGGCACTACCCGGACCCCCATACACCTTTTATGGCCAATATCTTGCATATATGCCCTTTTGGAGGGCACTCTAAAATTCGAACGTTCGAGTCCCATTGACTTGCATTGAGTTTGCATCGTGTTCGAATTCAAACTTTTTAAATTGTTCGAGTTCGAATGCGAACCGAACACGGGGGTGTTCGGCCCATCCCTAATAAAGAGAACAAAAACAATATGCTTAAATACTCCAGGGAATATAGCAATTGCCTCTACATCTTTTAGGCAGGTTTCCTCTTGTGATATTAGAGCCTTATACAGAGACAGATATGTTCATACAGAGCATTAGACCAGCAGCAACTAAAAAAACGAAAGCACCAGTGACATGTTTAGGAAAAAAGTTGTTACTGCCTGTTTGCCACCCCCTTCAATATTAGACTTACCTAATATTTACTGCCCAAGCCCCATAAATTAAGTACATAACACAACATATGATTGGAAGAAGCAGGGCTTTTTTCAGGGGGGTACTTACTGATGATGTGAAGAGGAGGGCATGCCAAAAGAAGTCTACACTGTCGCCTTAACCCCAGCAGTTCCAGACAGTGTGTGGTGCACCCTGGAAGGTGGAAATTGAAGTCCAGGCTGTATTGCTCTGCAAGGACTCAGTGACAGGCAGGCCTCAGAACAAAGAAGAAAACTGCTGCTGCTTCCAAATACACTTCAAAACAGCATTTAAAAATATCAGCTGTGGTAGCACAGGTATGTTCACCTGGTCCTGCTGTTACCACCATGTGGGGGTGTTCTCAAAGTCAAACACCCTCTCATTGGAGTCCCCCAATATTATTCAAACAGTACTTGGTAGATAGTGGAGTTTTATTGCTGTGGAGTTCATACACACTATGCATTACTGTGAGTTTCATTGTTGTGGAGCTCATACACTGCGCATTACTGGGAGTTTCATTGCTGTGGTGCTCACAAATGCTAGGGGATTATCCGGCGTTGCAAAAAGAAAAAAAAAACGCTAACTGCACTGCAATACAGACTTATTCTTGCAACAGAGGCACTTAGTGGATAACCCCGATAGGGTTATAACAATAGTTGTAGTTCATTTAAAGGAACACAGCATTAAAAAATATGGGTCCCTTTTATAGTGTCTTCAAGTGAGCTACAACTATTGTTTGTTAGGACATGAAATAGTCATAATCAGTTTTTCCCCGGACATGAGAGTACCCCCACCTATTTTTTAAAAAAAAGCACTGGGAAGAAGGATTTAGGCCATAATTTTCCAATTCCAATTAAATCACAAGTTACAACATATTTACCTAATAGATCTTTAATAGTTTAACACTTTATAAACCGGATGAACAATTATACTCCTTACCGCCACCAGCTGCAGACGAGGAAATGCTGGTAGTTGGCCATAATGCTAGAGTTCATCTCTTGGTGAAGAACCCCCTTTTCCCATAAGATTTTCCAAGCATCGCTTACATCCTCCAGCACTGGCTACAGTCTCCATTCTACCACTGTAGCCTGTCTAAATATTATTTAATACAGGGCAGCGTCACCCTGACTCTATCTTTAAGACATTCCTATTTAGAGAAGCGTACCACCCAACTCACTGACGCAACCAGTCCGTCTCTCCCACCAGTCCATCTCTCCCACCAGTCCATCACTCCCACCTTGCAGTCCTCTCGACCAATTTCCACCCCCAACCCTTCTAGATTGTGAATTCCCACAGGAATAAGGCCTTCATTTCCTCCTGTACTGGTTTGTCAATTGTTGTTCAATGTATTGTAACCCTGTCTATATTGTGCCCATTGCACTGGCGTCACTAGGGTTGGTGTCACCCGGTGCGGTAACTTATGGTGTCACCCCCCCCCCGAGTTTTACGGGGTTTTTCTTAACTACTTTTACTCATAAGTCAGTACTCCCATATAACACTGAATGCTTATACACGGCGCACATTAGTGTGAGGTTTATTGCTGTGGAGCTCTGTGATATGCTGATACACAAATTTTGGCTAACTGACAGCATGTACGGTGCCTCACGTATAAAAAGTACAGTGCCTGTTCGAAAGCAGTGAAAGTCCCCATAGAGAAGTAATGAACACTGAACAGCAAAGAAATGTCCTGATGTCCGGTGTTTTCACTTGGTAGGTTTAGTCAGGCGAACGAACACCATAGGTTTCAATGTTAAAAATATTCCTGTTTTTATCCAATATCTAATAAACCGTTTATTCCTTTAATCCATAGTAAGAAAAATCTCTTTTATTTATTGATTTTATTTTTTTTAGTATCTTTTAGGCATTTTTCAAAAAAAAAAATCTATTTTTTTTTCCTAATAGCGGTTTTTCTTTTTTTTCTGTAACAGACCTTTTTATTATCATTCATAGGAACTTCTATGTTAATTCCAGACATTTTCGTTCAGTAGTTCTTTTGAAAACAGCAGGCGACGGGTTTGCAGCAACATTCAGTGGCTGATTCCCTGCACTTCAGGGACCCTGTGGTGAATTTACCGGGGAAATTTGAGTACCCAAAGTGCGGGGAACAACAGAACAGTGAAATGTCTGCGTCATTTCGGTGCTCTGTAAATATCCTCTTTGTTGTGTCTTTTTTGCCACCCCCTGGAAAGTGTCAGCCTAGGTCTTGCCTACCCAGGACATACTTGAAAATGAGAGAATTATCAATGTATCCTTCCTGATAAAATATTTTTGTAAATTTTTTTTAGGGTGTCACCCTAGGGGGTGGTGTCACCCGGTGCGTGCCGCACCTCCCGCCCCTGTCCCATTGTGCAGCGCTGCGGAATATGCTGGCACTATATAGATAATAATAATATCACAGCTTCAGCCTGCAGACCTGCATTTAAAATGTCTAGGCCTACATCATTCATATGGACTCAATCCTGTGTTTTAAGCTCCTGGCTATCCCCATCCTGTTCCACATTCCAAACAACGCACCCCCCCCCCCCCACACACACACACAAATGCCCTAAACCTAAGGCTAGGGTCAGACGAAAGCATTTTTCCCCGCGAACATGAAAAAGTGCGTCCGAACGCATTGACGTATTTTTTCACGGAATGCGCAACAACGGTCAGACGACGCGCATTTTCGGGCGTGATTTTGTACGGATCGTCAATAAAACTCTTTTTGCGTCTGGACGTTATGTAGGCTGGGCATTAGCAGCGTCTGACATCTCCTAATCACGCAAACACGCCGCTATGCCTCAGCTGCGCACTCAGTACGTCAGTACTAGCGGTTCAGCGTTCTCAGAAAAATGCGTTCACATTCCACTTGCGTTGCATGGCCGGACTTTTGTGCGGCCGTACATCGTATATTGGCCGTCATTGCCCGTCATCTGCTGCTAGTGCGGCCGTAATTATGTGCGCCAGAATGCACGTTAACTACTTCAATGCGGAGGACGCGCTCAGCGCGTCCTCCGCATTACCGCTGGTATGCGGAGGACGCGCTGAGCGCGTCCTCCCATTGGGGTCAGCGTTCGGCCGGGTTCCGGCCGATCGCTGGCCCCTCCGGTGCGGGCTGACATCCTCGATGTCAGCCGCGCATCCGGAACCGCAGCCGCTGGTATTAGGTGTCATCGCGGCAGCGCGATAACACCTAATTCAGGCGCACCCCCGCATGTGCGGAGGAGGCGCCTGAAAGGGAGGGGGGGAGGTCCTTCGGACCTCTCTCCCTCCCGATCGGCGGCTCTGTGGGGGTTAACCCAGGCATCATTTGGAAGGGCACAGCCTGCCCTTCCAAATGGTGCCTGGCATTAACCCCTGGGGAGCTGGATCGCGAATCGGCACTGAAAAGCGCCGGTTCGCGATCCTTTCCGGAGCTGGCCGACATCTTGGATGTCGGCCAAGCCTCCGGGAACTCCCCCTGAGGACTGGCGTCATCGTGCGTAGCACGATGACGCCAGTCCTGGACTTAACCCCTAACTGCCACCAACGGTGGAGATAGGGAGTTCCAATGAACTCCCTATCTCCCGATCCGTGGCAGCTAGGGGTTAAAGTTTGGTATGGTTGGATCGGCCAGAGCATGGCCGTTCCAACGATACCAAACACTACTGTGAAAAAGTTTGTCAAAAAAAAAATGAAAAATAAAAATAAAAAAAAAATTATAAAAAAAAAATACACACTTTTTTTCTTTTTTTTGGTTTGTTAATGCAGCAATATTGTTCCCATTTCAATTATAATGTGAACAATGATGCTGCACTAACGTTTTTCGTATGCGGTGCGTTTGTTAAAAATAGTGTAATTTTCCCCAAAAAAAAATGTAACGAGACCCCATCTCTAATTTTTTTAACAAGCGCACCCCATACAAAATATAACCGCAATTGCTCGCATGTTAAAATGTGAAAAAAAACACTTTACACATTGTAAATTATTGAAAATACATATTTTATTGCATTTTTTGTTATAATATACAGACATGACATAACGTATACATATAATAATGACATATTATGAATCTACCGAGTCTGACGGAAAGAACGATATATAATAAGTCTGGGTCATATACTAAAATAAGCCTTCAAAACACGTTTAAACATGATGAGCAAAACCGGTAAAAATGACCTCAGCATAGGGGCGGGAAAAGCCTCAGCAGCGAAAGGGTTAAGGCTAGGGTCAGACTAACGCATTTTTCACGTTGTCCGTGAAA